>HG993131.1:7500000-8750000 GCA_905231865.2 Boloria selene
GCCAATCTCCTGTCTCTGACTATACAGTTTCGGCCATTTTTTTTTGTTTTGTTTGTGTATCGATCGTAGAAAATACTAATAGAAAAATAAAGCACAATGGGGAGAAGGAGGGGGGGAGGGCTCCCCCCCTCCTTCTCCCCATTGCAAAGCCAAGGTTTGCCAAGAGCGGTAGTGGGGCGTGCACATATATGAAATAGGTAGCCGCGCGGCTCAGGAGTGCATTAACGATGGGTTCTGAAATAGCTAGTAATTTTGAAGAAATTTTCAGGCAACCTACAGTTCAACCCAGCGCGTGATCGAATGAAGCTTATTACAAATAAAAAAATGAACGCGGGCGAAGCTGCGAGTACCGCTAGTATATCAGTAATTATTAGTTATTTATACTTTGAGGGCCAAAACAATTTTCAAATGTAAATGTTTGCTATAATTTAGTAAACAAAGCTAATGTTTTAAACCTTTAAATATAATCGGGCAGTTGCCGACCCGACTCCCGCATCAACGATTCTAAACAGTTATGTTGTTTTTACGTATTTTTATATTTTGTTGTATGTATTTCGTTTGTTAACACTTAATAAACGACGAATATTTATGTTTTCACATCAACTGTCACAGGCGGAATAACCGGACACTATACCTACCTATTATGAATGTGCATTTAGCCACAAAACTCGGGAAATAATAACTATAACTGAGTAGGTTATACTTTTACGAATTTTATACTTTTATCGAGTTAATTTAGTCCATATCCTCGTAACACAAGCCATTACATAAGTATTATTATTAGTATAAATTATACCTACAAAGTACTAAATTGATTGTAATTCATTAGTGAGAAAAATATTGAAATAAGTTCAATAGGTTGAGAATTTGTCACCAATTTACTATAATATATAGGTATAATTAGTGTAATATATTATAAGTAAATTAGTGTAATATACTAGTGTAACAACATATTATAATAAATCTATGAGTAATGATAGAAGTATAGATAATAGTAGTGAAAGTTTGTTACTTAAAATTTCTATATTAGATTACTAAAAGTTTTAATGAACCGTTAACGTAAAATTTTTGATAAAAAATGCATGTCTATAGGGGATACTACATGTTAACAAGTTTATTGGGCGGAAGCTTGTACAGATGCATTTCCACACAACTGCATACCGTACATGAGAAGTTGCTGCTAAAATAAATACGAGTCTTAAATTGGAGCTAGATTTTATGTTCCAACCTTTTATTTTAACTTCGAATAGGATAAAAGCGTTGAATAAAAAACGAATTTAACAGGTAGGTATTTATTTTTTCCCATGTTGTATACTCATAAAAATACTAAAATACAAAAAAATTAAAGTGACGAGTAGCATTCATCTTTTACATTACTCTTTTAATGTATTACTAGGGAAGAGCCCGAGCGAAGCGAGGGCGAGTCGCTAGTAGAAGCCAAGAAGGACAGTTTTATCCTGCCTTTGCAATGAACTTTCGAACGGATATTTTGATTATATTTACAAATTGATACATTAATTAAATTGTATTAAGATTATTTTGCTTTGGCTGGCACCGACTCCAACAATAACTAAGTAATTAAAATTATTTTTTTTTCTTTTTAGTTTCGATTTGTAGCGTTTTGAAGTCGGTTTTCATTTTTGTTAAAAAATAATTTATTTTAATTTTTTTGTGGAAATTATTATGTTTAAATAAAATATTGGAAGGCTAACTAAACTACTGCTCCAATAAGTCAGCGAAGTTTTGAAATGAACGACAATAGTCAATCGAGATTTGTCCACGTCTATTTTTCCAAGTAACTCGTAGACGTTAATAAGATTTACCTTCTATTATCAATCCACCTAATGTCCTGAAGGAATACGACTATCAGTTCATAAGTACGTATAATATTAAAAGAATTTTCTTTCAACTCCTAACCGTTGAGGATATATACCTTACATCATCACAAATTCTTGAACAGCTTTAGAAAATATATGAAACAGGTAATCAGTGCCGATAAAATTTAAGGGTTGCCCTCGATTTCTCTAGGATCCCATCATCAGATGCTGACTTGGTGACAATGAGAACATCTTGAATGTATACCCTACCGAACAAAAAAGAAATTTTTAAAATCGGCCCACAATCCACGGAGAAATCGGTGAAAACACATAAAAAACAACTGTTGAGGAGTTTTACTTTCCATCATCAGCTCATCCACATGAGATGATGATTTTCATACGTAAAAGCTTTATCGGGTTTAGAAAATATATCAAAAACATAATAGGTGCCTGTAAATTTTGAGAGTTGCCTTCGATTTTCCTGGGATCCCATCATCAGATCCTGACTTGGTGACAATAGGACCACCTCGGAACTAAACCCTACCAATCAAAAGAAAAATTTTTGAAATCGGCCCACAGACGTCGGAGTAATCGGTGAACATACATAAAAAAAAAATACATACAACGGAACATATAACCTCCTCCTTTTTTGAAGTCGGTTAAAAATTATAAAAAACTTCTATTTATTATAACTTACGCTCAGCGAAGAGTGAGTTATGTAAATAAGAAATTAAAATTCCATTCTTTTTGGTACTACCACGATTAAGTATTTGTTAACAAGCATGCCCAGGGAATATCACATGTCAACATGTTTATTAGGAAGAAGCTAGACGGATATATTTCCACACAATTGCATTCCGTTCATGATGAGTACGAGAACTTGTCGCTAAATTAAATACGAATCTCTAAATGCAGCTAGACTTTATGTTTCAAACTTCTTTTATTTTAACTTCAAGTTGAACATTATAAAAGCTTGAATAAACATGTTTTAATAGGATTTTTTCGCCGTGTTGTATATTTAAAAAAATAATACCTACAACACAAAACAATGAAGGCGATATATTATAATGTGACATGACATTTTTCTTTTAATGTATTAATGTGTACAGAACACATTTTGTTATCTGTACTAATTGGAACTTTAAAACCGTTGCGCATATTTTAATCATAAAAAAGTTATAAACTATTTATACGGAAACTTTTTATCTATACATATTATATTATAATATAATAACATTCTAATTAAGTCGAATCTGAAAATTAATTATTTGTTGAAAAATCTTATTGAAATAGTTGTTATTATCTATCCAGAGGCCGATTTTTTATTATTTTACCATTCTGCTTGTCTGTGACCGTATCACGAGTAAACTACTAGTGAGATTTTGAGAAAATTTGGTATAATAAAGGATACTTTTTAATTATACATTTCTAAAAAAAGTTGAATGCGTAAGGCACGGAGAAGGGTTTGTTGGGTTTTAGTGGATAGTATTGGCTTTTCTAGTCGGTGAGCCCCACATAACCAACTGTTTAGTACGGATGGTATGCATTTCCCAACATTAAAAAGAAAGGGGTGGTTTAAGTATAAAACAATATTCTACTATATTATTTTTTCTATTTAATGCTAACCGATAAGTTCGAATTCGTGACATTACTTAAGCTATCTAATTAAAATCTATTCAATTAATAAAAAACGTACTAAATTGGAACTCCTCATGGCATAACGGGGTTAGCGTAAGAATATAAAAAATATTTTGTGGAGTCGGCGAAGGTCATTTATACAGCTTATTATATACATATGTGTTATGTGGTATAGATATATGTGTAACGTAGACCACATCAGGTATTACATTTATTTAAATTTATCTTATGCGAAGTGAATCTTCTATAAATAAAAAAAAATATAGCAATATCGTTTACAGTTGTTACAAATAACTCTTAGTAGAGCAAAAAAGAATATAACTGTACTAACTACTTCATTCGGTAAAATTATAAGTACCTATGTAGGTATCTAACAACTTTAAGCACGTAGTGGGCGAGGTATGTCTAATACTTCTTCATATTAATTCATAGCTATGTTTAAAGATGTTTCTTTACCTTTTTGACCATAACATAGCATAATCTGTATAATGGGTTTACTTAAATACCATTTTAAGCACATTTTTAGAGATTAAAAGTAGATAGGGAATTATACCTCATTTTTAGATTTACATGACTAGCATTAAAATATAATAATAAACGAAGGAAGACTTCTTCGTCTCATTGCAATGCTGGTTTTACATTTATTACTGAAAGGAAAAAGGAAAAGTTCGCTCTCATTGGCCACTGAGTTTACCATTATCAAAAAAGTTCATAATATTATCACCGTTGACTGACGACCTAGGACCGCATTATGTTTAATGCAACCGTGAAGGACTCATTGTCTCTGTTGATGAAAGAATCTATAAAATCTGGACCTTTGTTAATAATTTAGAAGATACGGGATTTTTGCTATCCAAGTACTTTTCACCACATCTGGAACTTTAGCCTTTGTTCCCAAGGGGCAATCAAATATATATACAATATAATATCAACTGCTCCTAAGAGTTACTTTAAAATAGTTGGACGTTCAATGCGTGTTGTTTTCCTTTCAAATGTCTTTTGTACTAGTGTTTCCCGAGTACTTAGAATTTCTGCGAATTTATTTTTGAGATCCCATCCCTTTTTGCATTCTTAGCTTTTTCCAAGTCTTCTGATTTTTAGTTATGTAAGGTTTTGGTCCTCTTGTGTTATTTATATACCTCTCAGAACTCAAATAGGTAAATATAAACGAACCTTAATAACTGAATGACACAAGAATAGACACAGTATGTTCAAGTAGCCACGGGAGGTCCAAGTAGCACCACTTTACTGTATTTGTATTACTGATTACATATGTTATATTTTATACTTATTAGTTATTGACACAGCTAGAATTGTCTAGTGGGCTAAATCTGCGTATTAATGTAATGAAATTATTAATCTAAAATAACAAAATGAAAAAATTAGTCTACATAAGCGTGTTTTCTAAACAAGACTTTAAAATCAAAATAAACATTTTACAATTATTTTAAGTGACCTTTTTACTAGCTATACTATAGTAACAGGCTGATATATACTTTTAAAGTATTTTATATTTTTTCGCTCCCCAAACTTGAGAATTTTCGAAAAATGTTCACAAAAAATATTAAAAACGAATAATAAAATATTTACTGTTTCACGTCTTTAATAAACTTTTTATGTTACATGCTCCTTGAGCCTGAGTGTGCGAGTCAGACACGCATTTATTAGATTTTTAATATCAATCTTCTTTGCGGTTCAAGATAACAAGCTAGTAGAGATCGGACTTTGTTACCGATTTCCTGCAATTGAGTATCGTTTAGATTTCACTGCGTCCTTCGCCCATACAATTAACAATAGCGTGTACGGACTCTATAAAATAAAGTGTAGATATAAAATATAAATCAATATATGTATAACAATTTTTTATTGCCATGAAATGTGTTGTAGTTCGTTTTAATAGTACAAGTAATTAGTGATAAATCATAGACAATACTTACTATGTGTGCAGTCACAAATAAAGATACTCAAATATTTCGAATAATGTGTTAAGATGGAATAACTTAATAAGTTACATCATCCATACATTAAGTAGATTACGTTAGACACCTATCTAAACTAATTCGTTTTCTATTTGAATTGATTTAGTTTTTAGAATAGTACTATTACATTTTACATATTCATCCGTACGTCGTCTCTATATTCTTATTAGTTTTTCGTTCTCGCTATGACACACTTCAGCTATACTCAAGTATACTACAATAAATTTGTGTTATATTCTAATATTATAAAAAAAAAAATAAAGACGTAAATTAGCCTTCAATATAGGTTCTTATTAGAATTATCAGAATCTGATCCTAACTTGTATCGTATTAAAAAATGTTTACGAGTATTCATGTTATTGCTGTGGTTTTTACAAGTAGGTACAATAGAGACAAAAAAAATGATAAACTTTTAATCATAATATATACAAAACAATAGGCAGTGGTAGTTAAATGATTAAATGATCGCTTCGATAACCGACTGATGCGGATTTGTACCCGGTCTTGCACCTATGATATTTTCATACTTGAATCATTTCTATCATGATTACCACTTGTCTTTCGGTGATGGAAAACAACGTGAGGAAACCTGTGTGTCTGAGATAACCTTACTATTAACTATGACCTCTGGCCTGTTTGTAGGAATCTCCGAGCCCAACAGTGGAATATTAAAAAAAAGTCTGAATATAACCCATAGAAAACAACTGCACAAGTAATGTTATAAATAGCTATTCTTTACGTGAAAAATTAAATTTTGGAATGAAGAATGCACTAATGGCGTAACCCAAAGATGGCGTGTGTATGTTTTTTTTGTGGTATAGCAACATCAGGACATTTTGACTTTCACTTTCCTAACGCTTCTTTTCGAAATGATACTGTGGTTTGATTTAAGAATTTAAGATCAGAGTTTTCGAACACTGTATCGAATATTTGTATGTTAATCTAAGAACGAGAATGTGAACAGTCCAATTTTATTTTATAAACAAGACTTCATTTTAAAGTTTAACGGCCTAATAGTCCTAATACTAATGGTCTATAAGAAACGTTACTCAAATGAAACTTATTCGTCTATCCTTCTCATAATAGGAAATCACGTCAAACATGCAACATGCGAAATTATTTGCTAGGCGAAGCTATCACGTTCACTTCCCGGAAACCTTTGATCCACTCACCGAGTTTTAATAAAGTCCCGGCCCGATCTATCTAACTATGGCGTATAAAAGTGCATTTGCTCTCTCGTACCTCGTAATTGAGTTAACTTTGAACATGGTTTTCATCGCTGAATAAAATTCTTTTAAATAAAATTCTTAATATCTTATTTTAAATAAAATTCTTAACGTTATGGTAAAAACATGAAAAACAATTTACTTTTAATCATATATTAGGCGCAAATAGCAATGCATTAGGTGAACAAAAATAAATTATTACTATGAATACCGTGTTTTATTACAATTGCCTCATTAGTCTGTGAACTTTCATCAATGAAGCAGCTTAATTGAGATGACATTGTGAACGCATAATGGAGAAAATCGAGTGCCACACCGTTATAAAGTGCCTTACCAAGCAAGGAAAAACATCCAAACCATTACAGAAGAGAAGTCCTTCGTTTACTGAGACTGTTGCCCTTGTAAAACCATGGTTTACAAGTGGCATCATTTATTTAAAGCAAGATCCACATCCGAAATAATCGTTAAAGTCGATAAATTAATATTGGGAACGGCTGGTTCTAAGAAAAAATAAACTTGATCATATAAAAAATATTAAAAAGAGTGTTTTGTTACGAGTTTGCGACAATGAATAGAAAAAAAAAAGAATTAATAAATTGAAACAAATAAACATTGTGTCGCTTACAGCATGAAGTCTTACAAGTAACTGCTAATATTCTCTATTATAATTTCGCAGCAACTCAGCTTCACTTCGTCCATACATACGTTTTAACAGGTAATATAGATTACTCAGGTATAAGATATTTTTCCGCAATTACAAGTATCCTATATGTTGACTCTAATAACCAGCTACAATCATACCTAATTTCATCAACACCTGAACAGTGGTTTTCTCGTCGTGCGGTGACAGATAGACAAAAAACCGAAAAACTATAGATTTGGACGCTGTATAAATAATAATAACTATTTTAATAACATTTTCCAAAAAGTGGTATAGATTTTTTACAAATTACGTATACTTATACAATAAGACAAATATTTATCAAGTTTTAAATAATAATTCGAAATACAAATATACTTACCCAAAAGCCTCTACAAGAGTATTAAATATTTTTATTTTAGAATTTACTTCGTTATTATTAATTATATTCAATACGATTTACATACAGTACATATTATACATGTTACATACCTGTAACTTATCTTTTATTCTGGTTTTTGGACTGTTGAACGCGCTTTAAATGGTAAAAATTATTATAAATATTTTATTTCAATCCGTGACAGTTTTATCTTAATGTGATAGTACCAATACATTCAAGTTTCGAACGCTTATTTTAACATTCGTCCAATCTATATAAAAATCATATTAGGTATGTACATGACAATTTTAAAAAATCATGAAAAATATCGATTTTAGAGCGATGATCGCTCGATTCAAAAGTATTACTTGTAGCTCCACCAGGAATCAGGATAATAGCTTGCTAAGTGGCCATTAGTAATGTAATGGTGATACTTTGCTGGCTCAATATTTTGAACTATTTTCAAAGATAATACATGCGATTAATATAATATAATATTAAACATAATGATAAAAACATCATAATTTCAACGTTTATTTTCGTTTGTAAAGTTTTAATATCATTCAACAAAATTATTCTTGCTAAACAGGGAATATTTTTTATTTAACTAAATAGTTACAGTTTATAAAAAAGTTGTTGAATAGGTACTTCCATTCTAAGGTGAATAAATGAACTATCTTAGTTTAAAAGTAACTTAAAAAGGGCGGTAGAAGAATTACGGTACGAACCTTTGCCTTTGTTTACTATATAGGTAGTATTACAGTGAAACCTGGTTAAGTGAGACATCAAGGGACCTGCAATGTCGTTTCACTTATAGAGGTATTCCACTTACCCAGTGTCTCAGATATCCAGGTATAAATAAATATCTATCTCATTTACAGAGGGTTCCATTGGTAGAGGTTATTGACAGGTTATTTCACTTATAAAGGTGCGATCAAACAAAACAATGTTATCTCAGTTACAGAGGTTTATGCATATAAAATTTACTCCCTGTCTCAGTTATAGAGGTAACTATGATGATAAATCGAAAGAACAAATCCCAGATATAGAGGCTTAGCTCGTCCCACTAACAGAGGTAATTCAGTGCCAAAGTGTTGGGACCTCAGCATGAGTTCCAGTTATGGAGGTTTCTCACTTATACAGGTCCCACTTAACCAGGTTTCACTGTAGTATATTAATACTAGGTATTTAGTACGACGATTGCAGCCGGCTCGTCTGACACGCGAGCCATTATTTGCGCTTATGAAACTTATGTTTATCGTATAAGTATCAAACCCTTAACTTGCGACGTCGTGTATAACTTGATTTTAATTAAATTACTACGCGTAGACTCACATATGAAAAGAGTGAGGTCATTTTTATAAAAATACTACCTTATTAAATTTACAAAGTACCTACTTCAAAATAATGAATTAATCAGTAGTAAATGTTTTCGTCTAATCTTTTTTTTATTGTTGGTTAATGCGTTAATGCTTTCCATAAGTGGCTATGTGGGACTCATCGGCCAGAAAAGCCAGTACTACTCACTAAAACCCAACAGATCTCACCCTCCGTCAGGGGCGTCGCAGGATCGCTTACAAATTCAACCACGACGGCCCGGCAGGTCTGCCGAAGCAGACCACACAGCTAGGGGGTTGCTCCACAGTCCACTCTGCTATCAGAGTAGTACCAGAAGCAACCTACATAACACACCGCAAATCACACCGCAAAGTGGGCCCTCTTTTTTTTGGTTTCACGCCCGGCCGGGTTGCCGACGCTACTGAGTCACCCCACCACGACAAGGTGAGGCACGGTCGGGGGAGATTTGCATGCCAATACACTATGCTTTCCCAAAACATATGTACGCATGTTATCAGCTTATACTAAATTACATTATCGGTGCTCATTTTGTGAGTTACGTTATATATTCGATTATTTCAATGTGAAATAAATAATATTGAATCCACGCCATCAAAATCACAAACAACAGGTTAATGTCACCTATTTTTCCAAATACGTAATGTGTAAAATTGAAGAAAGCACTGTGAAATAGACTAACTTGATCAAGCCACTTAGAATTTCTAAGAACTTGCACTTAGTTCATAATTTTCCATCGGTTAACAACTCGAGATATTTACGGCGTGTCTTATTACTCGGAAGACATTTATATTAGGATAGGTATTTTAGGTACAGCGGATACTTAATATTCAAATGTTGAGGGGAAAAATATACGCTGTTCTAATATGGGAATCAATACATATTGGCAGCACAAGGTAATGCTTATTATATAAAGTTGGATGGACGATGAGTTGTAACTATAAAAGTTAAAAGGTTTTAAAGGGTATTCCTAATATTATCATTCATTTTACTCCAAGAAACCACGTTAAGTATTTATACTTCATTAATACTGTATTTATAAGCAATACACAAAGTGTGAAATATGGACGAAACTAGGGCAGGCTGCTGTATTAATAAAAAAAACTATAAAATCTATTAAAAAAAGAAAAAACAAAAAAAACTAAAAAGTATTATATAACAACTATACCGAGTAGACATATAGTCGCTACAAATTATTCTTGGACGTTATTATATTGTTTGTGAAAACACATACATTATAAATATTATTACAGAATATAACATTTTCTAGCTCATTCAATGAATGTAACAACAGACAATGACGCTTTCGCGTTGTAACAGTTCTCTTGGACATAATAGGCTTATGTCCTAAGCCTTTAAATAACGATGTTATAGCTATATTTCACTCAAATACGTAACTATTGTTTCATTCCCTGTATTTGAAACTTTTCCACCTGTCCCACTTAATGCTACTGCGCGTTTGTATTATGAAGTAAAAACTATGCATAAAATTTTTGTTTACTCTGGTAACACAAAAATTTGAATGGTGGTTGCGCAAATTAAAACACTTTATTTATTGTTGCAGAGGCTCTCCTGCAGAGTCGGCCCTTGCCGCATATCCCGGATTTGCCGGACGGTGAGGGTGCCTCCGCCGCGCCAGCCACGCCTCAGCCTCTTGACTCCGCCAATAGGTCTACTAACACATTTTATATCAAAGACATTACTTTCTGAAATATGAAATATATTACATTTTATGCAAAAATTTACAATATTTAGTTTTTAGTCATTCGATCGTTATGTTTCCTTAGGATAACTAAATTCTTATCTATACATATAACAAAATTCTCAATTGAATCTGTACTTTAAATATTTTTGCGAATATGCGGCCGACTCTTATGGTTTTAGAATTGTTGTCTGTCTGTCTCACAATAAACCACTGAACAGATTTTGATGAAATTGTATGATAGCTGGTTATCCGGGTCAATATATAGGACACTTTTTACTTCAAGAAAATATCTTGTTTCTGAGAAATCTATAGTTAACTTTAACTAAAATTTAAAATAAAAAGAAAAATGCAACAAAATTAATTATGGTAATATCATCGTTGATTTCTATTATTATCATTTAATCAAATCGCAAAATCATATAAACATTGAATTATACGATTTTTATAAAACCAGTCACAGATCAATTGTCTATTAAACTATAATCTAGATATTGCAAATTACTAATTTGCGATATTTCTAGTAACTTCCCCAAGATATTCATTCAGTTCTGAATTACATTTATGTGACAGATGGACCTCAAAAGAAAATTTGTTAGCACATCACGAAGAAGATGACCCTCAACTCTTTGTTGCTCTATACGACTTTCAAGCAGGAGGCGAGAATCAGCTTAGCCTTAAAAAAGGTTTGCAAATTAAAGTTTTAATTTTTTACTGATAGTATATATTTATCATACTTATAACCATGAAATAAAAAGTTGTTGTCATTGACATCACTGACCATATTACATTATAATTTAAATAATACAAATTTAGCGCAAAAATAGTATACTGGTATAACGGCAGTACCTACCTATATATTTAAAAAAAAATCTAAGCTAAATAAAAATAGAAGCAGCAAATGAAACAGTAATTACGCAATACCATTTTTTAATTTATCCTTGGGAAATGCATTGACGCATACCACCTGTAGGAAACAGTTGGTTATGTGGAACTCGACGGCAAGCCAGTACTACATACTAAAACCCAAGCACCCATCACCACTTGGGGCGTCACAAGATCGCTTGCGCATTCTACTACGACGCGACGCCCAGACGGCTCGGCAGGTCTGCCGATAGTCCTACTAATTCAACGACCACTTTTTTTTTTGGTATTTTCGGACAAATCAAAGCCACCAGTCATACTAATTCACTGAATCGTCCGACTATGACGTCCGTCTGCCGAGTCATCTGATAACAGCAAATGTTCGAACAACCGTCCATCGATCATGCGCTCTGCCCGGCTACCGGGCACAAGTGAAATCATGATACCATCCCGAAGCTGAGCCAAATTAAATTATTAACATGAGTCGACCCGGGACTCGAACCCAGGACCTCTCGCGTGTGACCGTACAATTACGCAATACCATATTATAAGGTATTCTAATACATATAAAAAATAATAATACTGGATATTGCTTATGGCGTGAGGAGACTTAATGAATGTATATTAAAATCAAAGAAATTCTAATGTCGGGAATTCGCTTATTACAGAAGCCATATTTCGTTTCCAAAGAATTAGAGTAACTCCAATAAAGATATTTTTTATTTTTTGCGGCACTCTAGTTAAAAGTATAATTTATAAATATATTCAATATTCTCTTGCGCGCAAAAACTTCTTTATTAATAATGTAACTTTTTCATAAAAATATAAGATTAGCAAAACTTATGCACCTATATTAAATTGACTTGGTTTTTATGGATGCCATGAAAATTAAAAAATAAATTCTATTAATATATTCTACTCATAATTGATTCATAATTATATGAAAATAGCGAATAAGTGCTTTCTGCCAAAATAGTTTGTAGCACAGAAAATTAAGGAGTTTCATACAAATTTGCGAGAGGCTCCTTAATCCGGCCTTGTCGCAAAATCCGTTCTTAGCAGACGTCTACTAACTATAAACTATATCTCAGCCAAATTTCATCTTTAAACATCAAGCGGTTTTCGATATTTCGTGATGAGTGAATTTCGCTTATATATATATGAGTAGGTACCTTTATAGATAAAATATTATTATTAACTATCTTTAACGGGTTTTTAAATTTGATTATAATCATTTTTTGTAGACGTTAACGAGTGGCACGGCCTCGATGTTTCTCGTGCTCATGTACAGCTTTTTTTAAATGTTGGTTAATGCATTTACCCATACTACTTGTAGGTAACAGGTGGTTATGTGGGGTAGCAGATAGACTACTACCCACCTACCGTCCACTAAAAACCAACAAAAACCTCCTCTGTCTTAATAGGACGTCGCAGGATCGTTTACGTACTCGTATTCCGCACACTACGAAGCCTCGGCGGCAGGTCTGCCAAAGCAGACCACACAGCCAAGGGTTTGCTTCCACAGTCCACTCCGCTATCAGAAAAGTACTTGGAGCAACCAGCCTACTAGGTCAAAATGGGTCGCCTCTCAGTGTGTTTGGCTGGCTTATGTAATTGTTTAATGTGTGCCAATAAGAAAATAACCTTAGCTTAACAATCATTATTCTTTTTAACTTTTATGATTCTTTGTTTAAAGAAGATAACTCAAAAGTTCTTCAAAAAGTTAGTTTTAAAAGAAATAATCAAATTGTTAAAAAATAAGAATTTTGTTGTTCAAACAAGAAAGTGTTATTAGGAAAACTGTACCTATTATAAGATCCTTTACGATGTCAATGAGAACTTAGCAAGAAATCGATAACTTAGCCATTCGTCTTACTAAGCTGGTTTGTGGATATGATGTCAACAAGAAACACTCTGTATGCATCCTAACTATATAATATTCATTTCTTTAATCTTCATTTCTTTCTTACTTTATAGTATGGCGTCTAAATTTTATTAGTTTTGCCTTGAACTTCGATTAATTTTACCTACATATATAACTTTATTAATATATTTATAGTTTAATATGTTGCTTTATTGGTATATTTTCCTCTTAATATTAATGTATTTAACGAAGCCGATATAAAACTACTGGAAATACACTTATGACTTATCCTCGAGTTTGTTATAGAAGCTTATGTACTCGTAAACTTCAGACACGTTTAAATAATAATTTCTGCATTTTAAAATCACCTATACCTACGAGAACGGCTTAGTTATTTATTGGATATCTTTATTATGTATTAGATGAATGTCAATATTTCCGTTCTCTTATATATAATTCGAATCTTTTCGCATATTCCGATCTTTTCGATCGAAAAACTTAAAATATAATCTTGTCGCAATATTACAAGTATTCTATTGTCGCTCCTAAATCTCGAGAGCACTTCAGTGTCTTGATCAAATTTTCAACACGCTTTGTCATGTTACATTATATACTTAGATTTTACTTTGATCATTTTATCTGAATAAAATATGAATAATAAAACTTTTACATTTTTTAATATTGCAAACGTATGAAATGTGTGATTGAATTTTTTTTAAATGGCTTTTATTAATATTTTATTTTAATTTCTTTCCTAGGTGAACAAGTTCGTATAATGAGCTACAACAAAAGTGGAGAGTGGTGCGAAGCTCATACACTTTCTGGCGGAGTCGGTTGGGTTCCAAGCAATTACGTCACTCCAGTGAACTCCTTGGAAAAGCATTCCTGGTATCATGGCCCTATATCACGGAACGCGGCGGAGTACCTGCTGTCTTCAGGGATCAATGGCAGCTTCCTCGTAAGTAACATGTTTTATTCTCCATTAATATTTTACATCCATTTAATGTTATACTGACAAAATTATTGATAAAAAAAACTGTGGGAACATAATAATTCATTGTAATAAAAAATCTATCATACTGTATTCATTATGTAAAAATATTATTAATAGGTACATAATATCAATTGCAATGTATTATGTAAGTGTTATTCATTTGTCGCAATAGGTACGCGAGTCCGAGTCTAGTCCTGGCCAAAGAAGTATATCATTACGCTACGAAGGTCGTGTCTACCATTACCGTATAAACGAGGACTCTGACGGCAAGGTGAGGAATATATGTATTTACGGTTCCATATTTTCATAAAATAGTACATAAATCTTGTACATTTTTCACATCAACAGTTAGTTATTACAGTTTTTTGTACTACTTTCACTCGTATTTATTTAATAACACAAAACCCACTTTATAATATTCGTACTAAATAACTACAATTTTAATAGAGTAATGAAAGAGTGAAAATACTCTAAATATGACTTAAATTACATATCTATATATATATCTAACTAGCTGTACCCGCGGCTTCGACCGCGTTCATTTTTTTAATTGCTAATCAACCTCATTGGGTTGATCTGTAGGAAAAAAAAATTGTCTAAAAAATAAAAATTTAGGGGTGGACTACCCTTAACATTTAGGGGGATGAAAAATAGATGTTGGCCGATTCTCAGACCTACTCAATATGCTCACAAAATTTCATGAGAATCGGTCAAGCCGTTTCGGAGGAGTTCAAGTTCGAACCCCGTGACTCGAGAATTTTATATATAAGATGTAAAACTATTTACGAACACATTTTGAGAGTAACATATTGAAAGGAAATTTGTATTTCATGAATCCTGACGACAGATATCATTATAATATAAATGGATGTATACTTTGTCCATTTTGTTAATGGTTTTTTGACAGCTCGCCGACTGACAAGCTATAGTTTTGACAAAAGGACGTAATAATCGATTTCTATTATTTTTTTAAGTATAAAATAATATTTATTTTTATATTTATTAATATGAAAATAAATATTATTATCGTAAAAATCAAGTATGGTGGAGAGAACTAAGAGAATCATAATGTGATTCGGGCCGTGACATTGCATATTTTGATAATTTATGCACACAAGAGTTAATAATTAATATAACTGAAGACTCCTCATCGGACAAATCTAATATAAATGATGATTCTGACGAATCATGTTAATAAAAGGAATTAAACTATTTTAGTTGTTTTATTTGTATGCCTTATACTAAGAAGAAAGTAAAAATTTACTATTAATTTTAATATTTTAATTTATTGGTTTAAATCTTAAAAATTTTTTGTCTTCCTTATTAAATAACATATTACACCTTATTTACATATTAGCATTGATTTCTATCCATTATTTGTAATCTGTGGCACAATCGTAGTAATCGTTATGTGTGGCACAGCAATAAGGGGGAGGTGCCCGTCCATGAAGTACAATATTAATGGGTATGACATTTTAACTTTAATGGCTAACCATTAAATACGAAACTTCGTGGGCGTGAGCTGTCAAAAAACCATTAACAAAATGGACAAAGTATAGTTCCTAGGATTCAATGAATTACGCTTTGAGGATTTAATAGCTACAAGAGTCTATATTTGAATAGTTTGAAATTCAGCGTAGCTAGTAATTGGCACCTAGGGCGAGGTTGCTGTGGGATGAGGCGCTACTCCGGCAGCTGTATTGTGCCGTCGTTTCAACTTGACTGTCGTGTTTGAGTAGATTGTTTACCAAGGATTCAATGAAATTCAACTCTCTCTAATTGGATATGCTATGCTACATGGATTAAGTATATTTTGATTAGGCATTGTGGTATAATATAAACATGTATAAATAAAATATGGACCTTAATTTGGATTTTAAATCAACATTGATATTTAGATTATGGATTAGCTTTTTTGTTAATTAAATTACGAAAATTTTATAGAAAGTGGTTTTGTGATTTACGTAAATACAGACTTGTAGGCCATTTTTTGCACCAATTGTTGTTCTGGCGTGTACACTATACCTGTATGTAAGCATATATTATATACGTCAGTATAATCAATGTATTTTATAAAAATAAATTGCTTCTAAATATAAAATTTTAATAAGAGTTTCAAAGAATTTTAATATTTAGCTACTTAGATATATATAAATAATTTATTCCAATGCCAAACAACATGTTTTTTACTGTTTCCAGCCGTATTTTTTATGTAGTCGCCGCTTCGTATTGAAATTGAAACTGAAAAAATTGAAATGAAACTATACTATGTTTTCCGTTTAGATTGACCCATCAAATTGAAAAATCGACAAGTCGCACCGCCCACTGACTACTAAAAGTTAATTATTGTAGTGAATTAAAGCAGTTAATGGATATGTCGTCATTTTCTAATTTTCGTTGTTTTATGCATAGCTGTCGTGATTAACAGTGTAATAAACAGCCCTCAATTCAACAAAATGTATACATAACCCCATGACAGCCGTCTTAACCATACACTTCGTATATTACACAAACTTTAAACAAAATTAGAATATTCATGTCTTGAACTATTACTGCCACGGAAAATAAAAAATGTAAAGTATACGTTAATTAAAAATGAGAACATAACTAACAAATGAAGGTATAAATTATTAGATCGTACCATCACTCTTATACATCTGCTAAACAGATAACCATAAAATTCAGTGCATTCATGGTCTCCATCAGGTTTATGTAACTTCGGAGTCGAAGTTCGGAACGCTCGCCGAACTGGTACACCATCACTCAGTACTAGGGGATGGTTTGATCACACAATTGCTTTATCCGGCACCGAAGCGTAACAAGCCGACCGTATTCCCCCTCGCGCCGCCGGACGAGTGGGAAATAGACAGGACCGACATTGTCATGAAACATAAACTCGGTGGCGGCCAATATGGAGACGTATACGAGGCCGCCTGGAAGAGGTGCAATATGACGGTAAGTTCCAATTCTTTTATATAGGCGTCATGTAAGTTGATTTGACTGATTTTTTTTCAATTTTAGATTAGAACAGGTATGGTATGATTAAGTTAAAAGTTTTTAATAAAAAATTAACTCCTAATGCACCTATTATTAACAATTAGGCTTCTACCGTGGTATATATCATAATTTTTTAAAAAGTCACTTGGTTGATTTGCTTCATCAGCATCATCAGCCCTTTTTAACGTCCCACTGCTGGGCACGGGCCTCCCTCAGTACGGGGGGGATCAGGCCATAGTCCACCGCGCTGGCCTAGTGCGTGTTGGCGGACTTCACATGTCGTTCGAAAACTTACTAGGTTTTCTCAGACATGCAGGTTTCCTCACGATGTTTTCCTTTACCGTAAGACAAGTGGTAATCATAATAGAAAAATGAATCGTACATGAAAATATCAGAGGTGCGAGACCCGGATTCGAACCCGCGTCACTCGGTTATCCAAGCGAGCGCGTTACCGCTGGGCTACCACTGTCGTATTTCTGTCGAATTTCATTGATCTGCTTAATTATAATTAAATAACACTCTTTTACTAAATAAAGTAGACATTGATAGTACTTTGCCTATTCTCCAGAAACTGCTGGCCTGTTGGCCTCTGTGTTCCAAAGATTACTTGGCGTAAATTTCATGAATTCTATGCTCACGTCTAAGAATCACTGGTGTCAATTAGTGTTGCCCAAATGCAAGAACAAGACGAGACTTAGCCAGTCTTGGTCTTGGTCTTGCGCCAACACATCTGGTCTTGGTCTTGGTCTTGGTCTTGCACTCCCAGTCTTGGTCTTGGTCTTGGTCTTGCAGCAAGAGTCTTGCAAGTCTCGCAATTACCTATTAGCCTATTGCTATTTATTAAACGTTACTTTAGGTCTTAGAACAACGTAATGGAGTAAGTACATTTTGAGATTGAATTAATATAGCCATAGTAAAGTGCAAACAAATTAATAAATGTCTAAACATTTAATGAGAAATTCGAAATTTGAAATTGAATTTATAGGTACTTCTTTAGGCGCGTTATGAAAAAATGATGAGAGTGAAATTTTAAGAATCACTGTACCACAAAAGTAACAAGTTGAAATTGCCTGCTAAACCGCTCATAGCAAGTTGAAGTTGCCTCTGCTCACTGTTTTCATATTATTTATAATTATTTTAATATTATACAGGGTGGTGACGCTTGATCAACGTTCCTTCAAACCACATATAGTATAAAAAATTACGATTTGAATACAAAAAAAAAACTAATTGAAAATATTCAAAAATGAAGCCACAGGAATTTTTTTCGTTTTAAAATTTAAAACCATCATCGTACCCTTTGATTATATCGTACCTATGTACGCGCAAGCGTAGTTCGCCGCGAAACTCAATAGTCATGTGATTTGATGTAATTTTGATCATAGTAATAACATTATCAATTACTATAGTTAGTTAAAATGCTTACGTTTATCAAAAAAGTATCTCTATAGTAATTTATTTCCAAAAAAAAACTAATAAATTATTTTCAATTTGTCTTTCAGAGAGAAATAAAAAGATTTTTTTAGCGACTACTTTATTACTAATTATTATAAACATCACATCATTAAATTATTATAAAAACCCCATCACTTTCGACATACGAATAATTACAAATTTTTAAAATAACATTTTTACCTCAAACTACCACCTCATTTTATAACCACTTTTGTGTGACAACATTACCTACTAACTTAGGTAATAGTGAACCGCATTGATAGGCACACAAAATTATTGACTGTCATAATTACAATAATATGGACTAGAAGTAGGTAGGTACATAAATTATTATCATAACATCATCAATATCAAAATTAAAGCTTAGTACTCGCTACGCATTAAGAGGTAGGTATGGATGTATAGGACCTGCATGCCTAGATAATCAATGACTTTATTGTATTTTTTAAATTTTTAATAAAGCAATTTCAACATCTACTACTTAACCACTTTTTAATAGGCCAATTAGGTACCTACCTACATGTTATTAATTCACACAACATAAGTTCGTTAAAACTTAGTAAATGTCTTTACTTCAGATAGGTACCTACCATAATATACACCACGACGATGATATTAGTCAGTACCTATCTAATTACCTCTACTTAATTATTTTTTTTAAAGATGAAAAGGCATATTATTATGTATGTGAATTTCAAAATACATCTACGCTTGAGTCCTGTACCTACTAATTTAAGAACACCAGTTTTTTGCGACGTAAGTAGACTAAAACAATAGATTTGTATCAGGTCCGGGTTGTTAACAGTTGCAGAACTAGTCTTCTACAACCAATCAGTACTTAACTGAAAACAAAGCATTAGGTACATGCGATAGGTAAGTAGGTAATTGGTAGATACTAGATGTATACCTACTCCCAGATATGCAGAGGCAGAGCTACTTGTACTAGAACACTGCCTCGTAAGTCGTAACAAGCGTTGACACCGAACCCCTAAATGTTTTTTTGTTCCATCCACCTTGGCAATTATGCACCTAGTAGGTATAATATTTTCATAGCACAGATGTAGTCAGTAGATAGTCACTAACTTTTGTACTTCAGATAATTTATTACGAAGTCTTTAAGGTAGTCCTAGTCTATACTAATCTATACTTCTATAGGTACTAATATTATAAAGAAGTAAAGTTTGTTTATTTGTTAAATTGTAAGGGGTAATCTCGGGATCTACTGAACCGATTTTAAAAATTCTTTCACCAATAGAAAGCCACATTATTGCTGAGTGTCATAGGCTATATAAAAAACCGAAAATTAAAAAGGCTTTTACGTGGTAGTCCGTTTTGCAAAGTGAATCGGAGAAAAAACGGTCGAATGAAAGCGTTTCTTACGAACGCTGCCTTAATTATGAAAGATATATTTTTGAGTTCTAGAGAAAAGATGTGGAGCTTAAAAATGCCTACAAAAAAGTCAACGACAGCATATATCTAACTTTTATATTTAAGTTACAAAAAGTAGTTTTTTTAATATTAGTATAGATAATTTAATTATTAATTTTTAATATAAATAAAATAATTTAAATTATTTAAACACTGTACTAAAAAAGGATTATTAACATTATGCCCAACGAAGTGGGCACGGGTCAGCTAGTCATTAATAAAAGCAACTTATCATTACGACATTAAACTTGACTAAACTAAAATCAAAATAACTTAAAAGCAAAACAAACACAAACCACCTTTTCAATCAAATTCCGACGTTTAGAGTGCGGCCGTAGCGATTTCGAAAAAGTATTGAAGAATTCGTTTTATTATTATTAAAACTACCTAAATAGTATTAGATGAACATAAAACTCTTAGTAAATCTATTTTTATTTATAGTTAATACTTAACATCAATTTTTAACTAAATTAAGAGCAACAATAAATTAGAAACATGTAATCGAACCGGGATTCGAACCCACAACCTCTATCTGTGGGCCAATAAGCCCACAAGGGCGGCAATTTTTTCTGCGTCGTGCTTCACAAACACGGTTTTACAAGCTACTCTTTCAATATTCAAAAAATCTATTTAGGTACCTGCGATACCTAGCCCCTATAACCTGCGATTTATTTATCAAAATGCCTATGAATTTATCTATTCGATTTATCATTTTACGAGAGACAAGAAAATATGCGTGCAAGAAAGAAGTTAAAGGTTCTGTTAGTGGTATCAATACTTAACATTAACTTAAATAAAATAACAGCAAAATTAAAAAAGTAAAATGTAATCTAACCGGGATTCGAACTTGTGACCCTGGGAGGTCAATTAACCTATAAGGGCGGCAAATTCACAACGGAATAATATGAAATTTGTTTAATAAAATAGGTAGGTAGGTACTAACTTTTCTATTTAGTGTAACTTTATGCGACAGGATAAATTAAACTAAATAATATTATTAGTTACTACTTTATTACAAATTATAAGACATTCGTGTAGCAGTGAAAAGATTTTAAACCTCCATCAATTCACACAAATATTGATTAAAATAATACACAAAGTTATAATATAAAATTGTTAAACTGAATGATGCAATAATGAATAATGCAATATTGAAAAACGTTCACTAGAAATTACAATCTATCACAATATCTCGTTACATACTTTAAACAAAACACTGTTTAATTTACTTTCGTAAAAATTCTTAAGTGTACTTAAAAATAACAATAATTGCAAAATTATTAGGCAAAGGCACTCGCTAAAATATTCGTAATACCTATCAACCATGATAATTATAATAAAATACATTCAAACTGTTATGTATCTAGAATGTATTCACAAGTTTTTAATTCGAAACGAATGTCGGCGATCCATTTAATACTTAAACAACATAAATAATTATTCTGATAAAATTACAAGGACATTTACGATACCTACGAACATATTTCAAATATTGTAGGTATGACACAGTCCACAGAAAAAAATTAAATAGGTATTGTACATTGGCACTCGAGTTATGACTCTTGATTTCAATTAATTTTATCTGTATCACATAACTACACACACTAAACAATCGAAGCAAGTCTTGCTCGGGGTAAGAGTAGGCGAAGGGACTGGGCATTGGCCTTCCTCTACCAACCAAACAGTTCCTCAAAACCAAGTACCAGGTACGCGCAGCGGTAGATAGCCGTTGATACCGCCTTGTACGTACGCAGAGCTCTGTGGTCATCTCACATTCCTTCTTCCGCCGCCCACGACTATGAGCGCGTCACTAGGAGGGTACTATCTGGGACCCTTGAGGCTTCGATCGAGTAGGTAGCCGCCCGGGCGATCAGCCCAGCCGTGTGAGACTCTATTCAGGGAGGCCCAGCCAGGCGATCAGCGACCGATCGGCGGCTACTCTGGCGTCTCAGGTGAATCTGCCGAATTTCTTGCAGAGCTCCTGATGTTGCCGTTTTATATCATCTTCCGTTAATGAAACAGTTGACACCTTGGCAATGGCAACCACTGCACCACTTGGCGATGGTACCAAATACCATCGCCATGACGGGGCTTCATTATTTTAGAACCCCAAAAGAGCGTTAAAAACTTATACAGTATTACACTTTCACTATTAGGTACATCGATTCATTATAATCAGTTTTTTGCTTATGTGCGTACTGCGTGCTCCCACTTCAACATTTTAAAGTCAACTAAAGAAATAGAAAAATACTAAATAGGTAGTTAAAAGCATAAGTCGCCTTGTCAAAGAAATGCCGACATTGGGGTGCTAGTGTAAGCGTAGTTGAGGCGGTAATTTCATTGCTTTATTTAATATTATTATTGGTATTTTTAGGCCTATTATTATTATTAAAAAAATATTCTAGTAAAAATAATTTAAATAATTATTTTATAAATGTTTTCCTATAGGAAATGTTTTAAGAAAAATAAATTAATTCAATTACTTATTCCGAATTCGCTATAATCCCCGCTATCGCCTATGACACCTCACCACACCTCACAATTCTGTCGGTACATATTCAAAGGGCGGCGATGCTTACACGTGTCTTTAAATTTCTTTGAATTTTACCGATTTGACAAAATGGCGCGACTCTCAAGGATTTTTGCGTCATAGACTAAAAAATACACGGTAAAACCTACTTTTAATTAGTATTTAATAATATTGCAAAATGATAATTTATAGTATGAAAATAGTAAAAGCATTTCCTGTTTTTATTACATATTAGATTATTTTTTTAAATACCTGGTGATAAATTGACATCAATGATTTTTTATAACCATCTTAAAAGTGTAACCACAATAGCTAGTAAAAATAAAATCGAATTTTTGTTTTTTATAAGATTTAGGGTCACTTGATGGGCATAAAAAAAAACAAAATGCTGACCAATCTAGGTGGAGTTTCAAAAAAAAAAGTTTTGGGCGATATCTCAGAAACTATGCACTTCAGAGCAAAAGTTATTGAAACCATTATTGTAGAGAATAAAATTTCGCATTTTTTATTTCTTGTAAACTTTTTTATAAAACTAAAGGCTTTTAATGAACCGGATTTTCTGTCTCGGTCGACAAATCTCACCGACAGTGATTAATCAATAAAATGCGTGTTCAATGTACCGTATTATGCTCATAATAATGTGATTATTTTCATGTATTTTATTTACCTACTTTACAAGATATTTTACTCAACTCTAAGACATAATATGCTATGCCACTCCTGCGAATTCTTATTAATTATTCTATGCAAACGTCGCTAGGGCTAGTAGTACCTACGGCTGCTCGGGGACAGTGTGATGTTGCCGCCTTTAGCTGGGGTCAACAAACTCTGATCTAGTATTGTTTATTTTTATGACCATTTTTATTGTATTTATTTTGTGTGAAAAATTCACTTTTATATTTGAAGGTATTTTTCAAATTGTCAATTTTTATCGACTTATATCATCTCACCCTACATGCAGTTTAAAGGAATGTTGATTAAGCGTCACCACCCTATATATAGTATCTAAAAATATGATAGCAAAATACAATTGACATTTACTAAAATTAAATACCTAATAAAAATATTAAAAACGCCATCTATGAGAAATAATTATAGGTCATTTGATAAGTGAAAGTACGGAATTATGAGTTAAGACCACATTATTATATTATTCTTTTTTAAAAGTATATTTTACAAACGAAGTATATTTTTTTAGGAATTAAATATTCTGTATCTGTTTGAACGACTTCATCTTTCTTACTGCACAGATTGATTTGCAACTAGAAAAGAAGTCTAACTACTCACGCGCATACATAATGTACACGCACCCATATTTTTTTTTTATTTTTTACCTACAAAAATCGGTCGCCCAAGTACTATAACTTTAAATACATACATATTATAAATATAAACACCCATGATTGGAGTTCAAAACAAACATTCGTGTTCAACGAATGAATGCCCTCAGCGGGACTTGAAACCGCGACCGCTGGCGCAGAAAGTAGGGTCACTACAAACTGAGCCAAACAAAACTCAGGTCGTGACTTAGGATACTTTTTATTGCAGAAAAATAATTCATTTCCATAGGAAAACAAAATAGGTAATTGGTTTTATTGATTCGTCTTTAGAAAGCTAGCGGTGGCTAAATCTTAAGAGATACATCATACATCAAAACTATGTAGTAGGAAAATGTTGGTAATAAAAAGCCAATTATAGAAAAGTCTATTACATCAAATATCTTTCTCCTTAGCGGATCGATGTGCACGTTTCGAGTAAAAAGTACTTGTACCTACCGATTTAAACTAATTTAGATATAAAAATATATCTGTACTTTACGTCTTCCTATTTTCTCCCTATTTTCTTCTTCAAAATTCTATGTACTGGTACTTTCTTTTGTTTTGTTTTCTAAGTGTCAATTTTTTGTATTATAAATTAAGCCTGTCCGCTTCCTAAAACGACACTCAGTCCTAATTGCAAGACGCAAGAGTCTCGCAGACTTAGTCTTGTTCTTGCTCAAATCTTGCATGGTCAGTCTTGGTCTTGGTCTTGCTGAAATTAGGCGGTCTTGTTCTTGGTCTTGGTCTTGCAAAAATGCAAGACCAAGACCAAGACTGCAAGACCAAGACCGATTTTGGGCAACACTAGTGTCAATATATGAATGTTTATATAGATATAGAAAAAAACTAAGTTTGCAACGCTTAACTCGAGACATTTATCAATTTATAATAATCCAAAAAGAGAGATGAAATATAATTCGCTTGGATAAATGTTACTAACAACTTGCGAACAACTTTTAACTTCAAAGTTGATATCCTTGTTGATCGTCGTAGTCGAAGTAACTTACGCGTATCGCTAACAAGGCTTAACTTGTAACAATATAAATGTTCAGTTCTCAAGATAAGCAGGAAAGCACACAATATATGAAATGTTCACACGACGATATTGCCTTGTTAATGTTGCAGTTTTTCAAATACTTTTTGATTATTAACTTGAAGACTCATATATAAACGTTATCACGTTTATTATCAATCGATCGATTGAAAATGCTCCCCGCAAAATATTAATTGGCAAAATGTCTCGTATAAAATATTTTGGTTGGTTTAATATTTAGTATATTAACAATAAAGTAAAACGTATAAGATATGCCAGCACACAGTGTTCCATGTTCTAATTTTCTATTGTCATTAAGTATAGTATAGGAAATGTGTTCTATAATTGTGATGCAGGTCACCTAAATGACACTTCGTATTGTTCTACGTGAATACATTTACTGCGTAACATCCACATATATGTTTCCATTGTGGCAAAATTTTAATTAATTGAATTAACTTTCTATTCAGCTATGTAACAACTTCTTATCTAATTTCCATACTTATAATTTAAAACAAAACAACCTTAATACTATAATATAAAAAAAAATAGTAGAAATAAGATTTAGAGTTTAGATAGAGTTTCAATTCCCAAAGATTTACACTCATTAACCATAATCTTCACATATTTATAACAGAATTTTCAACTTTACATTGCTTATTCTATTTAATGTTGTTAAAACTCTGTGGGAGGGAATCGAAAAATGGAACTAGTACACCCCTTCAAATCCAAATTCATAAATCGAGGTCATCCCATACAGAGTGTTTTGCGACTAAGCCAAACAAAATATACATGACCTAGTTAGTTTTCAGCTTACATTTATGCTTTTCGTACAGTTTATTTATTTATCAACTTACAATATAAATAAGTTTTTTATGGACATTGGATATTCATGTAAGGATAGAAGTACCTACGCAAAGATGGAAAAAGGTCAAAACGTTGTAATTATTTTATTAGGTGAACTTATGATATTATATTATATGAAAATGATATAATTACTTATATTTGTGTCTACTTTGCCAGAAATGGTAGATGCAGTAAGCATATTTATTTCCCTGTTCTGAAACTATTGTTTGGTTCAACTAAACACTCGTTTTTCCTAATGAATTATTCCTCAACATGAAGTATGTTATCGTAACGAATAGGGATAAATGAATAATTTAACAATAAATAATAATAATATAAAGAAGTAGGACAAATTCAATTTTTGTTGACATTTCCATCCCTTTTTACTGTACTTTGTAATTATGATCAAACCCAGGTGGCGGTTAAAACTTTAAAAGATGACACGATGGCCCTCAAAGATTTCTTGGAGGAAGCCGCCATAATGAAAGAGATGAGGCACCCGAATCTCGTCCAGCTGCTCGGAGTATGCACGCGAGAACCTCCATTCTACATCATTACGGAGTTCATGAGCCGCGGCAATCTCCTCGACTATCTTCGTACAGGCAACCGCGAGTACATCGACGCGGTAGTGCTCATGTACATGGCTACGCAAATCGCATCGGGCATGAGCTACCTAGAGAGCCGCTCCTTTATACACAGGTACTAAATCGTATGTAATTTATAATATCAGAGGTCAAAGTGTTTCTTTATGATTCTTTTAGTGCACCCATTAGGCACGCGCTGCCCTGCTACCAACCTTGTTCTTTCGGCTGGTAGTGCCGCTTACCGGTTCGACATATAGCTAGAAACTATCTAGATGATTTCATAAGTACTCACATGACTTCATCAAAATCGATAAAGCCGTCTAGAAGGAGGAGAATTACGGACACATTATATCTCGGGAGTTTTATATTACGATACTGGTAGTTTACCCTCGCCCAAGAAATAAATACATATTCGCTAGAATAACATAATTGAGTTGAGATAAATTAAGAGATAATTTATATACAATTATACTACTTTTGATCTATCTAAATGTTACGGCCCGAGGTTATTTTCGTGTCGATGAAAATAATTAGTTTTTTTCTACCTATAAGATGTTTGTATATGAATAATATTAGACTTGATTCTAGTCATATGATTATCTTAACTAAAAATAAACTAAAAATGTTTAGTTAAATAAAAATAAACCAACGCCCTAACAGGGATCTGGCGGCTCGTAACTGCTTAGTGGGGGAGAACCACCTGGTCAAAGTGGCCGATTTCGGGCTCGCTCGTCTAATGCGCGACGACACTTACACCGCGCACGCCGGCGCTAAGTTCCCTATCAAGTGGACCGCGCCCGAAGGTCTAGCATACAACACCTTCAGTACTAAGTCCGATGTATGGGCCTTTGGGATACTACTGTGGGAGATCGCTACGTACGGCATGTCCCCATACCCTGGAGTTGATCTAGCCGACGTCTACCATAGACTGGAGAAGGTTAGTGCTTTCTTTATGTTTATTACCTAATGAAGACTAGTTTTGTTAAATATGATCGTTTTAATAATTCTCAATATTAATATCTTTAAAAGTCTTGTTTCTATCAATATTTACTTTCTTAAATTTTGATGGTTATTTTTATTAGTGGATTATATTTATATTATATAATATATATTTTCATTTAGGCGATAGTAAGAGATCCTGACAAGTGTATATTTTTTTTATTTGGGTTATTTTATTATTATTATTATAAACAATTGGAAGTTCAGGTCTAATTAAACTATCGATTATAAATAAATTTTATTAAATATTTATAAAATATAAAACAAAACAAAAATGATCTTACTGATATAAGCAATCGCTTAGCTCACGAGTTAAAAATTTCAAAACAATAAAAGTTTTTACATTTCATGGGAGTCTTTCAAGTTTATTAAACAGAATCTGTAATGCGAACAATTACAACGACGTAATGAAATCAAACAAATGATAATATTTCACGAATTGGCATAAAAGTGCTATTATTGAAGATTTGTTTGGTACCATTTAAATTAAAATATAGAGATTTTAATGTACAAAACTTAACAGTTAGACGTATCAGTACACAGATGTTTCTTGCAAAGCGTGCACTGTGGTCTGATTACAGTTATACGGGAGAAAATCTCTGAGGCGGATAATTCCTGACTGAGTTTTTTGCACATAGAGTAAGATACGATTTTCTTCGAGAAATCCTTTGCCGGTACGCATGTACGAGCGCGGACTGGACCGATTTCTTGACCCGTTTCCGCTAAAAATAAAGGCGTAGAATGATAATACTGGCATTAAATATGCAGCGCAAAATTTGGTTAGTCTTTTTTTGTTCTTTAATAATTCAATATTGAGTTCAAAGGAAACATCCTAGTATCTATGAATAATTGAAATGTGAAAAATACTGAGAATATCACGCTTACCCAATTTCGCCGACTCTGATGTTATTACAATACATAAAAATTCCATTCCTGGTATATAGCAGTCTATGTTGGGAACCTGTAAGATATTATGATTAAACATTTTAATATAAACAAATATTTCAATTAAGTTTTTAAAAGTTATCTATTTCAACAGGTTTCTTTCAAAGTTTTGATGAGATTGGAT
Source organism: Boloria selene (assembly GCA_905231865.2). Taxonomy (NCBI): domain Eukaryota; kingdom Metazoa; phylum Arthropoda; class Insecta; order Lepidoptera; family Nymphalidae; genus Boloria; species Boloria selene. The sequence goes on from HG993131.1 coordinate 7,528,720, forward strand.
TGGTTCGAACTCGACTCGGCTGAGTAGGTTTTCATAGTTATAAGAAATCAATGAATACCTTTTAGTGCCATTTGAGACGATTACACGATGCAATCGTGATAAGTAATTAAATTTAATATTGAAATTAATTTGTGCTAACTGCACGGAACCAAAAACTGCTATAAATTATTAATAAAATACAAACTTGGTTAAACTAATTATTTGGCCAATAAGTCAAAATATATGATTTTTTTCAATAAGTTAATTGAAAAAGTATTTACAACATAGATCAAACTCACTGTAATATTGGCATAATCAGGATGTTCAGGATCCCAGCAGCCTGGATGATCGAAGGACAAACAGTTGTAGCATTGAATACCTTTGATTGGTTTTACTTTTTTACGCTTTCCTACAACAGAGAAATATAATAAGATGTTTATTAAAGAGACACATTCATCTCGAATGATAAAATCATTTCCTTACCGGTGACGACGATGGAAAGGAGAAGAACATAGACGAACGTTTCCTTTAATGAGAACATAGCTTTATAATATAATGTTTGTAGAGATGATTTTTATATTTGAACTAAGTAGTGTTGTTCAGCACTGAATTAAGACTGCTAGGACGAAGCGCGAGAGCCGCGTTTATACGCGAACGGAAAACAATGATCGCTGTTTTGGTATCTACGTCACAATGATTTATACAGGTTGTTCTAAAACATCCTTTTACTTTAGCTGTAACTATGGTTAAACGAAAACATTTACTATTACGCTAAATATATGTGAACATAAATAATGTGTGTACTTTACACTATTTATGTCCCGTCCATTTCGTTTCTGATATATCAAAAATTCTCTATGGGTTACGAGTATAATAGTTATTTCAAGATAATGGATATGTAAGTTGCAGAAAGTTTGTGTCAATACTTTGACATAATAAAGCCCGGTAAACAGCTTTTCTCCGTAGCTGCAACAATAGGTCACGCAATATTACAGTGGAGTAGAGTATAAACTTTGCAATATTCTTCAACTATATCCATTGTATAAAACAATAGATTTAAAAGAGAATATATGTAAAAATATTGCAAAATATATAAACAATTAATTCTTTATAACATTTTTTTTTGTATAGTAAATTCTATTGAATGATACTTAAAATATAACAGCATGTACATAAACTTAGTCATATTTATACATATTATGTGTATTTTTGTTTGTTGACATCGGTAGGTGCATGGCCGGGCTAGCTTGTACATTAATCATTCAATCGTTTACGATTACTATTTAAAACTAGCGTCTTACCCTCGTTTCGCTCGGGCTTGTCCCTAGGTGCGGTTAGTATGAAATAGATAGACTATTTTTGTATCTCCACACAAAAAATCTCCCTTATAATATGTAACTCAATGCGAAACCAGGAGAAACAAACATTGTCTATGTTCTTTATTCTGTGGTTTCTAGGCGTGCCATTTGGGCACAAACATTGTCAGTCTCAATATATTTATTAGAAAGAGAAAATGTCAAAACTACAAATGCTTTCAGGTATTATATTAAAGGCTGCGTCCATAATAATAGGAAAACGAAAAAGATCTATATTATTTCAATATGTCTCTTAAAGAGAACCTCTCTGGGACTTCTACGAACATGATAAATAAAAATATGAATTGGTCCAATCGTTATTAAACGTTGAACTTATTTTTTTATTTATATAAAAGGTATATGGTTATATTCCAAGATATTAGGTTTTACTATAAGTTTGTGATCATCGTATGTATAAGTGACTAAAGTACTTTAGTAACCGTCAGCAGCAAAATATAAGCTGTCAGTTATATGTTGGAAACTACCTTTCATAGTCATGATATGGGTAGGATGTAAACCGTTAAGTAATATAATATATTTGCTAAAGCGAATAGGAATTCAGTTGTTGCATTTGATTTTACTCGTGTGCTATATTGAAGATGGAAATGTAAATAAAGTCCAATTTTGCGAACCGATCAAATAAACGAATCCGCTCACTTGATCGCGGTACCAATTTTATTGATTTTCGTATTAATAAACTGTAGTGGGAGTTTTGGAAGGCGTTTCAATAATTGTTTACAATTTGTTAAACATTATTAGGTTAAACATCTGAAAATATGTATTATGTAAAGTGATACTCGTGCACTATAGTTAAGACGTATTTAAGGAAAGGTAACCTTGTATTTCGCGATTCTTGCTATTGTTTTCTTTTGTTTATTGAAAACTTGTAAATAAAAATATATCATAAATATAAACATTGCCGTACAAAAATTCGTCATCAAACAAATGAATGAATGCAAGATCTGAACCTGTGACCGTTGGTACAGAAAGTAGGGTCTCTACAAAGTGAGCCGTTTGGTCTAAATCATTAAATGTTCACACTATTTCATCAATTCTTATATACACCTTTAAATATAATAAAAATATGTAGGGGTATCGTATGGAGTGCCCGCCAGGCTGCCCAGTGGCCGTGTACGAGCTCATGAGCGCTTGTTGGCAGTGGAACCCCACTGACCGCCCTTCCTTCCGCGAAATACATCACGCGCTTGAACACATGTTCCAAGATAACTCCATTACTGAAGGTGAGACTGTATAACTTTTTTTATTATTTACTGCTAAATTGGTTATTATATTATATCGACTGTTTAAGAAAATTTGGTATTGTCCGTTGGTATTATGCATAGCTGGGCACCGTTAAACAAATAATTAACTCGTTAATCCTTAATCCGTTACTTAAAAAAGTTAACTTCGTTAAACGTTAAAGCGTTACATTTCGAAAGATTTGACGCAAGTTAACGTTAATCGTTAATCCGTTAACACGTGATTAAAATTGTATTTTTATATCATTGCAACAATAATGATCTACTTATAATACGAGTATCTATTGATTTCGAGGAGGCGGGACCGGGCTTATCAGAGGCTCAGTTCAACGCCTTCAATATCCAGCCGTTTGGAACTCTACAAGAGCCACTTCGCTCTCATGAGGCACCTCTCTCTGGCCCTGGACGGATTCTGAACGTCCTTTTTTCATTATTCCCACTTCATCCCAATACTGATGGAAATCGTCTCGACTTTCGGTAGGCTTTTGCCGAATGTCCGGGGCATTGAATCTCTTTGCCGGTTTTGAGATTGTGAGGTCCATGGCACTATATGGTGCCCCCGTTTGGATCGACGCCCTTTCCGTCCCTAACGAGGTCCAATTGTACAGTACGCAGCAAGTCCTGGCGATGAAGGCAATAAGGGGATGACGCACGGCGTCCTTCTACTCCTCCTCCCTCGGTACCCTCGGTACTCCAGGCACAGGCAAAGGGAAAGACTCGCGCAAGTGTACCAGTTCCGGGCGAGTGAGCGTGTGCTTGGGAAACTTCCAATGTGAAAGTCCCTCCCGTCTAGCTGACGAGGCCATGATCCGACGATGGAGGGAGTAACTGGGAAACCCAGAGGCGGGCCTGGCGAAAATGGATGCAGTTCGTCCTGTTTCACTGAGTCAGGAGGCCCACACGGTGTCATGACTTTTAGACTAACGCAGATGCTTCCGGGCGCCCGGCACGTGAACACGCACCGACAACCTTACCTACCAAACTTAACTTAGGTACCTGGTTTCGTTTTACTCGACGCGACGTGAGGCTTGCTAAAGAGTAGGTACTGGATTAACGATTAACGGACTTGAGAAAATGTAACGGAAGTTAACGAGTCCGTTAAGATTTTTTTAGGTTAACTTAAAAGTTAATCGTTAATCGAAATGTTAACTTCGTTAATTAACGATTAACGGATTAACGAGTTAATGCCCAGCTATGGTATTATGGTAATAATTAATAGGAAATAAGCAAGATTTATAACTAATTAGGGATCCTAGTATTATATATAAAATTAGTCTTCTATTCATACGCAAGAGTAAAATATATCCTGAATAACTTTATTTATATATTTTTTCCTATTTGCGGCTTTAGTATCACTACGACCTTGTTAGATCTATTGTGATCGCCACTACTTTATTTATTACTTTAATATTATATTCAATATCGGTTTTATCGGTAGACTATTATTATAATATGTCTGAATCACATCAACCTTTACCATTGTAATGTTGATTGCCCTGATTTATCCATTATGACTCACTGGACTTAGCAGACTAAAAGATTTTATAAAGTTTGACATGTATAAAAAGTTAAGCATCATATAAAAAATTTTTTTTGGTGTAGCGGAAGCTATTTGCTAATTTTTCTTTATTTATCCTCAAGCTATGTTTAAGTATTTATTACTGTAATGATGATGCATTGGATGAGATAATCTTAGTGGGAAAAAACAGGTTTCTCATAATTTCCGAATCCCAATATAATATATTGCATAGTATTTAAAAACCTCGTCTACCTATACCGTTCAAGGAATATGCTAGAATGTATGCATTTTATATCAGAAGTGGAGAAGCAGCTTCAGGAGGGTGTGTGCGGCACTCCACAAATGTCTATCAAGAAGGGAGCGGGGCCCGCCGCCGAGCGGGTACAAATGCGCCGCCCCACCAACCGGCGCGGCAAGCAAGCGCCTACACCGCCTAAGCGTACCAGGTAACCTTGAAGTCTAGATTAAGAGTTAATAAGGTTGTTAAGTAACTTAAGAACAATTGATAATGAATTTTTATTCTGCCGCGTTTTAATAGAGGCTATAGAGGGTATAATTTTATGCAATGAAGACATAGTATCAGTAACTGAGTGTACAAATCCAATAAAGAGAGTTGATAAATTCCACCCACCCTTAGAAATCTCCATTAATGTAACGTCCTTTACACCGTTAGTGAAAAATCAATCCAGTAAAGCGTTAAATTACTTTAAGGCTGATTACGATAAAATCTTGAAGGACCTTAATGGAATATCTTGGATGGGCGAGTTTGCTTCTTGTTGTGATGTGAATGAAATGGTAGATAAATTTTATGTTATTATTAAGAAGATTATTAAGAGGCATGTTCCATTTAAAAAACCAAATCTGAAAACTTATCCTGCATGGTTCTCGAGACATCTTATTTACCTTTTAAAACTTAAATATAAACTCCGATTAAAGTTAAAAAAGTATAACAATCCCTTAGACCTGTTAGAGTTTCAATATTTGCGAACAGATTGTGACAAAATGATACAAAGTTCTTATAACAGATATATTACTAATGTAGAGCTGGCGATAGGTAATAACACGAAATATTTTTGGACTCACTTAAAAAACCTTCGAAAAAGTGTCAACCCTTATCCTTCAGAAATGATATTGAATGGAGAAAAAAATAACACTCCGGAGTCTATTTGCGACTCTTTTGCCACCCACTTTTCATCTGTTTATGTAAAGACCAAAAGTAGCACTATTACCAGTGAATTTTTTCATCCCCCGAGATTTCATGATGAAATGGCAAGTTTCTCTATCAGCCGTAACCAAGTTTACAAAAAACTTAAAAGACTTGACTTGTCTAAAGGTGCAGGGCCTGACAACGTGCCTCCTATATTCTTGGCTCGATGTGCTTGGCCCTTATCTCTTCCCTTGGTCGTCATTTATAATAAATCTTTGTTGAGTGGTGAATTTCCCTGTGTCTGGAAAGAAACAAGAATTGTCCCCATTCATAAAAGTGGTAAGCATAACGATATTAAAAACTACCGCCCAATCGCTATCATCCCCACTGTGGCTAAAGTGTTTGAGTCCTTGGTGTACATCTACGTCAATAATCATGTTGGGAGATGCTTAAGTGATTGTCAGCATGGGTTCATTCGTAAACGTTCTACAACTACAAATCTATTTCTTTATATTTCAGAAATTAGTAAAATTATTGATCAGGGATATGAAGTGGACGCCATTTATACGGATTTCTCAAAAGCATTTGACAAAGTAAATCATAGTATCTTAATCAGTAAGTTATCAGCATACGGAATTTCGAATCCATTGATAGATTGGTTCAAATCATATCTAGTGAATAGACGGTCGAGGGTGGTCATAAGTGGTTATCAGTCTAAGGATTTTTTTCCCCAATCAGGTGTTCCACAAGGATCTAACCTGGGCCCTTTGCTATTCAATATTTACATCAATGATATTGTAAACATATTTACTAACTGTCGAGCTTTTTTGTTTGCCGATGATTTAAAATTGGTAAGGACAATTAAGGGTATTGAAGATATTGCGTTAGTTCAAGACGATCTAAATAAACTCGAAATTTGGTGTGCAAAGAACAAAATGTCTCTTAATACGAAAAAGTGTCAACATCTGAAGTTTACGCGGAAAAAAAATATTATAGCATCTAAATATCATATTAATGGCAACGAGCTTCAGGAAGTTCGTAGCGTTCGGGATCTAGGTGTTATCATTGATAGTCGCTTGAGTTTTGTTCCTCATGTGGATGAATGTGTTAATATGGCTTATAGATCTCTAGGTTTTATCTTAAGATGCTCCAAGAGTTTTAAAAAAACAAATACGCTGATTACCCTATTTAACTATATGGTTCGAACGAAACTAGAATACGGTTGTGTTATATGGTCTCCTTATTTCAAAAACCACATACACAGAATTGAACTTGTACAGAAAAAGTTTTTGCGAGTATTATCGTTTCGCTATCGGATTAAGGTACCTTCTTACGACAATAGACTAACTTTATTTAAAATTCACAGTCTTGAAGACCGTAGGAAAGTTTTAGCAATGTCGTTTCTTCATAGCTTACTAAACAACGGCATCGATTGTCCAGAGATTCTAGCCAACTTTTCTATAAGTGTACCCCGTACCATCCCTCGGTTTAAGTGTGACCTTTTCAATACAAGTTTATTCAGAACGGTGTTAGGCAAGAACTCACCTGTACCTCGCCTCGCAACAATGTACAACTATCTTTCCAAAAATATTGATGACTTGGATATAAATTATGATTCTCGATCTGAGTTCATTAGTAAAATATACAAATTTTTTACTGCTGATATATCTCATTTGTAGGTTAACAATTAATAAGTAATTTATATATTTCTTTTAAATTTTTATTTTTAAATAAGCATGATGCATATTATGATTACTTACAACATTCTATTATGATTTTCTATCCTTATTTGTATAATTTATTGTTATGAATTCAATGTAATTTTACTATTTTAATTCTAACTCACATATATTACCAAACCGTTTATGTTATGCATGATGTGGTAACCTATAAAAAAAAGTGCATTCATCTCTATATAATGTAAATGCGAACAAGGCAAGAATGTAATGTAACTTTTGTTGGTTATCCTAATAAATAAATAAATAAATAAATATAATAGGAAATATTTGCTGAAGAGAATTGTTTCTGAAAGTCAATGCTTGACAAACTTAAGCTGGACTTTATCTATTTCCTCAATAGACTCAACTGCACTTTTATTATGGGTTCCAAACTGGTACTGAACCATACCTTATGGATATTTTTAATATCTCTACTAACTCTAAGAACAAAACCTAATATTTTATGGGCTTTGGGCTTTGGCACACATCTCGTTGATGTAGAACTTGAAAGATAATAATTTGCTGTAGTATACGTAAGTCAAGCACTTCGGTAACTTTTATCAAAGTCTCACCTCCAAGTGCGTAAGAGAAAACAGTCTTTGTGTGTTTCCTGGTAATACCTATTATCACTACAGTATGGCGAAGTATACGAATATGATACCTGTCACACCGTGACGTCGAGCCGAGATCTGGAAGAGGTCAGACTGTTAGGATACTTGGACAGTATCACGTTCTTAAATTTGGTTTCAACTTTCAAGTATTCCACTATTTATTGTTGTACATTTATTTAAAAAATGAAGGGTCCTTGATTCAACAAGGCAATATTTTGTTTATTGCCTTATTTAAAAAATCATAGACAGGTTTATACATGCAGTATTATTAAATTAAATTTCACAAGTACTAATATTATCGTAATTTCAAAAAAATTCAACTATATGGCGCACCTTGATTGAATTCATCATTCTATAGTTATATGAATTACTTGTTAGATATACAAAGATAGATAAGCTTTTGGGACTTACTGTTATACTAGACTATAGTAACAATGATTGCTTTACACACGAACCGCTATACTTGTTTTAAACATTTTTTACTTTATTTGTTTTTATTTGGCAGTCTGTTGTCATCGTGCAGTTCATTCCGCGAGTCCCAGTACGCGGCGGAGGATCATGGCGGCCATGACGACGGGCTTGCGTCGCTCAATGGTTAGTTTTTCACATTTTTTACCATATATTTTAATATTAATGAAATCTAATCCTTATAGGCAATAAAATTACTTAAAAAATTCCTTAGCTCTGCTTAAGTCTTAAAAGTGAGGTATTTTAAATTCTTAATACGATATTTTATTAAACATTGCTATTTGCCCAATCTTTTAAGTATTATTGAAATACACCTTTACGTTAAGTTATTCAAAAACTACTTTTTAAGTAAGAAACAGCTTGATCTTTGACGATATAAGTTATGTTTTGGGCGATATATTATTTGAGATATTGTTTCTGCAAACAAAACAAAATAAAGAAACAATTGTACAATAATAGTGCGCTCCAGCCCCATCGTAATTAGCAATAATAACATTTATAAGTAAATACATTGTGTATCGTCAATAGAGACATTTTCATCATACTGTCCATACCACATTACATTAATTAAATAACATTTACTCATTAAATATCGAGCACGCAATACATTTCATGGAAGTGGAAAACTGTTTATTAACAAGCATTCGCCTGATCGTATAAAAGCGGTAATTGAATAATTTAATTTACTTTGTTTCGTTTTACGATGTCAAACAAATGCAAAATTATTAACATCACAACTGGCTTGCTATTAACGAGTAAGCAAAATCATGTAAGCATGTTATTAACCGTCTTAATTAAATGGTTTTTTTATTGGTGTTTTGAATTTCATTATAAATAATTATAAAATTAAAGTGTTAATGTTGAAGACACAATTTTTATTATTTTATTTTATAATATCACTTATAAATAAGATTATTATCTTTTGGCTTTTTGAAACTTGTTGAGTGTTAACGAACAAACAATATCTTTGGTGAGGCAATTTTACGAATTAATGAAATATTTATTTCAATGTCATATTTAGAGGAATGAATCAAGTATATTATATTATATTTATGTATGATGTATCGGTGATGTATTTAATGTGTCTGGTTAATTCTATATTGTGCTAATTAAATTCAACGAATTTTCAATGTTTCTCTTTATGATTTCTCCTGCTTGTGCTACTGGCTTTTGTCAATTTTGAAATGTTTTATTTTTGTGTGAAATCTTTTGTTGCTCTGGCGTCGCCGTTCCGATTTGATGACATGCGAATTGAATTATACATATATCGTGTACTTAATCGTATAATTCGTACGTGTATGGAGCTATATAAATAAAATTTGAGCGACGAACGGACAGTTTATTACTTAGATAACTGTATAACAATAATTGTAAGGTACACATTATATCTGCATTCCTTAAAATAGCGTTTTTGTCTGTTGTCCGCTCGCTCAGGTGTATAGCAATAGGTTCGAACATTTTGTAAGTATACGATGCGTTTCGGGTAGAAACGATCATGCCTTGTCATTAAATTTATTTTATTCCTTTAGCTATATTATCTATATACTCTATTACAGTAACAGCGCCACGAGTCTGTCGAGACTAAGTCGCGAGTTTAATGACTCCTCCATGCTCTTGACAGGCGCGGTGTGCTTTTGTATATGATTACATTTATCTATTTTAGTTTTTTCCATGTATGAATGTGCACAGGGCGTGAAGACTATCATTATCTTTATACCAGTTTTTTGTCATTTCTCGTCTATTTAAAGATATAATATTTTAATCGCTTAAAAATTTGGAGTATATTTCTGACGCCTTGTGTTTATAGATCTTGGATAATATCGCCATTTTAGAAGGCGCCTGATATGTGTTTTCTGTTAATGCATCCCTTCTTTGGCCTTCTTACTTAGACTAGGACTACTAGGACTTCTGTGATTTTATTTTAAAACATAGGTATTTTTATTTTTTAATGTTTTAATTGTCTTTATTAGCAAAATATTGTGTATGTATATATTAGCTGTAGGTATCGTTTCGATGTTCTTGGTTTATTATATTTTATACCCACTTAATTCACCTGTACGATCTCGGAAAACCTGCGCTTAATATAAAGGCAATAAATTCTTTAGTCATTAATCAATAATGTGCCATCGTAAGTGAAAGATATTAACAGCAGTTTTGCATCATACAGATTACTATCATATAACGCAAGCATTCTAGGATCGTATCATCGTCAAATCAGAAATTCGTAAAATTCCATTACATAGAACTAAAAAGTCATATTTATCATTTTGATTCCATTTCAAAATAAGTATTCCTTTAAAACTACATAATTTTACACCTAAACAGGATGTATTTTTTAAATTATATTATTTAATATTTTCTTCTAGTAGTGACATTAGTTACAGTTATGAAGATTTCATTAGAGGCGTTTGATTTTAATTATGATTTTATTCATGCTCATATGATTCGCTCATTAAATAGACAACATTTTCACTGCAATAGATCATATAGTTGCAGAAATAAAATAAATAACTAGATATATCGTATTTAGAAGGCAGACAACTAAGGCAATTGTTAAGCCAAACCCGTTAAGTAAAGAAGCCTTGGGGTGTGCCGGTTCGATTCCTGCAGGGAGCGAATAATGTCGTCTAATACTTTTGTATGCAAAATTTGTTGTTTTTTATATACAGCACTATATGCAAATAAAGGAAAAATGTATACGACTGATGAAGTCGTTACAAGTTCCAATGTAAAACAATCGAGTTCAAGTTGAGTCAATTAAAGCATGTCGTTGACTCAACTACCTTATTATAGTACAATAACTGTAGGGAAATGGCAGTCTTTTGACATGGATGTATCTGAAACATACGAGTTGCTATTATAATTATTATAGCATCAATAAAGTAATATATTTTTTTGCCAATCAATATATCTTTATACTCTGTATAGTAAAAATATTATAGACGTTAACGTCAAAATACTGTCGTATTTCTACAATAAAAGCTTAGTGAATTAATAATAATTGTTAATTCTATGTTTTGAGTGTTATTCTATAAGATTCCAAAATGTGACATTCTCATTGGATGCAGGCGGGGGTCGTGGTGGGGGTCGCGAGGCGTCGTCTGAGGGATCATTAGCAGAGGCGACCCCGGACACTGACGAATCAGGGGGTATGGGAGTTTCGGAACATCGTCACAGGTCGAAACGGAGGCACCACGTGCACGCGCAACCCTCGCACCACCCGCCCTCGCACGATCTGCAGCCAAAGGTAACCTAGATACTCGAGAGCAATTAGTTTTCTGAGTGATTTAGTGTTAGCTTAGCAGCATTTAATATAATAAGACAAGAATATAATTATTTTCATTTTTATTGGTATTTGAATAGCATTTTAATTTACCGATTTACGATGATATTGCAGCCAGGAGTCCAGGTTGCAGCATTAGAAGTGCAAAACGTGAAACGGGCTATAAACCGTTACGGAACATTGCCGAAGGGAGCTCGTATAGGAGCATTTCTTGAATCGCTGAGGCAGAGCGGCGGCGGGGGCGGCGTGGGGGGCGCGGGGGGTGCTGGCGGGGCGGCGGCGTGCCTGCGCGAGCCGCGCGACGAGGCGCGCTCGCTGTCGCCGCGCACCGCCCGCGCGCAGCCGCACATGATCCGCTCCAACTCGTCCGGCGGCGTGACCGCGCCCGCGCCCGCCTCCCCGCGCGCCGCCCGCGCGCCCCCGCCCCTACGCTCCTTCAACAGCCCCGCCAAACCGCGCCCGAGGCTCGCCGAGCTAGAGTTCCCCCCGCCGCCCCCCGACCTCCCTCCCCCGCCGGAGGACGCCGCGCAACCCCCGCCCCCACCGCCCCCGCCCGACTGCTGCCGCGACGCCGGCACGGACACCGGGGACAAGTTCGATGAGCACTCGATGATGCTACATGAGCGCATCGATGTCGAAGACAAACCAGCTAAACAGATAATGAAGGAAATGCTGGAGTTGAAATTGGTCGCCGAAATTAAAGAGCGAGCTGACAAGAAAAAGCATAAGCTCAAGGAGTCCCCTCCTCCTCATGAGGCTATCGAAATGCATACGTCGTTCGGAGACCCCGTCACGCGACTAGTGTCCGAACTCTCCGAGAGCCTCAACATTGAAGCTATGCGTAAAGCGGAGAAAAAGATCGAACCGCCGAAGTCGATCGATAATGGAAAGGATACCATTTCTCCTATTGATCTCAAAGCGAGTCTCAGGAAGACCTCGTTCAGTAACAACGTTGAAAAGAAATCGGAATTCGAAGGTAAAACGGATTTTAAATCACAACTAAAGAAGGTTGATACGAATAGAATACACACCTCGAGCAAAGACGCTGAGGAGCCCGGCCGCTCGATAATTGATTTTAAATCAAGATTGAGGAAAGTCGATAGTGGCGCACCTGCCACCAATGGCACAGGCAAAAAACTGGAGCAGAGTTCTCCCGACGATGCTAGAAAGGACGCCTCGAGCAAAAGTGACGATTCTGACAAAAAACGATCTGAGAGTGGATCTCTCGACACCAGCGGCGGCGACGATGAAGATAAAAGGCGAAGCACCGGCAGTATCAGTAGCCTTAAAAAACTATGGGAGAGTAAAGAGACAGATGAGCGACTGAGTCCAAAGATGCGGCCAAAGGGAGAAAAGGGAGAAGAGAGTGAAGATGGATCTCCAGAAGAAAGATGTTCATTGGCCCTCGGTCGTAGCGCTAGCGTGCAGGTGCGTCGTGGTGACGACAAGCCACTCGTGGCCAACAAGCCGGCGGTGCGAGCGCGACCGTTGCCTAAGACCGGCATTTACGCGACCCCTCTCGCGCCCCCCGCTACCGATGGAGGGGAAGACGCTCTCGCCGCCTTGAGGCTTTCCCTGGACTGGTGTACCAATGAGGTAATAAGAATAGTTATTATACCCAGCAATTCTCTACATAATATGTATAATATAAAATCATTGGAATAAAACGACGGACAATATTTATCTAAATAGTATTTAATACTTATAATAAAAGTCAAAGTTTGTTGTTTGTCTTGGTGTAACATCGAAAGAATGTGACGGATTAAGTTGATATAATTGGAGGGCTGGAGATTGATAAACAAATCTTAAATACAGTCCACAATAACTTATTCATATATATATAAAATCGATAATATTGTCTCAGATGATACTATCGATATTCTGTATAGTTTTCGAGGTCAACTATCGATGGTTCCGCAACACTAGTTGTAATATGTGAAACGATTGAATCATGAACAGGTGCGTCGCGGGTGCGGTGGCAGCGGCGGCGGCGGGCGCGGCTCGCTGTGGCGGCTGCAGACGTCGGAGCGTCTGGCGCGGCTGGGCGGCGCGTGCGCGAGCGCGGCGGCCGCGGCGCGCTGTGCCCCGCAGCTACGTGTGCAGCTGCGCGCGGCCGCCGCCCGACTGGAGGCGGAGGCCCGCGCGCTCGCCTCGCCCGCCCCCCACCACCACCACCTCGCCGACGGCGTGGAACAAGCCCTCAGGGATTTGGCCACTATCGTCCACAGGTACCTATGTCACTGTTAACGCTCGCGTACACCGAATCCGTCATCGGCCGAACTTTGCTCGGGCGACGACGGCCGAACTCGGACGATTGAATCGAACACTTGTAAGAGAAAGAGAGCGCGTACACAAACACGACCGACATCGTCCGACGTCGCCCGAAATCGGCAAATTAACTGTCGCGTCCGAACTTTGGGGATTTTGGAACTGTTGCAGTGTAAGAACATACACGTCCGAATTACTCGTCCGGGTGGTTCTGTCCGCAATCGGCCGACAAAATCGGTTTTGGTGTACTCGAGTCATTAATGTTACCCACCCACCCTCGGGGATTTCCCCTCGTAAAAAATTAAAACAAATATCAATCTGTTAAGTTTTCAGAAATTCCAATAGTAAAAACATGATTGTCAAACATATGGGTGTTAAATAAATAATTGTCATTGGCAAATCTTGCATATTCTTAGGACGTTCCACGTCATTACAAGCACTGTTGTATACTTTTATTACTAAACTCATGGATATTTCTTAAACGGAAAATTTTGTCAAATTCCTTAAGCTATTCAGATATAGCATTATGAGTGACAAATCATATGTAATATTATAATTATAATTATTAATAATTAATTATAATATGTTACAGGTAAAAAGTTTACCACAAAGGCAACGGATCACCACCGCCGCACTACCGACTAACCACGATGTATCAGTTTATTAAACTGAAATACGCTTAATATATTTTATCCTATGACTATCATCGACTAAACGTGATAACTTAACATTATCACATCTTGTAATTAGTTTGACAACATGCAAGTTAATGTTTTAACCAATGATATGATGACACTACTAAAATTACACTTGGCGTAATATGAAAATTGGATAAACATTGTGGGGCAGATACAAACGATTCGCACTTTTCTTGTAAATATCGTTCCACATTTGTTTTAATGGATTTGGAATTATATGTCTTGTGACTGTATAACTTTGCGAATTGACTTTTTCTACTCATAATATCGATTTCTGGTACAATTTGAACACTTCACTCGGTTTTCGTTATTTATTATTACTTACACAAACGAACCAAAGATAGCGGAGGTAAATCTACCTTTACATTTTGGATATTCAATACTGACGCGTTCTGTCGTTTGATTACCATCAAATACTCAAGATTAAGATATTAGGTGTAAGTCTCCTGCTACAAATACGACAGGGATATGTATAATATTTATTCAATTGTTAGTACAAAAGCTGAAACTTTATGATTGTGTCACAAACTAATAGGAAGCACTAGTGACAAGTACAACGGAGTTCAGAAACTCTAAGCCTAAGTTAGTATACTAATGCATGTATCTCGCGGCTTTTTTAATTAAGACTGACCACAGCATACTTTTCATGGATTTACTGTTAAGAGTTAGTCAACCTTCCGTAGCAAAAGCGTTAGAAAATCGCGTCCAAATTCCTAGACATCCAGTCTCTTTAGACTAGTCGGCAACTGACCTCCAATTAGGAAATCAAAATGTATGACGAAACGTAGGTGAGTGAGAAACAGTATATTTTCATATATTATTGGTTTCTTAGTTGTCAGCTCGATCCTTTCCCGGTCCCGTTTCGATCCCGTGCCGTCTAGAGGAAACAAACCTACAAACATGCCGAATCAGCATTTTCAGAATTGCTTCCTCCAAATAATTTTCCAAGTTTAACTAAAAAAGTTATAGATGTCAAAGTTCATAGTGTTTCAGTGCCAAATAATCATTGAGCGAGGGACAATACCGTAAAACTCTCAGTCCCAGTTTAACTCAATTTTGACACAATTTATAGGCAGATGGGTTTTAAAATAGATGTGTAATTGTCATTATTAGGTGTTAGTTTTATTCTACAGACTCGATATATAGTGAGTGTTGTAAGCGCGCCGAGGACTCCTTCCCCAGTGTACCCATTCCTATAACTTGCAGCCGTCTATTTGGTAGAGCAAGGTGAAACTCCCTTAGTCCCTTAGTCGTCTTAACTATATGCGGTATACCGATCTTAATATGTATAACATTAGAATAATAAATAATTTTGATTCTAGTAAAGGATCACACGTGAAGCCGGTCGGCCATTTCGATGTACGAAGTACTAAAGGATGTTTATTCAGTTCACGTGTAGAGAGCGCGTTCGATTCCGACTAACATTCCTCCCTTTTTATCTACTTAACCGTATTGTATAATATTATTATTATATTAATCACAGTTTAGCATTTAATTAAATATATTAATGAAGTGTACCTATTAGACTCTCGACTCGGACCAATGAAGATGCATTTTATTTTTGTTTGAAATGGGCGACGCTCGCGCCTTTGGGTTAAGACTGACGTTAAGGATCGGTTCGATTCAGGCCTATTGTTACGAAATTTTATATGATGATGATATATATACTACGCGTGTTGCTATATTACTACGAGTATATATGCGCGGCGCGTCATCGGGACGCGTGAACCGACGTTCGAATCTTTTATTTCTTAATTATTTTCGCTCTTGAAAAAAATGTTTGAAGTAATGTTATTATTTAAGTTAGCGTACTGTGATACGGCTTCTTTGATTATGCTCAACTTAATTCATTTTTATTGCATGTATTTTCTAATAATCACACTCATAGGATTATATCGAATATATATAACGAGGATCGGAGTCGATCATTAAGTATCAAACCATTTATATTGGATGTTATTTAAGAATTTAACTGATATATGCTAGTCTTTATAATTATAAAAATGTATTACCTTGATAGGTTTAAACAATTATATACGTAAGTTCTCTTAAATAGATATCCATACAGCTCTTCTTACTGTTTTAATAATCATCGTATGATAAGTATTTTGTATTAGAGGGTTTCGGAGGGCATTTCCATTCTAGTTAAAGTGAAGAGTTGAAGGGACGCTTCCCCTTCTATCTCCAGGCCTAGTAGATCGCTTTACGTTTAGAGGCCTCTTCACTTCGCTGAAGGAGTACAATTCAAACGATCTAAGTTGATTGACGTGAAGATAGCCCCGTCTACTACTACTTGGGACGAAATGTCAACTAACGAAACTAACTTCACACCTGTCAGTTTAGACTGCGCGTTTTGTAGTGTATTGTGTGTCGTAACTCGTAGCGTAGCGCACTCTGGGCGCAGTTGACACGAGGCTGGGCAGCTCAACGTGAAACGAATTTAATGAAGGCGGGGCGCGACGGGTGCTTTGTAAAGCGTTCTTTTCTTATAAGCGAAATGTTATCTTAGATGTCGATAAGTGGCACATGTAAATAAAATCACTCCAATCTCTAATTACATAATTTATATCGGATTGTAGGCATTGCTGTATAAAAATGAAGCATTTAGATTTATGTATGCCTTTGCTTTGACATTTGGATTTGAAATTTTATAATTTAAGTTCTAACTGAAACAAAATAAAAGTAATGATGTGTCAATGGGTAACACTTAAATAAATAGAGGGCGCTTTACATTTCTAGTCACGCGAGGTTGTTGGAATTGAAGAAGGATTTGAAACTAACTGCATTCAGAGTGTCAAACAATGTTTTATTGTTGAATGTCTACTATATTAAATGAATGTCCAATATTTCAGTAATAGAGCTCATAATGCCATATCTTCGTTTCTATACTTCCTATTACAGTTTAATCTAAATAGTATTATTAAATGTGGACATTTCATCCTCGCTTCATTTTATGTACGCAGGCTAGCTGTTTTATATAGAACAATATGTGTATTTATGTACCGGTGTACCCACGTTCCTTTTGCTGACATTCAAAACCTTCACGCTTTTAAATGGTTACCCGTGCATGTAGGCGTAGTTACAGCGAGTCGGAAAGGGGTATTGTAGTATCTTACATACTAGTACCAGGCGCGTGCCATATACTCAAAATAATTATAATAACAAATTGTAATAATAAACGATCACAAACAGTGCCCCGGACTCCAACTCGTAAATACTACGTCTACCTCCCACAGCCCCACCTTATGATTTATATTTAATAGAATCCAAAGATAGACATTGATGATTACATTCTGATGTACAACTGTAATGGAATTAATAAAATGTTTTCTTTATGATATGGTATTTTATTTAAATTATTTTCATAATTATGTCCAATCCAAGTTATTTTTGTAATTTATAAATTATCTGTATATTATGTATAGGCCAGTAAAAAAGCCTTATTTGGTCAACCTCGCACTAAATTTCCTATCCAATATTTTTTTATAAGATTTAGGGTCACTTACACTACAAAATACTGATAGATTCAGGTGTAGCTTCAAACGCAATTTGTAAATTAAGTAATTGGCCGATATCTCAGAGACTATGCACTTTAGAGCAAAAGTTATTGAAAGCACGGTCGAGTAAAACAGTGTCTAGTCAACAAGCTCAATTTCAGTAGTAAGAGATTTGTATGATTTGTGTAACAACTTCCAAGCTTCGCGTCAAATCCGCTGAACGGCGTTGTTGTTATCGGCTAGAGCTGCGCGCACGGCGTTTAAGTGACAATTAAATGATATTTATAAAATACGAAATAAATTCGAGTAATGTGATGAGGGTTTAGTACGCTTGCATTACGTATGATAAAATAGAGACAATAATATTCTATTTTAGTTGCACAGCACCCCAGTTTATAGTCACACCACGGCCGTAAATAGAAACTATTGTCACAATAAGCCGACGTAACCCAGTACTCTTGATGCTAGACCGTGACTGAAAGCATAATTGTAAGGAATAAAATTTGGCACCTTTTTTTCCTACAAACTTTTTGTAAAAATTACCGTTTACGTTCGTTAATATATTCAATATTATTAAATAAATAAATAAATAAATAGTAAAATATCCTTTAAAATGATGTAAACTTTTCGTTGGCGCCGGTAAATCAAAAAGGTAAAAATAATTATTTTGTGAGCGAAATAAAACACTATTTTTTTGGTGATTTTATTTAAAGAAAAAAATTACAATACGTGAAACAACTTACTAATCCACAGTTGAAACCGTCTACGCTAACATATATATAATATATCGCTCGAAATTTAAGATGTAAGTTCGCCTTCCTGGTAAGCTTTGTGTTGGTTCTTTAGCTAGTTGTTTGTAACTAAAGTAAAACTAATTTACTATATGTCTTTATTGAAGCCACTTTTAATATGATTTAGCATAAATCACATTCAAAAACCAATTGATAACTTTATGCAGTACTTAGTTTTAATCTGAAAGATTTTATTTAATCCAATTTGTTGAATGTTATATGATTACATAATTTCTTAATACATATTAATTGTTATAGAAAGTACATTTTAAATATTACTTTTATGAGATCACTCTGTAGCTATTGTGGTAAAGTTGGTACCAGGAGTTTAGAAATGTTGATTATTATTTGTGTGTGTGTGGTAAGTAATTTGCAAATATAATGAGAAAAGCGAATATATTCTTATATACTAAGATATTGAGTAGATACCTACTAACATTCCTAGAACATACAAAGAGCATTAGTGCTTTCTTAATTACGTTCGCAAAAGCAATACCTTCCCAATAAAGAAGAATGCTACGTAAGGAACGTTTGATGGTTCTTATGGCTTCAATCGAATATAACAAGAGTAAATGCCAACTTTAAAATACAATAACATTAAGCTGACACATACGTACGACTAGACGCTAGGGCCGTTTAATATTGCCCGCGTTATAGAAATTACCATTAAGTACGTCTCAAAAATCCGCGATATATGGAAGCAGATGAGACGATAAGAATAAGTAGACAATAAATTGATTAATAATGGTGATTACACCAGTAGTGGTTAGCTGGTTGTTTACCACAGCTTGTTGTGATAGAATTTGACGTCGAAGTAGCCGCGGTCGGTCAGTTGCGAGTCCCGACGGCAGGCAGTGGAGCCGGCGGGCGACTGCGCGGGGTTGCAAGATCCGAGCAATGCGGGGTTGCAGGACCCCAGCAGTGCGGGGTTGCAGGACCCACCCACTGGCTCCACCTGCAAGGTCGAAGGTCTCTCGGGACTCTTCTGCTTGTCCGCCACGTCCTCAACTCCAATGGAACCGTCGTTGATCTCTCTGGCCTCATCAGTTTTAGGCCGTGGTACGACCGCTTTATCAACCTCAGCGTCAGCTTCGGTGATATCCTCAGTTGCCCTTCACAGATTAATAAAACGTTATCAGATCCTGTTATAAATAAATGTCATGTTATAAAAAAATTTCATAAAAACAAATGCATTTTGTTTTAGGTTATTAGCAACTGACACATCATTCACAGACTGACTTTTAATTCCATTTTAAAGTTTAGTACATCATACATAATAATATAAATCTTTCTGGAATAATAATATGTAGTTGAATTTTGCAATACATTTGACTAAATTATGCTACATACGTAACTCAATTATTATGCTTAAAAAAACTCTAAACAAACACTCGAAATTATGCGCTCTTACATGAAATAGAGGAAAATCAAATATAAAATTAAGTAGTTCAAATTGAACAAATATACAGGTAGAAAGATATTGTGTCTACTAGTTAAAGGTGATGTTTTATTTTGGATCTAGCTAAACTGAAAATTGATATGAAATAAATAGGTACAGTCGTAAGCAATGACATGTATACGTTGACAACTTTTCAAATATATGTAAACATCAATCGTTTCAAAAGAAAGTATACAAGCTTTGTGTCAAAATAAAGTATACGTATGTTGCTTCATATTTAAGTATACATTTTTATCAATTCATAGTAAATAACATAAAACGAATATTATTATATACAAGTATCGTGTTATAACTATGTAGCCATTATAGTCGTATTTTTAATTAGACGAAGCCAACTGACAGTAGCTAATGTCACTTTGTAAAATAATGTTGCCATAGTTAAAGTATTAGTGATGCGTTCCGTTCTCGTTCAATCAGATGAATGAACAATGAGTGTGAATAGTTAATCATTTCAAACTATAAAAGAATATTATTTCTATTTTACACTAGTAATAGTAGTAGTATGTAACTACAATCAGTTTTTTGACGGCTTATTACAAAGCGCGGCGCGGCGACTAGTGTCAACACCGATCAACGCCGCGCTTGCGGTCGCCATTTTGTTTGTTATTCGGCTTCTAACCTCTAATCTGATAGCACGAATGTTTTTTCTGCGCCCACGCTGTTAAGTTATTGTTTTTGTAAAGTTTGTCGTTTCAAAGATAAATTAGACGATTTTACTTTTACCGCTATAAGGTGAAAAGTACATAATTTTTTATGACTCATATAATTAAAGAAGAAGACAAAATGTATGGTCTCGACCACATGATGGACAATGTTTCAGACATATTAATAATTAATGTCACCGAAAGCGATAGTGACGATTTTTTATCTGATGATGAATAAAAACAAATGATGTAATAAGCGATGTTTTTTTATTTTCATTACATACCTATAATTGGATTCTATAGGCACATAGTCGTCGAAAGCTCGTTGGTATGTACAAAGCACGACTAAAATTCGAACCCCGTACCCGATATCGGCAGTTCGGCACACTAACTATTCACTAGACAATCGAGGCAATTTCATTCATTCAGGAGTTTTTTCAATCATTCATTTTGTTACAACACTATTTTTATTTTGTCAAAACCTGACAACACAGTAAACGTCAGTTGACTTCGTCTAATTAAAAATTAGAGTATAGTCTAAGAACTAAGAATAAAGCATTAAATATTATTTTCGTATTTAACAAAGTTTTCTAATACAAATACTGTATCTCTTCCATTAAATACGTGAATTCTTTAAACTGGTCGTTAAAAGTTTAATTTATTTTTATATGTTAAGTGATTGAATCAATTCGACTAATTGCGATCTGATTCTCTAGGATGCGCCTTGGATTCACTTTAGGCAGAGCTCTCCTAAACAGCTTTACCCAGGGTATATGAGATATCTTCTGCAGCCAACAGCACAGACAGGATTTAAAATATTGTAACACCATGATTCGTAAACTTATTAATTAGATAATTAACAGAAAAATATGTTTTAAGATCTTAGGCTTCTTGCATCGGAAAATGAAGCATAATACTTTGCTTTTAAAAATGTATTATTATGTATTTAAATTTAAATATTATAATACATTTTTAAATCATACGTATAATACAAATATTATCGCGTAATAGAGTGTGCATATGCGCGTTTGTAACACATTCACAACATTGGATGACAGTTTTAAACTTTTGACAATTCGAGGACAAGATCAGTTTATTTAAAATTTTAATGTGTAACAAAGCATTGAAAAGAATTCGAAATTATTAGAATTACAACTGACAATTCTCTTTTTGTTTAGTTTGCGTTGTTATGAGAAACATACTTTTTCATGAATTCGCCCAATGATATTAAGTTGTCATAGCTCAATTGGCGTAGTTGTAGTATGCGTATAATATCCTTGCGACGCGGGTTCAAATCCCGCGCGTGGATAACTTTTTAATTTTTGTTTCGTGCGTATCTTTAAATTTATGCATTATATACTGGATGTTGATTTAGGGACAAGGAGTGAGCCGTGATGAACGTGGCTCGTCATCATCATTGAGTATATGTTTTCCACATTTGTGAATTTATAAGAATATACAATAATACGTATAATTATAATAGAACAGTGAGTTAAAAAATCTATACATGAAATATTTTTTTTTGTTTTTATAAAAAACATACTGTAACGTATTAGTGCATTGAATATAAATCCCAAAAAATATGTTTTAATTTTTTTGTCTGTTTGTATGTTTTCGTTTAACACAAAAAGTACTTGGCCGATTTTAACCAAATTGTGTAGTTACCTATAACATATTTCTCGGACCATGACTTAGGATACTTTTCATTACATAAAAGCATTTTAATTTACAGGAAAAAATAATAATTGGTTGTATTGAGTTTTCCTTGGATAGCTAGTGATTAAACTGTAAGTTCATCTGTGTCTATTTTACGAGCCGAGTTTGAGCTTCTCGCCGGTTCTTCTCAGCAGAACAGCTTTCCGAGCCGGTGGTAGTTTACTCACAGACTTACAGACTGACTTTTAATTTTGATAATGTAAAAATGACGATTCAAAAGAGCTTGTTAAAGTCTATTTGATTGATTTGATTGATTTACGCAAATTTTTGAACGTAAACCTAATTTTTTTATAATTAATATTTACCACTAGCGAGCCCGGACCGCTGCGCTCGGCGTAAGATAAAATAAATAAAACAGTTTTCATAATTAAAAGTAGCATAAGTTACTCCTTAAAACATTAGCTACGATATCTGAGGTCAAAAGTCCCGTCAAAATCAGAGTAGCCGTTTCGAGGATTAGCCGAAACTAACAGACAGACAGACAGACAATTGATGTATGGATGTAAGTACCGTATATACTTTCTATGCATTGAGTCTTCTTCTTCTTGCCGAGTCGATGGCAATAGTTAAAATAAGAAATCCCAAAACCCCTTAAAAATAAAGATTAAAAAAAAAAGAAGCCCAAAACTCGGCCACCATAATAATTGCATAAGCTCCTGTAAGATGCAGGTAACAGGACCAGGAGGTCATATAAGTAAGTGTAAGAGAGGTAAGAGAGGAAGAGTACAAGTCTGCACTCCAGGTCAATTCGCAAATCCCCACCTGGTTGAGTAGGTATACTTATCTATGATTTTTATCACACTATGATTAATTCATATTTTATTTAGAAGAATATTTAAAAAAATGTATCTTTTTAAAAATGTAAGAAACTAGCATTTCCCGCGGCCCCGCCCGCGTTCTAAAGACTGGAAACAAAATACTTAGATTTCACACACCGTGTGACGTTTTATAGTCGGTTTGTAACGGTTAGTCGATATTTCTTACAAAATCATCATCAAAACCTGTCCTGAGGTTTTCTCGTGATGCAGTCACAGAAAGACAGACAGACAAAAATTTTAAAAACGATAAATTTGATTGTATGGATAATAATGTCTATCTATTTTAATTACATTTTTATTTATTTTAATTAGATTTAAAAAAAAATATGTACAGATTTGACTCAGTTACAATTATTTTATTATATATGTTTATGATAGATAGTGAATTATTTGACTTTTCAAAATAGATTTTAAGTTGACGTCTTTGTATCGATGCGCAAAACGGCAACGTCGCGTCGCTTACGACGGTTGCCGTTCCGTCAAATAACATGTGGCCTAATATACATTGATCTTGACACATTGTAATTTGTAGTAGCGCTGTGGTAACGCGCTTGCTTCGATATCCATGTGATGGGGGTTCAAGTCTGAGTTTGAGTTAAACGGGCTAAATACATATAAATTTATCTGCCAGTTACTTTATTGGGAAGTTTTATTATGAAACAGATAAAATATATCAGCAACCATTATCGCTAATCGACTACTAAACGCTTATTACCTACTAAGGTCAATATTTAGGATACCGTTTACTACAGGATAATCGTTTATTCTTACTGGATAATACAATAACTGGTTCTATGGACCACCCACATAAAAGCGTGGCGGAAATTTAAATGGGAATTTAATTATTATAAGTAATGGCAAATATTGTTATAAAATATGAACTAAAAAATGTTAATGGAAGAGACACACTACATATGCATTAGAAAACTTTGTTTCAAATACGAAAATATTATTTTATGCTTTTCGAGCGCAAACCTGTGCACTTTTTTGTGCACAGACTAATGGCTAACTACTTATATTACGAAAAGTATACAATAATATTCGTTTTATGTTATTTACTATGAATTGATAAAAATGTATACATAATTATGAAACATCTTACGTATACTTTATTTTGACACAAAGCTTGTATACTTTCTTTTGAAACGATTGATGTTTACATATATTTGAAAAGTTGTCAACGTATACATGTCATTGCTTACGACTGTACATTATCTATACCAATATTATAATATGGAAAGATTCTTATTTTTGTATGTAACGAATAAACTCAAACTACTGGACAGATTTCAGAAATTATTTTGCCAAAACCTACATTATCTTTGAGTTACATAGGCTATATTATTACTACCGGAACCCGCTACACCCAGGGACGAACCCGAGCGAAGCGAGGGTGTCGCTCTAGTAGTCTATATTACATACATGACATAGTCATCACATGGTGCGATTTGGTTAATAGTGATCCAAACTCAGGATGCCATTCACATAAAATAGCCTTCTGTCAGTATATACAGGATTCAAAATGTTACATACATTAACATATTTATACTAGACATTATTTCAGTATCACTTGTCCGAGTTTTTGCACATCATTCAGCAGTGGGTCGAATCACGACTGGAACATTTGTTTTATATTAAATAATAGTTAAATAAAACACAAATTTATTATTATTAGAAAATAAATAAAAAATATAAAAGAAAATAAAAAATAAAAGAAAAAGTGAAAAAATAAACAAAAATGTGTACATATATTTATTTCATAAAAATGAGTGTCTAAATGGTAATGTTTGTGCATACTTATATTTATTAAACACTTACAACAGAAAAATAAATGCTTTTCGGAATTGCGTACATAATTATGGTGAATGTGATAATTAAAAGCTAAATATAATAATAGTTACACATATTCGTATCACAGTGCATCAATAACATTTATATTTTTTGTCTTTTTACAATAATTTTATTAAAATTAAACATGCAAAGAAAGTGAAGAAAGATGTCAATGCAGATTTATAAGAAAGAAAGTAATAAATTAAACAGTGTCATTTTTGGTCAATATTATCCGACTTATTTGCTATGCAAATATAATTTCTGACAATATATTACATCTCTTATTAATAAAATACTTGCTGGAAATTGAATACAATAAATGTACATATTTGTTTTGTAATTTAATAACAACACATTTTGGATGTATTCTATAATTTATAAATTATACTTTTTTAAAGACTTATTTTATTAAATATCTACAAATTCACAACGCAAATTAAAATACTGAAGTTTATTATAAGCTTATTAAGCCACGTCGGTGACACAGAACTGCCGCGAAACTCAATTTTTAAAGCCAATATATGTTATTTAAACAATAATATCAATGTTAACAATCATTGATATGTCAAACGGTATATCTTGTATACATATCCACATTCTCAATAAATTAGTTATAAACACTACTATTCAGAACTTAATTTCGCAGATCTGTATTATTTTTGGAACTACAACAAAACAACATCCATCACAACATAATCCAAATAAATAGTTTCATAAAAACGTAAGCACTATATTATTAATGACAAATTATTGCACTTGTCAGTAATGTCACTTGAAATAATCTGCTACAGCTGAACTTATGAAGCTGAAAAAATGAAATAAAAACTAAAATAAATTAAACAGAAAAAAAATTATAGACAAAATTAAAAGTAGAACAACAGTAAGTGAAAAAGTGAATCTTCTTTGACTTTTTCGAATAATGCAAAAGTTTACAAAAGTGTCTAAAGCCTAAACCACAGTGAATCAAATCTCAAATCTAAAATCTCTCGAAATTATCACATTTTTTTTTTAAGTTCTACTTAAAAACGTGTGCACATGGTGTTTAATTATTACTCAGGACAGTCAAGAAAGATTCACTTTAAAATAAATCTAACGACATTAAAGCATAAATATTTTACTCCTTAAATGCATAATGAATGTATTTCTGTGTTTAGCATATAAACATGAGTACTAACAATATTTATACAAGGCTACAGTTTCAGAGCAACAAAAAGTGAATGAAATAAAAATATTAAATTGAAGGTAATTTTAGATGGTCAAAGCAATATGTTATGAATATATTATTACATTTGTTTCATTGGCTAGTTGTATGATATTTCAGACGGATTACTAATATAGGTTTATAATAATACTGTAAAACTTATACAGTACATGAAATGAACGGAAAACAAACAAATTAATAATTATGTATATACTATATACTTATACACTTGTATCTAAATTATATTGGCAACACTATTATTAATATCTTTATATTGTGTATGTCTTTTTTCACATATTTTATTGAGAAATTTGCAAAACACAAGGAATATTTTAGTCTTATTTTTGTGTAGAAAAAAAAATAATCTGAAAAAATCATCCAATTCCGTATTCCTTATTTTTAAGTAATAAATAAATAAGCAAAACATGCATTTAAGGTGTAAATCACTTAAAAAGAGAACTATAAAATATAATGTAAACAAAGTTCGTACTGCAAATAATAACGTATAATTTTGAAATATACTATCAGTTTTCTACCTACACGTACATTGTACATTCCAAAACATAAATGTGAAAATGGTCAAGTTCAAGGTTCAAAAGACTGTTGCTTGCTTCAAAACTTATACATATATGAAATAGTGTTAAGTTCTTTATATTTCTCGTATAAAACGTTGGTTGTTTATATTAAATGTTATATGTATTTCACATGTATGCATTATGTAGGCATTTCAACGTACATATATAATAACAATTTACTTCATGAAACATACCCGTGGTTAGGGTCCTCGAAGTGGGCGCCATGAATTACCTGAAAAATATTTCTTATATATTATATATAGTATAGTATATTGATTTAATATGCCAATTTAATAGTATAAAGAAAATACATTACATATAGATGTAACTGACCCCATAAAGTCCATAAAGCATAGTGTTACGATTGGACCTCACAATATAATACAGTAACTTTGATATAATGATAATAGTGTTTTATTATATTACTAGCCTTTCCCGCGGCTTCATCCGCGTTCTAAAGGCTGGAAACCAAATTTTTTCCCGGTTTACCACGGAAAGCTACCGGCGTCCCTCCCACTCTCACCATAGTCCGTCTTTTACGCGGTGATCATCATTTTGTTGCGGAGTTATGATAAAACTATGATATCTCCGAAGATATTCATTGAAATCAAATGATGTCAAGAGCAATTTTGTTCAAAATTGAATACTTGTGATAAGCAATTTATTTGTTTAGATGAGGATTTATATCATGTTTATTATAACATACTTGATTTTTGCATAGCATTAACCGTTACCGCAGCGTACGCGATGGAAGCTCTCAAAAGGTATATATTTTTCTCCCGTTTTTGCAAATTATAAAAATACTGAATACATAAATCAATCCGGACCAGTAGTTCCTGAGATTAGCGCGTTCAAACCAATTACCAAACAAATAAACTCTTCCAGCTTTATAATATTAAATACAGACTATACATAATAATAATATTAAGTATGATATTATATTACATTCTGCTGATATATAGATGTTAGTATTATCACTATGATACGTGAAAGTTTGTAGTCTAGAAGAAATTGCACTTACGTTCTGCCCACGTTTTACTTTCATATCAAATACAATCGTATCAGATTTTCGTCATAAGTTGTTAGATCTCATCATCAATTAAAAAAATAAATTTTAAAATGCACTAGAGACTAACTGTAAGAAATAATTATATGTAACCGAATATTGTAAGTGTCTTAGTCATTACTGCGAGTCTAATCCAAAACAATATACTTATTTTAATTTATTTACTTATTAGTCAACTACTTTATTATTACTAAGGAGCATTTTGTTTATATATAATACAGGCAGTTCATTATATATACTTCGACATCTACTTGTTACATTTACGCAATTGGAGTAATTTACTTGTAAATAAATAACGTTGTATTCAGTTCTTTTAACGTCCCACTGCTAGGCACGGGCCTCCTAGATATTTTCGATAGAGGAAGATCAGGCCAAAGTCCACCATGCTGGTTAAGTGCGAGTTGGCAGACTTTACATGTATCATCATCATCATCATCAGCCCTTATTAACGTCCTACTGCTGGGCACGGACCTCCCTCAGTACGAGGGGGATCAGGCCGTAGTCCACCGCGCTGGCCTAGTGCGTGTTGGCGGACTTCACGTCTTTCGAAAACTTGTTAGGTTTTCTCAGACATGCAGGTTTCCTCACGATGTTTTCCTTCACCGTCAGACAAGTGGTAATCATGATATAAATGATTCGCACATGAAAATATCAGAGGTCGAAACTATATCGAGACCCGGATTTGAACTCGCATCACTCGGATATCCAAGCGACCGCGTTACCGCTGGGCTACCACTGTCTTACATTTATATCAAGAACTAATTATGATCTAATCAAAAACCTACAATACTTACATGAGCGATGGCGGAGACTGGTTTGGGCGCAGCGAAGCGGCCGACGGCCGCCGCGTTCACTACCAGCGCACTTTCGTCGGCCTTACTGTTACACATTATTACGGTTAGTACTTTCCGACATGACATTAAAATTAATTGTATGAATTTTGAATTTTTAATATGTTGAGACATAGCACCATCTAGTTCTATGGTAAGATATATTTAACACTATCTCCCACGCACATAGGTTGACTGGAAGAGATCTCTTGTAGAGATAAGTCCACCATTGTCCACATCACTCTCAATTTATTTTCTAATGTAACTTTATTGTGCAATAAAGAATATTAAGATAAGAGGCTTGTGTTACGGATACCAGATAGTTGATACACATTATATTACTTTAAACCTACAATATTGTTAGTATAAACACCAGAGACTGAAGTACCAACATTCATGCTCAACAAATTAATACCCCCGCAGGAGTAGAACCTGCTACTGCTGGCACAGTAAGTATTAAGTAGGGTCACTACAAACTGAGCCAAACGCTTCGCGCATCAACAATAGAATGAGGTGACAATTGACATCAAATGTAGAAAATTAATCATTGACAGTTAAGCAATTTAAAATGAATATAAAAAATGTTTTATGCACAACTACTGGTCCGTTGTTAAAATTGTTCAATTTATTGATCATTTAATGCGGCGGTCAAGTATTAAGTAAGGATTTATTTTAGTGAATGATTCGGTCTCTGGAAATGCTAAGGAGCGAGGTATTGAGACGCTATAACTTTAAAGAAAAACATCTTTAAAAATTTATATAATAAAGTCTGTAAAGATAATTCAATTTTTGTTAAAAAATTTCTTCTACAGCACTTAACTATTCTAAGGAGAAACAATCCTTGCTGTAATTTTCTTAACAAGACTGAGAATTATTATATATTATTTACTTTTATCAAGAATTGATCTAGTCACCTTTAGCCTAAGCTGGGCCAATAAAAATAATTTTTCAAATCAAATCATTGAATTAAACACTTACTAAGTAAGCTTATAACTTTGCCCATGTATTCTTAGATACATCGACAAGGAAGAAAAGACGTTGTCTTGGAAACGAGGAGATCGATTGAGACGGTTAATGAAGGTCTTTTATGACATGGAAATGTATTAATATCAAATGACGTCAAGAAACGTAATCTATATAAATAAAATGATAGAGGTCTGCAGTTGTGCGCGCATCACGGAAAAACTATTGGATAGATTTCAATGAAACTTTCTAAGTTTTATTTCTTAGACACTTGGCCCTTATCAAAACTGATTGCGATATCTTCATTTAATAAAAAGTTATTAAAGTTTCAAGAAACAACGATTGGTATATGCACTGCGTGTTCAGTGATGTATGTTACTTCTCGCGGAGTAGTGGGGCAAGCGGCGTAGCGCGCATGCAGAAAACTTTATTAAAATTTCAAGCAACGCGGACGAAGTCGCGGGTATCAGCTAGTATATACATACAAGAACATTCTAACTGAATCAAGTATGTACATACATATTGTTGGAAAATCTTGTTTAAATAGTCTGTGATCACGTGAAAACCAATGGACAAATAATGAATATATAACAATGATAGCTGGCTATCCTGGTGATCATAGAGAATACTTTTTATTACAGAAAAATATCTAATGTTTGCAAAATGTATACTAACGTACATAAGGGCGTACCCGAGGAGGAATTGCTAGTAAGTGCACCTAATACATACTTAGCTGCCTCGATTGCGTCGAAGAATGTCGATGAAATGGCAAAATTGTTGCTTTGACGTATCAGACGCTCGACGCGGTAGTTTTTGTTCAAGAATTGCTCCATTTTGGGCGAGGGACCATCGATTGCTAGCTCTTGGGCCGCAGTTTCTAAATCCTGTTAACAAACATAATCCTATTTGCAAATTATTGCCATATTGTATTATTATGTGTACCTTATTTAAATATTTAGTACAACATTTGTAAGATAATGTCATTTACATTCCGTGCCTTTAAAAAGAAACTGTAAAAGTGTGAAAGAACAAAAATAACAAAGAAATCAAATAAATTTTGTGCTTAGTTGAATACAGATTTAGATAAGATGTAGATTTATTTTAAGTATTTTTAGCAGTAATTAACTGTAATCCTTAAAAATTGTTCAACAACCGTAGCGCATTTAATAATTATAAGAAAATAGTGTTACCATTTTCTTTTTGATACACATAAAAATTCTATATCTACAAAAATTATATCCTTTACACAGTACATTTGAAAATATTTAAAAATAAAAAAAGTTACCCAATATAAAACATAATACTTACTTCCAACATATAGTCAAATAGGACCCGTCCATATCCATGTCGTTGTCTATGCGGAACGATGAAGAAGTCCAGGACGCAAAGAGGTTCCACTTCGCGCACTTTATCTTTGTCGTCGAACAGGAACAAATGCTTCCGACCAACTTTTAGAAGCCCTATGATCTCACCTTTTCCTCTAAGAAAGAATATTCATATGATACATTAATATAGAATGAAAACAGAACTAATAATAATACAATAATATAATAAAATGTTACAAAGAAAAGTGTTCGCGCACAGCAATAAAACCTGCAGTGCAGTATTGTGTAAAATGTTGAAATCGTCCGAACTGATAAGGGTCCTAAAGATTTCTGCCAATAACGGTTGTTTGACGAAGTGATAAGATTTAAGATTGGTAATTAAAATAATGTGAGAAATGGCGCAATGCCTTTAAAACTGATTAAAATTACCTAAATCAATATTTACTTTAATATTAGTCTTACTATTAAACAGTCTTAGTAAGTAATCCAATCATTCTTTAATTTGCAAAATACCAATGAGTGTATTTGAAACAATATTCGACTTTCATTTTTTCTTATAGGTCACTTTAAAATTTAAAATATATATGCGGAAAACAAACAATTTCTAATACATTTTTAATATACCATTAGCGTTATGCTTGTTGAATATAGCGTAAAAAATGCGTGGCCACGTCACACTTCAAAGAACATCTAGCATGCGGGACGACAGCGCTAGAGTTACAAAGTATTTAAAAACGAAGCAAAAAGTATTATTTCCAAATTTAGCAGAACATAAAAACAAATTGAGAAACATTTTATTCTATACCCAGAAATTTTCTATATATTTTCTAATTGAAGTATCTCGGCGACTTTAAGGAAAAGATGGAATTAAGACTTTATCGATTTTAACGTGGGAGTGAGATTATGAGGGCGTCATAGAAACCACGAAACATGAGCGTAGGTGTGGGTGAAAGCTAAAAAATAAGGTGTATAATGGACAAAGAAATTAGTTAGAAAATAATTCCAAAGTTCTTCTATTGTACAGAAAATAAACAATGGAATTTCAATCTTGTTAAGCTTTTTACCAAGATCTTGAGGGATAAAAAATGAAAGTATATTTGTATTGTGACTATTATCTCGATATAACATTTGCGGTTTAGAGCAATAATAATTAATTTATATAAAGAGTATAACATGCAATGCATGAAAAATTGAAATGAAACCATTTAAAATGAGAATGTAAATAATTATTACAATGCTTTTTCATTATCATGCTCCTCTTTAGGTAGCTCATAGGATTTTCATACCACGTTTTGGTCGATTTACGCCACCTTTAAGATAGTAAGTGTTGTGTGGCAATACGAAATCTCGTAATTATGCAGACATTGGTCATAAGCCCTTGCTGATGATCTAATATTAAGTTAACTTTTGAGCGACATTAGAAATAGGTAATGGTGGACAACCTAAATACATGTGAGCTACGATATAAGACCCTTTCTCTCTTGTTCTCTAGC
Source organism: Boloria selene (assembly GCA_905231865.2). Classification (NCBI taxonomy): domain Eukaryota; kingdom Metazoa; phylum Arthropoda; class Insecta; order Lepidoptera; family Nymphalidae; genus Boloria; species Boloria selene. The sequence continues at coordinate 7,561,233 of HG993131.1, forward strand.
TATTGCTAAAGCCAGCACAAAAAATAAGAATGATATCGAAGAATTCGCAAAATAATCAATAATTATAAAAATAAGCTCTTAACATAAAATTCGCTTCGCTTCATGAAATACATTTGTAAGGTTTTTCCAATGTTTACTAAAATATAGAAGTATAGAAGCAAAAGTACTCCCATAATTTATGAAATGACTAATGTAAAAACGAAATTCAAATAATTTTCGCTTAGCTAATAACAATAAGAAATGAAAAATTTTACGTTACGCGAATTTTTAGTGATTCTTTATATTTTTTTTTAATTACTTGTATACCATAATATTATATAATCGTAGCACTCAAACTGCACTTTTTTAGCCTGCCTCATAACACTATTTCTCACTAACACAGATTGGCTGGAAGAAATCTCTTATAGAGATAAGTCTACCGTTGCAAACTAAATTTGTACTTGCATTACTGTTTATATTATGTGCAATAAAGAATATAATATATTAGATACTAGCGCCCGCCCTACCCGTTTTTACAACATTTTTCATTGATGCTCCGCTTCTATTAGTCGTAGCGTGATGTAATATAGCCTTCCTCGATAAACGGATTATCAACACCAAAAGAATTTTTCAAACCTTCATTTTCCTGAGATTAGCGCGTTCAACCAAACAAACAAACTCTTCAGCTTTATAATATTAGTATAGATACCTAAGTATTTTTTGCGCTAGCAGCAATGAAAAAAAATTAAAACCAATTTTATTTTTCAATAATAAGGTGCTAGCTACATTTCTTTTATAAATCAAACCTATACCTAGAAAAATCATCCTTGTGTTCATCAACTAAATAATCTATTTGCTTCATTTCGGTTGACGCCATATACATAATTATATGGCGTCATATTAGCATACCTGTTTAATTTCGTCATTCTAATACGCGAATCGGTGTCAAAATTAGTGCCTTGTTTTATTGTAAAATTTTCACTTGTCATCAAATATTTTATAACATTTTACATATATTTTTCATGAAATATGTGAAATCATGGGGTCACAAAACTAACTACGCCACATCATCCGCAGTCAGATGGAATAGACCCACTGGATACTTCCAGTTGCATCACCAAATATGCTAGCGATGAGCAAAATCGACTGATGTTTCATTATCATAAGTAGGTACATAAAAGTACAGTAAGCAAGTTAATCCATAAAAAGGTCGGAAAACGACAGAAGACAGAGCTTGAGTAAGGTATGACTGCATAAACCAGCAACATTGAAGGTTTAATCGCCACAACTAAAATCCTGTTGGAAAGGTTCTTTTAAAGTTTAAAAAATCAAACATATCATTTTCCTTATACAAAGTATGTCTAGAAGGATGAGAGAGTTCAGTTGAATTTAGAGCTAAGTAGAGAATAAGAAGAAACCAGAGTGTCCGAAATTCAAGCTCTATTACCAAAAGTGATTTGAAGATAATATGTTTCATCATTACTAAATTTTACAGATAGCGTTAGTTGGTGTCTCTATACCTCTGAACAAACAAGAACCATCTTGTGGTAGTCTCCATTATGTGCAAAATTTAGTTCCTTTTGCAAGGAAAGGCAAATGTTGTAGCTTGGTAAAAGAAATTTTTTAATACAACAATACATCTACGCAATTAACTGTATCACTATCTGTTACAAAATTGATCAATAATGTAACAAATAGAATCTAGATTATTTAATATACTTAAAATAAGTAATACTCACTGTTTAGCCTTGGCATCTTTGAGTAGATATAAGATGTGAGTAGGTGAGTTGCGCAATTTTTCAGCTGTTGTGATCACTTTATTCAGCCCTTGTGCTTTTGCAGATTGTGCTCCGATGATATCAATCACCTTGCATAAGCTTTCTATCATTACCCTATAGAAAAGTAATGTTATCTATTATAAAATATCAGTAGTTAGGGATAACAATAATACTTAATATGATTGTTATTATTAGTACACAAGTATAATAAATAAAATTGTATAGATAATTTAAGTATGAAATAAGTACATATAATTGTAGTACAGTTCGCGTCACGTAAAAAGAACGCTGGAAGAAAGTGGTGGGGGGTATGTTTGCGCATGGGTACATTCGCATACGAAATTACTAAACCTATTCTTTTATTTTTGAACTAGCCTTTCGCTCGCGACGTGTATTGGTTATTGGCAGGTACGTTGAAAAATATATTAGATAGAATGTCATTAAATAGAATTATATTAATTAAAAAAATATGTTTGATTCAGTGTTGAATGTTTAATTTACTTACAAAAAATAAAATAAATTAATTTAACATATTTTTTAAAATTATTACCTGCATTATTATAAAACTCTCTCTTTATAAAATAATATACGTCAAAAATATTATTTCTCTATTTCTTATATAAAACCATTTCGTAATTAATAACTTTTCTGTGCGCGATAGTATTTTGAACTGACAAACCAATAGCGAGCCGGAAAGCATGCGGCGCGTGCCTTGACGTCCCGCACCCCGCGTCTTACCACCAAATTGGCCGATAAATCGCCTCTGCGCAACTTGACAGCCAGCGTTCTTTTTACATGACGCGAATTATATGTACCTTAGAAAAAAAAGTTTTGAACAAAAGTTGTGGAGAATAAATTGATCTTCAAAAATGAATTTTTACATTATATCCAATTAATCTAATACTATGAGGAATTAGCCGAAATAAAAAAATATGTTTAATTAATAGGCCATAAATCGTAAACGGTAAGTTTTACAAAAAAGTTTACAAGGCACAAAATATGCAAAATTTTAATCTCTATATTAATGGTCTCAATGACTTTTGCCCTAAAGTGCAAAGTTTTCTAGATATACGCCAAAAACGTTTTTTTCAAAATGGCGCCTGAAGCTTCACCATAGTAATTTGTCATCATATTGTAAATTTATACTCAGTAAGTGATCCTAAACCTTATAAAAAGAATTGTATCGCAAATTTAGTGCGAGGTTGAGCTAATAAAACTTTATTTTTAGTGGCCTATTCGGCATTTCTAACATTAGCATTAGCTTAATTATTATTATGCTATAACTATAATTAGCAGTAATTTTATTATTAATAAACAGTATACAAGAAAATGTACTGTATTCTTAAGCATTTAGTTTGTCTCAGAACCAAATATATCAACATTTTTCTTACCTCATACTCCTTACATCTCCATGAAATCCAGGTGGAATCATACTGCTATTCAATTTCGAGATATTGTCAATTAACATTTCATTGACCGGCAGTATCCACTCCATTTCAGTTACTTTTTAAAATAATATTGCAAATAACTTTATTGAGATTTTCTCTATGTAGCAAATTAGGTAGGAACACAGAACGATCAATTTTTCACCACCATATGAGACGCACGCAGTAGGTAACTATTATATTATAGCACCATAGAGTATATTGATACATCACAATGCACATTCTCTATAGAGTATAGAGTATGGCAGACGGCAGTAACAGTGGTAACTGGTTACACAGATTATAGATTTTCTCTGACCGACTCACGAATCACGATCATAGATGACTCACGAACTGAAAAGTGAAAATCTTCGCAGTACGCACCAGACTGGCGCAACTCAGAACAAAAAAAATTTTCTAATTTCTATGGACTTTACGTGGAAAATAATGGCGGATATTGCTATCACAGTCACACTCCCTCAATGTGGTTAATTCTCTCTCTTGCAATACTTAAGATGGCTGACTATCTGAGGTTGTTTGTTAAAACTTAAGGGTCCCATAGACGGTGCAATTATCGCAACGATCTGTCATACAATGTTATAATCGAACGACAGATTGTACGTGTGTGGCAATATCGCAACCAATTTTGTAGTCGTTCGATCGATCGCAGATTGCAACACCAACAGGCAACCCCGAAAATATCGTTTTTGATCTCAACCTAGCTACATATAGTCCATTTTTTCTTACTTGTCCTAAATGGTAAACAAACACTGCCTTGAACGAAAAACACTTATTTTCGGAAAATCCCGCATTTTAGACTTGGTTTCATCGTTTATTACTATTTTAGAAACACACACACTATGAATTACACTTATAAAAGCTGTTTATATATGATTTGAACACATTATTTTTGCTAAAATTGAAATTTTAACAGAACTAAATTCTATAGATAAAATATGAACAAAACATTTTGACGTTTCGATACGCTACTTTGTCTTTGAATCATAGAGATGTAACATGTAAAATTATTTGGCGAGAATGAAAACTGAACTTTTAAAAAAAATAACAATATTTGTAAATTACAAAGTACGACATTTTTCTTCAAATTTTATTAGGTTTTAAAATAGGAGTGTCATCTGTAGAATATAGAAGATTTTTAATTGCTTTTAACCAACTTATACTGATTATTTATTTGTTATTGTAATTATTATTATTTCTTATCTTATTGCACTGTGTAATAAAATGGAGTGAGGGACTTCGCTCTCGGAGATCTTTCGATCGCTTATTTGCTTTTTTAGTTTAAAGTTTTAAAAATGACTTTATATTAAGACAAAAAGGAAAATAAAATTATTAAAATTATTATTAGTAAGGAGGTGATATCCGAGTAATAAAATTATCAAATTAACTTGTCGTATTATTTCTACCCAATACTTTACGTTCACTGCATAAAAACCATTAAGTTCAGTCGTTGTCATTCATTCGTCATTGCAATCTCTATGAAATTATCTCTGGTTACCTGTCCGCCATATTTGTTTACTACTTAAGACAAGTAAGAAAAAATAGACTATATATACTAATCTGTGATCTCAACATCGTTCGATATATCGCACATGTATGGCGTGTTCGGGTGCGATCATTGTCAGTCTGCCGTCCGTTTATTAGTATTGCCTCATATTGGTATCTTTTTTTATTATTCTGGCAGATATTTTATGCAAGAGCTGTAAATATGTTTCCTCTGACATCCTACGGTAGTTATTCTAATCTTTAGGATGAAAACCTAATTCCTCCGGAAGCATAAGCGACTTTAATATTTTTAATTGTCATTTGAATTTAACTTGTATTGATTTGAAATTTATTTTGTGTGTTATATATTTTCAAACTTACAATGGTTTTACACTCTTAGTTACGTTCCATTTTATTTACCAAACCATTTTTACTTGGAAAAACGTTCCGTTATGCGCATACAAAAACATGAAATTAAAAATTCATAAAAAAAACTACTGGTTTCCTCACCTCGGGAGTGGTACCATAGGGTAGGGCATCCCCCCCCCCCTTTCGCCCCCACCACCGCAAAACACCAAAATCGTGCGGCCGTTAACTAAAGCCAACCCGCTGTGAGCTCAAGAAACAAGCGACCAGAAATAAATTCAATCATCAACACAAATCAATCCAAAAAAAAGAAAGAAAAATAAAGTTAGCTCAAGAAAACAGTAATAATAATTTTAATCTTTTAAAAAATTATTTAAAAATCTTCATTTTAATATTTTATTGTTCTATTTCTAATAGTCAATACTGATAAAAAAAAATTATGTTATTTATTATTTTGTATGTTGCTTGTGATTTCTTTGTAATTTTTTTAATGTGATAATCAATTTTGATTTTTGTAGGCGCATTATAATATAATATTTAATATGATTCTCACTACAATGATGTGATGTGATGAATCTGTGGTTCCATAATACAGCTTTGCTTTACAGGATATATTATTTAGGAAATATAGTTTGATAAGGCAAGTTCTAATATTTCACTATTACAAACTATAATATATTAAAAAGAAAGAAAAAACTTTTATTCAATTTGAATAAATGATCTGTATTGTATTATATGACATAAATCTGAATTCTCAACTATTTACAATTGATTGTTTCATTTTCGTTTCGCTGAATAGGGAATTTCATTTCAGTAATAAATGTTTAATTAAATTAGCCGAAAAAGCTTTTTATTTATTTCGGGTCCGCATTTAAGTCCAATCTTGTATTAGTTAGTATCAAAAATCCCCTCGTCAACATTGGACTCATAAATACGGATTCGATACTTCCCCAAAAATAATAATATATCTGTAGTAAACCCGATTTCTACCCTGCTAATTTTATCGATATCGATAAAACTCTATTTGTCAAGCACTATTTCGTTCGTTAGATTGGTACTCCTGTTATTTGACACCTTCGCTTTTAATGTTGGTATTAAAATCGCATGTAAACTGATTCCATTGGCTATAGCTTATAAAAAATAGCTTGATCTCTGCGACATATGTCAAGTTTAACATTTCTAGGGTTGTTTAAAAAAAATATCGATAGAAATTATCGACGTGTGTTACTATTATCAATGCTAATGTAACATATAATCTGGTTTAATGTAATTACTAAATTAAACGAATATTTTAATATCAAATGTATTTATTCTTCTAAAAGAGTACACCCCAAATCAATATCCTTTTCCTTTTTTTATTTGGCGTTGCAAGTTTTTTGTCCTCGTCCTCAGTCAATGCTGCGGTTGAAGATTCGGCATACTTTTCTTTACTGATGCGAATAACTGTCGCACGTCCGATGCCAGGAGCATCTGCAACTCTATCACATACTTTCTCCATGGGCAATAGCGGCCCGCCATTTTGGTTCTCTCGCTCAAAATATTCACGTAAGCGAATCACAAACTCACGACTTTGACTGTTCAAAACGGTTTTCTTCGTTCTCTTTGGCATTATGCCAACAAGAAAGTAAGAATAATAACAAAAAATAACAAAACTCAACAAATTAACAGCAATAGTAACAATAGCAAAGTAATGAGAACGGAAAACACGTAGCGTATACAAGGCGTCGCGGCAGTCGGCACTCGTACTGAGGAGTGAGGAGAATATATTATGGAGGTTCATATCAAACAAGATAGCGGCGTGTCTTTTTTTTAGTTGACGGATGGAATGTTACATGAATACGTGAGAAATGGGATTTTATTTACTCACTATTATTTTAGATCAAGTTTGTACAAATTAAATGTAAATAATGTCATGATATTAAAATATACATTAAAATTAAAAGAAAGAATAATTTTAAATTAAGTTTTATTTAAAATATCGATAGTTTAAAGCCTGTAGTCGCGATGAATCATCGCCCATCGCTTATGTCCATAAAGTATATTGACAGGTACTGTCTGTTATAATACGAAATTCAGGACTTCATAGGCGTGATTTTACTGACAGCTGTCGCAGACAGTGCTGCCCCTCTAGACAAGTGGCAAACGCTCCGTGTCTATTCTATTTCGATAAACGCTAACGCCTTGCCGTACGCTAACAGCAGAAGTCGTTTGTCAAAAGTGACACTTCTGTATGGGGAATTATGTACTAATCTGACATTTCGTTACATTTGGCTACCAATTACAAATTCGATACGTTGAATCTAATCACTAGTCGTAAGCTTATGTCAATCCCATACATTGATTATTCTATTCTACTAGCGTTTATGCCATTTGTCTTGAGGGGCTGCCATTTTAGCGCTTTCGGCGCTAGATCTAGCGGAATTTTAGGGTAATCAACTCCCATTATTGGCAGTCGACTCCTAGCGGAAAATCTAGCGCTTTATGAAAATGGTTGTTAAATTTAAATACCACACTTATTATTTATAATGACTTGAAAATGACAATGCTTTTAAACTTATTCAGGTGATTAAAAATGTTTTTATGGCGTAATATATACCTACGTGAAATGTGAATTGACTGATGACGTTTTCTTCAATCTTTATGCTTGTCAGCTGTCAAAAACAGTCAGCGGAGATTACGTTCCGTTGTACTTAGGCTGTTTGACACCAAAAAAAATATGTGACAAACTGTTAGCCATTTCAAGCGTAAACGCGAAGGTTCATTATCATATTTTCGAAATATCTGCATTCAAAATATGTATTATAACGAAAAACTAAAAAAATCCTTTTTTTAAAAACTTCCGTAGGGGTTCTTTTTTTTTTTAGTCGACGACGACTGGACCTCATATACATTTATAATCTGGCACTTTTTATAATCATTTAGCGGAATCTAGCGCTTTTTTTGAGCTGATTTAGCGCCCAACACGTAAACTGAGCTGGCAGCACTGGCTCGCAGAGATCAGGCTATCTTTTATGGGCTGCACAATTTTAGCACCCCATCGAAGGATTTTTGAAATATAGATGGGGTGCTAAACTTGTGTAGCTTCTTTTATGAGGTATAGTATGGGAGTCCCGTCTCTTATTATAGTTACATTCTCTTTGGTACGCACTATTAATTTACTGCGGGTTAAGCAGTGTGTTTTTTAAGAATGTTACTATGGCGACACGACCGCGACGTACCGCGTAAAAGTTATATCTTATAAGTATTTCAAAATGTAAATAGTCTTTGAGTTCTGAAGAATTGCTTTTATTTACCATCATTAATATTCTACATAAATATATTATAAATCGATATATGTATTTTATTGACTATGTTTAAGTACTAGAAGTAGAATGAATTTTTAAGTATTTTATATCTGTGTGTATAATAAATATTAAATAATAATGAACTAAAATCTTTGTGTGCGTATGCTTCAATTGGTTGAACGATGTTCATGCATTTGTATTTTATGACAGGTCCAGTGGTTTATTCGTAACACACGCCACTACGCTTTTTTCGCCGATTCTACCATTACATAAATAATTAAATATTACTTATATTTTAGATTCTTAAACAATTTTAGTAGATATTTCTAAGAATATATAAAAATATGTACTTTGAACTATTGATAAATGAAATCAAGCTGGTATTAGCGTTAGCGAAAAATTTTCTACTTTTTGTATTTAAATGAATTCTGATATTACCAGTGTTTATATTTAGGTACACTTAATTAATTGAAATACAACTTTGTGAATAAACGTGTACTCACACAAAACCATTTTTTGATTTATTTGTATTACCTAGTTGTTATTAATAATCACATTCAAAACTTTATAAAACTCGCGGCTCGTTCGGTGTACTATTTACACAGCTTACCGCGCAATTTTGAAAGCATTCATCAGTATTATGCCGACCTACGATACCGCCATTGTGAAAAAGAAAAAGCTCTTTTTTTATATTATTTCCATTGGAATGGATTAATTAATATTTGACATAACATTTAGATTTAAGTACGTTACACACGATCACAAAACGATGGTTCTTTTTACAAAAATCAAATTATAAAATTATTTAGTAAGTATAATCTGAGTTACAGTTTATAATAATTATTCTAAGGTTATATTTAGTGAGATTTTTAAATACCGTGATTTTTTATGCTTGAGATGGAATCACTTATCCATTGTACTCTAATATATTATATATCTCTCGTAGTATATAGTATGAGAAAGAAGGGCAACTTCATACAAACGCACCGCGCGCGGCTTGTATGTATGCGTCATAGTATCTTTACGTTGCCGCACGCACACTCAAACAATATCTCGAACCGTTTATCAGTGCGCCAGTCAAGGCTGACGCGCACAAGTTTCGCGCGTCACGGTTTTTCATTATATGAAAAATGTGTGATATTCGTAGAACTTATTGCTGTTTGTTTGGGTGTCTAAATTCTTCATCGATTCCAGAGTTTTCTTTGTTCTGATTACCTACTGAACAGAAAAGGTAAACAAATCACTTATTCTATAGTTTGTCCATTTTGTTAATGGTTTTTTGACAGCTCGACGACTGACAAGCTATAGTGATGTCAAAAGGACGTAATAATCGATATCTCTTATTTTTTTAAATATAAAATAATATTTATTTTTATATTTTATTAATATGAAAATAAATATTACTATCGTATATGACGAATCATGTTAATAAAAGGAATTAAACTATTTTAGTTGTTTTATTTGTATGATTATAATAAGAAGAAAGTAAAACTTTACATAATGTTAATGTTTTCATTTATTGGTTTCAACCTTAAAATTTTGTTGTCTTCCTGATTAAATAACATATTACACCTTATTTAAATATTAACATTGATTTTTTCCGATTATTTGTAATCTGTGGCACAATCGTAGTAATCGTTATGTATGGCACAGCAGTAAGGGGGCGGTGCCCGTCCATGAAGTACAATATTATTTGTATTATATTTAAACTTTAATGCATAGAGTATATTGATACATATCTTTAATGGCTAACCATTAAATACGAAACTTTGTGGGCGTGAGCTGTCAAAAAACCATTAATAAAATGGACAAACTATAGCATATAATTTATACTTGATGATGAAATACTTATGTAGGTACTTTTATTTTTGTTGTATTAGTTTATTATTTTAATAGGATGTGATATGATTTTATTAATATATTATACCTACTTTAATTTTTTTTATTGTTACTAATAGCATATTTATTTTTTTGTAAACGCAAGAAAATAAAGGATTTATTTTATTTATTTACACAAATACATTTCGAGATAAATCTAACAAATAAACATTTTTAATACTATTTTCTACTGATATATCAGTTAAGCAAGTAACTACAGGCCTAATAAAAATAATCATAAACATGTAGAAACAAAATGTTTTACATTCTTAAGTGTATATAAATAATAAATATTTTTTAATAACACACTTCCCGGCCCAATGCCAATTTCTGAGCACTGAATTAAAATTTAGCTACAGTGACAACCCTGTGATAGGCAACTATGGTAACTATGACAGGTAATTATATCGCGGATAGGGCCGAAGTTGCCCTACTTTGTTCTCTTTATACTATGCTAGTAGGTTTATGTCGATAAAAATATTTGATCAATCCATCGTAAGTTTAAGAAACATAAAATTAATCGAACAAATGTTATCGTAGATGTAATTTCGTCATATCGACGTTATAACTGCCTCGGTAGTGTAGTGGCTAGCATGTACGGTCATACATCGAGATGGATAGAGGATCCAAGTCCCGGGTCGGGCCAAGTTTAGTTATTGAGTGTTTTTGTTTAGTAAGCCATAGTAACCGCCCGGTGTTGGGAAGTTGGCAGTGTGTCACCACCGTGCATCGGAGAGCATTTAAAGCCGTCGGTCCTGCGCCTTAGCTCTCACTGGTCACTCAGAGAGTGCACTTATGTCTGTGCGTACACTTGTGCACTATGATATCTCCTTCGCAGTAGGCTGGTCTCAATGAGATTGGCCGCCGTGGCCGTAATTGGTCGGAGAACATTATTTTAATTATGTAATGTCATTAATATGATATTTAGACAATATGACAATGTATTAATCAATTATTGTAACTATTTACCGTTCTTTAACGGCCTTGACTGAATAAAGATGAACCAAATAGGGTAAACATACCGGTTATCGACCGTTTAAGCTACTTGTTGACTTCGGAGTTGATTTTTATCATAATGTTGTACTCCAAGATTTTTCAAAAAAATATCATTTCATCCTACAATAGTCTAGTTTCATTAAACCTAGCGCCTATAGATGTATCAGTGATACATAATTTAATAAAAATATATATTCGTAAAAATAGCAAATATACCGGTTATCGGCCTTTTCACTCAGTTATCGTCCACTAGTGCACTGGTTATCGGCCACCTATTTTACGGTAGAAAAACGACTCTTGTGTAATAGCCTGTAAGGTTTATAATAGTATGATAATAATACAATTAATAAATTCACAAAAGCTGTATATTTTTACTCTCTTTTACGACTTAAAAATAAAATTAAGTAACGGTATTAAGGTCAAGATCACAAGAACTGGAGCTGGAGTTTCTTCTACTTTTTTTTTAATTCTCTTCTTTGATGGTTGGTGGTGGTGAAATAGTTGTTCTTTTCTCTTTAGCTCTTTCGAGCTTTCTTTTCTTAATTTAGTTTTCTTTGTCCTCTTTCGCTATATCTCTTTTTTCATAGTATTGTTGCCAACCTAAGACTTGTGATAATTGAATGTCACTAAATGGTGATATTGAGATGTCGATAAGAGATATATAAGAAAAACTATGGAATCTTAATAGAGCTGTGCGAAATGTGAAATTTTCGCCCTAGCGTTTTCGTACGCTTGTTAGAAGGACTTTTAAATTTAAAGGAAAGTTTAGGGGTTGAAGTGGCAAGGCTCTTTTTTTTTCTTTACTGATAGGTGCCATCTGATAAAAAAACAAGCACAATTCTAACACCAAGCACAGCAACCAAAATGTATCCATTATCATTAAAACATATAAGCTTATTTACAAGCTTGAATAAGTTCGCCTTTACAAAATAAAAACAGATATATCCCAAGGGAACTATATATTTTTCCGGGATAAAAATTAGCATGTGCTATTCCAGAGTATACTCTATCTCTGTACCAAATTTTGTGCTTGAGTAACAAACATTCAAACATACATCTTAACTTTCACTTTTATAATATTAGTAAGATATATAAGGGAGTTTTCAAACGGTCGGGGACAGGTTTTGTTTTTACTGGTCATCGGCCGTTAAATATTCGCTATTTTGGAAGGCCATATCTTTGAAAATATAAGATATACAGGCGGTCGTAATCTAGTTGTAAATTCACAAAACTCTAGCTGTTCACAAATATAGTGCAATGTATGTTGGTGAATTTAAGGTTTCTGCAATAAAGGCAAAGAAAAACGACGCGAATAAACCAGTTTTGCGACCACCCGGTCGGAAAGTAGATTTTGTAATTAATCGTTAACGTATTGTCCGACCACCAAAAATATCATAAATTATAAAAAGTTTGATGAGTTTAGGCACTTGAATATTGAAATTAAACATGCCTAATACACACAAACCAAAGCAATGACCAATAAAGTAAGAGTAACACTTAAAAACTTACCTTTGAAAATCAATCCACCTACTATTTTTTTCGCTAAATTTTACACGCGTTCATACACCAAATTTTGAAAGAGCGACTGAGTGCTCAATTTGAAAACTTCGAGGTCATGCCGTTAAAATATAAACTGTGAAGTTCGCCCGGATCGAATGGCGCGAAATTAGAAAAGATCGGTCTATAACACTGTCTATTATTTAAAATAACATGCGAAGTGGTCGAAAAGGGGTAGTGGTCGGTAAACCGGTATGTTTACCTATCTTGTTTTAATTTATCGACTTTCAAAATGGTGATGATATCTGTTATGTATTATTAAGTGGGTAAACGGGTGGTTGTTTGGCTGATTGCTGGAATGTTTTTGATTACGTACCTCAAAAGGTAAAAACGGAACACTTACAGGCATCACTTTGTTGTCTGTCTGTCTGTAAATTCAGATCGTATCCGTATCTATCGGTACGTCTGTAGAAGTCTGGAGACAAGACCGGCCCACTTCTACGTCAATACTTCATTTCGAATGTCTGCCAGAGAAGCGCTAAGCTTCGCCTGTTAAATTAACCCGCTCGCTGAGCGACTGAATCATCAGAATAAAACAGGAATCCAATCGAATATTTTCGTGATTGTCGTTGTTGCACTTACAATTGCCAAAAGAGATTCGATTCGTCAGAAACAATAATTTTTTGGATTGGTATATTTAGATGAACGTATTAGGTAGGTACCTACTCGGGATGTTAAAAAAACAATGTTCAAAAAATAAGAATAGTATTGCAAAGAAAAAAGAAATGAAACAACAAGAAAGGAAAAATCTAACTTACGCAGGAAAAAACCATTTCGTTATTATGAAAACAAAGGTTTTTTGATTTGTTTGGGGTCCATGACTTGACTTTGTTGTTTTTCTGAAAAGGTTCTTGTACTTGGATCTTTTCAAGGTTGTCAATGTATGAAGAATTGCTTGGATTAAAAGTTTAACGTATCAGTCAGAGATGAACAGTAATAAATAGTTTTTTGGTAAAAAGTCATCTAGCCATCGAAAGAAGGTACCTATTGCATACAAAATGTTTAACTACATCTTACTCTTTTTTACAAGTCCATTTATATAATTTTTATTACAATCTCATTTGTGATTAAAAGTATTTACTCATTTAAAAAAATGATTGAAAAGAAAAACCATAATTTTGCTTTAATCTTTATTTGTAAAGTTACATAGTACACTGAGATTTAATATTCACTACTACATAAATACATATACTTATATGGTAAGTTGGGGCGACACCGGACAGTTAAGTTAAAGATATAATACATAAATAAATGTCATTTAGATAATAATCAACATCATAAATGTTTAAATATACGTTTGGCATAACTTTGGCATGAAATATTTTAGGTCCATCTTAATAACTACTAAATAGTAAATTTTAATAGAAAATTATAAATCCGATTTCACCCCACACCTATTGGTCAAACTAGATAGGCATTTGATATTCAAGTACAAACTAAGTAAATATATAATGAAAATATTTCTTGTAGTAAAGAGTATTCTAAATATTGACCATAGTAGTAATCTACTACTGCACCAAGTTAAAATTAGAAGTTTTTAATAATTTTTGTCACACAGATAGATACTATTGCAAACTTTTCTGTAGACCTTTTTGACTTATAATAATTTTCAAATACGAAGATGATTTCGTAAGTTATTAGCCATATAAATTTGCAAGGAGGACTTCATAGAATCAATTATTGTGATTTTCCGTAGGCGGTAGGAATGAGCGATTTTTCATCAATAAAATGTATTTTAAATGATACCTCAAATTATAAAGTATTACCACACAAAATTTAGTTCAAACTGGTTATGTTCTTTTAGAGCATATCGATTTTCTAAGTTACTGTTTTTATACGTATTGATAGAAGTAGGTATTGCGAGTTTAACATAGGAGATAGATAATTAACATTGTAGGTACTCTTTTTGTAGGACAATTAAGGCAAAGTAGGCTTTTTTAATGACCCACAATTTCCAACCACATTGGTTTGATATATCGCTTAAGGTTTATCCACCGCTGGCTTTCCAAGGTCAACTCAATAAAAACAACAATTTAGTTTTCTCGTGGACATGAAATACTTTTCTTCAATATAAAGTATAATAAGTCATGACCTGAGTAATAAGTTATCACTACACAAAGTATGGTTAAAATCTGTTCAGTACTTTTTCTTACTTTTGTTAAACAATAACTTACAAACAAACATACAGACAAAAATTTTAATAACTTTATTGTTTTGGGGTCTTTATTCACATCATTGCTTTTAAACTTACTGTTAAACTATGTGTTTAAATATTTTTTATTGATTAAAGTGTCAGAAGGAGACTTGCACTCGAAATCCGCCGTATTTTCATCCCTATGGGAAAAATTACAAATATTGGTCGGACTACAGTTTCGAGAGTCGGAATTAAAAAACTATGCATAATTTTTTGAGATATTTGCAAAAACTATTTTTTTGTTTTAGTTGATTGTCAATAACTTTTGCAATTGGATCTTGTTACAAAAAACACTTGTTGACAAGTCTATATTTTCCATACAATAAAAGTTTTCGACATTGGCGAAGTAATTTGTGCCCTAATGGCACGCTTAGAAGCCACAGAATACAGAACATAACAATAAATGTTTTTATTTCAGTTAGGAAGAAGGCCCCCCTATCAAATTTTTATACAGGGCAAGCTACGCCCCTGGAAAAGAGCAATAAAATAAACGCCCACATTTCCTACATGTAAAATATATCGGGGTACAACTGCATGGTCGAAATCTCTCTGACCGCTTCTACCCCACAAGTACCACGTTTGAAATCTTGTTACTATCAGGTTATGTTTACACTCATAACAACTACAAATACGGTTTTAAAAGGTTATATATGTATTACTTTTTACTAAATACAACATTTATTGATAGTAGACCGTACATAGCAAGACTCTAACGAGTACATAGCGAGAATGGTAACACTTATATCAATAACACGTTATATACTTATTCCTAATATAATATAATATGGTAGTCATAGTTTGATTATAGATGACATAATGATCAATTTGTTTTAAAATGATCATTTTTTTTTAAATTTGTGTTTGTTTATTTAAGGTACTTAAATCTAAATATACTTATACATACTGAATATTAATTCATTGCCGTAAAAATGGTATAAGGAAGAGCTTAATGTTTTATAGTACATTGTCACAACGGCAGGATCGTAGGACGGCACGAGTCATGAAAGTAATGGGTCCATTAATATAAAAATTATGTCTAATAGGAGTGAAATGTTTATCGAAAAATATACTTTCTGCTATTTTAGGATAATTTATAGAAATATATAAAATTTATAGGCATAAAAACAAAATACATTCTCGTAGGTAATATACTACTTACTAAACATGACTAATAAAACAACAAAGATATATATAAATTTTGTATCAACATATCGATAGACAATCATCTTTCTGTAACAGTTAAAGCCTTATTTTGAAAGGACAATGATTTTACACATCTGATGATGATTCGTCCGACCGTTTTAGGCCATGGCGACCACTACGACTAGGAGTCGAGTCAGCTCAGTGCTGATGCGCACGAAGATGGCTTATGTAGCCAATCTTCTTAGTAAATCCACGCACGCACTGAGTGCACGTTAGTTTACCGTCAGCATAATTGTACTGAATGGCTGCAGGTGGTCCATACATTTACACATCTTTATACCCTATTACGTTACTTATAGACTACAGCATTGATAGTTATTACATTTTTTTAAAATGTTTAAAAATCAAACATCTTAACATTATAAAGAATAAATTCATGTTTATATATTAATATTGTGGCCAGATACATTATATGCCACCATCAGTTGGTAGGTATTTTTGTAAGCTTAAGTTATTAGTTACTAGGTCTCAACATGTTGTGAGATAATATTTAATATTCCACATTAAACAATAATTTTTTAAAAAGGTTTAACCTCCAAACATCTTATCATTCAAGGGAATAGATTTAATAACCATTTATATGGTGGCAAGAGCCAAGATACAATACATGCATAGGTGGTTTTGTAAGCTCTCTTGTAGGAGCATCATTATTATAATAAGTCTCATAAGTTACATAATCGTCATATTATTTAAATGTACCTCAAGTACTTATATAGGAAGATACATCTAGACGAAAAAATAGTATTCGGTTAACACCTGGTAGATATACAGTTTTGGCATAATAGAACAATTTACGTAATTGTTTTACTATTATCAGACCTAACACTGTATTTGCTTTCGTGTTTGTCATTCATTCCTTAAATATAAAATTTTAATGTGCGTGTGACAATAAACAATAATAATAACAATAATAACAAATTGCAATATTTAAAATCGAAACATCGTAAAAATACAAAATAACATATAAATAAAGTATGTATGTTTTACATATAACTCAAAAAATAGTCTTTATTATATTACGATCAGTAAACGTTATATAATTCGAACTTAACTTTCAGTCTCACAAACTCCTGTAAAAATTCTTTGTGTTTTCGTCCATTGAGCGCAGTCTTGTTGAGCTATATAAATATATTTCTTAGTATGTCGTTAAACCGATAGTGATTACTTAAAAGATAAAATGATGTTATTGCGTCTATGTTTTGGTCTATTGTTGTGACCTGTGGAAACATTCATTATTAGTTATGTATATTATGATTTATAAGTTATAAAATTGATCTAATATAATTCTAATTCTGGTGAATTTATTTAAAAAATTGAGTATATAGAGAGAGTATGCGTGGGCAACCGCGCTCACTAAACATATGCTAAATCAAGCTTACGCGACTAAATTTTTGTCAGTCGCTGCAATTCTATGCTTAAATACAGACGTAAGGCGTTCCCGTTTTAAAAGTGAAAAAACGAAGAACAAAGCAAATAGTGTGGAAAGTGTAAGTAAAAGGTTTCCTCCATTTTATTCAATTTATAAAAAAATCTAAGTATCAAATTTAAATGTGCATGCGTAATGTGTTTTGTTATAAATGACAAATGTTATAGTTGAATGTAGATTTTCAGTGTTTTAATATTTATTTTTAAATATTCCTATTCCTATATTTTAATTTGTAATGAAACATTATTTTTTATCTTACCAATACTAGTGTACTTGGATAGCAAAAACACCACTTACACTTAAACAGCAAAAACTGCAACATCTTGTCACGTTCATTTTTAATTAAATCATCTTTAGTAGGGTTCGTTTAGCTTGGGTGGGTTTCGGGCAGAGGTTTCCTCTTCATGGAATCGAGGCCGAACTATAAAAAATATTATATAATATTTGAACTTTATTTACCCAACATCACCATTTTCTTTCGCTTTACAAATCTCATGTATTTTATATGAATTTAAATTAAACCAAAAATAATCAGATGTTATGTAGGTAATAAGATAGTTCTTACTAATTAATTATTCTAATACGAGAAACCTTCAAAAATATATACTAATGAACAGCCACAGTTAAAGAAAATTTGTCATAATATAAGTACAATTGATATCCCAATCGCAATTTTAAAGAATACAGGAATCGCCTTTGTTACATACATGCATTATTCATACATGCATTATTCATATATGGATACACGTATACCTAACATTTTGTATGAGTACGGCCATTTTCTGGTTTTTTTGAAGAACACTTGAATATTAAATATATTATATTACGTCAATACACATACACAAAATGGAGGGCAAGGGTAATAAAGCGCAGTCGCAAAACGCAATCGATGTTTCAGAAATGGCGTTTCAACAAAAGAAAATTTCATGATTTGTATTTTCATTTCTAGTCGGCAGATTACTAAATAATAGGTTACAATTATTTTTTATTACTCCTTTCACTATTAGGCATTAAAAGAGTTACGTTTAATTCATCGCAAAAATTACCATACCATCTTTGTACGCAGAATTCACTCATCCGAAAATCAATAAGTAAGAGCATAGTTAAAAAAATCGCATTTAGCAGCTGCACAAGCAATCGCTCATGGAAATTTAATAATTATTTTCAAGCTAATGAATAGTTTTTAAGTATACATATGTATGAATTTTATATCTACCTATAGATCGTTCATCATAACTTGTTCGTTTCGGTCAAGTTGGTAGCACTGACTGCAAGAACAACAACATAACTATCAATGTTTAGTTACGATAGGAAATGAGTAGTTTTTATTCCGAAATATACTGTGTTTTTTGCAAAATGATGCCAAAAGTATTAAAAAGCAGTGGAAGCACACCACAATCTTTGGTAAAGGTGCGTGCCTTTAGCGAGAAAGGAAAATCAAGGCAACCAACATAGCAACGAAGGGACTTGTTATAATGAACGGTCTATACCTATGAGACTAACTCTGTTTTTATCAACAGTTGCTTAATATGTAAAAAATACAGCCGCAAAATATACGATTGAAGTAATACAATAAAGAGTACTTATTTCATTATCCACTAACCTGACAGCGAAGAAACATTTCCTTCATTATTAAAAGTTATCGGCGGTAGTTCTACAGGATTTGGTTCAATGTGAATATTTGGATAGTTAGCAGAAGTTGGAGAAACATATATAGGCTCTAAATAACCCATATCTTCATCTTCAGCGCAGCTGGTTATACTAAAGTTACTAATGTCACTACTGTTAGACGTTTCATCATGAAACCCATCATTCTGCGGGTGACCACAATTAAGTTTTCTTTTTTTGACGCCCTGTTGTGGGTCTTGATTTGGAGCGTTGGCTGGTTCAAACACCATATCATCATCATCTTCACTTGAATAGGCCCTCTTCAATACTGATGACGTTGTCACCATTCCCATATCGGCGTCCATGGCTTCTTGAGAGGGTTGGTTATTATTTGAACCCGAACCTACACCTGAACTGGTACCTGGTACATCCTTCAGAAAAAAATAGATTTATGTTACCACTATGATCCATTCTTAATGTTCGATGTTAAGAATATATTATAATAAATAGGCATATCCATAACAAATATTTCTATTTATAGAATTTCAATTTATAGTGATTGAGTATATGCTTTTTATTGATATAGTATTATTTAAATAACAATACAAAGATTAAGTTCTCACCATTTTGCTTATTGACGACACAGTTATAATTATTTTTCACTAAAGTGCTGACGACGTCCTCCTTCCTTAGCTTGGCCACAAAATCAATAAATAATAATTGCAAATGTTGGAAATTCGAACACGCATGCCCCAGACAATGACCCCCCCCCCCTCCCCCTTCGGGCAACCATAGACACTAAACTTCTTCTCAACTCTTGTACATATGACCTTTAAGCATATTTGTTATATTTTTAATTTGGTTTAACTAGAACTTTAACATTAATTAATGGTCTTTATAATAACAATAATAATAATATTATATAATAATTTATACGTTGACGATACCGTAGACCACTCTATTAATTATTCCCTGTATACACATATATTTAGTTTCAATGTTACCAGAACTTAATGGCTTTAATTTATTCACTATTCTTCGAAATAAATAAAGTATAAGTTTGAAAATAATTTATAAAATAGGCGTGCAGTAGTTTAGTTTCCAATATATAATAAATCCCTTGACAAAATTAGCACTTTACATTTTTTCTCTACTCTACTCTAAATATTACTAGAAAGAGGTTTTATTTATTTAACTATGTAAATAAGCATGTTATTTGATTTGAGTATTCTCGCATTAAAGCTAACGCTCGTTAAACCGATCATTGATTCATACTTTTATTTTCGCACTCTATTTCTAAATTTAAAAGATACCGGTCAAACTTATTCGTGTCTTCCGCCAAAAAGGCGATACTGATAGAATATGTTGCGTCTATTAATGCAATTCTAAGATAATTAGGAAAAAAAATGCTGTTTTAAATTTAAAGTAACTAAAGAAAACTTATAATAATTAATTTTCTACATTTTAAATGTGTGTGTTAAAAGTGTTACTAGCACCCTACAATTTCTTTTACACTTTACTAGCTGTCCCGGTGAACTCTGTACCGCCAGAATACAAATTACTGATTATTGATTTCTAAAAAATATTATAATTATCCAATTTTCAACCATACTTAACATAGATAAAATTACATTAAGCTGTCATTTGCGTTTTGTCAGATGTCAGATGCGTTTTTGTTATACCACGTTTTAAAAAGTATAAATAGTGTAACTTTTATTTAATTTTTCCTTTTACATTCAGTATATAAAAGTAAGTAAGTAGTACTTTCTTATATAAAGCAAAAAAGGTTGATAAATTAATAAGGCTATTTGATGAGTCAGGCGTAGCACAATCGTTCGGCGTCCAGTGTGGTCCTAAAGAGCATTGAAAAAGTAAGAAAAATATAAGCTACCGCCCGGTCCGGTCTTAATTTACTCCGGGAGTTCAGCATGGGTAAAATTAATGCTTCCTGCTTCCACAAGACATCAGGAGTCATTGCAAAATAATGGAAACGGACTCCACAAGATAGTGTTAAAAATATCCTAATAAGAATGCCCAGAATAAATGCAAATTATGATTAAGTACGTCTTTATTTTTTTAATAAAAAAAAATAAAAAGAATATTCTTTTATTTGGATATAAACATCGATTTTATTGAATTAAATGAAATATACGAAAAAAATACGATATATAAATTTACAATATTAAAATTTAAAGTGTGCCTTGCCTTTTTTTGCAAAGGAGTAAAAAATTAAACTAAAGCCTTATAACCTTATATCATAAAATCTAGCCAAGGTTAAATTTTTAATGTCTTTTTTCAAGTAGGTTTCAATATAGATAAAACCCATTAGCGTCAGACCAGAAATATACCTACATATTTTGTACGGAATCAAACGTTAATTATAGACTAAATGTAAATAAAAATGAATGGCTTTTTCTTTTTCATGCTAAGCTGGACCACTTAAACTTGAGACTGACCTCGTCCTGCTCGGGTGCGTCCCGAGGTACACTTTAGAAATTAGTATGGAAAATTTGTCAGATATTCTCGTATCTAATTTCTTTTTGACAAATTTTCCTGCATTAAACACTATCCTATATATGTAGTGTCGTTTAATCCTTGCCGTGAGTAATGGATGTCACGTGGGTACAAAATAATGTAGGGTGTTTTAGTAAGTTAGTAAGCTACTCTGTTTCAAATGTATACGAAAAGCCCCTGCGCAATTTCCACGTGTTCCACTATCATAAAGATGAAACTGCCTATACGTTGACCCAAATTAAACTTTAGTTTTGGCTTCTGTAATAATCAATGTATTTATAAAAATGACTCTTTCAATAAGACCAATAGGTACCAAAAATGTTTTATGTAATTGTCTATATCAGAATTTTATTACATGTAAAATAAATATAGTAGTTATTTTTATTTGTCTATTATCCAACAGGTCAGTGTTATTAAAAAAATCAAAAACCCGACTGCTTTACTGTGTAATTTGGAAATGAAAAAAACCCCAAAATATGTTGTGTTCTGCTTCAAAATTTATACGCGGTGCCACTTTTACAATAAATATGAATCTAATGACCCCTTTAACGCTAAAATCCATCGAACTATTCATGCTGTAGAGCATGTCAAAAAGTTGAATTTGCCTCCAAAAATCCGCCATTTAGTTTTTTTTTATTTTGATATACCCAATGTCACTCTAACAGTAAATTCGAATCTAACGACACCTAAAGCTAAAACCCAACAAGCCGTTGCAGAGCGTGCCAAACAATTATACATACGTATACATACTCTAGAAAAACATAATCCTCCTTCTGGCGCACTCGGATAAAAAATTGAAAAGGTTTTGAAATAAAGTAAAATAATTACACGTAACAACATTTATTTATTTGTAATGAATGCTTTACTTCATCAAACTTAAAAATCTTGCTACATCACTATACATACAAACATAAGTACAATATACAATTACAAGCTACTATCAACTAATAATCTAATATCAAAATGTACTTATAAAAGTCAGTATTAAAACTATTTAAATAACGTGTGAGAAAAAACAGTTTCAATGTCCCTACTTACAAATAAATTGATAAATGTAAAATATAAATGCATTGAAAATAGATTTTTTAGATATATCATGTTGTGCTTTAGTTTTAATTTTATAGACTTATAATTTAATAAATTACAATGTATATACTCAGATAATCGTATAGATATTCTACGTTTAAACATATCTCCCTGTAATTGGTGTAAACCAACATGTAAAGAGCGATGCAGTAGGAAATTCTACTTATAAGTTGGAACGGCATAGGATGTTGCTTTCAAAATAATAACAAAAATATAATTATTTAGGCCATAATTATTAGTGACACTTACATAATATATAAATTGTCACAATATTACAATATTTACTTAAATTACACATAGACATTAAAATGACCAATCTTAACAAATACAACCTCGAGATAATAAAATCCAGTGTTCCTTGGAGCTCTTACTTGAAGTGACTCCTTTTTCTGCATTCCTTTACAACATTTAATTAAATTATTAAGATATAATATATCCTACAAGCGTAATATAAAGTAGGTAATTATGACACCAATCATTTACTATAGACAATTCAATGTTAGCTGAGTTCATACGAGTATAATACTCGTAAATACTGCTTTGTGGAACGAAATATCTCCAAAAACTACAATTACCTACATATCTTATACATCAGATTCATTTAATATTTATAACTTTTATTAGTAAAATGTAAATCTTAAATTAAAATTATAGGTACCTGTTAGACCGCGTCCTAATTAAAGAAAACACTATGTAGTGTTTTTATACCTAATGTTCTACGTCTAAGGCCGATTGTAAATAAATAATAGATTTTTAATAGAAGGAATGGCACTCTATCATCTTATCATACTTGGACTCACTAATACTTGTACGTGGTCGTACGGTTGTTTTTCCTGTTCACATGACCATAGTGGCACTTATATGTAATTTTCTATAAGAAATACTAAGGTAAACATTTGATGTTTTTGCGGAATTTGTTAAACAATACCAGTTATAAATTAAGTACGTAAACAAATTCATATTCGAGGAGGAATAGAAGCTGCCAAAAATATTCTCATAGAACTAAGCTTCCTTATATTGAATTAAATTCTAACATATACATTATACATATATTTCAATGATATAAGTACACAACAATAACATTTTTTTTCAATATTTAATTAAAATTAAAATTTCAGTAACATTAAAATAAAATATAATATTGGTCTCACCAATGAGTTTAATGATTTGCAAATTATGTCTCAGCGACAGTAGGTACTAATCACTAATACTACAATGTAATAAAATGAAACATGTCTTCTGCGAGTGACAATTTACGCAATAATCTAGTGTGTATACATATGCAACTTTACTCGTCACGTTATATTAAATTATAAATTATTTATATATAGTAGACTAATACTGAAATTCTACCCTCAAGAAGGATTGGCACAAGTTTATTTTAAATTGATATAGTAATTAATATGTATAGAATATCGAAAAATAGATAAAGATATGCCTAATTGAATTAATTCAAAATAAATAAATTCGATTTTATATTATAAAGGGTTTCAGAATTTAGCAGCTCTCGATACTGTATAAGGTTATGTAAATAGCTTATTTCTGTCTACCTAAGACTATGTTATCATGGGTTCCACGATAAAGTGAATGTTATTTTATATAATAATATTTTGAAGGTAATTTTGTTAAGGAAATTATAAGACTCGCATCATTTAGGTTCATCTTATACGATATTATAAAATAGAAAGGAATAGGTATAATAATTTCACATTGATTCTACTCCTTTTTTTTCAAATATATAATTAGGTAGGCGCTGTAACTTGTTATTTAACTTAAATAATAAACCAGTATTTTAAATTCTGTCAAATTAATAGATGTAAACAGTGATTTCGGTCACATCTTCGTATAATCTGATAAAATAGAAAAAGTTGAAAATACATATTCATTTTATTAAATAAAAAGTTTTCTTAAGAAAACAAGGATTGATTGAATAACATAATAATATTTCAAATACGAGATGTGAATTTTATTGACCTTTGAATGACTTATGTCAGCATATTATTCCATAATTTGTATTCTAATCAATTCAAATTAAGATAAGTCATATAACTAAAATACTAGGTATTCATCAAAGTACGTACTTGAATTAATTTTTTTCTTATTTTTATGACAGACCATTGTAGTAGTTAAGTCCAATAATCATACAGAGCTTACCTAATATTTGAATAGATTTATCGAGTACGTCTGGTTTTGATAGCTCCAGACAACTAATTTAATTTATACAATTGTTTTGATAATTTTAATTCTTTGTAATGCAAGAATATAAATACTTAGAAAATAATATTACTCTATATTACAGTCACATTGTAAAGCTAACCTTGAGTTTAATATTATAATCGAACTAAAATACAAATAAAGATATAATTATTACTTATCTAATGTTGAGATTGCTCCTTTGGTTCAGCTTTAAATTGGAATATAGCAAATAAAATTGGGAACTGACAAGAATTACCAAATTGAAATAAAGTTTTTTAAGTATAATATATAAGACAGGATATGTTCGTGTAAGCGTATAGAAAATTAGTTTCGAAAAGATCAGACAGTGTCTCCATAAAATACATCGGGATTTTACAAAGATATACTATTAAAAGTTTATATATTAAACTATGTAACACTTACGTACTGCACGCAGTCATAGATATACTATAATAATGTTCGTATAACTACTAAATAGACATTTATTTGGTATGCTTTTTGGTATCATTTAATTTTGTTTTACTCTAGAGCTGAATATAATTATATTTCAAAAGCTAGTACTATATAAAAGCTCACATTTATTAATTTTCGACCTATAAATATGTTTCTTTGTAGAATAAAATTTGACTTCAATAATATGTATGTAGTAATTGAAAACAGTAATTTTTTTTTGTAACACCCCAAAAACAAAACAGTTTTACAATGTAGAACAATGAAATACTATAGCTATAAATTCTAGATAGGTACTTGAATGCGAGCGTTAAGACTTGTAGAATGATATTTTACTTTTATTTAAGCCAACAGTTTCTGTATTTAATACTATATATATAGCATTTATGCTAAAGTCTACATAGTCGATTTTCTATCATAAAGAAACAGTCTACATATTAATGTACGGCCCCTCCAAATTAGGTATATTTAAGTACAGGAAAAAAGTAATTTATATTATTTGAGTGTTATTAGCATTACTCATGGGCTTAAGGCATTTTTTTGATCGGAAGATTGCACATCGAGAAATATATATTAGTAAATAATTACTTCGTGATTAAATAACAGAGCAGCGATTTATAAATTATTTTGACTAGAAGAGTTAGACTAGTTTATTACTTCACGTATAAGTTACATTGCATTAGATTTTTGTAAATCCTTTCAAAAAACCTTTTACAGTATGTTCTTTGGAGGGGTAAGTTAAGCAATTGTGAAATACCAATTTAATTTGCAATTAAGTTATAGTAATCCTTTTCAAATAATTTCGATTCTATATTCTACAACATTCAGTGAAAACTATTTAATATTTAAGAAACATTCTATCTATTTATTTAAATCTTTCCTACATTCCTTTTAAAAGCATACATTATGTGAATGTTTCAGACGTGGCATAATAGCAATTGACAACAACGACGGACTATACAGTATACATCATGATCCTGTGGTGAGTGATGAGGACACAATTACAATCCCGTTGAAGCCTAGATCCGCGTGTTAGTATCATTAAATTCGTAAAGTTACGCAAGAATAACGTTTCCGTGAAACAGCGTTGTAAACTTCATTGTCAGTTTTTGTAATCAGTCTTGGTGTGAGTAATGAAGCTCAATTCAGGAAGCGTCAAATCCGACAGCTATTATTACATCCAAAATTCAACGTTATCTTTGGGAGTGATCGTCATATTCGGGAGTGATCGTCATACTTGAGAGTAAAAGTCATATCCAAAAGTGAACTTCATATGTGTGAGTAAACGTCAAAAGAGTAAAATAAGACCTTGTTGTAAATATTCTTAAGCTGCATGCATGGGATTTTCTATAATGTGTACAGAGGTAGTGTGTCGTGGTTTTCTTCCGAAAAGGATGTCAGCTAAACTTGCTGCTCTACGCGGACCACCCTCCTGCAGGAGATTTTCTATTTCACCACTACTCTTGCTCTCAAGAGGTTGAATATCATTTAGGGAGAAGTTCTTCTTACGGTCGAGTTGTTCTAAAACGCGCGCTCGCACGGCGCTTGCGAGACTTTCCCGGGATGCAGAACTTTTCATATTGTCTGAAATTAGATTTACTTATGATAACTTATTGTATTAAATCTACCGATTAATTTATTGATCAAATTATTGTGTGACTTGTAAAACATCAAACTTTGATTTTACTTGTCTCAATGCGCTTATTTCTAGAAGAAATATTTTATTCGTTTAAATAGTCAGAAGTTTCTATAATTTTACTCTAGGTAAAGACTTATACTTATGGGGCGATACAAGTGGGAATTGAATCCACATTTTCATGTGCGAATCATATTTTCTAACATGATTACCACTTGTCTTACGGCAAAGGAAAACATCGTAAGGAAACCTGCATAACTGAGAGAACCCAGCAAGTTTTCGAAAGACGTAAAGTCCGCCAACCCAAACTTGGCGTTGGCGACATGATGGACTATGGCATGATCCGCCTCGTATTGAAGGGAGGCCTATGGCCAGCAGTCCGCTGCTGATTACGGGCCTCCATAACGTAATAACGTTAACGCCTCCATAACGTTAATAAGGGCTGAATTTGGTATTTAATATTACCTGTTGGAATTGAGCACCTTGGTGAGGGTCCGCAGTCTTCATCCGTGTGCCCCTCTGATAGAGTTTCAAGGGGGCGATGCTGACAATGGTCAATTCCGTTGGTGCCAGTGCCCGACGTTGATGGAGTGGGGTTCTATAATAATATACATTCAATTAAATAATATGAAGTGTCAAATTACCCTTATTATAACAAAATAGTGACACACTCTCGCATTTTTAGTTTCGTCCCTAGAAGGGATTTAACAGTTAGTGTCTATAGATTTCAAGAATATAAAATATTTTCCCACAGTAAAATGTATCGTTCACCTGGATAATGCGTTTTCATCATATCATATTTCATTAAAATCTGTCCAGACAAAAACTAATCACTTATTCAATAAGGTAATGACTCAGTTAAATAAAAAAAAACAAAAAATTAATAATGAGGAACTAATCCGATTAGTTAGAATTTTATTATAATATAGGTATATATGCTCTGATATTGTTAGTTATAGGCAAAACTCGCGTATGAGGTACCCGTTATAAAAAGTATTAGTAGGTTATAAGTATAATTATTATATTATAAATACATATATAGCCCAGCGGTAACGCGTCGCTTGGATAACCGAGTGATGTGGGTTCGAATTCGGGTCTCGCACCTCTGATATTTTCATGTGCGAATCATTTATATCATGATTACCACTTGTCTGACAGTGAAGGAAAACATCGTGAGGAAACCTGCATGTCTGAGAAAAACTAACAAGTTTTCGAAAGACATGTGAAGTCCGCCAACACGCACTAGGCCAGCACGGTGGACTATGGCCTGATCCCCCTCGTACTGAGGGAGGCCCAGCAGTGGGACATTAAAAAGGGCTGATGATGATGATGATGATGATGATGACATATAATATGATAAAGTGAAAAATATTTCAGATCTACCTATGTACCTACTAATAGGACACTTTCATAAAACTACCATAAAAGAGAAAGATGAATCTCAGAAATATTTTAAACTTACGGCATAAATGTCCTGTGGATCCACTGGTTGAGTTTCGCCCAAGCCTTCTAGGAAGTAGGTAATCATATTTCCCTTTCCTTTTACATCGACAGTTCCGCGGCACCGGAGTTTATAGCCGCGGATCGACAAAATGTCAAAAACTTCTTGTGTCACCTTAAATTATTCGCATAGCTATAATAACTTAGTAAAACGTTTGCCATTCGCAACAAGCAACATAAGACACTTAATTCTAATATTTTAGTAACGCAGAATATGAAAAACTACAAAAATCACAAAATACAATAATTGTGGTACCACAAGAGTCGCATTGCCATTATCAAAAATATAGATATATATGTATTTAATTTACAAGAGCGATGCTTAAATAATTATATTATAAAACTAGTTTGTCATATACAGTATGTTCCAGAAGGTAACCCGGCACGTAGAGAAAGGTCCTCTTATTATGAGCCATTAAAAAACAGCATTCTACACCCAGTAGTACTCGAGTACCAGCCATTTTAGTTAAATTTAAAAATATACCAGCCGCAGTGGAAGTTTTCAAAAATGTGACTAGAGTTTTGAATTGTTTGTAAGTTATAATGCTGTTGTGGCCTCGCAAGAAGCCATACTAGATGTTGCCAATACAAACGAACCGGAAACAAATGTAGTTATGAAGAAAAAAAGTAAATATCATCGGTAAATGTACTTTCAAATTAATGCAAAATTTACTATCACTTAACTTTTACGACTAAAAAAATAATACACTGAGCCGCGCAGACAAGTTGCATGAAAAATTTGTCTATTTCATTGAAATTCTAAAATGCTATCATATGTTCATATGAACATCTTCAGTAATAAAATAATATTTATTTTAATTTTTTTTTCGATAGATAACCCATTTCATAAATTGAGTCGTTCCAATAAACGTTGATATTGTGACCTTTCTTTGCGCACCAAATGGGGATTAACAGTTTGTTAACTATGCCAATTTATGTAGGTTTAGAAAATCGTTCTTTTTGCAGATAGTTTCATCTGACTACAAGATACAATCCAAGAATTAAGGATCCTCGCTATTTTTCCTTAACATTTATCTACAAAATTCTTCTCTATGTGAATAGTCACGTGGCAGCTGGGTGTAGTACGCGGATTTTAATTACAGGCTCATAATGAGAGGGCCTTTCTCCACGTGCCGGGTTATCATTACCTTCTGGGATAGCCTGTGTAGGTAATTAATATGATATCAAATATTTCACCTGGATGTGATCGAGCAGACCCGTGGTGTCCATTCTGGACGCGACATTAACTACATTGCCCCAAATGTCGTACTGTGGCTTGCGAGCACCAATCACGCCAGCTACTACGGACCCCATGTTAATTCCTATTAAAAAATTAAGCTTTTATTTCTAACAAGAATTCCTTATATTGAAGTATTAATTTCGTTAACTTTCGCAGTATCAGTATCTATTTGGGCAAAGCGTATCACATTTAGGAGTCAAAAGTCGCAACGCAACATACGTATATTAAAAAAGAACAGGTTATATATTTTGCAGTTAGTTAAGGAGTATAGTTTACCACTCGTTTCATCTTACCTATCCTTATGCGGAAGTTGTTGAACGAGTGCTCGTTCACATAATGTAATTGTTCCCGAATGCGCAGCGCATAGTCCGCCATCGCGGTGACATGGCGATAGCCCCTTAGGTCCACGGTAGAATCTGTTAGTCCTAAGAATAATAATAATTATTCGTTACGAATATCAGGCACATAGAATTAGAATTAAGAAATTAATGAGGTGACATATGAATAAGGCAGAGGCATCCTCGAAGGATAAGAAAGAGTTAGTAATTGTTTCTTTATTATAGTAGAGTATTTTGATGAAGAGATTTTTTATTTGTGCTATATGTCATTAAGTTAAAATAGTTTACCAGACGCAGCCATATAAGTTGCACCAGTACTCTTGATCTTCTCTATGTAACTGAATTGGTCTTCGGAGAGAATTTCATCGAAGTCAGCTATAATTTCGTTTAAGAGACGAAGGCATTCAACACCCTCGTTGTTCCCTTCAAGCTCCACGTAAAATTCTGAGAAATTCGGTATTGAAGCAAACATGACGCAGACCGAGTCACATTGCTCGTGGTACAGCTCCTGGTGAGAGATATACATATACAATAAATTTAGTAAAATGAACATATTTCAGTCGTTGTCGTCTCTTTCTAAACACGACACAAAAATATCCTCTACAAGCACTCTTATGATGACTTTAAAAGTTATTTGTGCTATAAAATATGTCAATAAACTTTTTTTACTTTTTTTTATTTGCAAGGAATTACTTATCGATAGATAGTTATAAATAAATAAATAAATAATAAATATGTTGGGACATTTTAAAAGAAAGAAAGTTAAGATAAATATTAATTTGTAATTACATCCCCATTCTTCTCTCTGCCAAGAAAATGCTGGGCGACGTGCTCTGGCAGGATGTTTGCAAGAAGTTTTTTGTTGTAAGCCTCCAGTTTTTCCATATCTTTTTTCTCCTCTATAAAAAGTAAAATTTTTAAATGTACATTACATTTTAATAATTTGAGATAAAGATATTACCCACTTCTCTGAATAAACAAAGATTTAGGTGAGAGCTCACACAAGTTTGTATGAGAGTCCTTCATTTTTTTGTGCTACATATTTAAAATTTAGCAGGGATGTAGTTAATAGTTAGTAGACATCCGCATAGAATGAATTTTGTGACAGGACCGAATCGCGGAAGTCTTAGGGCTATAGCTGGCAAATATTGTACAATGGAGCATTTATATTTACCATAGGCCTGTTGCTTCCAGATAAAGTCGAGACGGTATGTTCTTTCCGTCTGTGCCGAAAGTAGGATCAATACCACCATTGCCGCCAGAGCCACCACAATGTTGGACCAATGTTCATTCCAGTCCACATTACATTTGTGCCTATAAACAATTAAATCTCGATTATATGCATATATTAAATAATATCAAATAGTAAAATGTAAATATATGAAACGTTAGTTATTTTAAATTTGAACTTTTAAAAAGCATAAAAATAAACCGGAAAATGATGTTATCTGCCAGTTTTTTAATGTTGCAACTTAGCTTTTATATATTACTTACTGGAACTTATAGAAGTGCTCCTGGTAATAGAAATGTTTCTGGAGAGTAACAGCAACAAATGTTATGTTGATTACGGACAGTATAATACTCTTCATCATTGTGACGAGTACTTGGTGCACCGCGCAAAGGAACATAGCCATCAGTGTTAGTTGTAGGTAATACTGAATAAAGAGGGTAAAAGTTTTATGTAAATGTATATTAATTATAATTTAAACGAAATTTTTTTTATTATATTAAGAAATTTTTATAAAAGTTATTTTAATTAAGTTTATATTTTCGAAAAATAAAAGAATTACCTCGGTAACGTCATTTGGGCATAATACAGTTCCATCATTTGAAGCCGTTGTTGTTTTTCCTGTTATCACGTATATTCCCTTAAAAATGTTAATAAAAGTTTATCTTCCCATTTTATTACATTAAGAGATAGAAGATAATTCATATAAATAAATATAAAAATGCGAAATTTACGATGGAGGTTTACTTCTCACGCAACAACAACTTAACAAATCTCATTGAAATTTATCACAGAAAAAAATAATGATCTGAAACAGCACTAAGGATAAAGAGTACTTTATCCCGAAAAATATATGGTTAAGGTGGGATAGATTTGTTTTATTTTCCACATATCAAGGGATTACAATTTATTCCATACTAATCGTTGTAACGTAATTAGTGACGAACCCGAGAATCCCGAGAAAAGTGAGGATGAGTGAGTGTCCAGTATGCTTATACAGAGTAACTATATATTGTATTTTGTTTTCAGTCCATCCATTCTTAAGTTATTTTTCTTTTATAAGTATATAAATTATTTTATATTATCTACCATGCCAATTTCAATCTGCAAGACGATTGCAGCCACTGCTGCGATAGACAGTAACTGTGCCAGGTTGCGGTTGCTTTGTATAGCGGTGACCAGTCTATTTATTCTTGCCGGTGCGCGCTGTGTAATTAATAAAAGAAACTGTTTTGAGTCCTAGTAAAACCAAATTACGAAATAATTTCAAAATGTGTAAGAAAAGTACCTTGACGTCGACGCTGAGCACCAAATATGCGGTACTAAGGATGGCAATTCCAGAACAGATGATCGTGCCAATGAGAACTGCATTACTGAGGAATATCAATAGTTATTTTATATTTTTATGTAATAGAATACTTTCTATTGCTACTTGCTACTGCACAAAGGATAAAAACTCATTTAAATATTATTATTATATAAATAAATAAAAATCGCAAATCATAATATATAAAATATTATTATTTGCGAGTGTTACGTTATCTGTATCGCGTTGTATGTAGTACGTATAAGTCTTAAAACGTAATGCATATAATGTATTTGATTTCTAATACTTACATATCAAAGGTTAACAGTTGAATAAGGGAGATTGCCAAGTATAGTACCATGGTGCAAATGAAATACAGTTTCAGCATCCTGTCATTGTCCGCAGTGTACTGTAATAGATATCGTATGAAATGACTAGGTGTAATATGTGGAATTACTTATTTTATTCGTATTCTATTCAGCGACATCCATATTATGATGGTATATAAAAATACATTGTATAATACATAGTCGGTCATCACTGGGTATCCTACATGAAGTACTACAAAAATGATTTCGCTTCTCGTAACTTCCAACAAAATAATAATACGGTAAAGTGCTTGTTTTAGCTTCGGGATATTATAATGAATCAAAAAGTGTTTAAGTAAAAAAAAAGAAAAAATATTTTAATTCACAACTTAACCCGGTTCTAAATCCAATTTTTATCTTCAAACACTTTCGCGTGATCTTGAATAGAGTTTCAGAATAATACCCTTTTAAGTGAAACACCCCGAAATGGAATAAACGGAGTCACGATGATCTGTTGCCTTAGTATCGCTTTGATCCTTTTTATGTATCGCAATAACTACTCGTTTCTAGCAAATATAATAAAAGATATGAAATAAAAGATTAGAATGGACATCAAATTATAATATCGATATTAATAATTGTATGTTTTTGTATTATTGTACTGATACCATATAAGGTGTATTTGTAATGTTATTATTTAAACAAAGTCTTTTATAAATATTTATTTTATGTTTTAAATAAAGAAGTACAAATTACTATTTAATTTATTTTCTCAATTACCTTTACGTTTAAAATCGTTATTCAATAACTTACTCTATACATCCAAAATAAGATAATCTTACTGGTGTCAGGGAAAAAAGGTTGTGATCGACTGATACGAGTATGTACAAGGGCGGATCCATTTAGGGGACACTGGGCTACCATTTATCAGGGGCTTCAACTAATTATTATTTTGTCATTATAAAATCTATATTGATTGATGAAATTAAGATAAAGCTTTGCTTTCATTCTTAATTGATTTCAGGGTTGGCCTAGCACCTCAAGGTACGTGCACCGTATTTACCGCCTCATTAGCATCTGGCAATACAGCTGTGGGCGTTGGTACCATGCTAGTTGTTGCACGTACAATTCTGATGGCTGAATCAGCTGTGGAGCAACCGCTTAGCTGCGTGGTTTGCTTCTGCGGACCTGCCGTCGAAGCGTCGTAGTTGAATGTGTACGCACAAACTTGCGACGCGAAATTAAGACAGGGGTCTGTTGAGTTTCAGTGGCTTCTTTTCAACCGAGAACTGTTAAATCTTAGGGGTTCTAGGCTGCAGGCAAAAAAGCCTATATATCCGCCCTTGTCAAACCCTACCAGAGTTTTAATTTACATTGCATTACACGTAATCTTAAAAATAATAAATGGAGATCAAACGAGAAATATATTAACCTAAAAAGAATACAAATATTTGTAAAAACATTATTTTGGTTAAATAATCATAGGTGAAACCGACAGAAAACCTAGAGCAGCGATGCAAGCAGTATTGCCTTCAATTATTTAGATGCAGGCAATTACGTACTGCGGGCAATGGAGCCTCACGTCAGAACACTGT
The DNA here is from genome assembly GCA_905231865.2 of Boloria selene. Classification (NCBI taxonomy): domain Eukaryota; kingdom Metazoa; phylum Arthropoda; class Insecta; order Lepidoptera; family Nymphalidae; genus Boloria; species Boloria selene. Next base: position 7,595,826 of record HG993131.1, read on the forward strand.
GTTCACTTTACGCATCTATAAATGTATAGCTTATTCATATGGAAATTCGTTTGAGAGTACTTTTGATTGAGTACATATATTGTACATACTATGGTAAATACGACATCAAGTTTTCTTTTTTTTTCATTTAAAATTATAAATGACAACTTGTATAAGAGTGCATATTAAAATACAAGATTTCGAATAGATATTCGTCGGCTTACCAAGGAAAAGATACAAGCATCAATTTCTTATGTTTTGTGCACTGGCGAAGTACCAAGCAAATACTGCTTGCTTTTACCCGATAAGATGAAGAATTAATATCGATTATCTATATTTGTGTTTACGAAAATAAATTACACCCTAATTCCACCTTTATATTGCAGTTGTTATTATTAATAATTGTTAAATATGTAAAGAAATGAAATATAAGAAGTATTGATAGCATGAAAGGTTTTTTATACTACTTTAACAAATTCAATAAAAAATAACCTTGCGTTCCAGTTTAGGGTCTCGGAAGGTTAGCGTGAATGGGCGGCAGTGTTCTGCACGAAGGCGGTCAGTCGAACGGGCGTCGATTGCTTTCATCAGATACTCATTAACTTCATCTTCTGGTTGCTTGTTATCGTTATTGGTATCTACTCCAGCCTTGCTATATTACAAAAAGTCATTGTTAAGTATTAGATATTCAATACGACAATACGAGTTTGAAAATCTAAATAATTATAATCATTTTACCTAATCACTATAATATCATTACGATATTTCTCTTTACCATAAGATACGTAGTAATCAGTTTCGAAATGATTCTTGGACTAAAAACTCGAATATATAATTTTTACTGTAACAGAATACTATAAAATTGTCATTCAACCATTGAACATTGAATCTTGTGGTCCTTGAGAAAAGTTAATGTAAGTAAGAAAAGTTGAAAAAGTTTTTTTTCTTACTTCATGTTATTGCAGAGTAAGTGCTGACGTCAACCACAAACTTCATTTGGAACTCAGGGAATTGCATTACGTTCTATTGCTACCGGAGTGATTTTAATTTAAAATGTAGCTTTCTTATTGCAATCGCAGATTTTCTTTTGCTTTGTTATTTTGATTAAAACATTTTTTTATAAAAGTTATATAGGTTAGTATATAGGTATTAGGTAAGTCTATGATGTATTTTAAACACTCTGAAAATATACCTTATATTTTAAATGAGTTCGTAACGTTCAACTAAACTTCAAAAGTAACGAAAACTGCAGTCTGTTTTGTGAAATTATCCGTGGAAAATAATATTTGACCTCTATCAAGCTCGTATGAAGAAAATATTGATTTTGTAGTAATTAAAGGTATGATGACCAATGTAACAGAATGTGAAGATAAGGTACATACATATTACGGGTGTTATTGTTTAAAAATGTGTTGAGAAGTTTACTACTATCGATAAAATTATTGTATTATTAAGAATTTTGAATAAGCATCTAGAGTATAAATATTTCATAAAATATTTCCATATACTTTACGGTTTGAAGAAAATCCATACTGACAATAAAACGTATCTAAGACACCGCACGAACCCGAACGGAGCGAGGGCAAGGCTCTAGTTTTTTTACATACGTATATAACTTTACTATATAACTTTACTCCCGCCGTTTTTCAAAATATGGCGTTGGCGACATTGGACGTATAATATATACATTGTAAACGGCTCGTGATATACTTTATTATTCTGTTAACATACCTGATAGCACCAGTGATTGATTTTTGTTGATATCACATAGTTATTCCTGAACAAAAATGACAGCTTGTAAGCTGAATTCTCGTCATTTGCGGGAAGAATAAATTTGATGGAAAAATCTGTGGCCGAATGCTTTCAGACGCTTATGGTTAGTTTGCTATGAGTGAAAGAATTTGTCGTGAGTGGTTTGAAACCTTCAAGAATGGTGTTTTCACGTAGAGAACCGGTATAGTCGCGGAAGAACATCAGTCTTCGAAGATGATCAATTAGAGCATTTGTTTAATGAAAGGAGTTGGCAGAATCATTGGGGGTGAGCCAACATGAAATCTCTTAACATTAAAACAATATGGGGATCATCTAGAAGCAATATTGATTGCTACACAAGCTGAACATCGATTCGTGGATCGATTGTGGATTTAAAAGATGGCCAGGTATTTTAATGTGGGATCGAATAGCTGTCGAAAAGGTGAAAGTTTTGAAAAACAACGCCCAATATATTGAAAAATAAATGTATATTGTATAACAAGTTTTTTTACAATAAAGCTTTGAATATTGAAAAAAAAAACAGCGGTAGCAAAGTTATAGACCTATAATATATTAAGGTAAATATGGCGTGTTATCTTAATATCCTTAGTATTTCCAAAAAGGAATTTATGTGAAGCGTGTAAATCAGATGTGTTAAGTCATGCCAAAATTTTAATTAGCTCCTGAGTGGCACAATTCGGCAGTTACATGTACATCTGTCATAACGTCATGTATAATGGATATCATATTAATTTATGTCTATCTCTCTCGAAGGAAAAATCTTGTACTGCCTATTGGTCTTTAAAGTTATCTATAACAAACGATATTCATCGTATTAAATTTATACTCGTAAATAGTTAAGTTTGTAAGCAGATATTTAAGACATCAATGTTTGATCATTTTTCTCGATTCTGTCAGGTTCCTCGCTAATAGTCTTTTTCAGTGAAAGATACAAATATTATGAAATCTTTACTAATAATATAAAGAGGAAAAATTTCTTTGTGTAACGAATAAACTCAAAAACTCTTGAACCGATTCAAAAAAATCTTTTACCATTAGAAATCTACATTACACTCACTAACCTAGGTTATATACAGTACATTTTATTAGCGTAATCCGGGGCTTCGCTCGCGCTAGATCTAGTTAAATATAAAATATACTGTAGTATGTTCATCCTTTGCAAATGATTGAAGCTATAATCATTTTCTTGTGACTATATGCGCTACACACACATGTGTGTTGAACACAAGATTTATCTTAAAGCGAAACTTTACCTTAGATAGCAACTCTTATATCAAGTACACGTAACACATTCGATTTACAAAGCAATCGAGCAAATAGAACTTTACAATATATTTGATGTATAACGAGTTTGAAAGCTATGATAGAAGTATATCAATAAAAAAAACACAATTTAAAAATATAACTACTAATTTCCTAACAACATAAAGAGAAATCTCTGAATTTTTGTTAAAACATTGTTCCTCTAGCTTTCCAAACTATATTGGTCAACATCACAATAATATGCTCGCTGCCAAAACATTTTTGAGACAAGTTAAAAATGTGTTCCAATTCAAACGTTTGGAAATATTTTATTAAATATTTATATTTTACATTTTAAAATATTTTTTTTATAATATGATAATTTTATCTATAATACTTAGTGTAATTATAAAAACATTTTTTAATAATATTTTGAACTGAAAATGTGAAAATCTGTGTATGTATGTGTAATAACATTTTTTGAAGTATTTCTACATTAGTACATAATTTTATTATCAAAGTTTGTCGGTATGGCTTTACAAGTATTACCTATCACCTGGTACACATCTAGACGACGTATATTATATATAACTAGCAGTACTTGTGGCTTCGCCACTGGGGTAAACTGAAAATTTGCTGAAAATCGGTCCAGCCGTTTTAAATACTGATACAGATGGAGCAGACATACACACATCCGATTAGTTTCAATAAATACGAAATAGTAGATTGGACTAAGGAATCATATTGTCCAATACAAATATTTCCTCCATTTTTCACCCCCTAAGAGGTATATTTCGGAAAATCTTTTCGTATGCTGAATATATGCTGAAACTAGAAATTTTATCACGATATTCGAAATTAAACTGGGTTCATCCTAGCGTGACATGGGTTTGGTGGTTGTGATTAACGTCTAATTAGATCACCGGCACGTAATGCGAAGCGTTATTATATATATGTATGTTTAGGTGAGGTTAGGTAGAAAGATAAATGAAGGAAAACATGTGCATACTTTGAGGAGTTTTGTGATGCATGGCCCATTACACGCATTTCCTTTGAGATATTGCTGTTGAGCATGAAGGAGTATTGTGGCTTCTTGTCCTGAAAAATAAAAAATACATACATAAAGACTCACTTACCCACACACACGTATGCTTCGTCATTTGGTCTAACAATTGACTACGTCACAATGTCACTTGAAAATCATTAGGTTATTTTATTAGGTGGGCCTATTGACAGTCTCACTGGTGCTTTAAATAAATAATTTTAAATGTCTCTCTGTTTCTAATTCGATGTTACTACGCAGTTATTCGTTTCGCACGTACCAGGGACGACTCGTGGCCTTGAATACCAAACCGTTTTGGAAAACTTGAAGGCTTTGCACACTACGATGGGACGTATGTGGAAATGACTGTGACCCGTGTAAAGTATCAACTTATTCCTAAGTGACATTTTACGACGTACAAATAAAGAAATATATTCGTATTTTCCGTTCGGTTGAAAGTATGGTATAGTATAGTATATAGGTACATGTCTTTGAATGTTAGTTCGCTGTTTAATCTACATATTTAGCTATGTAGCTTTTACTACGTATATTATTTAGGTTGTTAGCGGGTAATAGGATTAAGACGTCTTAGTGTCTATTCAGTGAAAAGAAATATGAAGTATAGCTCAGAGTAACTTCTATATACCATTTTTTAGGCTTTTTGTCTTTGATGTTCGCTACGGCTTGAGAGTATTTGGCATGGAGGACCAGACAATAGGATGAGAATTGCATAAATACCGGTATTCTTGTTTGATACGGAACAGAATCCAAATTTTTCCAAATTTCATATTAACAGCTTTTCACTAAATGCATATGAAAGTATATACGATACTAACACGTCTGTCTGTCTGTTTCTTCCGGCTTGGATATATCCTGAAATGGTTTTAACGATTTTGACTGGACTTTCACTCGCAGATAGCTAATGTTATATAATAAGTAACATAGGCTACTTTTATGTTAGGAATTTTATTTAATTAAAATACGGGACGGCTTATTGACGCTACAAACCTTAAATTTGGCAGGAAGCACCAAGTAGTCTATAATAATATAAAAAAACTTACGAGTAGCTACATATTTGTTAATGCAGAAAGTAAGTTTTACATTTTTAGATTTCATTAAACGCATGGATATTTATTTCATCATGATGAGCGGCCTATTCATGTCTTGTTAAAGTCACACAATGTAAAACCATTGAAAACACCCTGGTGGGTAAGTCTAAAATAGTATTACTCGTTAAACTCGATGCTCGACGGTCCATCTATAATCTCGAGCTAGCCAGTTGCTGTTCATGTTCTAATGAAGAAACGCATAATATGGCATTTGACAAATGGATGTGTATTTTATTGATATATTGATGGTACGTACATATTGTACAGGCTCAAAGCTGACCGTTGTATGTACACTGTAATATTTATTCTCTGAGTAACGAGATAGGTACATATACTACCGCCTAGTTTCTCTTTTTTAGTTACCTTACCTGCATTTCTAAGTTGCGAGCTAAACTAAAATTAAATAAAACACTTATATAATAATTTTATGGTACGCAAAATCAGCTTAAAACTTTTTGTTATTATTTTCTTGCAGTCTTTCAGATGATTTTTATTTTCCTCAAAAGGAAATTGCATATAACCGGTGATTTAATTAAAAAATGGTAAATGTACATAGAGAAATCTTACCACTCGGCTGGTGTTATCGGGTACGATTAGGTACGTCTCAATATTATGGTCCTTTAAGTAGGTGTCGCGTAGGTGTCCATTTCCAGGCTCAACTTTATAATCATCGCCGAGGCATTGCAATGTCTCCTTTGTGATGTGCACACGTCTAATTTAAATAAAAGATAATAATTAGCGGCCCTACCTTAGTATGTGAGACGCGGCCCATGGAGTAGAGGGTAGCATTTTTCAACAAGAGAGGTAGATAGGGAGAGGAGATTCAAATGTATAAAAAAGATAATACGTTAGGTTAGCGGTATATAAAACAAAAATTGACAGTTTTGTCAATAGTTAGGGTCATTTTATTTAGAATATCGTTCTTAGTGAAATCATTAACAAAATTACATAATAAATTATTAATTGTTCTGGCAATATGGATTGCACACGAAATGTATGGAAATTTCGGAAAGATTTAAGTTTCTATAATAATTTCCCCTTCAAAAATAAATATATATTTAAGCTCCATATCATCTCCCTTATATAAAAATACCACGCACTCCTCCAGGGGATGCTTTTATTTATTTTATTAAGTCCTGTTTAGTTCGATAGCATACTTGATGATTTTATGTTTACTTAACAAGACAAAATTTTATTACACAACAATCGAACCTGCTAATATCAGCTTGGTATGATCGAGCGCAAGAATCGCCAAACACATATAGTTATAGTAATATTATATATTATGTGTAAAATTCAATTGTTTCCTAATTACTTAAAAGCTAAGGAACGGTAGATCTTACCCAGCTAAACCGCCGCTCTCCATGTGGTTAGCAAGTGTGACGTCATTGGACCATACATCGAACTGCCACTTCCGGAGGCCGAGCACCACGCAGTGAACGCGGCCAGTATGGATACCAACGCGCATGTTCACGTTAACAGTCAACACCTGTCGTACAAGACTGAAAAACAATAATTTAGTACAATAATTCTTATGCTTATAATAAAATATATTTTGGCATTTAAAAATGATTTTAGCCATCCAAATTCGCATTACATAACATTTTGTAGTAAAAAGTTTAGTTTTAAAGATATATTAAGAAATACTCACGCGATCGCATCAATCATGTCAAGTCCCATTTCAACGCAGCACTTTGCATGATCATCGCGAGCCTCTGGTAGTCCCGATACACAGTAGTAACAGTCGCCGAGGAGTTTTATGCGTAGGCAGTTGTGTTCCGCTGCTAGGCGGTCGAATCTAAGAAAGAATAATTAAGTCTTATATCAATGACTTGGTAAGGTATTGTGACTAATTGTCATATAACAATTTTTGTAACATAATATAACGTTGTCAATTTTTTTAAATTCATTTTTATTTATCAACAACATCTACCTATTCTTTTATAAGAATTGAGACGTATCCGTCGCCTTTACTTTCACAAAAGCTTTTAAAATGTTACATCTACGATATTTTTCGATGTTTACAAAAAATATTTCAGTGACATTCACATATTTTTTTGCAAAAGTAATTATAAAAGAAATCAGTTTGATAAAGATTAGGATTTAGGTAGACTCTAATACTTCACTCGCCATCTCGGAAGTTTACGTAGAGATTATTTATGAAAACTTCCTATTTTTGCATATATTTTATAGTATGTTATGATTATGTGGAATGAGCTGTAATAAAAAGGAAGCGGACACGGTAATAGGTTTCATTTTTTCGTAATAGTCAAAGGGCCTCTCTATGAATAAAATGTTGTTGGAAATCGATAGAATATATTAGATAGGATAAAATATTCAGCGGGCAATGTAACCGCCTTTGGAGCTTGGGTAATAAAATGTAATACTATAAGTAATTTGATAAATATATAGACTATATCACCATCGCACTGTTCTTTACCATTGTGGGCATGTACCAAGTACGTTATTATATCATGCAATTAGTTATCTTCTATTCTATTACTAACTAATCTTACTTAAGTTTTTATTTGAGATCTTCTGTTTGTCTCTCTTAATATGAAGATGAAGTAAATTATGATCGTAATTTACGAGCTAGACAAATTGTTTTGATGTAACCATTTTTAATGGTACCAAAAAAAATTATGACATCGTTGTAAGAGTGTTAATTCATGTACTAACAACTTCGTTTTACATATTTATATTAAATAAAGAAAAAAACTATACTCGTTTTGTTGTTATTACTGAATTTCTATTTTATATTTCGTTATTAAAGTAGACCGCAAAGCTTTGTCGAATTAATTTCGTCTTTTCCTCAAAGCATTATAACTTTTCGAAGCGTTCGTTGCTTATTTGGTGGCATAAAAGATTTTCTTTGTAAAGCTTTCATTTAACAAATGATTTTACGCAGCATAACTTTCATATCAAATTCAATAAATTTATTATGAATAAAATATTGTTTTATGAATACAGTTGCATGGCATGGAAGGAAGTTGAGAAAAAGCATTGAGCAAGAGCACATTTTCTTGGTTAGTACTAAGACTTCCTTCCTTTGGCGTCCAACGATAGGAAGAAAATAATCACCCCTTTGCTTTTACAGGATATAAGCATTTTTCTTTAGATGTACATAGTGTTTTGAAGATCATTATGTTTAATATCTTTCCTGATAGGAAAGATATTTTATCAGAACAATAACTAATACTTGGCCGTTATGAAGTACCTACATTTCCAAAATGTGATTAAACCAATTTCTCCTAAATACATACTTATAAGCTTTATATTTTTATAGTATGCGTGTAAAGATATTATAAGTTTTTAATTATTTAAGTCAGAGTAAAAATTGAAAATTTTAAAATATCAAATAAAAGTCTTCTTACCTTGCGAATAGTTCGTTAAGAAGACGCACGAGCTCCTTAGCAGAGCATTGGTCCGAGAGAGAGGTGAAACCGCAGATGTCCGCAAACAGAATGCTGTAAAATACTAAGGTGTTAAAAAATGTGGAACCATTTATTACGAGTAGTAGTACGAGTTAGCTTTATTAAAATTTAGAAATATACAAACTTAACTGGTCATTATATAGTTCCAATTTGTGAAACTATAGATTTGCATATAGTGTAAATAGCATCATTTCATCATCATCAGCAGGATTTGCAATAGTAAATGTCTTTCTCTTAAGGTACACTCACAACAACTATTTTTATCTATATATTAAAAACAATATGTTACGAGTAGCTTATCGATGTGTATGTATCGAACCGATTTTGCCTTATCTTTGTGTTATAGACAACATTAAGACTACCTAAAAGGTAAACAGGTAGGTACTATAGGGAAATATTTTGTTCTCTCAGGAACTGATTCTATAGAGTAGCTTTCATAAAAGAGGGTAGTAGGTACCTTTAAATTGGTAATTAATCGTTGGTACATTATAATAGCGTAAAGCCAAAATATTTTAGTACTTTTAGAGCTCATAAGTCAATTTTGGGTTATATAATTAAGATAGGTTCGCAGTACAGTACAGAATCGTTCGATATAGCTGAACTCGAGCGAGATTTGTAAAGTCAATAGTAGGTATCAGTGATGCGTAGCTAACTGGCGCGAAAATGGACAGATTTATTGGCTATTATGTACTGTACTCGTATATCCATGTTATCTCGTTATCTTTATCTTGTGTTTTTTTCTATTTTATTTGTTTTTTAATGTTGTTTTACACTTTCAGGACGTCACTTCCACAACGTCACAACCAGTTAAATTATAATGATTTGTCTTTAAAAACATTTTTAAAACTATTCAAAAACTCTTTATTCGTTAGAAAAAACTATTCATTGGGAATAACAACTAACTTTCCTTGTGGATGTAGAGCTTAGATCTTGACACGCTTACTAAGTACATAGCTGAATACTTGCCTATTCCTTATAAATATTAATGGAAAATCTAGCAATAAGCTTTTATAGCTTATAAGTTTGTATTATATAACTATGGGCTTGATGAAGCTAGCACATGAAAATAAAAGCTTATTTTCAAAAATATTTTAAATTTTTACTATAACGAGTATACATATTTATATTTATTTAAGTCATATATAAATTCTTTATACATGTGGGATTTGTAAAAGGAGTATGCATGTAAGAATAAAAGGCAATGAATGGAAGGATTTTAAGAATAGAATGCGTGAGAAGTATAAAAGGAAGAAAGGAGTAGAAAAGTCTTGTAAAAAAGCGTAAAGCGTAAATGTTTTATCTTATACTAGCGACTCGCCCTCGCTTCGCTCGGGCTCTTCCCTTGATTTAGCACAGGTAAAGCCGCGGGATCTGCTAGTTATGCATATAAACCTTCCTCTTGAATCACTCTATCTATTAAAAAAAACCGCATCAAAATCCGTTGCGTAGTTTTAAAGATTTAAGCGCACATAGGGATATAGGGACAGAAAAGGCGACTTTGTTTTATACTATGTAGTGATAGTGATTTTAAAATATAAATAGTCTGTGAGTTCTAATAAAGTAATTTTAATTATCATCTTTATAATCCTACATACATATATTACATATTTTATACATTACATATTATGTATATTCGTTTTTACGAAACTAATTATTCTAAATCAACTGTATTATCTTCAAAAATGTTAACTTTAAGGAATCTAATGCATAGTTATATTTAAGTACTAGCGACTCGCCCTCGCTTCGCTCGGGCTCTTCCCTAGATTTAGCACAGGCAAAGCCGCGGGATCCGCTAGCTATGCATATAAACCTTCCTCTTGAATCACTCTATCTATTGGAAAAAACCGCATCAAAATCCGTTGCGTAGTTTTAAAGATTTAAGCGCACATAGGGATATAGGGATATAGGGACAGAAAAGGCGACTTTGTTTTATACTATGTAGTGATACCTATATTATGGTTAGTTACAATGCGAAGGTTATAAATATAAAGAGAATATTATAGATATAGAATAATTATAAAGAGGTTTTAAGAGCTATGTATTTAAAATGCTTGTTCATGTGGGCTTACAGTCCTCATTGACTCCCTCATTGAATTGATTGTAAGCCCTCTTTACTAGGGATTTTGTTGTTGATGAATTAAAATTAATGTATTTTTAGTTGAAACTAAGACGAGGCTATAATAAATCTTCAATACTTTAACTGTTACTTTAAATGTAATGAACAAATAAATATAAACTTTTTGATCTGATATTAGATCCATATTACTAAGCTACCCGAAGAAACTTTACAGCCTACGGCAGTCAGTCCAATAGAGCAAAATTCCGGGTCAATAAGTCGCAAATAGATTTTATCCATAATTGAAACCGAGTATATTTATGTTTCTATGTGAAAATTAACATTGCTCAAATTTATTTGCCATAGTCTAGTCATAATCAATTAAAAATTCTAACCACATAACATTTAAACACTTCAATGAGATGTATTTATCACTTTTATTAGTAAAAAAATTCGTTACACGTCTCCTGCTTACATTATATCCGATAATCAGCTTAATAAAGTTCCCGAATCTTCATTTACTTCAACCCAAAACTTAATACCCATATCAGACGTCTTATGAAAATAAATAACTGGTTCTATAGAGAAGTAGTAGAATTTAACTAAAATAAATAGCAAATCAATCGTTGGTACATTATAAGTTAGCATTAAAATTAATCACAAAAATATTTTTTGTACTTTCAGCAAGAGCGAAACCGCGGGTCTGCTAGTTTTGATTAAAACTCAAAAAGATTATATTATGTTCCACAGCTAATTTATTTATGTATGTTAATCGACTTCTCCGTCAACTGTTAGGCGATTTAAATAGATAAATACATAAATTGGGACTTTTCTAGGAATATTATTTTATTAAATTACTAGCGACTCGCCCTCGCTTCGCTCGGGCACTTCCCTAGATTTAGCACAGGTTAAGCCGCGGGATCCGGTAGCTATGCATATAAACCTTCCTCTTGAATCACTCTATATATAAAAAAACCGCATCAAAATCCGTTGCGTACTTTTAAAGATTTAAGCATACAAAGGGATATAGGGACAGAAAAAGCGACTTTGTTTTATACTATGTAGTGATACGATGGTAAGCTCCATCTAAAAATAAATTGTAGTTATAAATAATAATTATGTTAATATATAATAGTGTTAATTGAAAACTTTTACAGTAATTTTCTTGCAAATTCAGTATTCTTTAGATTCAGATTCAGAGAAAGATTTTTTTTTTAATTTAAAAAATGGCCGAATAAAAATAATGCGCCGTCAGTAAAACAGTAGATGCGATACAACCACACTCTATGATCCACTCTTGTAAGATCAGTTTCTCTATCAACTAGTAGTGTCGTTACTCCTTTAATCGATTTGTGAAAGAAGATAAAGTGATTAGATCAAATATTCTAGTATCGAAAATTCTAAATGTTTCTAGTAACTTCCAAATCTTTCCTGAAAATGCCTTGTCTCTCTCTGACACATTAAAATTAGCAATAAACTGTTCTTGTTATTTAATTGTCAAGAGTTAGAAATTGACATTGGCAGTTTTAAAACATGGTACAAGCGTGCTATTATGACGGGTTCGCACTCTATTCCGCGACAATATTCTGTAAATATAAGTTTATCAAGGGTTTTCGTACTGACCTTACGTGGTCATATCTCTGAATATAGATCTTGTGGAACTGCTCCTGTCGTGGCTGGCGGGCAATGTCCGCCTTCATCTCCATGGCAACGTGGCGGGGCAGCACAGACAGTAGCAGACGTTCCTATACAAAATATGAAAAGAAACGATTTAAACGTTTTCGTTTCCCATTCCAGTAGGTATGTACAAGGTATAATAGGATTAACGTTGGACTGAGTTTGATTATAATATTATGATGGCACAAAGTTAAATACGACAAGTCTACGGGCAAGCGTGGCTAAAAAAATGTTTTTCAATAATAGTACCTTAATTATTGATTTTATACGAATTTGAGTTGTTAAAAATAAATCTTATAACCTAAATAAATACTGTTTGTCTTCCGAATAATAAATAAATAAATAAATTTAGCCATTATATCTGCGTATATGAGACTAGAATTTCCCACGGCTTCGCACGCGTTCTAAAGACCGGAAACCAAACCTGAGTCGCGCGGTATGGTACCTCGCAGAGCTAACGATTTATTTAGATTTTAACTATTTTAACTGATTTAATATAGCTTTCCTCGATAAATGGACTATCCAACACAAAAATAATTCAATTCGGACCAGTATTTTCTGATATTAGGGCTTTCAACCAAACAAACAAACAAACTCTTCAGCGTTATAATATTACTTAGTATAGATATAGTACCTATAGTGCAGTAGGTTGATGTGTCGAACAAATTCATATCTAACAATTTCAAAACCGAATTTCTGAAAATAATTTTCTTTTTAAAAATAATTTTTCTTTTTAAAAATAAGATAAAAATTATATATTTATCTTTAGAAATTTCAACATTTTTTATTCTAAATATCAGAAATCATAATATATTGCAGAATTAGTCTGAAGTACTTAAGTCCTCTAAGAACGAAACAAATGAGAAAAGATCTCGCTCTGTTTATATTTGAAGAGATTTAGCGCAAGATTTTTTCCACGTGTAGGTATTTTAAATGTACGCTGTTTTATGAAGGTATATCACGTTTCAAGGTGATTGATACCTATTACCACGGGGAGTAGAAATTTATCTTATCTTTTATAATACACTAAAGCAATAGGTTATACTTTATTTTTTGAACCATATTTTAATACATAGGTAGATACAGAGGCCATATTTTTATATATACCTACCTATGTATAAAGTAAGGTACAGTGTTGTTTGTCACATGTTGATTACAGAATAACTAGAAATACTTTATAAGCTACACCTTCAAATTTTCAAATATGCGTAGCATTAGCAGTTGGCGCCGAAAACATTGTTTTGCTTTTTTGTAATACGAAATAATTATTATTAATAACTCGAGAACTACTCGTGGGAAATATCATTATGTGTTTAAATTTTGAGAATTTTCTTTTGACATTTAATTAATATATTAGAGTGTTATTATAAAATAATTTGGACCATACTATATGTTAAAGTTTCCTAAAAATAATTTCTGTAAATAATGAAATATAATATTATGTATACAAATTACGAATGTATTGCATTAAAAAAATAATATTAAAAATATAATACATTACAATAATATTTTATTTAAAGGCGGGTAATTGGATACTAAAATACGAATATACATTCGTAGTCTAAAATGTAACAAATAGCTCGTTCTCACATCACAGATAAGTGGATTACCCCGACTTTGCCAATCATCGATGATTCTCACTGGCTGAATGGTCGACGCCGCCGCCTGTTAATTATTGATTCCTAGTCTGGGAGAGCTCGTTACAGCCAGGCTATCAGTTGCCATAGTACTCACAATAACAATGTGCTTGGGGCCTGACTATGCAACGTTACCATGAAAGACGATATTATGTATTTATTTATTTAGGAAACAAACGGTGTTACAACATATATATAGAAAAAAAATGAATAACACAACCAATAAAAGTTTCCATTCGTTCATACACAAATCCAAGAGGAAGAGATATGCAATACGGATCAATAATTTTAAAATAAATAAATTCCCTAAAATATTATTCATTAAATGAAATATTTAAGATTAATAAATTAAAATAAGAAAATCAAAAACCACTTACATTAAACAAATTGTACATAACATTAATTTTAAATTTATTAAAACAGAGATGAAATATATCATTACTAATAAAAAGTTTATTATACTGATCACAACTTCTATTGATGAATGAATTTTTTGCAAATTTAGTTCTGGTGACAGGGACATAAAAAGTAGATTTTTGTCTGGGGTTACTATTACATTTAAAATATAATTTAGACAATAAATACGGCGAATCGATAAATAATAATCAATCAACAGAGTATTTACGAAGTTATCATTATGTAATTATATTTATTTGATATGTATTCATGAATTAAGTAGGTATAGCTACAAATAATATCTAAAATTCACAGAAACAAGTCTATTTTCCCAATCATCCCAGTACCAAGCAATAACTCAGTGATTCAAAGACTATTTTTACATCTTGATTGCACTGTATTAAACAAGACTCAAGAAAAACAAGAAAATTATATTTCAATTTAGGATTCGATGCTTTGTGTGTATAATAAATTACAAGTAAATTGATGGTGGGAAAATATCAACACAGTCTTTTGATTTCTCTATTTAGCCTATACATGATTCAATTTTCCTTACCAACTTATCATAAATAATATGGACAGGGAATGGGTAACACTATACTGGTTGCGGAAACTTGATATTACGATGTTTTTCTTCACGAACTTTTCTATAATTATGTCACGTGCTAATCAGTTTCTAATTTTATGTCTCATAAGCATACCGATTACTAAATATACAATGACTATATAACGAATTTCAATAATATCTTTTTTATAATTTTAATTATGAAGGCAGTGGTAGCACAGAGGTAATGCGCTCGCTTGGATAACAGAGTGTTGCGGTTTCAATTTCGGGTATCGCACCTCTGATATTTTCATTTGCGAATCATTTCTAACATGATTACAATTTGTCTTACGTTGAAAGAAAAACATAATGGGACATCCTAGCAACTTAGCTTGGCCAGCGTGTTGGACTATCCGGATCCCGCTCATATACAAAGGAGGCCCGTGCCCAACAGAGTGACCTTAAAAGAGCAATTTCAATTATATTTACCTATTACCGATTTATATTTATACATTTAGGACATATGAGTACAAAAATGAACATAAGTATACGTAAACATAACGAGGCGCACAATAAGTACAATATACAATAAAGTACAACTAGAAAAATAAATAATGCCTTAATATGCCCTCTCCGACTCACTTCAATCATATTATGAAACTTAAAAATATAAAATAATAAAAACATTTATGCTTATAAATTAGCTATAAAACATTGTAGGTATACATTACTAACTTAAATATAATAAAATATAATATTACTAACTTAATGTATATATTACTAACTTAAATATAATAAAATATAATAATAATATTTATTTTATTCATTGCTTTACTAAAAATAAAGGTTTCGTAGCCTTTGTATGGTACGAGCTAACGAACGCCCTCATGGCTGCGGTTATCAATGTCACTTGCACACTGCGACTTGATAAATTGATATGTGATTGAAGAGCTGTAGATTCAATACCCCTATGCCCAACAATACCTGTCTGACAAGACTAGACGAGTATGTACAGACAAACATAGATCATTAATATAGCATATTCGATTTAAAGGCTTTAACAATTTCACAAGTGAATTGATCAACATGAGTGAAGTGATTCAATATGATTATAACTTGTCCTACGATGAAGAAAAACATCTTAAACTAATTGAAAGATCAACAATCCAGAAACTAGTACTGAGCAGCGTGGCGGCATTGACTTGATCACCCTCGTATTGAAGGAAAACAGGTCCCCAGCAGTGGAACTTTAAAAAGGGCTGAAGACAAAAAGAATATTTCTGTCCAAATAGATAAGATTGAAAATATTGACAGTCGTTTATTGCCTGTTATCACCAAATTAAAATTAAGCTAAAACTTGTTAGTAAAAGTTATTAATGCGTCCATGCATAAATATTTGTAAATTATTTATATATAATAATTTCGTTTTCATCTTTGTGAACATGAAGCTTTCGAGAGTAAATCATTAAATATTTGCTTAATATATACATTGATTTATTATAAAATCTGTCAATTTATTGACAGCTGTGTATGTTATCTTTTCGACCCTAACGAGCATTCGAGTACATACGAGGTGTTTGTTATACTACAGTTTAATCTTGATGCGAATCTATATCGATATAATTCCTTCGTAAAATACTAAAACCAAACCATTGTTACTGCAAAGAATAATTATAATAGATATAATATTTTTGTACATGGTTGCGTATTTTCTATATAACTTCATACCTTTTTTTATAAAGTAAATTTTAGCCCTATAGTTATTATATAAATTGACTAAAGAGTAACAAATAACAATGTATAGTACATTGACTTAATAGTGAACATTAAAAAAACTGTATAATATTAAGCAGTAATATGTCAATTTTTAAATAATTATAAATTCTTTAATATTCTACATAAATGATTGATTTATTTAAGTAGATTTTCAAACTATTTCTATAAGTAAGCCATAAGCAATACTATTACGTAAACTCTAGAGGAAGGGTAAGTACTAAGTAGATACTTGCACGTGCTGTAATAAGAATACAACGATTAAAGATGTATGCAGCGCATTGGGTATATCTAACGCTGCATGCTATTTCACAAATAACCCAGGTTCAATTTCATGTTCTGTAGTTGTAATCATAATCATACAAATTATTATCATAATCCGATATAGGCGAATTGTGAGTTACCACTATAGTAAGAGTTGATATGTGCGCGAAAATTCACTAAGATAACTTTTCTAAAGAAGTCTCGTCCTTGAAGTTGAAAAGAAAATAATTTTATCTTATTTAGGTCCCCTAAAATTAACAAGCGTTAAAAATCTAAATAAACTGAGATTTATTTGAATGAGTACTTATCATCTGAAAACAATCTATACTAATATTATAAAGAAGTAAAGTTTGTTTATTGTTAAATTGTAAGGGGTAATCTTGGGATCTACTGAACCGATTTTAAAAATTCTTTCACCAATAGAAAGCCACATTATTGCTGAGTGTCATAGGTTATATAAAAAACCGAAAAATAAAAAGGCTTTTACGTGGTAGTCCGTTTTGCAAAGTGAATCGGAGAAAAAACGGACAAATGAAAGCGTTTCTTACGAACGCTGTCTTAACTATGAAAGATATATTTTTGAGTTCTAGAGAAAAGATGGATGGAGCTTGAAAATGCCTACAAAAAAGTCAACGACAGCATATGTCTAACTTAAACACTCTGTACTAAAAAAGGATTATTAAAATTATGCCCAATGAAGTGGCCACGGGTCAGCTAGTTCTGTAATAAAGGGGTACGTAATATTAGCATAAAATGTTATGGCATGGTTATTTTAACTTGATTTTGAACCATGATATTATGGTAATGATATTAAAGAAGTAATACACTCTTTATAATAAAGTCGGGTATAAACAATACAATTACACTGGAAATGAACAGTCCGAATTCCAACATAAAACACAGAGCATAGTTCACATTTACAATTGCATTAGTCTAGACTAGAACGAGTACAAACAAAGCTTTTTAATCAATTTAACAAAACCTTCTATATTAAATCGCTTCTGAAGCATATTGTGTATATACTTGAATTTATTTTGATTTTATATATTATATCTATTATTATTGAAAGAATTTAATATGTAGGGACATTAACACACATCACTTTCTAGTTAAATGGCAAGCTACACCACTACTCCTATATCGGTAAAACATCGAGTGTACCCAAAAATATTAAACTTTATTATAGACTTCGTAATAAAAGTAAAATGAAGCTAAGATTTACTGTAATAATGTTTGGTTTCTACTTTCACTAATTGTGAATGACAGTGCCTGTTAGCCTGCACAGTATTATCTAGTACAATAAACTGAAGATGTAAAATCTAGCTCAAGTAATTGATGAAAGCTTTTTACGTATACTAGTGACTTTTGAGGGTATAAACAATGTTGTACATAAATCAAGTAAATATAAATATTAGTCAATGTACGTAAATACGGGAAAGGAAAACAAACACTTTTCGACTTTAAAGATAAAAATAAAAATACTACAATGTCACTACAAAGTGGAACATGTAATTTTTTTGGTGGGATGGTCCATTAACTGATTACAATAGCTTTCTGTATAAAACGACATAAAAGCGTTCCCGTAAGTTTTTTTCGTTTTAATACAGCAGAGGTATTAAGGAGTAAGATACAAAGTACACGGAAAACCCAATATGGAATCCCAGGAGAACTTTATTTTAAAACCTTAACATGAGTGTTACAAGTGTATTTGTAGTATTGTAGACAAAAAAATATTCAAATTGATTATGTGATTCTGAATCAATTGTATTACCTGTCAACTCTTTATTTTTGTTTAAGGATTTATATTTTATGTGAACATTTACAAAGACGAAATAATGAGATGATAGGGAAGAAAAAAGCGTCCTTGAAGTTGTAAAGTTCACATAGACAGAGTTACACGAATTTGCATAATATACATTCGCTTATGTTAGTGAAGGATTTGCCCGCTTTTTGGATAAACGTTTGCTCTTCTATTCCGAATATGAAGTAAAAAAGCCAAATATTATTCTATAGAATCGATAAAATTGCAAATCAAGAAGGTACCTACAAATCATTAAACCAGCACTTTTAGAAGAAAAAATAATATCAATAAACATTAGTACCAGATACATAAATAATAAATATACATTTAAATAAGTGAATAATGACGGCAATCCAAAAATAGTATCAATAGACGCTGTAGTCGACTATATAAGCTAAAAATATTCCGTTCATTAAAACATATTTGTATAAAACGAAGCTCTTCAGAAATGTATGATTAAATTTCTTGAGAAATGCTTATGTTTATTAACGATAATAAATATATTTCCTGTTTGAAACTAATAACAAGACTAACTTTCTACTAAATTTAGAATATTATTTCAAACGAATAAAATACAAAACCTGTCCATCACTCAGAATGCACAACCTTAACCGTAGCCCGTAGAAACGTGAATATTGCAGAACGTATTACATATTATATCACATACGTATATATTATAGTATTCGTAAATATATAACATAATCTATACTAATATAGTTTGTTTGTTTGTTTGTTTGGTTGAACGCGCTAATCTCAGGAACTACTGGTTCGATTTGAAAAATTCTTTTTGTGTTGGATAGTCCGTTTATTATATCACGCTACGACCAATAGGAGCGGAGCATCAATGAAAAATATTGCAAAAATGGGAAGGGAAGGCGTTAGTTCTGCAAGGTATCATACCGCGCGACTAAAAAAGAAATTGGTTTCCGGTCTTTAGAACGCGTGCGAAGCCGCGGGAAATGCTAGTATAACATATTCACGGATACAATGAGGCAGGATTTTTAAAGAGACTATGTTTGTCATCAAATAGAAAAAGAATTAATCCTGGACTGAAAACAAAAAACAATTACAATTCTAAAAGTAACATCTTACCTGTTGTTGGTTCTCCCTCTGAATCACGAGACGCGCCTCCATGCAGTCCCTAGTCTCCAGAAAGGTGCGTCGCTGTGCACGCTCCCGAGAGTAGTGCGTCATGATGCCGGCAACATTGCAAGCGATCAGTGTGACCGCGCTGCAGAACATCTACATACAGGAATAAATATGTCTGTTTTACTATTTCTTATAAGTTACAAATTTTTAGTTAGTCGATTTGACAAGTCGAGTCTTTGAAGACGTAATAAGTAGAAACAATAGGCTTGTACGTATGTACTTTAATAAAAAGAATGCACGTTAAACTCCACGTAGTACACACCCGAAACGAGAGCCCATTATTTGTATAGAGAAGATAAATTTATTCCTTTAAAGTAATTACGTAGATCATATTTTAACAAAATTTTATAAAAAATACTTCAACTCGATTATCTACTTGACTACGTATCACCGGATCCTATCAAATATGGGGACGGATTTTCTGCTTTAATCAATGTTTAATTAAATTTTTAGCCGCTTATGCATATGTAATTACTTTGTATGGAGATTTGCACCAACCTAATTAAATTAGGTGGAGTATTTCATTTTTATAAGCTCTTTTATAATAATTTTCCTCGTCTATTTTGTTATATAGACCATAGCCGTATATTATGCAGAGTGTGTAAAACGGCTGATGGAGTAAAGATGGCAGGGGTTGAGCGATTCATTACCTTACTATTTAAACCCCCATGCGATTTAACCTCGTCGATTTTAATCGTTTCAAATTTATTACAATTAAAATATACTTAGTCAAAACTAAACTAAATTTTGTAGGTAGATAAGAAGTATCAACTAATTACTAAATGATATTGATTTTTTCATTGACACACTGGCCTTATACTAATAATAACCATTTTCGTAATTTTATAAGTATCTGATAAAAATTCCAATAAAAATAAAACATCATGAAAAACTTTGGCAATTTAATCATCAACTTTGAAATAATACAAAAAATACTGGTGTTTTTATTACAACTCTTTTTTTAAAATACTTGCCATTTACACGGCGAATAGACACTATAATTTATACTATTTATCTAGGACCAGGGCTTCGTTTGAAATAATATTATTAAATAGGCCTGATACTAAAGTAATTAAAATATTGTATGTTATGATATTTGAATTTACTCTTAATTTACAGGCTGATTTGAAATATTATGCTAAAATTTCTGTCATAAAATCTCATTAGTGACTTTTATACAATTATTACAAACTATTGTAATACATATTAGAAGGAATATTTGGTTATATCTCGGGGACATAAAAAGTACAGATATCCCATTTCTGTTTCAAAAACCAACAAACCAAGTATCATTATGCTATAATATATTTTTAAATCCAAATAATGTTATATTATGATAATAGTTGGTTTTCCGAGTCAAGACAATTTGTTAAATTTTTACCTGTGCATATGTAGCCCCGATCGTAAGGCATTGGGCACCAATATTGAGGGCCGCTAGTGCAATTCCGCCGATAGTCGCCTCGTGTAGTCTAAGCGGAAGGGCCACGTACGTAACAAATGTAAGGAAAGCGCACGTGCCAGTGCCCAATTCCAATGCCCTAAAAGAAAACATTAATTTTAAAGTTTCATGTTGTTCATTCCTAACAGAATCAGAACAAATTTTGTTTTATATACCAGAATAATTTAATGTTATTTGAAAATCATTGAAAATTAGTACCGCTATCTAAATACTTATTTACATACATTACATACAAGTATTCAAAACAAAATCACTCTGATGTAAAGTAATACACGAAACGAGCTCCGTAAAAGCTTTAAAGAAGAAAATTTCATTTTAAATGAAATTTGTAAAGTTTGCGAGACGGTTTGAAATCACTTTCAACATAGGGTTTATACAAAGCTTTGTTCTGGATACAGTATTGTTTATGTGTCGAAAAGCAAACCGAGAAGTTGTGCATTTTTAATAGGATGAGTTGCCATTTTGTAATTGAATATGTGGATAACGTGGTCCTTTCTTGATTTACCTTAGAATTGATGTTCCAGTGACTGATAACTCAATCAATATGAATGTGGCGACCACGACGTATGAGATATTGAGAAGGTAAACCTCGTTTATTGCTGGTCGGCTCAGGCACGCTAACAAACCTAGACAGAAAAAACATAGTTTCAGCTTCAGACGAGAATACTATTGGTTCACTCTCCATAACTAAACGATTTTGTTATTCTTGTTAATAATTTCTGAAGTATATTATCATTGTAACAATGAGAATCGTACCGTACCGTATGTTACGTATATTATGTAATTAAATGTTACGAGTATTTATTTATTGTGTTTGGTAAAATACCATAGAATATATTATATTTTAACAGAAGTTGCACTCCTTTGATCTCGAAGAAAGCCGCCGTATTAATAACCTACAAGATTTCTATCGCACCTGGTGCATTTCGAAATCAGACCTTGCTACTACGTCCACAACAGCGCAATTCCTTTGTGCTCAGAATTTACCTACACGACTGCTCTAGTGTCAGGGTTGTACGCAAAGTAAAATAAATAAGAACGTACTTGATTTTAAGAAGCATTTATTGTATTTACAGTTGTTTAACTTTAATGTAGTGTGATATGTAATTCTTACCGTCTCAAAGTACCTATTATTAAACTTCATTGTTGCGAAAATTCGAAATCGAACAAACAATTTATTATTAGGTGGAAATAAATATTATTCCTAATAGCACAGAATATATTATAATAGTGACAGTGCTGTGGGAGCAATAAACTTGCGTTGCGACGATTATCGACTGACCGTCGTATACGTGCGCGTGTGACAGCCCCGACAGATTAGCAACTCCTAGTTGTCGGGCGCTGTAAGTACTTATCGCGGTAGGTATAGGCGAGTGACGAAGGCCTGAAAATACTTAAGTAAATTTGCTCGTTATAAAGCTATATATAAGGCTAATAATATTTAATAAATCCAATGATTAAAATTAAAAGAAAAATGTTATATTGGACACTATTATTATCTATTATATTTTCGTATCCGGAAGGTCAAGACGGACGTTATTGTAATGACCCTACGTTTTATTATTCGTCCATCTATAGAAAAATTATTCAAAATAAGAATTCATTAGCACTTTATTTGTTTTCGAAATTGTGTGAAAGTAAATTAAGCTTAACTGGCATCCTCAAAACAAATGAATTCAGTTATATCATTTGACTTACGATCTCAAACGGTATATATTATGTAAATTCTTTTATTTTTTAATATCATTATAATACCAAATGTTTCGTAAACGAATGAACAGACAACCTTAAAATATAATATACTTGAAAAGAATCGTAAACGTGATTATAGTTACCAAATATACTCTTTAAACTTAAATTACATTATAATAAACAATAAGTACGTACAGGTATAAACGAGGGATGAAATTCCAAAAACGACGACTCTAATAATGTGACAATTTCGCTCTTTTTCATAATAAATCCTTCTAATTTGGTTTGAATTTATACCCGTGATGTCGAATACGTTGAAGGATGGTATGTTAGTCGAATACGCGTAGGCGCTGCAATGGAAAATAAATAACTTATAACGATAAAATTTATAGGTATATAAATATGATAGAAATTATTTTTTTATTATGGCGCATAGAAAATCCTACCATTTTAAATCTTTAAATTCATACGTTAGAAAACTTCTTAAGATTGAGAGCACAATTAAAATAGTAACGTGACATGATACAACATGATATTATTATACATAACATGTAAAACATACCCAAGTGGATCTTCGTCCACAAGCGTCTCTCTCGCGAATGGTATTAACTCGATGATAAACCTGTGAGCGATGAGTAGAGTAGTGACTTCGATGATGGTTAGCCCCACGGTCACCGTCATTATAACGCCGATTTGGTGCGTTATATTCGTTTGGTTTATGCGCAAAAAATACCGCTGGTATAGCATCTCAACCTGAAATAGTATAAGTTATTATAGACTTATCCACGTTTATCTATATTATTAATTCTTACTTGACTTAAGTATTACAAAGTTTAAATTAAGTATTTAAGTAATTAAACTGCAGATATAATATGCTTTGTTTTTATTAATTATGTCATGGAATATGTATAACAGCCTAACATTTCTTTATACATTAATTTCTGAGTGTTGGTATATGAAAAAGATAATATTTTCCCAGAATTCTTAAAGCCAAGTAAAATTAGAATATTACCTACGTCATGTATTTTTATTTTGGTATATTTTGTATTTTATCATGTCATTTACTGCTCAGTACATTCTACTGAACTCTTCTCTCGACCTCATCATTAATTTAAAAGTAATCAATCTTTTTTATAAAATCACAATGTAATGATCGTATGTTAGTTAATAATTATATATTATACTAATATTTTGAGGTTATCGCGAACAGATAGACAGACAGGCTCGCTGGAGGACGTTGTTTTATAATATGTAGCCGTAGTGATTTTAATTATATGCTACCTATATTTATTTTATAATTAAATATTATATTGTATTATATCATATAAATGAAATCTTTACAATACCTGGTAGTAAGAGAGGTACGATATAGACATTCTTTTTAAAAGAAAATAATTTCAGCGTGAATTGCCATCTTAAGCTACATTAAGTTTTTGTCCTAATTTAGAAAATCAAATCTAAGGAACTGAGATCATCTGTTAAAGAAGTAAACAAACTTGCTTTAAAAAATCATAATATTATATTTATGAAAATATGAATGTAAATTCAAAGTAAAACTCACATCGTAAGCTACGAGGCTTGTATTGTGGATGCCAGATAGTTGATATACTATAGATACACATACATTATTACATTACATTACACATATATTATTTTAAAATACATACATACCTACTATGAATATGTAACATATAATATATAACACCCATGACTTTACATTCATAACATTCATATATACGTATAATAATATGAACTAATGATTAATATTATATATTACAAAAATAAATAAATTCGTTAAATTGGAGTTTTAATTTGATGACCAATAAAGGTACTTAAATTAAATTACACTTTACAGAGCAACTATTACCTATATTTCATATCTGTGCAACATGTAATATTGATTTACAATTCATACACACAAGACCGACGCGACGTGCATCTCTTGATTCAATTTGACCAATTATAATCTAGTACCTATCTGGTATATAGGCAAATCAATCAACATGAACTAATTTTTGAATTTTTTCTCTCATACAAATTCATGTTGTTTATGCATACAACTATCTATACATATAAATAAAATTGAAGTCTCTTTTTTTAATTTCAAATTAACAGCTTTTCACTAAATGCATATATAAATGTATAGACGATACTAACATTAAAAAATGATTTTTTAAATTTTTTGTCAGTCTGTCGTTCTGTTTGTTCCGCCTAATCTCTGAAATGGTTAGACTATTTTTGACGGGACTTTTACTCGCACAAAGCTAATATTATAAGGAGTAACTTTAGGCTACTTTTATTTTAGAAATTTAATAAATTTTAACTAGCAGAACCTGCGGCTTCGTTCGCGCTTAATCAATCGCTAGTTGATAATATTGGTGTGCATAATTTTCAAATTTTGATAATCTACCATATTTTCATCTACCATACTTGTATTTCTAATGTTTATATTTTAGACTTTTTTACTATTCGCGACATACATTATATCCCTCGAGTGAAAACTTACAAAAATATTTAATGTATTATTTTGACCTTCTTATATCGATAGTCAGATATTATACTAGCGGTGTCCTCATGGGGTTACCATAGACAACTTTTAGGACCCAACTTTACGAATCTAACTTTGAAAATGACGAACATTCTTACCAAATTTTGCGATTTAGCCCCTTTGCGGTATAAGGTATCTTGTATTTTTAGGGAGAACCGTTTCTAATATAAGGAACTCTTAGATGCAATAAGAGCTGTGAATGATTCAATGAATTAAAGAGCATTATTTAGGATATTTTCTATTTGATGCAGAGTTCAAATCTATACTTATGAGGATTTTCGTCTGTCCATCTGTAACTGCAACACGAGAAAACGAATGGACATATTTTGATGAAACATGGCATGATGATTACAGGTTATCTGGGTAATATATATATAGGGGTGGCGCAAAAATATTTAAAAGTGAAACGTATTGTAAACCTAAGTAATAAAAAGCTCTTTTATATAATATAAATATAATATGAACAAAACCTAAGTTCCAAGTACTAAAATTCTTAAAGTCTACTATACCAACGCCTCATTAACTTCTAACATTACCTTTTGTAAGCAAAAGTAAATAAAATAATATTTAAGCATATCACGATAAGAATCATTTACGTAAACCTCCGGTTAGAGTCGCTACAAAACAAAAATTTAAACAGAGATAAATTGTGTAACTTCTAAGTAAGTTATAATTATAACGATCTCAATTATATACTTGTTAAGGAAGTCCCCTGAAATAATAAAGTGACGGGGTAGTCACGAAATTGGGGCAAGTGAAAAAGTTAATGTAGTCCTGAACGTTAATTTATTTTACGCTTTTCCTTCGTAGGTTATTTGAAAAGTTTGAAATCAGATAAAGAGAAGCGTCAACTTGGCCTGTCTACGAGCTTCCTTAATACTTCCTTCCTTATAACTGTCAGCTTATAGTGTGCCATAAGTACAAAAATTACTTTACATATATTTTTCGTTTAATATATAAATTAATTATTTTCTATCATAAAAAAATCCACTTGATTAAACAAATAGACAAACTCGACATACAAATACTCTAATTGTTTCTGACTTTCAATTTAAACCATTGAATATACTTATTTAATTATATGGTATGTTACTTATACTGTAGTGGCTGCACATCCGGACGTCCCGGGCTGTATATATAAATACAGGCCTTAAGGCCTGAGTCATGCCAATTTTAGTATTCGTGTTCAGTAGGCCTGGAGCTGGGAAGTTGTCGATGTGTATCCCCCCAGCCTGGGAAAGCACACACGTCCTGCGCCCTAACTCTCACTAGACGTAAGTGAGTATATATACTGCCACGAGAGTAGAGTAACAAGAATAAAGAGTCACTTGTGTCTGCGTGTATACATGAGCGATACAATATCTCCAGTGCAGATTGCTAGTCTCAATGATATTGATTGCGAGGGAATCAGGCTATAGTCAACCACCTACACAAAATGCGGGTTGGCGAATTTACAGGTACACATATGTCTTTTGAAAGTGTAGGTTTCTTCACATTATTTTTCTTAAACGTACGACATTCATCTATCGTAATCAATATAAACTTGCTTATCACCATGGGAACGATTCGCACATGAGGTGCGACACTCGTAATTTGAACCCGTTTCGCTTGGTTTCCCAAGCGAGCGCGTTACTGTTGGGATTTCATAGCTCTTATATTGCATAAAATATATTTAATCAATTTTCCCGTTCACGGAAACTCATTATAATTAAAATTATCTGTAGCGAAATATTATTCCTAGAGAATATTCAATGTGATTTAGTGCCATTTCAATAGTAAATGTAAAGCTAATTTTCCATCTCTAAATTTCACGTAGGGCTTTAACTACCTGGTCGTTTGATTAGCCATTCATACGATATTATGTGAAGCACAAATTCAAATTGGAATCTAGTTTATTTTAAGTTAAAAGCTAAAATAAACATTATTTTCTTTAAATACTTATGAGTATTACCTACAAAATGTTATTTGAAATGTTTTGAAAATAGTTTTTTTTTAATTCTAAATAAGTTTCTAGGTAAGTTCATTTTACATTTATCTCTATTAAGAGGCCTTGGGCATAATATTTTGGAAAATATTTCCAGTTAAGGTAACAGTTATTTAAAAGAAATTTACACAAAATTGTTTCATTAATGTTTAAGATAAACGAAAAGAAGCTTTTTGTTATTGTGTATTAGAAAAACATGTCTCAAATTTTATCGATTTGCGCTGCGATTCTATTCAGCTTGGGTAACTTTGCTAAAACTCGTTAAGCGGATTCAATGAGCCATATACAAACATATTGAAGGTTAAATATGATATTTATGAAAACGACAAATCGACTGGATAATTTCAAACTCAATTAATATATTACTTATATTTTGTTATTACCCAATCTTTATCAGTACATAATAAATAAAATTGAAGTGTCTGTTTTCAACTCCAAATAAACAGCTTTTCACTAAATGCATATGAGAGTACCTATTTAATATGGTACTTATATAAAAAATCAATTTTAAAAATGTTTGTCTGTCTATCTGTTTTGTTCATCCTAGAACGGCTGGACCGATTTTGACGGGACTTTCACTCACAGATAGCTTATGTTCTAAGGAGTAACTTAGGCAATTTTTATTTGATTAGAAAATTATAAAACCGTTTAATTTATGTTAACTTACGCCCAGCGAAGCGTGCCGGGATTGCTAGTTTGATTTAAAAAATTATACTACATCCAATTTTTCCGTAAACAGTAAACAACGATACACATAATATGTACTCGTACATGATATTCAATATATAACCTATAGCTTATTAAGGCTATTTTTCGTTGTTTCGCTGAGAGCAAAAGATGAAAGAGTTAGAGATTTTAAAGCTCGTTTCTATAAAGTGGCTCCAATATATACATGAAAAGTGTCGGTGGCAGAAAGAGTTGCGGGCCAAATTGCCGAACAAGCAAAATATTGTTTCCGAAATTTAACCCTGGGCCTTATTTGTTGTAAATTATAATAATAGGTAAATTTATAAACACGTATTAATATATGTTTTGTTTTATTGTTATAAAAGAATATTTGTTAAAACTAAGTATGAAATGATTATATGAATATATTATTCCTTATTATTATTATTGCCCCTGGTTTGTTATAAGTTTTTTTACAAACTTTGAATTTTTTTAGTATGAAAAGCTTTATTTGTATGTGTCCTGTGTTTTTTTGTGTGTAGGCACACACAAAAAAAAATAGCCGAATGTTCGAGTCATTCTCGAGTATTGCGCTTACCAACATTCATTTTTATTTATATAGAGTACTGCTTAGTTACTTCATATATGAATAGTTAGTTGAATTATTTATAGATTTTCTGATAACGTTAGTTACCTCTAAGTAAAAAACAAGCGTAGGTACTATTAGAATATTTTATCTCCCCTCCGTGCAAAAGAAACTAAATATGTATGAATATACTACTTAAGTACTACATACGTACTTTCTTTTTATCCATTTTAATTTTAGAACCAAAGTATTTTAATAAAATTGAAATGGATTAACTGTCTTGTTAGATATTTATGTAACATATCACGAGCGCACGCGAGTCTTTTCTAAAAATGTTAGGCGCACGTTGTACTTATAGTCTAACTTAATTCGAATTATTTAAATAGAAAAAAAATATATTTATAGAAATATATTGTGTATTTATTATGATATAAGATGAAATGTTTTCCTTTAATTATTATTTCAACTGGATTGTGCTTTACACACGGACACATGTTAAGCGCGGAAAATCACTATGCCCTTTATTCAACATCGTGTTGTCTGTGGAATTTTCGTTTCCATCTATTCAGACGGGTTATTGGCTGTAAATTCTTCACTTTATTGCTTTTCAGCACAGCTTTATTATGCTGCTTATTGACGTTTGATTTCTGTACTAAAATAGAAGAATATTATTTTTACAACATCGATTTTATTAATTGAGTCCTGAAATACTATCTTACTCGAGTTTCCTACTAAATAAATAATATACAAGATAGATATAAAAATATATAAAATATTTTTTGTCAATTTATTTAAGTTCTATCACAGTGTTATCAATTACTAACTCACTTTTCATATTATGAGATTTAAAAAAAACATTTTTTTAACAAACACCAAGAAAAGAATTATATAATTTGGTGCAGTCATTCAGAAGTTATGCGCGTAGACACTTACATTCATTTTGGCGATTCATTTTTGTTTAATATACAGATTAAGTGAAAAATGAATAGCTTGCAAAAATATAGAAGTGTGTATTTTGAAATATTATTTTACAACAATTTGAGTGTCTGAATCAATCATACTAATTAAGCTCGGAGTTTAGATATTAGAGTAGATTTCGGCAAATTATGATAAGATTAAACAAATTAATGCAGGTACATTAAGCATTGTATGCAGGACATATAAGATGTAATGTCTAAATAACACAATATATTTCAATCAATACAATAAGATTTTAAGTAAATTATTCGTCGGAATTAAAATCTAAATTCAATAAATTCGTTCCTGTTAGAGATGCAAGTGAATTGTAAATTTTTAGATGGACAGACCACGGGACATGAACCGAATGTGCAGGTTTGAACAGTACGTGTAAAATAGAGATTTTCTAACTTATTGTATAACATAATATATTTTTTAAAGAAATATAATAGCATATATAACATCTGTACATTAGTTTAGTAAAACCTTATTGAAATAGTCGTTACTGTTATTTATACAAAGGCTGACTCTATTGTTTTTAGATTTTTTGTCTGTCTATCTGTGACCACATCACGTGAAAACCACTGAACGGTTTTTGATGAAACTTGTACGACGATAGCTCAGCTCATCTGCAGGAAGATAACTCATTTCTGAAAAACTAATCGATAAAAAATACCTAGGGACAAAGCGGAGCGGAGCGAGGATGGGTCACTAGATACTTACTTGTACATCTTGAAATCGGTGCGATTGGAACACTATACGTATCGGACGAGGGATATGCTGAATACACCGCTGCCAAAAGTTCCCTGGCACCTCTTCCAACTCATCTTTGGTATCATTTGTATCCGCTGACTGCTCAGGGATTGGATCTAAATGAACAAAAAAGAAAAAAATTATAATTTTAAAATTATATACCTACATAAAAGCAAACAACAACACAATTTCGTACATAAAAACAGATATTGTAGACGTAAGGTAGAAAAGGCTATTAATTCTCTTTTACATATACTCGTAGATTGTAATAAGAAGATGTATTAAAGTATTAAGAAATAAGGTAAAATCCATAGAAATTAGTACAGGGAAATAAGTAAAGCGAAACGATGTAAATGAAATTAATATTCGATCTGGAGGATGTTTTAAATCAAATTCGTATTCTAAATCAAGAGTGATAACTTAAACGGGAAACTTTAAACGAAGACAGGAAGGATAAATGATTCCTCAAAAAGATAATTTTATTCAAAGAATACACATAAAATAAATTATATAAAATTTTCCGGTAATAAATTTTCATATCACTTAAATAGTGATCACGAGATTTAATTCTTTTATTAATAATATCAAACGTACTTTATATATTACGTAATATGTAATATATATTTATGACGACTCCAACTTTATATGATACTGAAATATTCTATATTCGACCTACAATCAAATGGCCCCTTACATTTTATAGCGACAGATTCATTTGTTCCGTCAGCCAGTGTAAAAAGAATGTCAAAAGAAGTGTACATCAAGTGCCGAATATGTTGTCACGAATTTTCTCGGTAGGTACCATTTTTTGAAATTTTGTATTTTATTATCTACTCTTAAAAACATATTAAGTTACAATTCAGTTATTTATAATATAGCTATTTATTCAAAACTAGCTGTGCCCGCAACTTCGTTCGCGTGGATGTCGGAACTTAATTAGTATTTTTTAGTGCGAAGCGCTTATCTTCTTATCTATCGAACAATACTGCACGCAGTTGATCTCTAGTTATAGTCCCGTCTAAGTTCGAATACTCGTAGATGGCACTGTTTTAATATTTTACTTCGGAAACACTATTTTTTTTTATTAATTTACATTTTTTATAAGTGGTGAACTGATTACGATGAAACAAAAACCTTAATGTTACTTCAATTTACGCACATATTGCGCAGAAGTTGTGAGACCAAATGCACATAACCCTAATTTTACTTCTGGAATTTCTCTACTTCTTCACTTTAAACTCAAATATCTTTTGATAGACTGAACCGATTGCAATGAAACAAAAACTAAATGTTACTTCAAGTTACGTTCAATCGTTGTGTATAAAAGTTATCTACATTGCTTTCGTACATTTTACGTGATGCCCGGATAATTAAACAGACAAACCGACAAACAGACAAACAGACAAAAATTCTAAAAATGATGGAAATGGGTTCTATTGGTTATCCTTTAACACCCTGGCTATTTTTTTTGTAATTTTTTTTGATGTACCAAAACGACTTTTCTACAGTTTTATTATATGTATAGATGTGTACATTCCATAATATATTCCAATATAGTTTAGAATTTAGTTTTACAAAGACGTGCATAAAGTACTCGAAGACGGTTAAGTTTGTTGACGTCCGGGCGAGCGTGGTACACGGGAATGCTTTCCACTTACAAATACTTTAAGTATGTCTAAAAGCTTAATAATTAAAGTTGTAAATAATATTTAACTTTTTGAAAACTATAAAAAAAAACACATTTTATTTATAGATCTTGCGCAACCCGTTTCATATTATGGTATTTTCCAAAAAAAATCAACTCTAACTGGTCAATAATCTTTATAAGGTATTTTAATGCTGACGTCTTACATTAAATTGGGAAAACGAGGCTTCTACCTGTTACTCGGTTGCAGACGAAATAAAACAGAGCTATAAAATGGTTTATTTGGGTCTTAACCGAGTGATGATCAGAAAGGGTATGAGGGTACGGAGTTTACGATAGTTCGAACGTGTTGGCAGCTTTTAGTACCCAAGTAGTTATGTAAATGTATGCCTTAACTATCCTATTATTATGAAGCTTATCATATTTTTTTATTTGATTCAAAGTAACCAATGAAATAGGCGTGATTTTTTGCCAAATTAACGAACATAGGTAAATATTTTGTGTGGAGGTGATATATAAATTAATGCACGAGTACACACTGTAGGGCTATAAATGGATTTGTATAAGGGGGAAAGTTAATAAAGGGTGGAATTGTATATCGGGATATTAAGGGGCTTCCGCTTTATTTATACGTACTTATCCTTTTGCGGTCTATGACTTTTTTGCATGATTGTGAATTGTTCACATCTCTGATTTTAAAACACATTGTTGTCTATTCATTTATAATAATAATAATAATATAAAATAAATAAAAAAATATTTTTATAGTTAAGTATTTGATGCTAAAATCCAGAATAGTACGGATTAGATGAAGCAGCGATTTCTTTTATGTGAATATCAAAAATACAAACAAAATGTGACGGTTAAGTCGAAAGGTTTACTGTACCACCTAATGCATTGAAAGTGCCCTTTAGAACTGATGACGTTTTGAAGCGAGAGGCGCAGCCTCAGAAATTCGGTGATGGTAATGTAAATTAGCTACAAATACATTCTAAATTAAAATTGTAATAATTTTTGATTAACATAGTTGATCGATTTTGGTAATATAAAGACTAAATGTTACTGTTATGTCTATAAACAATTTTCTAATCACTTGAATTCAATTCAGTTTTAATATACACAGACAAAAAAAGAAATAACCGTAGAAATTTCATAAGCTATTAATTTCTTTGCCAATGTACACGTGGGAATATTTTTAATATAATGTTATCGTGTCATCATCAGTAACATAGTCGACGACAGCTCATTTATGTGATAATATATACAATATTATCACACACCTACTAGTTTATATGCATTATAGTAATGTAATTGGCAGCTCATTTGATTCTATGACAGGTATAACACTACAGATTGCCAGTTCAACCAGTAGATACTACTTAGTAATATGATATTGTATTAAATATAGTAATTAGAATTTAGTGAAATTCTATATTTTTAGTATCGGAGCAACCCCTAGACCCAACCTGTCAGCATAAAGTAGTTTAAGCGACAAAGAGTTATTTCGGTAATTGTATTTTATTTATTTCATTAATATTATAGGAAAGATATATTAGGTAGTTTAATTGAAAAACTTAAGTTTTACATTCAATTAAAATGTTTTAATTAATAAAATACTTTTCGCAATCATTGTAATGAATATAGTTTTGAGCAATGTATGCGAAGCCATTTCAGATCACGTTGCATATTCAGCAAAAACATCAACTTGACTAGTAAGAAATAGTTTATTTTTTCCCATTTTTAAACATCAACACACAGAAACAAAGTATTACTAAATTAAACTTAATTATAGATACGTATGTAGACCGTGAACGCCTGGATAAAACGCTAACTCTCAAGGCAAGGCGCTCAAACGTAAGGTGAATGCCACAATTTACAAGGCTTATCTGGTTAAAGCTCGTTATTGTAGAAAGCTCATCGTACCTATCCTATAACTGAAACTTTTTGGAACGACGTGAAAATAAAATCGTTTATCCGGGTGTCCCAAGACACTTATCGATTTTTACTATTTTCCCTATAGGTAATAGGTATATTTTTCGCATAAAATAAATTAAAGTTGAAATATTTTAGGAAAAAATCGAGCCTTTACTACATTCTATGTAGGCAAGTAGACTTTTACAAGAGCCCGGTGTAGGAAGACTTTATTTTAATAAATATTACAATTTATCAATACGGTAAGATAAATATATATATTTTTTTATTTGATTCGACTTATGTTGATTAAGAACTACATACATCGATAACTTAGCAAATTCAACACATTTATAATCTCTTATTACTGATATATGATAAACAATGTACTTATAAGTGACTTAACGCAAGCATTTTTTCTACCGTGTAATAGAGATTAAAGACAAGTGATTTTATATAAACTTATTATCAGTAAGCCTTCCCGCTTAAGTTTAGTTGAAATCTCACTTTTTTGTTTTATCTTATCCAATAGTAGAATTTATAAATGTAGATTTTATTGTTGGTAAGCGAAAAACTGAACCGTAACTGTAACAACGCAATGGCTATGAAATTTTTATCACGGGGTTGTTAAAATTAGGTCAAATATATTATATAATATCATATATGCATATTCTCATTACGGCATGTAAATTAAAGTGAATTCCTGGAATAAGGAAGTTGCCATAACCCCTCCCTTTGATTTCTGAACCCAAAAAGCTTTATTTATATACCTACACTAGCCGTTTCCCGCCCGCTTCGCTGGGCGAATTGAAAAAGGAAATAAATTACATTTTATGTTTCATTTTTATTTTTTTTTCCATATTTTTATTATTCTCCTTTTTTTTTGTATGAACATAAATAGGCCCCGCGGATAGAACTGTAAGCATCGATGTTTAGACTTACACAAATTCCAAATTCCATCGATTTAGCCTGTATCTTCCATCCAGGTGATTTTTCTCACTAATATTCATTGTAACTTTCAATGTGCAATCATTTAAGTTAAAGTTAAAGTCGTTAAAATCGTTTAAGTTAAAGTCATTGCAAGTCTCATATGTGAAGTTGAAATTTGTCTAGGTTCAAGTGCGACGAATTTTCTGTTAACTAAAATTTTCTCCGTGACATCAATTTTTTATAGAAAATTAATTGTTCATGTTTTTTATGAATTCTATTGGAATAAGTAACTAAATTTTTTTCCACATCTCAAGTGCTTAGAAAATGCATTCATTATAATCTGGTACATTTCCGCGATCACGCAATAAAAGAATTCGTCGGATATGTATTCTGCAAAAGTAAAATGAATGTAAAATTCTTAGTCCGTTGATTGGCTACATGTAAAGTTAAGTTTTGGAAATCTCTCAATGACTTTTTCTCCGCTGCCAAAAAGACGATTGTTGTAAGGAAATACACGAATATCCCTACATACACGAAGATCCCCACCAAATTTGGAGTCTGTAGAAGTTACAGGTTGGAAATTAAAATTTTATATTTTAACACCCATCCATTTTGAGATGATCTTTATGTGAATAATAAAAGATTCCTACCATATTTAGAATTTTTAGAAGCTATATTTCGCTTTTAGAAAATTACTACAAAATTTGGAGCTTGTAGGAGCTTTAGCTGGAAAATTAAAAATATTAATTGTTAATACCCACCCCCGCAACCCCCTGCGGGGTGAGCTATCGTAAAATTCGTTCATAGCCTATTTCTACACCTCTTACAGAAGATTCCTACCAAATTTGAAGTCTATAGGAGCTACAGTTTAAAAACAGGAATTGTTCTTTGTTAACGCCCCCGCAATCCCCTTTGGGGGATGGATTTCTTAAAATCTATTCATAGCTGACTTCTACATAGCAAAAGTAATATTCCTACCAAGTTTCACGTTTCTAAGTCTTATGGTTCCCGAGATTTCGTAGTGAGTGACTATATAGATGGGAATTCTTCGATTATCATCGCAATTTTTAACTTTTTATCTGACTTTTTTAAAATTTTCTTACATACAAAACTTTCTCCTGACAATTCTGACTATAAAAAAATAGCCTAATTGGTCCAGCCGTTCTCCACTACCGTGAGTAGATTCTTAGCTGAATGTAAAAAACCATAATCCGTTTAATATACTCTGTTGAAATCCATGAAAACAAAGGAATCAAGAGAAAATGCTTATCTTTTGTTTTTATTAGCGGAATAAATGTTCATAAAAGTAAAACAGCAATAAAAAAATGAAGGAATGTTGGAATTCAAAAAATAGATAGCCATAAACCATCTAGGAAAAATTTCGCATCGAATGGTGGTAGTTTCATGTCGATACGATCAGTGGTTTAGGCGTGATTGTGCCTCAAACGAAGACCATTTTCATTATATATATATAGATTATTTATTGAACATAAGATAATTAAAATACACTACATTTATTGAAAAATTGTATTGAAAGAAATTTCGAAAACTACTGTCTGTAACTAATATGTACCCAAATAGATTTTTTCTTCTCATTTAAAGGTTCATATGTATCAAATACTTGAGTAAAATCTAACTTAGATAAGACATGATATCATGAAGAGCAACATGTTACCGTTTCTCTTTCATAAAATATGTGCCAAGGGTGTAGATTTAGCTAAGTGAACTTTTTGTCACAAAATGGCGTTCTCAGATTTCTTTTCAATTAGCAATTCAAATGTATTTTTATTTCGCATTGATGTTACTCGGTGCCTACCCTTGGATCGCGTAAAACATTTTTTCTTAGTTTTGTTTTTACTTTCTTCTTATTTGTCGTTAAACAAATTTGCATTAGCGATTTAAGATATTTATAAACTTTATTAACTTAGTTACAAATAATTCTAGTAATGTCATTCAAAATGCATACTAAAAAATACATCTTGGATGATATTCAAAATTTTGTAAACGACACATTGCCAAGAATTTGTTCAGAAAAAATAATTTTGTTTGGACATATTCGAAACTTCCAACAAACACATGAATAATATAAATATCAAATACAATGGTTAAACAAAAAGTTGAGTAGTCAATAAGTATTCGAAAAAATAGAGATGAGAAGAAGTTGTAATGTCAATTGAATATCTATATTTTATTTCCCGGAAGTACATTGACGTTCATGGTATATGAGAATGTACATAATGTATATTTTACATCCACTTTTATATAAAGAATCAGAACACATATGACGCTCGTTGTAGCCTAGACTCTACTTTTCCCTGTAAAACTACACTGGTTCTAGGTATATAATATAAGGAATAAATCATGATACTAAGTCTTTAAGCCATAAAACAAACACAGTATACATTTAAAAAAAATACTAAACAAGTCATTCAATAAATTTAAAGTTGATAATTTGTAGGTGATTTAGTAAGAATTTAGTAAAGGAGATATACAGATACCCGGGGATTGTAATTTTTTTTCGATCGGGGGGTTTTTAATCGCCACAAAACTTCACACGATTTTTTCATAACTGACATTATTCTACATTTTTAAAATCTTAAATACGCCACTATCCGAATATTGTGGATATATCTTGTTGATTCCTTTATTTAAATACGTTCTTTAATTTGAGGAGAGAGTTTACCGTATAGACCGGATGAACATGAAAAGTTTGACATTAATTGTTTTAAGCGGAGGACTTTGTTTTATAATATCTAGTGATTTAAGCATCTACGTATTTTTCTATAACCAATGCTGTAAGGATATATGTAATAATCTTAAACTAAATTAAAGCGATAACACGATGTATTATTAAAAAAACATCAATAAAAATAGTGTTTCTAAGGATACAATGAAAATAAGGTAATTATATGATATAATATGCCATTTTAGTTTTTTGTATTACTTTCATTAGTATACAAATATATACTTTAATTAATAGCTTACCTTCACCCAGCAATGGCTGTGCATCCATTGGATTGGTTTTCCCGCCGGGGCAAAGTGGAAGTGTAGGCTGTGGAGCGGCTACTACACCTTGTCTTTCCACCTGGAAATAAACATTATATAGTTTTCGATTCATTTCTTATATATAATAATAAAGCTTACTTATTACACTCGTATTTACTTTTAGTAGTAATTCCACTATCATAGTAAGATAGTGGATGTACTACTATCAAAACTAGAGCTAAAAGAGTAAGAGTTTTTAAGATTTGTGTTATTTTATTTATAACACTACAGACATAATATGGAGAACACAAAGAGTTGTTGTTGATGGATAAGCCCTTTCGTTGAATTTGATTCGAACATTATTTTCAGACATAAAAACCATTGAAAATTCCAAATACTTGGCAGGGCTTCTCGATGCAATTTTGAATTTAATTACTCCTAGGTATTTTTTTTTCTATATCTGCTCAAAAGGAACATTAAAACATTTTTAATTTTAATTAAATTAATTAATACATAAATAAGTTTTAATTATAAATACACGTGATCAATTTATATATTTACAGTTCATAAAAATATATTCCGGAATTATAGTATATATATATAAATGTGTCCAGTAACTTAAATATCCAAGTCGTGCGGGTTCTAAATAGACACATGACAGCGGAGACATGGCAAACGTCATACGACGGATGTGAGATAAAAAAAATTTTGGAGTAGACCCGACGGTTCTTCCGGTGAAGGCTAAATATTGTGTTTTTCTATACGAGTATGTATATTTAACAAAAAAAAATACAATAGAGATATAATATTATTGGATTATAATATCGTTAATAATATAACCACATTTGTTAGCACAAAATTCCTGCAGATTCGAATGGTTTTAAAATATCTAAAAACTTCTTTAAACAAAACTTGAAAAATGACAGTTAAGTTTGAGATAACTTAAGTAGAAAGAGTAATAAAGTTTTATACAATGCAATATTTTATATTCAGAATAAAGTAGTTTCGACGAGGAACCCTTTAAAAAGTTTAAGTGATAAACTACGTTCAATAGAAAGTTTAAAACTCACATTCTTACCTTTCTTCCAGTCAATATTTACTGACATTTACGGGACTTTTGAATACTTTTAATATTTGAAAACAAATTCCAATTGATATAGTTGAATAAAATATATTAAGAACTACAAGAATAAAGAACATGTGAATGATAATACGAAGCATCATATTTGAAATTATAGTGATTTTAATTGTTGAATTGTATATGTTTGACGTTATATTTTTTTTTTAAAAAGATTTTTCATACTTACCTTTGACATTATAAATATAACAGATAAATAAAATTTTGAAACGTAAATATAAAAAGTTATAAGAGCAAGTTATGAAAAGGAATTCATGTTTATACAAATATACAGTTCGCGTCACGTAAAAAGAACGCTGGAAGAAAGTGGTGGGGGGTGTGTTTGCGCATCGGTACATTCGCATACGAAATTCCTAAGCCTATTCTTTTATTATTGAACTAGCCTTTCGCTCACGATGTATATTGATTATTGGTAGGTACATTCAAAAATATATTAGATAGAATGTCATTTAATAGAATTCTATTATTTAATAAAATATGTTTGATTCAGTGCATAATGTTTAATCTACTTACAAAAAATTAAATTAATTCGTTTAATATATATTTTTTAATTATTAACTGCATTATTATCAGACTCTCTCTTTATAAAACAATATACGTCAAAAATATTTTTTCACTATTTTTTATATAAAATCATTTCGTAATTAATAACTCTTGTGTTCGCGATGGTATTTTAAACTGACAAACCAATAGCGAGCCGGAAAGCATGCGACGCGTGCCTCGACGTCCCGCACCCCGCGTCTTACCACCAAATTGGCCTATAAATCGCCTCTGCGCAACTTGACAGCCAGCGTTCTTTTTACATGACGCGAATTATACTTTATTTAAATAAAGAGTAGACTTTTAAAAACCTCTCAATATCGTCAATTTTAAATTTAAGTTAAATGTCAGTCCATGAGATATCTACCTCCGGCTGAGTTCTGCTGAAAAGAGCCGGCGTATGTAAAATTACCGGAGTGTGTAAACTCAGCAGTTGCTCTTTTTAATTTAATTAAAAATAATATAAATCATATTATTCCTTTTAAACTTATATAATATGAGCAAAGTTGTAAATTTTTTAATTCAATTTATGGTAAAGCGTTCGCTTGTGTAACTTAGTGAAGCGGAATCAAGACCCGACTCTCGCACCTCTTATATTTATAACTACGAATCATTTTCAACATCGTTACCACTTGTCGTGAAAGTGAAGGAAAATATCGTGAAAAAATATGCTTGCGCACATGTGCATGTTTGAGAGAATTCAACAAGTTTTTGAAAGAGTGAAATCGCTAACCATGTATTAGACGGTAGGCCAGTGTTCAGCAATGGGACGTTTGTAAGGTCCATGTACAATTTTCTCAAAACAGTTTTCTGACGACTCTCACAAATCTTATTTTTTTTTAGGTTTACATGTTTAATTGTGCATCTCTCAAGAGCGTCTATAGAAAATTTAATGTTATTCGAGACAAAATATTCAGTATTCCTTAATAAAGTTTAGTTTCATTTAAATTAGTAATCATTTGCATGTACTGTGTCCTGATTCTAATTTCTAAGCCCAAAATTTGGTAAGTATAGTTTGACATTTTATAAGAATTTTAGCAGTTTGTTTTGGAGTCAATCGATCAAAAATAAAGTTAATTAAGTTATACGTTGCGTACGCAATGACTACACAATCTTTAATATAATAACTAAATCAAATCTACTAACAAATACATATATAAAAATAAAAGAATAAAACAAAAAAGTTTGTAAGATGCATAAAAACGAATCCCAGTAAAATAAAAATGTTTTAAACGAGAATAGGAAAGATTCATATATTTAAAGGGTAACTGAAATACATCTAAGTGCCATGTTTAAGTACTTAAAACTTACTTAACAATATGAGTATGAGTATTAACAGTGAAGAGCCTTTTAGTATGAGATATTGTTTTCAATGAAACAAGAATTTCATTTTATACGCGATACGAACTTGATATACGATGCACAGATTTCATGCGAGTAGTTAGGTGTCTTATGTAAACCACTAAACAATAAATCGCGCCATCTAGTTCTGCGGTAAGCTACGAGGCTTGTATTACGGATACCAGATAGTTGTAATATTACACATATAAATTTTAAATACATACATAATATATATAGTTTTTATACTTCATAGGTATTCCTAAATATATTTTTTTTTGTTCAAATAATTCCATAGTTTCCACAGTTCAAAGTATGTGGTATAGAAAATACAATTTATATTAATTAGATATAAGAGCTTTCAAAATGCTTTTAAGAAAAAATATTTTAAAGTTTACATGCATTGTAAAATATAAACTTATTTATGTCGCCAATAGACAATAGTTATCTATAATATAATGGGTATAGATTAATTTAATCCTTGACGTAGCAATTATAAAAACTAATTCATTCTATAGAGCTCTCGGTGTGTAAGTTAGATTCTCGTTGGTTCGGAGTGTGTATTTAATATTTCTAGTGGTAATATTTCTTGATTGTCTAAATGATAATATTTTTTTCATGTAGTAGATGCGGAGAAACTGTAGTTACTGTATAACACATTCACTAGCTTGATAACCCACGGTATACGTAAGCGACACGCCCACTCTCGTTGGTGGCTTACGTTGGACTGCCATTCCACCTATACCACCATATCGTGAGCACGAGATAGTATAAATAACTACTACTATAGTTATTATTTTTACACAAACACTACATAACCCTTATTTGTCGAATCTTTATTAATAATCTGATTCAGTAGGTGAAATTAACTAGATATTTTTCCTTACGTATAATGCTTTTACTTCCGCTCGCGCAAGCTCTAATTATCGTTTTGAGTCTCTCTTATTTGGGCGGTTTTCATCGTGTGTAAAATTTGATGCTAATTTATATGAACCAAATATTACTTTAACATGAAGCTTGACTCTTTTATCTAAAGCCTGCTCTCTCCTTTTATTATTCCCATATTCCTTTCCTTTTTCTCTTTGTTTCTTCTAAAGTTCATTTTAGATGGTGTTTTCCTCTTCACAGAATGCGGTGTGGAATGATATGTGATGAGGTATACATACATCAGCCTATTGCCTTCTAAATAAAAAAAACAAAATGTTAAACTTAATAATAAAGGAAAAATAAAGAAAATAAAACAATATTTGTTTAATTATACTTATAATAATTACGTATCTATTACGTATTAGTAAAGTTACTTACTATATAGATTTTTTTACCACAAATTTTATGTTATTACTTTTATGAAATATAATAAATTATTATAATATCATGTAATCTGACCTGATTCCTC
Organism: Boloria selene; assembly: GCA_905231865.2. Taxonomy (NCBI): domain Eukaryota; kingdom Metazoa; phylum Arthropoda; class Insecta; order Lepidoptera; family Nymphalidae; genus Boloria; species Boloria selene. Next base: position 7,638,230 of record HG993131.1, read on the forward strand.
GTTGCCATTACTACTAGTATTTACTGTATACGCAAACGACACATCCGCTCTAGTTGGTGGCTTACGCTGGACTGTCCTACCATTTACCGTGATCACGAGACAGTGTAAATAAAATTGTTATTACCAAAGGAACCCGCGGCTTCGCTCCCGCTAAAAGTACAAAAAATATGTATGGCTTTATACTACTACTTATAATAATGTGCCAATTATATTGATTCTACATTTACAATTCCATCCATTTTATTATGAACATACTCTATAGAACCATTTATTTTGTTTTCCTGGTAAGAATTATAAGTATCCCTGTAGGAAAGGGTATCTTAAATATTGACCCTAGTATTATTAATGTATCACAACGCAAAGTTTAGTTAAAGTCGGTTCAGTACTTTTTGTGTGAACGCGCAAATCAATTAGCTAAGTTACTGTTTTTAATATGTATAGCTAAAAATAGTTATTGAGAATGTACTTTAGTAGACAGACATATAAAGGCAATTTTTTTTGAGGACCTTGTTAAGAAAAGTATTATTATTATTTAATATTGCATTACACCAAGCTTTTATGAGAGCTCAAAGTTTTGTTTTTTTAATAAAATCAGATTAAGTAACATGTAGCAAAATAAAATATCATTTAAATCAAAAGCACTATGGAGTATTGATAACAACCTTAACACAAATCACTCTACCAAAATAATTTTCTATTCGTGTTAGTAGATTGGACCAAAGATTGTTTCATACAAACTTTACCCCTGTTTTACACCCCCTTATAGTGGTAGGATTTCGGAAAATTCTCTCTTATCGGATAGCTACGTCATACAAAGAACTCACCCTCCAAGTTTCATGTCTCTACGATCAGCGGTTTAGCGGCGGCTGTGCGTTGATTCGTCAGTAATTCAGGACAAAGTATTTTATATGAACAGATTTTTACACATCACTACAACTATTGACTGTACTATACAAGTACAGTCAATAGTAAGTAAGTAAGTAAGTAAGTTAAGTAAGTTTTTTTCCATAAGTTTATGTATTATAGTAAGAAAACCTTGATACTACTAAAATAAATACTGAAATTTCAAAATTATGTTATATAGACTTTTTATAAAGCCCCAGGGAAAAAAGCCTTTGTTTGAGTGTGTTTAATATAAGTTTATGTTATTGAGCTATACTTTCAGCGTTATCGGTAGTTTTTTATAAAAAAAGCTTTAATTAGTGCTTCGCCAAGAGATGCTAAGGATTATAAAACTATAAAACTAAGCATTATGCAATTATCGATTTTTAGTCGTTTTCTTACTAGAAACATATTCTGGCTTCATTCGGTGAAACATTGTTTGGGAAGCGGATTGCTTGTATTCCTAGTCTACTTTTGAAACGCATTAAAATAAGTATGTAAAAAATATAAAACGACCAGAAATAAATAAAATTAGATTTGATTTTTTAAATATTATATTTGGACATGAGAGAGAGAGAGTTAGATTAAAAAATGTTTAACAGTTAGATTAAATCAAATTTATTACTATTGAGATAACTTATATAATATATAGAGTAAAGATATGATAATTCTTTAAACAGACATTCAGACATTTTCAATGCGAATTGCTAAATTTGCATTTAAGAGTGTCTGAATCCGTCAATGTCGACTTGGCCTTTTATAATATAGATTTATTCATTGAATTTGAATAGGTCGATGGAAGGTCTTACAGGTATCTAATAGGAAATAGTTAAAGGACATAGTATGTATTATTTGGCGATGTTTTTCTTTAATAAAAACCTTTGGTTGTATTTTGCTACAATAGTTCAAATATGTTGTATTATTCAATCTATACACATAATCATAGCTGGGCATTAACTCGTTAATCCGTTACTCGTTAATTAACGAAGTTAACATTTTGATTAACGATTAACTTTTAAGTTAACCTAGAAAAAATTTAACGGACTCGTTAACTTCCGTTACATTTTTTCAAGTCCGTTAATCGTTAATCCAGTACGTATTCTTTACCAAGCACCGCGTCGCGTCGAGTAAAACGAAACCAGGTATAGGTACCTAAAGTAAAGTAAAGTTTGGTAGATAAGGTTGTCGGTGCGTGTTCTAAAAGTCATGACACAGTGTGGGCCTCCTGACCCAGTGAAACAGGACGAACGGCATCCACTTTCGCCAGGCCAGCCTCTGGGTTTCTCAGTTGCTCCCTCCATCGCGGGATCATGGCCTCATCAGCTAAACGGGAGGGATCCCACATTAGAAGTTTCTGAAGAAGAAACTGGGACACTTCGGCGAGTAAATCTGCCTGCGCCTGGAGTACCCAGGGTGAAACACCCGCCAGAAGCACACCGTGCGTCATCTCCTTATCGCCTTCACCGCCAGGACCCGCTGCGTACTGCACAATTGGACCCCGTTCGGGACGGAGAGGGCGTCGATCCAAACGGGGGCACCATACAGTGCCATGGACCTCACAATCTCAAAACCGGCAAAGACATTCAATGCCCCGGACATTCGGCAAAAGCCTGCCGAAAGTCGAGACGGCTTCCATCAGTATCGGGGTGAACTTGGAGAAATGAAAAAGGAACGTCCAGCGTCCGTCCAGGGCCAGAGAGAGGTGCCTCATGATAGCGAAGTGGCTCTTGTAGAGTCCCAATCGGCTGGGTATTGAAGGAGTTGAACTGAGCCTCTGAAAAGCCCAGTCCCGCCTCCTCGAAATGCTGAGAAGCTTTTAAGTTCCAGAACCCAAATCAACAGATTTTATAAGTAGAACATTATTATTGCAATGATATAAAAATACAATTTTTATCATGTGTTAACGGATTAACGATTAACGTTAACTTGCGTTAAATCTTTCGAAATGTAACGCTTTAACGTTTAACGAAGTTAACTTTTTTAAGTAACGGATTAACGATTAACGAGTTAATTATTTACTTAACGGTGCCCAGCTATGCACATAATTAAATTCTAAGTTGAATACTTAAAATATTTTAAAGCTATTGCATAGCTTCTACCGCGGACTATGAGCGCGGCGACCGAATCAAGAAATTCCGTAACGAAAAAACCTAACATCAAAGAGTTTGTATGTTTTGGCGCGTTAGGGAAAAATGATTACAGTAAATTTTTACTTAAAAACTGACCGTTGTGAACCTACAAACACTTTTTGTATATCGTTCCAATTTTAGTATATGTACTGCCGAAGCGAGTATGCTTGGACGTTGGACAACATTGTATACATACTCAACGAGTTAGAATATTTCGATAGCGCGATTCAGGACTTAACAGCGTCATATAATATTTTTCAGTTTAACATCATATATAAAAACTATTAATAGATAACTATTAAATTATTAATAGATACAAATAATAATTATTTTAATTGTGTAAAAATATTTTTTTATGATATTTAAATAAACTTTATTTAACTAGATAATGCTTTATAATAAAACTTTCAATGCATTAAATACTCTTTTTTCTATTATTATTAGTGTCGCTTTTTATAATTGCATAAGTTGATAAAAAATGCTATGCAATAGCTTTACCGCGGCAGTCCCCGAGTGCCACACATTTATTTTTTTTGAAAAAACTAATAGACATAATCTAGTAGTTATTGCGACTTTTTTAATACTGAAAGAAATCACTATACTTTTCAAAATAGCGTAGGTATTTGTTATTTATCATTAATATAACTACTGGCAATTCCCGCGGCTTCACCCGCGTCTTAATCTTACTTACTTACTTACGTTAAGTAGGTACGTAAGTAAGTAAGTAAGTATTAGAAAAAATATGGATTGTTAGTAGAAGGTTGAAAATTTAGGGTTATAAGTAATCTGTGAAGCTAAATCATAAAAACATTTCTAAGGCAAGATATGCAAGTATATTATTATATGTTAATTTTACAAGTTACAGGAGACTTTATAGTTCCATACACATATGTAAGTATAGCGGGGCGACTTACCCAAGAATATACCTATTCGAAGTTTCAATTATTAATTAACAAGTAATTCCCCACTTCGTACTCAAACTCCGTCAGCGTTAATACCATGTTTGCTCTCTGTTTTATATTAATGATGATGTCATGTATGTATCCTTTCACTTAAACTAACAAACCTATTACATTTTTTCAAATACAATCGTATAACAGTCAAAGCCGAGAATATTTTGAGCTAGATTTTTATTTATACCTACAGATATACTTATTACCGATTATATAAAGCGTATGTATTCTCATGTTACGAATACATTGTTAGAATGATGGATTAAAGACATTAGAATTTCTACCTGCTGGCTGTTGTTAGTTCCTCATAACGTAAGTAAAAATCAGTTAGTTCTATTTTTTTGCAATTTTTCATTCTAGGCTTACACATTAATCTAGATAATGATGACGTAATGGCTGGTCTACCTTTACACATTTTATATAATGAATTTCTCAGTCGAATCTGCACCTTAAATATTTTTTGGAAAATCTTGTAGATATAATTATTAATATCGATAGTTTTTATGTGTTTCGTCTGAGAACGCATCATATTTTGTCTGCAAACCGCCGGTTATCCCGGTCAACTATAAGTTATTTTTAATTACGGCAAACCATCTCATCTTTGTAAAATCACAACCATTAAAACGCTCCTAGGCCAAAAAAATCACTAGTTAAATCACTAGTTATTTAATAAATTTCATGCCAACCATAATAGGTATTACCTGCTTTTACACAGTAATAACAATATGGAAATTTCTTGCTCTAGTCCTCTTACTTCTAAATAACAATGTTGTTTTCGTAATTAGTTGTCGCTAGGATTTTCATTATATTGTTATTTGTTTTGTTCTATTTTCCTTTTTGTCCTAATTAATTTACCTTTGAATTACTTTGAATGTGGGTGTAATGGAAAATAATATTATTTCTAAGCATTTTGTTTTTCTAACCCGTAATTTGAATGTGCTATATAATTATAATTTGGATATTTTATGTTTTACTATGTCGCAAGCAAAATGCCTAATAAATAAATATTAGGTTTATCATATTCGGCTTCATATAGAGGCAGGGAATTTTTCTATATTTTTGCAAGAAAGACCCTAAATTAAGATTGGAAAGGGGCAGCAAGAAGTTAAAGAAAGTTAGTTGAAAGTAACTTAAAGCATTTTGTAAGACACTAAACTGTATTAACATTAATTGTAACACTTTTTACGTTACGTTATAACATTATAGGTAGGAAGTATATAAAGTGACCTCTGGCTATTTCGAAGGTCTAATGAATGTATATAAAATGTCCCAAAAGGATTAACATAATGTTACTTGGCCCTCTCAATTTACCTGTACAGAAATGAATAGGCAGAATAGGAAAAGCGCTCTTCAAAATAAAAATATCTTAACAAGATGTAGGAAAATAATGCGATTTGCATTCGAAACATACTTCACATTTTATAAAATCTACTTTTCGCTGAGTTTTCGTTACAATAATATATAATAAGATAACTAATATTATACTACTATAATAATAATTAGTTGGAGTAATGAAAGCACTAAGCTTTTACTATCGTCATTATTTCATAGCGGAATCACAATACATAATATATTATGTACATTAACATTTTAAATACACAATTTAATACCATTACATTCGCTTAGTACCTAATTTTGCATGAAATCATTACAAATGGCTAGCAGAAACACAACATTAAATTTGTAAAGCTTACATTAAAAGTTAAACCCGTTTTCAGAACTTTTGTATGTGTACTTCAATGTTTAATGCCAGGCATCGTTCAAAGTGTTTTAACATGTGTGTTTAATAATATAATTACAACAAATTTTTCATTATTATCTCATATTATTGAGTTAATAAGTTATTTTAATCTAAAAAAATATATTTAGACAGTACTTTCTTAGACTTACGTGAACAATTGAAAGTCAAAATAAAATTAAGTTTTCGAATATGTAGGGAATTTACTTGGCTATGGCTCATAACGATTAGAATGATTTAAGGTAGCAAAAGTCTTGATGATTTTTTTTTTATTTTTATCCCACATTTGAAGCTAGCGCGATGGGTAGAATTTACTAAAAGTATATATTTATTTTAAGTAGTTAAGTAGTAAACGTTACTTTGCCCAGGATTGTATACAAGATGCTATGTACATTTGAAAATAAGAGGTGATAAAAAATATATAAGCTTTAACATTAATAATTAAAATGCGTTAAACATTACTTTATAAAAAAATTCACACGATAAATAATATTTTTGTTCTGTAAAATGTATGTATTCTACTTTGAAACAAATTTGTTTAAAAATTTCGTAGATTGACCATCTGTATTCAGTCCTCTCTGTGTTATTATTAATCAATAATTAATTTTGTTCCGGCTACAAACATACAACGGAAATGCAATCTGCGCCGGAAACAATGAACTGAAATGTAAAATTGTTTTGAATAAAAATGAAAGCTCTCATGGCTCAGTTGTCCATTTACGAGTATCTGTCAGTATCGTCACTAGTGAAAGCAAGGGGTTTGATTTTGTTGCGTAAGGAGAGTGTCCACTAATAAATTCCAATTGTATCCAATTCTATACTAAATAATACGTGAAAAAAGTAGATAGGTATACTTAAAAATGTATTTTTTTTCTCATATCGTAATTGCAAAATGGCAGACCTTCTTCAATAACAGTACATTTATGGAACGTGGAAGGACTATATCTTTGTCGGTATAGTTGCACAGTACATAGTATAGTTGTTTGCAAAGTTGATGATGGTAAATATGTAACTCGCTATTGTTAGCCCCAGTGCACTATAAACGTATTATAATATAATATTAAAATTTTGATAATTTGAGGAACAACTCATTTGCAGAAAATGACAAAATTTGTTTTATTTCACATAACATAGATAAGATTTTAGAAGAGATTTTAATATATTCTAATATATTAAAATCACTTATCATAGAATTTGTTATCGAACTCCTCCGAAACAGCTTGAGTGATTTGATTTATATTAATTTTTATGTATATTTGGTAGGCCTGAGAGTAGGTCGTGTGCTATTTTTTATAACACTAGGACTAAGGGGTAATGGTGGCCTACTACAGAAGCTTTGTTTAATTTTTATACTACCAATATAATCAACGTTTGCCGGGTCAGCTTCTATATTTTAATACTATCGAGTAGAAGACAGCGTGCAACGTCGTTGCACCAAGAATAATAATAAAAAGGCAGTTTTATACATCCTAAGACAGTTGACAACATGTGACAGTAATTAACAGCGAAACAGAATCGTAAATGGAAATGTGTAAGAGAGAACTATTTGAGAACATAAGACATTTTTAAGAATGGGATTAAAAGTACTAGAAAAATTTAGAGTTTTTTTATATAAAATGATTTTTGTTTAAATATATAAAAAGGCCAGCAGTATGTTAAGAGATTAGTTGAATTTGGAAGATAATTAAAACTGAGTAGAAGTACGAAAAAGTGCAAAAGTGAATAAAAATGGTCTAAAATGAAAGAGAAAGTGGTAAGTCACAGAGAAGGGGGTTAATTCATAAAGAAAATGGTAAAAAATAGTGTGAGTACTAGAAGAAACTGGACTTGGTCAGAGCTGTGCATATACTGCATAGGTATGTTGGTGAATCGCCATAATTAACTATTGTTAATCAAAAGTATTGAAACATCCATAGTGCAATAGACGTGCTTTAATCCCCGAAGTACCAGAACGTAATAATGTAATACATAATAACAGTAGTTAAAATAATTGAGGGTTAACTGAGGTAAGAAGTTGCTGTGTTAATTTCTGTTAAAGGAAGTAATAGAAGAACATAATTGCATATGTCTTTAGGGAGTGTAATTCAAGAACAATGCGCACCGGAAAAGAATGTAAAAGGAAATTCCAGAAAAGTGTTGCTCTTCGGTATGAAGAGCATCGCAGTGATGCAAGGCCGCCTGGATTTTATAAAGAATTTGGAGGCAAGACATAGGTAGGTAGGTGGCACATTTTGTAACACATGCCTTATGCCAAAAATATTTCACTTTATAATATAGTTAAGCAAACATATTTTGATACATAGATTGATTTGAATTTTTATAACATAATATTTCATTAAATCCACGCTTAGAGTTACACGGTTCGCTAGTGATGAATAGAAATCATAAATTAAGACTTAACGGGTAAGAAGTCTCTTTTAGAATCTGAACTTTCATAAACTTTCATAAAACATCTCTAGGACATAAATAAACTTCTTATAAAATATGTTTCTAGTTTAATTAAGTGTTGGCGTACTATAATATTGTATTACACGTTGCTGCATGCTTTACACTCTTACGACCGGTAATTAATTCTGTGATGTTCTTTGTACATTTAATGAGATTTGTTAAACGCATAAAAGATCGACGGTTAATTTCCGTAAAACTCATCTAGATCTAGATACAATAATGAATATGGAATTATGGAGCAGCTTTAAAAATACAATGTGCAGTAAACTATATTTGTACAAAGTTCAATGTACGAGTACATACTAAATAATGTTATGCGTAATAATAAAAAACATACTTACCTACGGAGGTAAACTACAAAAGGTTTTCTGAAATTTGATCCCTAAAGTGGTGAAGAGGCGTGGCAAAGCGAATTGAAAATAATATTGATTAAACGCTAGTCACATATAACTAAAAAAATGCTATTTATAGTGTTTTAACGATTTCAAATTCAACATATCGAGGTCCATGGATATAAGTGAGTTTACAACAATAACAACAACCAGAAACCACTACTAGCTGGATTTATCCAGCCTGTCCACCTGTAGAAATACATAAGTGCACCAAGAGATGCACCCAAGCGAAGCGAGGATAAGTAACGAGTACTTACATAAAATATTCGTATATAAATGAAAATTTTAGTGCATTAGAATTTCTATTCAATCATTAGTTACGATACTACTGTTGTAACAACACAATTATTTCAATTTTTAAAAAGCTGATATAGTAATAATAAAAATCGAGAGTAATAGAACCAATATTCCAGGAAACTTATTAATTAAACATAATTAATTAAACATAACTAACCTTGGAATGACATTCGAAGCATTGATTTTGACCCTCTTTACATCTCATATGATTTAAATTCGCCTATTGAATTATTCCAATACGTAATCAAATCGTTTACGTACTACATGGCTGTGCAACGTCTGATGTCGCTGCATACATTTGTCCCGCATTAACTATTCCGAATATAAAAAAATGTTTAAATTTACCCTTGAAACAAAAAAGGTAATTTTCCACACCATATTGAAATCAAAATTACTTTGATACTATTATTATTAGGTTTTATATTTTTTGGGAGTTTTTTATACAACAATAGAATTTAGAATTTATATACATACTCGTAGCAGGAGTGTTTATACATATTTTCTGTTACATACCTATACGTTTATGCAACTTTTCAAGTTTAAATGCAATGTAAAACGTATCCTGAAACATAAATTAAGTTAAGTACTATTAATTGATTAATATTTCAAATTAAATAGCGGTAATAATTTATCTGTTAATATTTAACCTAGTTTTAATAAATTTAAATTACAATTAAAGGATTTATTTATATAGATATCTCTGATGATAAATGTAATATTATCCGCAATATGAAGGAAGAATCCTACATGTTGACCCAGATAATAAGCTATCATCATAACAAATTTCATTAAAATCTATCTAGTGGTTTTCTGACGGAGAGAAAAATATTATTAAAACTATAGTACTCGGCTTCTGTATCCGCTGGTACCAGTGGTCGCGTTTTCAAGTCCCGATGAGGGCATTCATTTGTATGATGAGCATTAATATATCATAAATCCATTATTTAATGTATACGAGTACGTGTTAAATAATAGCAAAAATAATACGTAGGATACAATCTATCAATATTTTACGTTTATTTAGTTATCTAAGAAACCAACCAAATATCTTAAGACTATACTTTATCAAAGCATTATTATATACGGTATACATATTAGTTATACAGGAACAAGTTTTTTTCCAACTAAAAGCAGTATTAGTAGACTTTCATTGCTGTAAAAATATGTGCAAAAAAGAAACTGGAGATCGTTTGTAAAAAGTCAAAAATGTTTGATTATGGCGGCATTTCTTTTTTTAAATAATAATTAAACAAAATAATATTATTAGGCATGTAAAATATACGAGAATGTGAAAATATTAAATATACTTCACAGAAATTTTTTATCATATATCCATTAGCCATGAAAAGCAGAATTGGAACGTGATTTAATTAAACTGATAGCAGCTTGGTAAACACCAAGTATTTACTGTATTCTTGTAAAAATAGATGTTTTTATTAATTGAATTGGACATTTATTAATAGATTTTGCTTTTGTTAATAATATAAATAATAGGATAATATTCCACACGCGATAAACCTTAATTATTAAGCTCAGGCCTCATTTTTCTGGCTTCATAGTCCTTATTTATTTATTTTTTATTCAGTAAATTTTCATATAAATAAGTTGCATATGCTTATACATATTATTTAAAATAAATAACAGTTGTAGCAATTTCACAACTGTCCCACTTCAATTCACTTACCACGCTTTGAAAGAGTTATTTGCTCTCAAGTCTAAATTAATCTAGATTTATTGTCAAGGGAACAAAGGTATTTGAAAAAAATACAAGATGTAAGTAGGTTCCCAAGTCAGGGTAAGTAAACACTCGGCTCCGTGCAATCAAACTCGGTGAGCCGCCGGCAACTCAAATACCAATCTTAGAAGGTCTCATTCAATTAAGTCGCCTTGAGGTCGCAAGTCGCGACTGGCTACTTTCAACTAATAATTATATACTTACCGATCCAATAAAAAAGTCCTAAAATACATTTCATATCTATTACCTTAGTAAGCGAGATGGTTGATCATTACTCTCTAGAATGAAGTATCCAACTTTTCAAATACTAGTTTTTGTGATAATGTATAGAACATTTAAAGTCCCAGTGCCGGTAATTATTTTAATTTCAAAAGCTTCGTCTTGAGCACGACCGTAAATAGCGCTCTTTATTAACGAGACATAGTCTAAAATTTCGTCTTAAAATTTATTAACTCCAAAAATAATGAAGTATACCATACAAAGTATTTGTATAATTCTACACTTACATAATATAATCTAGATAATATTTTATATCGTCAATTAAGATGATAACATTTATTAAGAAAGTTTTAGTATGAATCATTTTGAAAGCAAGTCTTAACCGAAATAATCTAATTAGACGGCGAAACGACTATCAAAGCTCAGATTCGAACTTCAGTGAGCAAACTGAAAATATTTATCAAATTAGATTTTCATCTACTCCGAATCTGATTTTCAATTGTGCTGACGGTCTTGATCACGTGTACCTTAATATTTCACCAATATTATTTTCCTCTTAATATTAATTATTTATTAATATTTTTCTAACAATCTGCATATGAAGAGATTAAAATACATCATAAATATTTGGTGACCATTATATCCGAAGTGACAACCAACCAACGCTCATTGCCATTATCTTATGACCTATCCACACGAAAGGACTGTCTGTGTGTGTGTGACTGTGTATTCATCCACTGGTTGCGAAATATATCGAATCCGCAATTTAAAATTATTTATTTATTCTCAAAATATAACGTCTGCTACACTCAACGTGACAATAAAGGCATTCGCTATCATTTTCGCGCCATAAAATATTATTTTTTAGATCATTTGCTCTATAATTATATAACATTAAGAAATTATACACAAGGAAGATAAATATCATAGTTTTATTGTAAAAGGAAGAGAGAAAAACAAATTTTCAATTTAAACCTATTTATACTCTATATTAATTCGTAAGAACATTTTGGCTATCTTTATACCCTCATAGTATTCCATTCTTGATACAAGCTTACAATAAGTGTATTTTAACACAGCAAATAGATTTCAAAAGATGTAGTTATTGTATTGATATCAAATTATGCAAAATTATGTAATAAGTGCATTAGGTCAAAAATATTTTATTTCGAAACAAAAGCAACAGGAAAATTTAATATAGAACTGCTAGTTTCAATATTAAATAAACTATAAAGGGTTTATATATACACGTATTTACAGATGGCGCTGTTTGCATTTTAAGAGTTGTTTACACTCATTCAATAAACAGCAAACTCTAGCAACGATGCATTTGACTTTATATATTTTTGAGCGTACTTTTTATATTGCTTAAAATAAAATGTAATATTATTTTCTACCGTATGGCTATGAGACCATAAATTGTGTATGCGTAGCATATTCAAAGTTCGAGGAGCTGAACAAGCTGCTCTCCGGCGTGACAATCGCACAGGGCGGTGTACTGCCTAGCATTCAGGCAGTCCTGCTCCCCAAGAAGACTGAGAAGAAAGCCTAAGGTGTGCCATTGGTGTGTGGTGTGTGACTATGGTGCGACGATAAGTGTCTCCGTGTGTGCGTCATCGAAGTGTTCGAACCGACAACTGCGTTCACGCAGGCGGTCTCTGCATCATATCACCATCGCCAACATGGCGAATTATTAAAACAGTTAAGCTTTGGAGGTCTAACAGAATAACTTTGCACCAAAGGTAAACGTTATTTTTTCAGCACAAGCTAGTCTTTGTTGAATATGCATTTTATAAAAATGCCTTTCTAGTTTCTGTTGGAGAGGAATTTTTTCACGCGCCCCAGCAAGATTATAGCCACATTTTCAATTTTAATAAATTTTTTGTTAACAGATTTTCTTAGTAATTGTTACTAAAATTTCATCGTAAATTAATGTTTTTTTTAATTATTCGGAAAAAGGCAAAGATGTTAGTCTTATGACAGCGTTATAAGTTTAGCTTCTGTATCTGTGTGTACATATGTGCTTCGTTGTTTGGCTAAAACGACATGTTTAATAAGAGAAGTAAATTATTTCAGATGTTACAAATTGCATATATGTATATCTATATCTCAAGGCATTATGATATACAAATTTTCCTGAAATTGTTTACTCCAAGCCGATTCTGAGTATTTTGGTCATGACTGAAACATGTTCTTATGGAAGTACTATAACGAAAAAGAACGGAACGGGACTTTTCTTCTTAATATAAGTACATTTTACAAAAAAATTGCATTTTAATTAAATGCCAATTATTTGAGTTTGACTTGACTTTGAACGACGCGAACGGAAATAATTTGTTTGTGTTCTCGTGCGCTGTAAAAGCAAGGGGATTTTATAGCTCATGCAGACATGAACGCGACGTGATCAAAACTCCCTTGCTTAATTGGTTGTGTATGTTTATTCATGATTCTACATATCAATGTTTTTAGATAATTTGTAAATAAAGTGATTATTTACGATGCGACAGAATAAGACTACAGTATAAAGGTAGTCGTTAAATCTCCCTTTATTATAGTGGTATGCGTACAAGTAGGTACATGCATTATAAACATAAAAATACGGTGCGAATATAATTAGAATGATCTGTATTATACAAAATATATCCTGTGGGTAAGGAAAATGAAACTTTATAGTAAACTAGCGACTCGCTCTCGCTTCGCTCGGGCTCTTCCCTAGATTTAGCACAGGTAAAGCCGCGGGATCTGCTAGTTATGCATATAAACCTTCCTCTTGAATCACTCTATCTATTAAAAAAAACCGCATCAAAATCCGTTGCGTAGTTTTAAAGATTTAAGCGCACATAGGGATATAGGGATATAGGGACAGAAAAGGCGAATTTGTTTTATACTATGTAGTGATGATGATGATGATGATAATATGCGGACACGTCCAAGCTTTTCTCATCTATGTCGTATTTTATTATCGAACGTATTTATATATATACATATTTATGACATATATTGTCATCAACAGAATAAGACTACAGTATAAAGGTAGTCGTTAAATCTCCCTTTATTATAGTGGTATGCGTACAAGTAGGTACATGCATTATAAACATAAAAATACGGTGCGAATATAATTAGAATGATCTGTATTATACAAAATATATCCTGTGGGTAAGGAAAATGAAACTTTATAGTAAACTAGCGACTCGCTCTCGCTTCGCTCGGGCTCTTCCCTAGATTTAGCACAGGTAAAGCCGCGGGATCTGCTAGTTATGCATATAAACCTTCCTCTTGAATCACTCTATCTATTAAAAAAAACCGCATCAAAATCCGTTGCGTAGTTTTAAAGATTTAAGCGCACATAGGGATATAGGGATATAGGGACAGAAAAGGCGAATTTGTTTTATACTATGTAGTGATGATGATGATGATGATAATATGCGGACACGTCCAAGCTTTTCTCATCTATGTCGTATTTTATTATCGAACGTATTTATATATATACATATTTATGACATATATTGTCATCAATTTAATTTATTAGATAATATATTAAGTAAAGTAAAATAAGACTTTTCTTTTAATTCACGTGTTAAGAGCTGTTTTGTCAAAGTATTTCTAAATATTACGCATTCAATTATTTAATAAATAATCGATTAAACCGGTGTTGTGTATTTTGTACTGTAATAAATATTAACTGCAAAACTTAGATACACAGTTGAGAAAGTTAACGCATGGTTTAACTTCTGCTAGTAACAGAGAGATTTAATGCTTAAGGGCTTGGGCATCCCTTGTAAACAATGGCATTCTACGTGAACAGTCTTGTTCTTCGTGTAAAATAATAATGTATACTGACCGGTTTGTTAACTAAAACAATGGAAATTGTTATGATATAAAACCACCACAGTGTTTTATTCGGTTGTCTTTTATTTTTGTTAAAGATATCTATCGCCTAGTATTGTACACATACGAGTATATTCTACCAGCGACTCACACTCGCTTTGCTCGGGTTCGTCCCTAGGTGCTCCCTACCAAATTGAAAGTTTTTAGCACAAAAAAGTTGCCAAGTTATGCCTTACAAAATTACGCCTATTTACATGTGAAATTTCCGTCAAAATCGTTCCAGCCGTTTCAGTGAATAGCTGGAACAAACAGACATACAGAAAATATTAAAACTTGATTTTTTTTGTAAGTACTGAACAATATGTATTCTTATGTATTTAGTAAAAAGCTGCTAATTTGAAATTAAAAACTTCAATTTTATTTATTCGCTCTGTGCGCGACTTCAGCGCCATGGTACGTTTGAACTACAGGGGGCTATTGTAATATATTTTACTAAGTATTGAATGGCTGTCAGTAATAATAATATCGAATGATAAATAAAAAAATGCTTTTTTAATTAAAGGGAATATTTATAATAAATATTTGTTAATGTAAAGTGTTCTTGTGCATTAAAAAATAAAATGTAAGTATAGTTAATACCGAAAAAGTAGCATAGAAGTTAGCACACATAAAGGTAGGTTAACTGAAATCAGACTGAAATCAAATAAAAAGAAAATAGAAAAAGTTTTTTTTAAAATTAAAATTATAAGAAAACTTGAATAAACATTCAATTATTTTTTTTTAATAGCAAATTTAGATTAAACGAAATTACCAAAATATTTTATGTTTCAAAATTCTACAAATTAAAAGTGCTGATTGTTTTTGAGTACAAAAAAAATAGATTATGTTTGCTAACTAAAATTAACATATTACAATTCAATAATAAAGCTGGGAAAAATTGTTAATCGATTAAATTTATCATTTTTATTTTTAGATTTTAATATTTAATATTTAAAATTTATGATCATTGGTATGGATAATCTTTTTGTTTAATATTATAAGTGGCAAAGAGTAAATGAATCTTAAATAATTAATGAAAAGTTTATAATAAAAAAATTCAATCTTATTTTTTAATATATAATTATGCTAAATTTAAAAATGTTTAAAAAAAAATTTTTTTTAATTAATAATAATATTTCCTAGCATTTTCTAAACTTACTATTTTTTTAAGTTTTACTCCTTTCAAGATTTTTATTATTACGGATAGTAAGGTTATGATTCTACTTACTTTTGTCTCCTAACAGCGGCTATCCATTTTTTCCTCTGATTTATTTTCCAACTTGCTGTTGGAAATTTATAAAAATGACAAGCACTTTTTCTACCTGTATTCTTACAACTTACAACACAACAACTTTTGTGACTCATTTTATGTTATTTTATTTAAATAAATTTTAAATAACAATTCACTTGTATATTTAGCTAACTCGAAACATAAAAACAGCCCCCCGTAGTATCGGATATAGCCACGGGTAGCGCTGACGGTAAATCAGTTTCTCCCCACCACCGGCTTCGCACAGAGCGAATAAGTATAGATGTATAGATTCGGACTTATGTATAATCATCATCACTACATAGTATAAAATAAAGTCGCCTCGCTGTCTGTCTATCCCTATGTATGCTTAGAACTTAAAAACTAAGCTTTTTAAGAGAAAGGTTTATATGTATGATACATGCAGAATATAGTAGTAGAGAAACACTGATAATATTTGAGGTTTCTAATATGATGTCGTAAATAAACACATTTTTGTGAATAATTGCAAACGCTGGCTAAAATCTACGAGATTTATAATCAAATCAAAATAATGTACGTACAGTATTTTACACCTTAAAAAGGTCTACAAAAATCCGTGATGGCATATGTCTATTTCTTAAGGATAACATACTATATTCATTTTTATACTTTAAAAAATGGGCAATTAAAAAGCGGTAATTGCAAAGCTATTTACACAAATATGATATTAATCCTTATCACTTTATACAAATTAGACGCTTTAAGAATTTCATGCACATTAATTTACTATTTTACACCATATAATTTAAACGAATACCTTAGGAGCTATCCCAAAAAATTACAGACGCGAGAATAAAACCATAGTAAAAAGAATGACTTTATACTATGATAAAACTCAAACGCCTCGCTACGGACGAGTCGCTAGTATTACTCGTATGTCACTCACCTACGGGCTACGAACTATAAGTAAAAATGTATTAGAGATATGGACTTGTGTAAATAATTCTGAAATGACAGAAGAAAGGGGCTTCGAGCTCGAGGTAGTCTTTAATTAATATTTTGAGTTAAAATGTTCTATGCTTGAGATCTCTTTATCTTTGTTTAGTTATAACTGAAGCATTTTCTTACTTTTAATTCAGATTATTAATTGTGAATTTCTAAAGGTTATAAAAAGCTTTTAATTAGCTTCTACTTTACTATATTGACGCAGTCTCGCTATGACGCTAATGAGCGTTCGTTGGCATGTTGATTATTAATACATATGTCGTTTGATTCGTCTTAATAACACCATTAAGGTATATAGATGTCATTATAAATCAAAGCTTTATTAAATAAAATTTGAAAACTGTTTAAAATTAAAAACTGCATGAATCTAATTGATTCAAAAACTTATTATTAAACAAAGTCAGAGACACAAGTCAGGCGTTTGGTATATAAGAATTAAGTTGAAATACTAAAACCCGACTGCTGGCAAATCATGCTTTAAAAAGTAAGAAATAAGAAAATAATCTCGTCTTAAATTGCTACGTACAAAATAAACAACTTACACGTAACAAATTTTTGTGTGTTTAATACATATTATGATAGTCGTATAGTAGTAGTGCGAAAATGCACAGGCTTCATTCCAACTCGAAAAAATTAACCCCTCCCGTGGAATACATTTGTTTGCTATGGAAGAACCCGAGAGAAGTGAGCGTGATCCTAGTGTCTAACATAATAATTACCGGAATATCTAGGTACTGTTTAGTTGTCTATGTAGCATATAAAATAAATAAATAAATAAATATGTTGGGACATTATTATAATAGCGCCATCTAGTTCCGTGGTAAGCTACGAAGCATGTGCTACGAATACCAGACAGTTGATATACTACACGTACATATACATTTTAAATACCTACATATTATAAATAAAAACTCCTATAACCGGAGTACAAACATTCATGCTCAACAAATGAATGTCCCCAGCGGGACTCGAACCCGCGACTGCTGGCGTAGAAAGTAAGATCACAACCAACTGAGCCAAACGTGTCGTCGTATCTTTTGATAATAAGTACCTACTGTTAATTTAATTTTGGTTAATATATATTTTTATTAATTTCTCTAATAATCTAAAATAATTATATATTTCACACTTTGCATACATAAAAATGTAATCATTTTACAGTAAATCTATTGATATGAATTAAATCTATTGATATTTGATATGAATTACATATGAGGGAAGCTATATTGTAAAAAATAACTTCTATTTAGAACACTTTCTCATATTTCCACCTTCTTGGTGTCTATTCTGTCATTTTTTCCATTCAATGCCAATTTCGCTTAATGAAAATGGAAAAGTTATTCGAGTATCGTAAATAACCGACAACTTTTCTTTTTGGCTCCATATTGAATGCTATATTTCTAAACCTAGATATTGTGCTGTTTGTAAAGGTAATATGTGTTATTAATGAAATGATAGATTGTCGTAAGTATTCAATTTTAGCGTGAGAAAAATCTCATGCATACAGTTTGTTAAAATATTCAAGAGCACGTAACTACTATTACGTATTTTACAAAATCATCGAAGTATCACGTTTGCTCTTCACCAAACTCTTATAAACGCTGAAGTATAACAAAACATTCACATTTTCCCACATAATATTTTGATGAAAGGTTGGGATGAAAACTAAGAGTGGGTATATCACTTATTTCATTGTATAAATAAAATAAACATTCACATTGAAAATGTATCATAAATTGTTTACACTGTTGTATTCAGACCTTCTTAATGCTTCAATGCTGGAACGAATGTTAACATAAAATATAATAGCCGGACGAATAATATATATTCTATTATTTAGGAAATAGCCATTAATAAATCTTTTTACATTCAATTTAATATTATTATAAATACCTACAATACTTCTACTTGAACGTTGATAATGAGTTAGAGAGATTAAAATAATACACGCGATGTCGCCCTTAACGTTATATTAATAACACCCGTCTCAAACTATGTCCAAATAACCGTTTGCGAAGTGAATCTCATCGAAATAGTTAATATTCGTAAAATGAAATGAAACATTTCGATTCTAGCAACTTCGACAAAGCAGTACGCTTACTAGAAAATCCAGATTCCGTTTTAAAAGCTCAATAGTTTGTTATAGTATTTCATATAATGTGTGTAAAATATTTTGTGTGACTTGAATCTAGGACTGGTTTATTAAAAACAAGTTTAAAATGAATTATCAACATTTTAAAATGAAATGGGTATTGTAAAAATTAAATATTTTTGGATTCTTGTGCAAATGGTGGTAAGCCCTGTCCGCACTACGATATTTCACCATGCGTTTTTCTTATAGATATTGGAATCTTATAGAAGTACCGCTGGCGGTTAAAATTTACGCGGGAAAAATACGTAATTTGATGCAAATTGAAAGCGGTGCGGTGCGGATTTATTACCGCGTGGATGTTTTGTACAGCATGAAGTAGTTATGGCTATGTCCGCACAGCGAAATAAAAATCGCGCGTTTTGCTGATTGCTCTGTCCTGCACCGGCGATACTGGCAGGATGTCTGGTTCGTCTCCTGGCCGAGAAAATGTAGACTTTGGTATGGAGCAATTATTAACGCTGATGCACAGTCCTTCCCCGTGGGACTTTAATCCAAATTACCACGACAGAATATTGTAGACGAGATTGTGAGAGCAAATACAATAGATATATAGTTTAATTAGGATCAATGAAGTGTTGTTGAAAAAAAAACAAAAAAGTAAATAAAGTAAAAACTTTATTGAAAAATCGCAGTGCGGACAGAGTTATTTATTGGATTTTGACTAGCAGAGTGCGGATGGCAGATTTCTTGAATATAATACATACCTAAATATTTACTATACGACTATATATATATATATATATATATATATATATATATATATATATATATATATATATATATATATAAAAAAAATACGATTTATACTATTGCAATAAATCAAATACTTAAAAACAAACTCTTAGACGCTCATAATAAATAATAATATAAACAATATCCGCTGTGTAGAGGTAAAGTCCATGGTGTCCTCAATTAAGTAAAAATCGAAAATAGGTTCAAAATAAAGGTTTTTCAAAATCATAATAGCATTGTATACTTACAGTAGTTGGACTCTGCGTATTCTGATTGGAAGAGAAGTGTTCAATAACTTCCCAGTTTGACTTCTTAGGTGGAGGTGTATCAGCCGGTGATGCAGAAGTAGCCCGCTGTACAGATGATGAACGTTGTACGACAGACGGAGTGCTACCGCCCGAGTCGTTGGTACGATGCGGCGCAGTGGACCGTAGAGACGCACTTCGCCTTCCACGTAACGCATCCTGTAGGTTGAACATTTATATTAATTAACTTGAAGGAGTAATACAGTGGATTATTTGACGAAATTTAGAGTTCTGTTCACAGAAAGACTGTGAAAGCATCGAAGCAAAGGTAAGTCATAATATAAGAGATTTCCATCTACATGTACTGATTTATCACGACATATATATAGAACCATATGGGTAGATACTTACCTAAGATTTGAAAGATATTCCTTTCACAAAGGGCAGTGCGGGGGCGTCAAAAATAAAAACGATTTGAATGATTCTTTTTACCTACTCCTTTTTACCTTCCTCAGTGATTAATATAATTATAATAATATAATAAACTAGAATTTTCTTTGTGAATACAGATTGAAATTATTATCAAAATAGTTGGAAATTCAGTCCCATCACGAATATTCTGGTATAATTATTACCTTTCATATTAATATAAATTCAATAGTAAATGCTTTAACAAAGTAACCGAGAAACTGATTATGGACAGAGATAGTGACAGTTTCCATACAAAGGGTTGTAGCGCATTCTATCTCGGACGTCGTTGTCAAGAGATTACTGGGAAATATAACGATATTTTTATTGATTATTTTATTAATTTTTTTATTTCTTTATTAAAAACTACGTTTCGTTACATTTTTTGGGGGCAATAAATATCTACTGTTTAATTAATATTACGAATTTAAAAACATCAAAATTTTAGATTATTTAAAAGTATGTTTTTAAAAAAATCTTATATTTATTTTTCTTTTAATGAATACTTCAGTTAAAATATAATAATATGTTTCTGGTGGCCTTCGAAAAGTAGATTGAGAATTAAGGTATCGAGGTATCGACACTGTGTGTGTACTACTGTCGTACAAAATCGATATTTTCATGCGTGCTTTATTTCAAAATTCCAACAGTTTTATCCTAGTCTTAAATACCTCTATCCAATTTTATAGCAAAGAAAACGTGCATGTCGGAATGAACTTAGCAAACGAGAGACACGTGGAAAGCGTTGTGGACTATGGCCTCATCACATTCATCTTAAAGGAAGCCCCGTACCACCCCATGTATATTTTTAATATTTTGTGTAGAAATAGATTTTTTATTTAATCTTATTAAATTAATAAAGATATTTTTCATCATCACTACATAGTATAAAACAAAGTCGCCTTTTCTATTCCTATATCCCTATATCCCTATGTGCGCTTAAATCTTTAAAACTACGCAACGGATTTTGATGCGGTTTTTTTTAATAGATAGAGTGATTCAAGAGGAAGGTTTATATGCATAACTAGCAGATCCCGCGGCTTTACCTGTGCTAAATCTAGGGAAGAGCCCGAGCGAGATAAAAGTCTTTGTCAATGACAATTTTCATTTTAATTGAACATGAAAATAGCAGTACAAAAATATTTGTCAGCCACAGAATAGAAATGCTGAAAACAGATATGGAATATTAATTTCTGTAAACTCTAAACTGTCTGAACTCAATACTCGACGTTGATTGTGCGGTCGCATTGTTATGCTGCGGTGCACAAGACTTTAAGTAGCAGAAGGTACCAGACTAAAATTATATTCCCAGTTTGTACTAGTTGTAGCGTACAACTTAAATTATGTTTAACTTAGTTTTAGTATAAACTAGTGGAATCCGCGACTTCGCTCGCACTGAATCTAGGGACAAACCCGAGCGAAGTGAGGTTGAGTCGCTTGTTTAAGATAAACATTTCATCATACATTACATATGTGTAACTCTAACGGTTTTGGCAGCGCACGCCAGAATAGCTCGCAAATGATAGATTTTTTACTACTTACTTAACACTTATCCTTATATTTTGGACAATTTACACAATATCTTTATAAATTTTTGCCTATGTAAAGTTTCTTTAAAATCCATTTAGTAGTTTTTACGTGAAATACAAACATCCATCCATCCATCCATTCTTACAAACTTTCGCGTTTATAATATTAGTATAGATAGAACAGAGTATTATTTTCACTTTAAGCAAACTGTGTTAGGCTTCTTTTAATATAATAAAAAGTGACGTAAAACGTGAGTCTTAAGATTTTTAATTATTAGCTACATATTATTTATGGGTTTAAATTAATAATATAAATAAAATTAAGTAAATAAATAATTACTACTACTAGTCCATACTATTCATGGTAAGGTGACGAGCGTTATGAATATCAGATTACCAAAAATTCGAGCTGATCACATAAATGGATATCTCTGCCTCCTCCTCGAACCAGCGGCCGCCAGTAGGTACAGTAAGTAGGCGATTAAAACTGAGCCAAATGTTCTTAAACGCATATTTTACAATTATGTCATTTTAAACGTTATATTATATTCAGTCTAAGTGGATAATACTGTACAATAAAGTATATTTTATTAACTGTTCTTTGTCTAAATGATTACACTCATATAAGAAAATATATCGACCACATACAACATGCATATCAAGAAGAAAATTCCAAGAAACATCAATGTTATTGAAGAAAAGCAAATACGTGTATACGGATTTCTA
Organism: Boloria selene; assembly: GCA_905231865.2. Classification (NCBI taxonomy): domain Eukaryota; kingdom Metazoa; phylum Arthropoda; class Insecta; order Lepidoptera; family Nymphalidae; genus Boloria; species Boloria selene. Next base: position 7,660,978 of record HG993131.1, read on the forward strand.
ATTTAACACCTGTAGTCCTTGGAGTTTTGTTTACGTTATGTTATATTCGATATAACAAATGTAACACTTTTACTTATCAATAATAATGGGGGGCGGGGTGATATTTAGTAAACCCAAAACGAATGATGGATCACATTCATCTATCAACGTCGCATAAATCAACGCATTTTCAGTATTGAAGCGTTGTGTCAAGATCAAAAGTAGTATTAGTGTACTTTTAATGCAAATTAACAATGTCATTTTAAAACTGGAGCCTAATGTTAAGCTATATCAGATTTATTTTCACACCATTTCTGTGTAAATGACAAAAAATCTTTCGACAAGTCTTTTTTGTGACAAAAAAGTCAAAAAAATTGTAAGCCAACTAAATAGGTGATTAAGCAGGTACTTTCTTTTATTTATAAGTAATCTAGTCACTAAACGCAGGCCTTCATTTAATTTTAATCGAACACAAAATTACCGCTGCTGAGGAAATAATACCTACTTGTTCCTTGAGAAACGGAAAGCAACACAGGAAATTGAATGTCCGGCTATAACATAAGATAAAAATTATATTGTAGATAAAAATATTGAATAAAAGGAAATTTATCGATTCTCATATTACCTATACATCAAAATTTAAAGTATTTTTATAATATAATATTCAAAGATCGAGAACGATATAATAAATTTTGTGTTTATGAAATATTTGGGAAATGTAAGGCAGCAAGATGTACAAATAAATGATTAAAGTACGAGTATCTTATTGAGTCCGATGAATAGTGTCTATCAGGCGGAATGCCCATTTGTAAGCTTTATACATGTATAAACCGGCTATTCCGGCCAATATTATCGCAGTTTAGTCTTGAAATGGTTATATATTATATATAACGCTCGATATACCAAAGTGCAATTCGAATTTTGGGCTAAAATCATTCACAGTACGTGCTCCAATACTATGGAATAAGCTTCCTAAAACTATTCAAGACAGTCCCTCTATTGCATCGTTTAAACACCAAGTAAAAGATTATTTTCTATCTCAAGTTACTAATTAATCATCAACTCTATATTATCAAGTATTTATATGTATAGTATGTATGTAGTATGTATGTATGTATGTATGTATGTATGTATGTATGTATGTATGTATGTATGTATGTATGTATGTATGTATGCATGTATAATATATATATTAAATAATATAATATATAAGATATACTCGTATATACATAAACATCTATATATTTTATATGAATATTTTGTCTTTTATGAATATCTTTTTTTTTTTTGTATAATCTTGCACTTTTGTATGATCTTGTCTGCTAATTAACAATCTCTCTGACCCCATAGGTTGACTGGAAGAGATCTCTGTTAGAGATAAGTCCACCTTTGCCCTCAACTTCTCTATTATATGTATGTTTGTTTTTTTTTCATGTGCAATAAAGAATATATATATTGTAACTGTATTATGTGTATATCTATGAAACAAACCTATTAATAGTAAATGAGAATCTTAATGAACAATCAATTCTATTATGTCTTAGAAGTTTGTATTTGTATACATTTTTATGCAAATATTACACTATATTATTAAGTTCATATTGAATATTTAATATTAGGTCATACTCATAAAAGAAGAATTCGAAGATGCTCAGTATCATTACCTATCAATTTAGTTACAAATCTAAAATGAACACTTTTTCTGAGTATGACCTTATTATCTTTTTTTGTCGACAGGGTAGTTATTTAATCCACAAACAATATATTTATATTTTTTCTTTAATTAAAACCTTTTCATATTGCATGTCAATAGGTACCTCATTAAAAATAATTGGTTGACGATTTTCGTCAGTAAATATGGTCTGAATAAACAAACATCTTGATTCAGTAATTCTACTTAATATTATTACTTATATAGCTACCTAATTCGAAGCGATATTTTATAAATAAGTAATAAATAATGATTAATTTTTCTAATATATATGCGACAAAATTAATCATTGAATCATAGTCTGAACACAAAGTAGCATTATGTAATGTAATCGTCTATTATTAATTTAATGATATTATCAATTGGCGACTTACCCTAACTCTACTCGGGTTTGTCTTTAAATACGTTTTTTTAGTAACTCGTAGTATCAATTCTGAGGGATATATTTTATTACAGTAAAAATTATATTATATCGTTGTACCAAATTTCACCGAAATCTAGTCGTTTTCTAAGTCAGATAGACAAAATAAAGAGAGTAATATTCTAAACATTATAGATTCAGTGTCTGTATCCATCTTACAATCGATTTTAATACGAATAAAAAAATGTACACATTCAACTCCGTAAGTTTATTTCATGTGTTAGATTTACTTAAACTGGTAGCCGTAGAACGTTCAAACAAACACTCTTCAGTCGTATACTGTTAGTAATTGGTATAGACATTAGACACAACTATAACGATCGTTGAGCGTCTGTTGGTGACCGTGTCACTTCAGACCGACTTGACTGATTGAGGTCGAATACAGTATTTACACGAAGAATTTGTTTCGCAAAGTGGATAGTTCGTAGCTATATAAGGAGCTGTAATACAGCAATTAAAAAAAAACTATATTTATTTTTTTATGCACAGAATATATTGTACGTAATATGTAAAAGATTATTTTGGGTTAAAAAGCAACCGGGGGATCGCACAATCTGGACCAGATAGGTCGTGCGGTGGTCAAGGAATAAATTTTTTTAATATTCTCAAAGGTATTAGCTTGTGAATTTCCAAATTTTAATTTCATCTTTTCAATTTTTTTATATTTCTGAATGGCGTTTTCTTATGTTTAATGGCGAAATTTATGTTCTTATGGCACTTATACTATCTGATGTGATGCAGCATAATACAATAGTGCCTGGAATAACCTTAGCCATAAAAGCACTTCAATATTATGGAGGATTATATTTTAAGATGCAAAGGTTTGTATAGTGCATACAGATTTGAGCCAACCTACAGTACCTTTTGTTGCAAAACCAGCGGGAAAGCTTAATAGAATGTCAGCAAAATAGAGTCTTTGTTCGCTATTTTCAGCTGGAGAGACATAGAATTAAGATTATTTTGATGATTCATAGTTAATATAAACATACAAATCTTGTTTTCATGATAAATGTTATATAAATAATTTTATTACTAATTCATTTTGATAATACTCTGAATGAAATATTAGAACATGATTTTCACTATCATATTGAATAAAGCTAATAGTGAAAATCATGTTGTCAATCATGTTGATGCCGTGACCGTTGCAATCGAGCATTTTAAAGACGTCTTCCAATGCACTGGTAACATATATCACCCATAAAGCATTTAGATAGTTACGAAGCTTACTGAATTGAAACTTAGCACTTAATTACCGTAACGTATACTATCATCATCATCAGCCCTTTTTTTTAACGTCCCACTGCTGGGCACGGGCCTCCCTCATTACGAGGGGGATCAGGCCATAGTCCACCGCGCTGGCCTAGTGCGTGTTAGCGGACTTCACATGTCTTTCGACAACTTGCTAGGTTTTCTCAGACATGCAGGTTTCCTCACGATGTTTTCCTTCACCGTAAGACAAGTGGTAATCATGATAGAAATGATTCGCACATGAAAATATCACAGGTGCGAGACCCGGATTTGAACCCGCATCACTCGGTTATCCGAGCGACGCATTACCGCTAGGCTACCACTGTCTATTTTTATTCTAAAACGTATACTATAAGATAGTCTTAATATGAAGATATAGAACCACGATAAGGAATGTAAAAAAGTTAATACTGAATTGTTTTTGTCTAATGACATTTTATTAAATAAAGCTTAAAATAGTGCTTTTCATACAACCTTATGCTTATAAAAACTTTAAAGTTTTTACTTAAAATGTCTCGCGGCATGACTTGTCATTTTAAGTTAAATGATACAAAAGCTGACATTTTAAGGTTGTTTCAGTCTCGTAGTACTTGTTGCGGAAAATAGAGATTTTAAAAATGTTCTTCAACGAAAAGATGTTACCGCGGCGAAAGCTCCATTACGTTACGCGAAGGCTCTATTGTGTGTTTATATTTTTAGCGCGATAAATTTTTGTAAAGTTTTAAAATTACGTTCTCTAAGATATCATAATTATTAGGAGTTCTAGAAATATTTTATATAATAGAAATGTATAGATGTACAATGCACATGTATTCATGCATAGTAACATAATAATGTTCATTATATTTTATAAGATATTTCTGCCTAAGTGATCGCTGCAAGAAAACGATTTGCAATATTTGTTTTAACATAGACGGCGCCTTTTATTGATAAGTCCCCATGTGTTGAAGAAGACGAAGATTTATTATAGACATGTTTTATATTGTCTTAAAATATTAAGCAAGCGGCAAGGTCTCTGACGCGAAATACTCCACTTTACTGGCAGGCTTCATAAACACAAACTTAATCTAAAAGATCGAAGAGTTTTGTGATATTTACACTGTATGATCTATAAAATGGTCAACGGTGTATTTAAAGGCAAATTCAAAGAGAAACTGAAATTTATAATTCGATATGTCAGCCACAGAAACCAGACAGCTTTTTGATAACCTTCGGCAATATTTAATATTTACCAAAACGAACGTATAATACATACAACAATAATTTAAAGAATAAATGTGATATCTTTAATGATTAAATTTATTTTTTGACAAATAATAATCAAAGTACAATAATTCATGATAATATTCTTTATTATACATATAACAATTTCGCGAACTGATCACTCTCCCTTTTTTGAAAATGGTCAAAAATATTACGAAAAGACTTAGGTACTTGCCTCTAAGTAAAACGCTTTAAGAGCTTTAAAATAATATCATCATTCGTTGGTCGTAATAATAATAGATTCCATCTAAGAACTAAGACTATTTTCCGTTCATTTCAATTCAAAGTAGGTACTCGTAATACCTTTTTGTTTCTAACATATTATAATAACCGTCTTTTATTAAAATTTTAATATTATTACAACTTTTTTATGAATTTGTATTAATATCTTATACTTATAATATCTTGCAAGTCTACGAAAAAACAGGTAAATATAACAGTAAGTAAAAACTGCCTCTTTAGTACTTTGTTCTATTTTGTTATATCGCAATTTTTTTTTTTGTATTATGTTATCTATATAAATAAAATGATAGAGGTCTGCAGTTGTGCGCGCATCACGGAAAAACTACTGGATAGATTTCAATGAAACTTTCTAAGTTTTATTTCTTAGACACTTGGCCCTTATCAAAAAAAAGTTATTGCGATATCTTCATTTAAAAAGTTAAAAAGTTATTAAAGTTTCAAGAAACAACGATTATATTCCAAGATCCCACTGCATGATTCTGCAGGTACGCGTTTTTTTGATTAAATTAATTTTAAATGAATGTTGAGGAAGCATTCAATGGATTAGCGACAGGTTGCCAGTTAAAAGTTGGCCGCAATTACCTGTAATTAATTCATGTATAATTCATTTTCTGGTGTAAATTGCAGCTATATGTTTTTTAATCAATTTTAAGTAATTTTAAAGGAAATGATGTAAAGAATAGAAAAAAAAATGGTTGCTAGCTCCCAGTCAGCCGCAACGTTAGGGTTGCCAGGTGTAAACAGGTGTATTATTGTTAGTTATTTATTTTTTTTACATTATACATTTGTTATTTTAAAAATAAATATTACAAAATTAAGTTTTATATTACCTGTTCACGATAATGCATGGTTGCCAGTAAAAAAATGGCCGCAACCAGAGGTTTCCATGCTTTCTTTTAATCAACGATTATTCCTCCAGGTAAGTGTGAGTGCAAGAGAATGGATTGTTACGTGATGTAAACAAGAGTACAATGTAGTGTAGATGTAAATCTAGTATTTTTCTTTCATGAAAATAATTTCGCGTTGACAAAAGAACAATTTTAATTGAAAAAGTGGTCTACGACATCTTTGAAGCACTTCGATGATGCTTTATTTGTTCATTTTCGTTTTTTTTAATGAAGGACTAGTTACTTTCTTTTTATAATAAAATCTTATCAATAATATCGTACTTAAATCGTAATAATTAAATCAAAATAAAATAAATAAACGCGTACCTGCAGAATCATGCAGTGGGATCTTAGACCATTAGTATATGCACTGCGTGTTCAGTGATGTATGTTTCCTTCTCGCGGAGTAGTGGGGCAAGCGGAACATTTTGTTAATATTTCAAGCAACGCGGACGAAGTCGCGGGCATCAGCTAGTCGTTACATAAAATTCTCGTGATATTTATCAATAGAAATATTTCTTGAGAGGCGGCAACTAGGCGGCGTAATGGATATAAATTAAAAGTAAAAGGTTTTATAACACTTCTTAATAGGTACTCATCGAAACTAACTCAATAAATACTAAATTAAGTTGACAGCGTGCTAAGGTAAATTATTTATTCAAGGTATTGATCACGAGTCCACGTGTCTTAACATTGACGTGTATTATGTTTATTGGTATAGGCACCTGAAATAATTAATTTTCATAAATGTGCTGTTGTCTTATAATTATCATAAATTAAGCCGATCATGTATGATTCGGGTTCGCGCATAAAGGGTTCCGTATTAACATGCTAGATATTATGTACTGTATTATCGTTTTTAGGGTTTCGTACCTCAAAAGGTTTAAAAAAAGAACCATTATAAGGTCACTCTCTTGTCCGTCTGTCTGTACGTATGTCACCGCCGATTTTCTTAGGAACGAGTGACCAAGTTGAAGTTTATACCAGGTTCTTAGCTCTATATTCCTTGTTAGGTGTATGAAAATCAAGGCCCTGAGTCGACATGATAAAAAGATATAGGCAAAATTAAATTTTCGCGAAAACTTTATAAAATTTACCTCACTTTTCAACTTTTTTATTTTTCAGTATTTTCCGTTTATTTGTGCTGTAAGATTTTACTTGGAAAGCTTATTTTTAAAAGTATATTTACAGTACCACAAATAATGCTATGACATTACTAAAGAAATAAAACAACGTATCTGTATGTTATTCAATAGTCTTGGTAGAAAGGTAATAAAAGTAGATATGTAACAGAAATCACAACATTAGCGTACCTGTCCCAAGACTAAAGTAAAGACCTATGTGTTTAAGTTTCAAGTGTTTTATTATATACTACATATTTTATTTGTCCAGAAATCAGTGAGAAAGGAATAATGGTAACTAACAGAACTTGTCAGCTTCATCCAAATGGAAAATTTAATTACATCCCATTTCTGCCACAGTAGATTCCTTTAAGCTGCTGTGAAGTGAGTAAGCGTCATAAACCGTAAAATAAAAGACTTGCCCATTTTTGACGGTGAAATTTCGTAAACACTATATTGGTTAAAGGTTCTTATTTACAAATTCATTTTGCTGTAAATAATAGTTTGTAGAGAGGAATAAAAATATGGAATAGTACCTAATGTTTTATAATCCATTAATAAAAATCTCATAAAAATAAAAGTCTCGTAAAAATTAAAAATCATTATATATAGGTACATTTATATGTTGAATACATATAAACTTATTGTATTCACATCTGTCGATGTAAGTTAAAGCTTAAAAAGCAGCAACAGTGTTATTTTTGAAAGCGTACTTTACTATTCCATTCGAGCCTATTATGCACTACCATCATTACCATAAACAAACACATCACGTGTACACGCTCAAATATTTGTTTAGGCTTAGTCGTTTCAACAGATGGGATAAAAACACCTAATATTTGTAGTATATTCCGCATAATAAGCATTATAAATACTGTAAGCATGCATTTTTCAGAGTTTAGGGCTTAGTGTAATTAGGCAGCGAGAGAAAAATTCTAACATATACTAAAGGAATTAAGTAAGTATAATATATTATGCCTACAAATTTTTACCTGAACGTATTATACGTGGAATATTTGCTACATTACTCTTTTATTCCAAAATATTCCTCAAACTCTTGAAAATGTTATTTTAATATTTGTACCTAAGATTTTTACATATAAATATTTTTCTTATTTTTTTTAAATAAAATCTCAATCTTATATTTCTTTTAATACAACTAAGTTCTATACAGTTTAAGTACAGTAAATAGGAGTAGAAAGTGTAACGATGTAAATCGTAGCTTAGACTGACAGGCATCAGGTTACGCACATCATTTGCAAAATTAGGAGAGTGTTATTAAGATTTTGAAATAATAGTGACTAGAGTAGATACTCAGCATCAATTCGCTTCGAGTTCATCCCTAGTAAAAAAAAGTAATCTGTCCCATGTCTACCGCACATTTTTCCGAGATAATAAGTAACCTTCAAGTATGTGCTATCTCTGTACTTAATTAAGCCGTGTTACCGTGATTGATTATGAAACATCCATCGATCCATCTATTTTTCTAACACAAGCTTTCACATTTTGTAATTTTAAGTATGGATGTAACAAACTATCTAAAAACAAAAATTCATTACTATATAGTTTTTTTTGTATATAAATCCAGCTTTATTGGCGACTCGTTTGGCTCAGTTGGTAATGCTACTATTGAGGCACGGGGATCGGGGCAAATAAAAGCTTTGTGAGTGGTATATATAATATACCATTATTGGTAGCAAATATTACATAATACTTTACTAGTTAATTAAAAGGATGCGACCGTTCGCTACCCGATTTCCCCGTAACTGGCGAGACGGGCGTATTCCCCCCTTACAAAAAAAATATTAGAATATATTTAAAATATTATTACGTACATCATACATTAAAATCTTATTGTCTTACAAGTTACAGAACACAAATACAGTCACGTTACATTATGATATAGAATGTCTACAATAACATGCATCTCAGATTACACTGCGAGCGACTGACGGATGCTTACTCAGTATTACAAACATATTACAAAGTACAAAGTCACACTAATATAATATCCTAACTTTATTCACTGATCTTTTATTTTATATTTTCACAAAACACTAAATTAATAACGCATAGATAACTTGTATAGATACAGGTGTAGGTACCTGAACTGGTTGGGTAGACTTGGTTACGAAAGCGATCTGTCTGCGAGTCCAAGCCTTGATTTCCGTATATATAGCTTTTTGTACACACAATATGCGATGATAACGGCTAACAGCACTACTATCACCAAAGTAATAAGCCCAAAAGTCTCCAATTTTTGCTCCGTCTGGATAGAGTTACTTCCACTTTGAGCAACAATTATGTTGTCCTGCTTCGCCTCTTTACGAATACCTTTGCCCATTATGATTTCTAATATATATATATCGCGTACTCCTATCTACTATTGTAAGACAGTACCTGAAACCTTCAGACGACGTCGGTAGAGGACCTATAATGTCGACGTGAATATGTTCGAATCTGTCACACGGTAAAAATGTTTCTAACACTGAGGTGGTGTGATGACTTACCTTAGTTCGCTGGCACTTCACTCACGTTTTAGCCCAAAGACCTACGTCTTGGTTCATGTTAGGCCAAAAGAATCGATCTTATACCATCTTTCTAGATATTCTAACTCCGGGATGACAAAGGTTATGAATAGAATCAAAAGCAATACGCCTAAAACTTTCTGTTAGGTAGGGTCTAATCTTATCGTTCGAAGTATCGCAAATTATATATTTTTCGCAAGAAGATAATCTTAATTTCTTAATATATACACTTATCAAGTTCCTGTGCCTTAGCTAATTCATCATAATTTATAACCGTGGGACAATCAACAGTCTCGACGTGAGACAAAGCGTCAGCGATTCTGTTATCTTCCCCACTAATGAACTTAATACTCGTGGTGAATTCGCTAATATAAACTAAATGACGTGTTGATGAAAATATAGGCACTATCATATTATAAATACAGACCTAATTCGTTCATGATACAGACTATAGCCACACCAGCAATTTGCCGCCTTTGTTGTTAGACCGGTGTACACGTCATCACTTAAACGAGCTACTTGTGAAAACACTTAACGTTTCTGCAGACCTATTTGATCAATTATAATTATACTAGTTTCTAATGACACATCAATTTAGTTAAGATATTTATCATATACCTAGTATTATATATGATATTTGTATGTATGTATAAGATATTTCAACCAATTCATGTTTTAAGTTTTTAGTAAATACATTTGCTTGTACTTTATGGAAATAAAGAATTTATTATTAAGTAAATAAACCTAAAAAGGACCTTGATTAATGAGCAATTAATAATTTTTGCCATTATGTTTGATATCTCACTGAGCACACACTTTGTGACTGACAGATTAACATCAGTGGAAGCAGCGAACTGTAGGAAAACGTCAATATCTTTTAGAGTACCGTAAATTGAAGCTTGTTCAAATAAAACCAATTCAATTCTAATACACTTACATAATATATTCAACTATAATAGGTTATAATAGCTATTTTAATATATATTCATAACTTGAGACGCTATTTTTTTACTATTTTTTTTAAATGTTACGCTACAATATATTATGTTATAATAATATATATTAATAATTTTCAGTACAATGAAATCCTGTAAAGGTTCAAAAATCAAATTTCATTATTTACTTTTATTTATAAAACTCAAACCTTCTTAATGGAAATCTGTTGATAACAATCATCTATTCCGATATGAACGTGTAGATGTTATCATTTCATTTTCCGCGTGGTATTGTAGAAAGAATAAAATATTCTTTCTACTTAAGAAAAAAAACTTTCTTGGTTTAGATTATTCAATTATATACTTTGTTATTTTAGATCTTTTATAAGATAACAGGCAATTTTTCTTCTTCGTATTACTTTTGACAGGGCTGTCGTGATCGTCATGTAGGTGATCGACGTAGCGATTTCTGTAGAGGTAGATATAAAGGTGTATAAAGATTCAGCTTTTTCCGTTTGACTTGTCAATGTTTACGTCAAAAAAATCTACGTCATCTAAAAGTATTGAAATACTGTAAAAACAAGTTCATGGTTATAGTTCTTAATAATAATCAACATCAGCCGCTACGGTTTGCCAACTCGTAGCAGCGCTCTACGTGCCTTTTATCAATGTAGTAAGAGCAGTGTTAGCCTAGTTATGAAAGCTAATTTATGATTGTAGTCGTTAGGTTTTTTTATTTAAGTAGTTATGGTCTTAGAAAAGAGAGGTTGTAACGCAGCAACTTATTAAACTTAGAACCTGTAAAAAAAAGATACAATCGTGGGTAGGTAAAAGTTTTTTTTAAATCGATATGGTAAAAAGATCCTGACGTATTTGAAAATAAAGCGAAAAATATACAAATGTTCTGAATAAAATTAAATATGTTTATACTTCTAATATGTTGCCCAAATACAAAATGATCAGTACGTGCCAATAGAGAGATCAATCACAGTTAAATATAATTGAATATAGTGGAATTTAAGTTGACAGTATAACGAATCGGCTGTCTATACTATGCCTATTGAGGCTTGGAAGATAGAATAATTTGATACAGAGATTGTTGTTGTGATATTATATACATACATGAACTGAATAATAAAATGTAAAATGTAATAAGGATTTAGATTTAGATTTAGGTATGTTTTCGATTATGTTCAATAAAAAAGTTTAAATTAAAATAAATAGCATTGTGCAAATTTTTATTGAATATATTTACATATATCGCCTTTGTTTGTATTGTATAATATAAAGAAAGAAAATTTTATAACAATTTTAAGCGATACAAAATCGGTTTTTATTACGTATGATAATTTCCATTAAAACGAAATTGGGGAACAAAATTTCAGCTCCAAATGTTATTGGTGAATAATTTTATTTAAAGAACAAAAGCTATTATACAATCAAATTTTACTCGTTTCTCTTTGGGTAAAATTTACTTTATTGAATTTATTGTTATGAAAGAGTTAAAATTTTAAAATAGTTTAAATAAATAAAAAGAGTTACCTATTATAATATTAAATGTACGTTTTCAGAGAATATGCACCTACGGTACATATTTAGCACTTAACTTAAATGGGTAAAATGAGCCTTAAGAACCACCCAAGCTCTTTAACGTGTCTTGGGAAACCGGGTAACATTCACTTTTTGAAATACAAAATGATCACAGACTCATCTTTGATTACGATTTAAGTACAATTTAAACGGATTTAAGCTCAATTTTTGTTGCGCAATGGATGGAATAGATTATTTTTATTTACAAAAGATAGTAAAAAAATTTTTATGTGACATCAAATAGATGTTTTTATTTTCGTAAAGCACATTGAAATCTTTTTACGAATATTCTATTAATATTTTTACTTTAGTTGTTAATATAAAAAAAGAGTATTTAAATGATTCACTCTAACATAAAATCTATCAAATCTATCCGAGTTTCCGTCCGATTTTCCGTATTTTTCGTCCGATTACAATATGGGTGTTTTCAAGGCAAGAGTGAATAGGTGTCTTCTGTATCAGTGCGACCATCAAATCATTTAATATGTCCATATAAATAATATTCTGAAGATCTGTACATTAACCATTGATACAGTGGCCAAATGTATTTTAGAATTTTGTCGGTCCATCTTTCTTTCTGTAACATTATGACGAGACAACCATTGGACAGAATTTTAGTACTGTGATAGCTGGTTATCTGGGTTGATTTAAATGCGTTTAAATAAAACCGTAGGGACGAATCTGAACGGGGCGAGGGTGCTAAGGAGCCGCTAGTTATAATCTATACTAATATTATAAAGCTGAAGAGTTTGTTTGTTTGGTTGAACGCGCTAATCTCAGGAACTTCTGGTCCGAATTAAAAAAAACTTTTTGTGTAAGATAGTTCGTTTATCAAGGAAGGCTATAGGCTTTATTATATCACGCTACGACCAATCGGAGCGGAGCATAAATGAAAAATGTTGCAAAAACGAGAGTAAAATATTACCTTTGATTTTCAGCCTTTAGAATGCGAGCGAAGCCGCGGGAAAGGCTAGTAAAATGTAAATATAGTAGTGTATTTAAAATAATGACCTATCCGTTTACACAATGAAACTTACATTTTATTAAACGTAATAAATACAAACAAATTTATTTCGTATACTGAATAAAGAAATATGGTACAAGCTTAATTAAATATAATGTTATAAAATTTAGTTACACTCAATATTACTTCAGAATTTTACTTAAGAAAAAAACAAGAAGAAGGTCATTACTGTTTAATGAAATTTGGTCAATATTTCATTAACTTGGTAAGTTTTCCTTACAATGTTTTAAATAAATCATTTAGCAAATATATTTTCTTTATCTTATGTACGAATATTACGAGAAAGCAGCTTATTAATTATTATTATTCAGAATTGAGTGTGTAATTTAGCATGTTGTTTGAAATAATCGAAAATGAATGCTCACTTGTAAGATAAGTGATCTGAAGCTAAGCGCAAGGAGGAAAGAGCCCACTTCGGTGCGTGGTGTGTCATGCGAGTTGCTCTGATTATTATTATTACTTCTTTGATAGCGGAATGGACTGTGGAGCAAACCCTTGGATGTATGGTTTGCTTCGGTGCCGGACCGTCGCGTCGGGACGTCGTGATTGAATGCGCAAGCGATCCCGCGACACCCCATTAAGACGAACGAAAAAGGTTGTTGGCAAAACTGTCGCAGATGCGAATGTAATGTAAGATATGATATACAGCGTCAAAAGTTGAACGAAGAAGACGTAGCAGGTATTGAAAGCTGTCCGACCTAAAGTAGAGCCTTGAGGAAGTAAGAGGAGTAGAAGTTATCTTTTGGACGGTAAAGAGGTTATTAATCCGTATAATTTAGACGTTTATTTCAAAGATCTCAGATCTACTTACTGCTCAGGCTATCTTATGTGTACCTTATGTTTTAACATGCACAACCCGCGTTAACTATTCTTGAAGATTCTGTAAGATTTATGCCTAGCCAAAAAATTGGGATACGTCGTTAAAAAGTTTAGGATGACGTCATTGCCTGCCTCAATCCAATTGAACACGTTAGTATGTCCTACAGAGATGAGCGAGATCAGTGCCAAAGTTGGTTAAATAAGTTTATTATTTTTAACCACTTTGCTTACGTTTTGTGTAATCGTGTGCAATGATATTTTTGAATAAAATTAGCTGAAATCAGCCTGGTAGTTTAAATTTCTCTAGGTTCAATTTTTTCGCAAAGGAGTGTATGTAGCAGAATAAAAGAAAATCATGAAATTGCATGTTATGTTACTTACCACACTACGCCCATTGCGAGATCGAAGACTGAGCCTCGTCCTCCAGTCACGTCTACTAGTTGCACCGCCCTCAGAGCTGACGGAACGCTTCATCGGAGCCGACATTTTACTGCGTTTTACTAGTACTTTACTTGACTTTAGTTGTAACCATATAACATTATACGAAGAATACAGAAGTTAAAGAATCACTTCACGTAAATGTCTAATTAATTTATTAAGCTACCTAACTTTAGTTATTACGTCCATAAAAACCACACTACATATATTTTATATACATTTACATATTATTAAATAAATAAAATTTTATTTTGTTAAGAACAAATAGGAAAACTAATACACTAGTTTTTAAGCCATTAGTTGAAGAAACTGAAGACCGAACGTAAGCATTTTAATTAATTTTAAGAATAGTTCAATATTATCAAGAAAAACAAAATTATCCAAGAACCCAAAAACTCTTGTCTTTTCAAGATGATATCTGAAACAAAGAAAACTAAGTTAGTACATTCTTACTAAGTGCATTGTTATTAATCTCAATATGTTAAATACAGACAACTTTTAAAAAAACATATGGAATTTCCTTCTAAGTCTTGTAGCACAATAAAAGCAGAAATGTCGATACAGTGGGTAAAGAATTTTTAATATAAGTCGAATATTGCTCGTTCCAAATCATGCTTAGACTTCGTTTTATATTACATATTTTCAAGTTTCAATATTTAGAGATTCAATGTAGTTTTATTTTAAAAGTAGCAAAACCGGTCCGCTTCGCTGGGTGTAAGTTAAAACAAATTAAAAAAAATATAATATACTAATGAAATAATAAAAATAGTAGCCTAAAAGTGCCTTATAGCACTAGTTATTTGCTAGTGAAAGTCCCGTCAAAATCGTTCCAGCCATTTCAGAGATTAAGTGGGACAAGCAGACGGACAGACAGAAAAATATTGTTAAAATTGTTTTTTTTTATGTAAGTACCATATATATTCTTTTATATGCACTTAGTGAAAAGTTGTTCATTTCAAATTAAAAACATAAATTTCATACATTTGAATTATTTAATTATAATTTTATACATTTAAATTACTAATTTAATGTAAATTACTAATTTACATTTAAAATTCCAAAAATTAATTTATATATTTAATAGAATATCTAATGAGAAAAAGTAAAAAAAAAGGAAAAAAATCCTTATGATTTAGTGTTTGAACGATGCAATCTTCGGCTTTTATCGGGAGGAACGTGCTTAATAGGATAAAAGCTTATGCATGCTATTGTTTGATCTTGTAAAAAAACATAAAGTTCATTCCCAAGTTCTACAAATGTACATATTTTGTTTCATTTTCCTCTTCAGAAGTCGATGAATGAGATCTTTTGGTTATTATTTTAGGAATTACCTACATGTCATCAGTTAGATCATCAGCATCATGGATATATAATAGCTACTTTCATATACGCAAAGCTAGATTTCCTAATCTATAGCTAATATTTCTATGTTTTTCTTTAATCTTTACTAACTAGTATTTCTGGTAGATATAGAATAATTTAACATTCATGGTTGTTCTAATATAATCAAAATAAATCACACATGACTGGGACGGGCAGATTGGCTTAACACTTAAATAAAGATGTTAATACTATTATACTTTTTTAATATTAGGTACTAGCGGATCCGTACAATCGTATAGTACATAATATAAAGATACGAATATACCTACATACGTCATTCTCATTTTCCTTTCGAAAAGCTCCTATATGACAAGATACGAGTACGGGTGAGTGAATAATTATGATTCAGGGACATTGTATATCGACAAGGTTTGACTTTGGTCGCTTTTACTATGAGATCGAGGCGAATAAAGGCTAAAACTGGATTTAACAATATCTATTTACATTTATTATGAAATTGTGTCAGTAAACACACGGGTATATTGAAATATGCTAAATAATACATGAACGTATTTATTCTAAACTTAATGATTTACAAACATACTCGTATAAGATAAATTTTGTCGTGATAGATAGCTTTAATAAATTTTTTCGATATATTATTGAATTAAATAAAGTAGAATTTTTCAATTTCAAATTACTGCAGTGCGCTGTAAGTAGCTTTAACAACGCACAGTAGAGTTCAGTCTCAATAAACGTACATAGTATATGTATGCGTGTTAATATATACGGTACTTACATCAACAAAACAATTTTTTTAATTTTCATCTGTCTGTCTCTCTGTCTGTCTGTTTGTTCCGGCTAATCTCTAAAACGGCTGGACCGATTTTAATGCGATTTTCATTAGCAGATAGCTAATGTTATAACGAGTGAAATTATAAAAACCGTTTAATTTATTTCAACTTACACCCAACCAAGTGGACAGGGTTTGCATAAAAATGAAAAGAAGAAAGCCTTGGCCATGTAATGAAATTTCTTTATAAACAGTTATTAATTGTATTACTGAATTACAAAGATTGTACTGTTACTTAGTGCTTACTTCTTATATTTTATTTTAATTAAAACATTTTTATATGCTTAATGGATTTTATATTGAATTTAAGTCGTTATATAAAATTCCAAAAGAATTTTACTTTCGGAGGGTAATTATTCCTTCTTGTATAGTAGATTCTACAATAAGGCAAATTACACGGTTAATAAATCTAGTTCGGTGAATTTGTTTTTATAATTACTAAAATGAACAAGATTTATATTAAATGTCTTTTCAAATTTAACACTAGTGATTTACCCTGGTTTCGCTTGAACGTAATTTTTTAAATTTTTAACGAAATGGGATACAATTTTTAACGAAATATAATAAATAAATTAGTTTTCTTTGTTGTTAGGTTCTTTGTTTGTAGGTTTATATATTTTTAAACATTTCTCTAGAGAGAAAAGTGAGAGAGCACTTAAGTATTACGTTTTCGAAATTTTGTCAACGTGCCGAACAAGGTACAGGATACGTTTAATTTTTCATAGCCTTTGATTTAGAGAAAGACTGTGATGAATAAAAAATGCCACTCGAGTGCGAACGATGCATTATAAATACAAATAATTTCAACAAATGCAGTGTTATAATTTGCTCTTGTTAGCAGAGTTACAATTTACTAAAGCGTGAAATATATATTTTAGTAGAACAGCTTTCGGTAGGTAAAGCTGCTTAACACAATTGAGAATAATGAATGACGAGTAAAGAACTGCATAAAATAAAAGTAAACCTTTGTCTTGTGCCACACTAGTGTAGTAAGGGACAGTGTGGTAAGATGGGGTACTTAAGGTTTGAAAATCAATAAAAGCAAAATCTGCATAATATAAACAGAATTGTATTTATTTATAAATGAGGAATTATTTAATAATCTTCAAATGTTTGGTAATATTAGGGGCTATTTGTTACATATTTTAGAAAAATAAAAACAAATTAAAGATTAAAGATTACGTTTTTTTTTGAAGATCATTTTGACAAATGTAATAACCTAACTATAACTTCTGACTGGCGTCACGATAGCGCATCGAACGACGCGTAAATAAACAAGATTGATTAGTTTTAATCCCCATTTTTGCTACCCCGTCTTACCTCCCACTCCCCTATAAGGACCGGAAAACTTCGAAGCCAGGTGAGCTAGTCTAAGTTAATTTATTATCAGTTACTGAATCTTCCACGAGACTCATAATTTATTTTATGCTTTATATTTTATTTGATACTAGTCCATTGCCCCATTAGCGTGATTTATTTATGTACAATAGCTCCATTCCCAAAACTGTGTCAATCTGTCTGTCTGTGTGTTTATTCTGTGATTTTTAATCAAATTTTGTACACTTATTAAAATGCGTTCTACGGAACAGAAGAAAATAGAAATATAAAAAAAATTTTGCGTAACTACTGCACAAATTTTAAAATAATTTAACGACATCTTGGAAATTAATATGACAAAGGAAAGGAGAAAATACTTTTATAGAAGTCACATCCGAAATATCAATAATCAATCTTAAGATTGTTAGGAAAGACAAAATAGTCCTATTTCCATACAAATTACAATGAACAAAGTGTGAATTTCTTTTGTCTGCCTTAATTAATTATTATTTGGCCCCTGGTTTTGTACTTAACGTACATGATATACCTACAGTTGTAGATCATGAAAGTTGATTTTCAATATTCAATAAGACTGACTGATAAGATTATTATTCATTCAAAAATTTTACTCTAGAAGAACGTACATTTGTAAGTTACGACAAAATCCCGTGCGGCAAATATTTTTTGTACTTTATCTACTTTAATATTAATACTTTATCTGAATACTAATACTACTATAATGAAATCATTCAATATTTTTATGTAATAAGTAGAGTTATTGAATAAAACATACCTAAGTTCGTCTATTTCACATTAATAATATCACTGTGGATTATAACTTTTCAAGCATGCTAATTAATATGTTGTGGCACCTTTATCTTAGTTTAGTACCTAGAATTTAATAATACCGTCAAAGCTTGCAAAACTAAAACTTTGGTATTAAGCCCAGACATTGTTCTAACTTTATTTATAATTAAGTCAGAGAGAAACATAGAGAAATTAAATCTAACTTCCTATTGTAGCTAATTAAAATTTGATACTTTATTGCAAAAATAGAAATATATGTTTTATTTTCTTAGCTTTTACAGCTGAAGTAAACAAATAAGTGCGTTCCAGTACTTGGTCCATACCAACCTCTCATGTTCCAAGTGCGAGTCATTTTTACCTATCGTACGTTGAAGTAAAACCTGAGAGGGGAGGGAGAGAACATGCATTTTGTGAAAAACTCAGCCAGATGCGATGTTAAATTAATTTGACACCGCTTTTTCATAGATGTAACTGAAGCTAACATTTTAAATACACATGTATTAAAACTATTTACTAGTTCTATTTACTTGTAATGGGTATTACAAGTCACTTAAAATAATTCATTTTTTAAAAGAATGAGTGGAGTAGTTAGTACTGTAACTGAAATTTACAATAAGCGAAATTGAAAGCAATATAATTGAGGCATTCTAAAATACTACTTTTATCGACAATAGTAAACGCAAATACTTTGGATATCTTAACATTTAACTTATGCACGCTGTTTCACCTGTAGAAGACATGTATATTTAGCATGTTCACTAATTTTTTTTTACATTTTTTACATTACTGTAAATACGCTCAAGTGCTAAGCAATAAGAACTGTAAAGTAACTGTTACTCTAGGATATAATTTATTAGTGCCGTCGTCGTAATGACGTCCGCTGTAAGCGGTTTTCCATGGGAGGTAACTTATGGGTTCGCGTCACTATTTTGCTACGTGTAAGTATGACGGGTCGAATCTGAAGCAGACTGTAACCGCGCAGCTGCATTTTGATTATTTAACAATAATTTTCGACCTTTTACATGAAAAAGTGTAAAAATTTTTGCTTACTTGAAAAGAGAAACTCCGAAAGGATTAAAAGTTACGTGAGTCGTTTTCAAACATAAATACATAGAAACATAAAAGCGTTCAATAATTACTCTAACTAATCGCTAGCAATTTAACACAATCAATTAATGAAATATATAAGGCATAAAAATATTTATTTGAGTAGCTCTTTGTTACGTAAGTAGTAGCAGGATCTTTGATTAAATTATTATTACCACTACGTATTATCCTAAAATAATTATTATTTCACTAATTTTATAGTCCTTACTAGTATAAAGAATGCAATAATAAATAGTATGAATATGAGATGATACAACAATTAAATATAGTGAATAGAAATCGTACAAACTTATTGATACGGAAACCTTATCGAACAAATTTTACTTAGGTATATGTATTTAAGTATTTCACATACTTCGTACGAAAGCTTTCTCAATTTAGATAAAATTGCTTACAAAATGGGCCCAACCCAAATAAAAAAGAAGACGTAAAAGCATTTCGTGCCTCTTTAATTCAAAATTGAAGCCATATTACAAAATGCGCATTCAAATTGCTGTGACATTTCTTTTAAAAAAATATTTATATTTCTAAAATAAATCAGATATGAGTTATACCTAATAACGAATACTACCTTACAATTTATTTACATATCCTTTATATTACTAAAATGATTATTTCCCAACGATTATATATTAATGTGATAAAACATACAAAATTAATTTTTACAGTGATTTCTTATAAATAGTTACTAAGTAATATTTAACTAACATAACCAATATCAACGTTGAACATAATAGTCGTTAACGTATACAAACGAGTCTATGAGAAACAATAACGGTATATTTATTATTTACGACGATCAATTAAAAGATACTGCAAAACAAGTAATAATAAAATAACATGTCATTCGACAGTGGTAGCCCAGCGGTACCGCGCTCGCTTGGATAACCGAGTGATGCGGGTTCGAATCCGGGTCTCGCACCTCTGAGATTTTCATGTGCGAATCTTTTCTATCATGATTACCACTTGTCTTACGGTGAAGGAAAACATCGTGAGGAAACTTGCATGTCTGAGAGAACCTAGCAAGTTTTCGAAAGACATGTGAAGTCCGCCAACTCGCACTAGGCCAGCGCGGTGGACTACGGCCTGATCCCCCTCGTGGTGAGGGAGGCCCGTGCCTAACAGTGGGACATTAAAAAAAGGGCTGATGATGATGATGATGATGTCATTCGCTTTGTTTCAGGGAATAAAAAATAATATTATATGTATCTTATGTAGTTATAAATTCGCAATGCAGTAGCTAAGCGATTGCATAGATATTGTATGATTAAGTAGAGAATGACATACGCTACTATTTACTTACATTGACACGCTCGCTTAGACAACCGAGTGAAGCGAGTTCAATTTGGGTCTCGCACCATTGATATTTTCATGTGCGAATCATGTTTCTAACATGATTACAACATGTATTACGGTATATTAACACGTAAAATGTTGTTTTATAACGTACCTATAATTTAAATTGACTATTAACGAGTTGATAATCAATATCTTTTCACTAGTATCAGTAATATCTGGCTAAGCAGATAGCGCCATTCATGGTGATATAATTTACGCAGTGTAGTGTAAAAACGTAGAATGTAATATTTTATTAACGTATAAACAGAAAGAATAAATGTTCCAACTTAATTTTATTGTTTGTTTCATACTTATTTTAATTAGTTAAACATCTTTTATTATAGTCAATTTAGGCGAAGATAACGATCTCATGGAGTCAAATAACTAAGCAACAACCAACACGGGTATACCATAATATTTGAATTTATTGTCTTACTTGTAATGTTAGTTCTAAATTAAGATAAAAACAAGGCGATCAAGCTAAAGTGTGTGATTCTTTATGTTAAAAGGGAAAAATATGTAACACCACACCACCCTAAAAGACTGAAACTACAAATTTCTAAGAAAACTCAATAACTTTTTTCGAAATTTCGGTTTGGACCTTATTAATAATATTCATTACCAAGCATAAACTATCTTTTTTATTGTTGCGAAATGCATTTGCCATTTGTAAGTAAGCAGTACGTGGGGCTTACGGGCTAGATTACCCTGAATAACCCGACGAAACCTCCCCCGTCCTTAAAATGAAATCGCAGCCCTGATACGAGCCCACGTCAGGGCAGCAAAATCCGACCACACCAACACCATCTAAGTCCATCTAAGTAGTCTCGAGTCAATTGCAAGATTACATACATGATGTCCCAAGTTAAGTTACTAAATAATCAAATAATATTTATTTGTTTCCACTAGAATAAAAATAGCTTTAGCACAGCTAAAGCTATTTAAAAAAATAACTAAACATAATATTTCACCTTCGCCTTTCCTTAAGTAACGAAAGTAGTAGGTAGGTAATAGTAATGCCGATATAGCTCTCATTTTCGGCTACCGCGAACTTGATAGTAGCGGTTAAATGAAGATAGATCTGGGCGCTCATGGCAAAAACAAATGATCTTCCGAATGAAAAAACACACCGCTACGCAATCGTGGCGGGCAAACAAAATAGATAATTGAAATTTTTGCTTTAATTGAAACTGTATTCGACGTACTATTGGTTTAGACCATCGTAATCCGGAGGGCTCTTTTCGAATAATGCGCGCTAAAATTGTTTTCATCATACTTAAATAATATTTTATTAAGGGGGTTTTTAATACATATATGTAAAAAATTAAGCCATTTAGATCACAATGTTACAAAAGAGATAACTTTGTATTTCATGTTAAAATTAAATAATTTTTCCAATTTCCATTATCACGATATTATTTTCAAAGGTAAATTATAATTTCGAACTACTTGTATATTATTTAATGTGGACATTGTACTTATTTGACTTTCGGTTCGCTCGAGTCTTAGCTTAGCGTCTCTACTGCATATAGCGTTGGTATACTCGTAGTTTAATAAGAAGACCTTATAATTCTGTTATAAATTGTTGTCATATTGGCGCATGCAATGAATCATGTTGGCATAATTTCTTAATAACCCAAAACCTTGATGTATTATACATCTAAACTTTCCTCATGGATACTCCATCTTTATTTTAAATACGTTGTGACAGTAATTTTAAAATTTCGAAAAATTAACTGCAATATTAAAACCATTGGACACAAATTGATGAAATTTGGTATGATGTTAGCTGGTTGTTTGGGTCAACATATGCGATAATATCTAATTTTAGAAAGTCTATACTAATGTTAAGGTGTACCTAGGGACGAACTCGAGTGGAGCGAGAGTGATTTTCTAGTCGTTGAATATAATCGCATACTAACGTTATTTATTTGCAGATATAACCTACTGTCATTACTTTAGTTGATCTCTTTCTGTCATAATCCTCTAAGTCTAATCCAATCTAACATTAATAAAAGCCAGTTAAGTCTGTCAGCACTAAGCTTGCGTTTACTAAAGTAATAAGTTGGGAATGCAGTTATTAGAGAACAGTGGTGGTTGTTATCACTAGAGTTCGTGCTAGTGACATTTAATTAATTTCGTATCAGAAAGCGCTTTATATTATATAGATAATAAATAGTCTTTATACCCTGGCTTCGCTTGGGTGCGTTCCTACGTAGTACGTCCCAGGGGACGAAATATCAGGGGAGAAATATCAGGTATTTCTAATTCTTAGGATAGATTTCTCAGAAATGCGAAATTTTTTCACAGTAAAAAGTATCATCATACCAAATTTCTTCAAATTCTGAGTGTTGTGGTTTTCTCTTGATGCGGTCACAGACTGATAGACTAGATTTATTTATTTACTAAAATAGGATAACCAACAGTGTATAAAAGTAACATTGTTTAAAAAATAATAGTTATAAAAATAAGGGGTCATCTTTTCTACACCAATTAAAGGTAAACAACATTGTTAGTAACATAATATAAAACAAAACAAATATCCTAATTAATAATAATAAATTAAATTAAATAACTAATTGAAAAATAATATTTTGAACATAGAGATTAGACAGACAGGGGCCCAAATCCCTGTATTTCATGTACAGATTCGACTACGTAATTTTTTTTTATTCTGTACCTACATATATATTACGTAGTTTTTATGCGTTACCTTAGTCTAAAATTAGATACGTTTAGTAATTTATTACAATTTGCAGTAGATAATTTAAAAAATAAATTAAAAATTAAATTTCTATTTCTTATAGCAAGACAAATAAACGTAGACGTATCACGTATGTAGCATTTGGATGAACGTGTACATCACCCAAACAATAATAAGTGCCGCTCACAGAGAATTAATTACAAGCCCCTAACTTAACCTTTCATTTTCAATGGTTTAGTTTACACAGATCCCTTATAGTTCATGTTATTTACCCATACACGCCCTAATCTACCTCACCAGACCTCCGAACATCGTCCATCATCACCTTAGTAACAGAGTAAGACAAGGTTTTCGTATAAGCTTTGATAATTTTCTAGCAAAATAAATAAATAAACATACTTAATTAAGATCAATTAAGACACTTATTTATTTCTCTTTTTCTCCTTTTGTTAGGTCCTCGACGTTTCGAATGCTTTTAAGCAATTATAGTCACGACAGACACTTTATTCACGTTACTAATATTATAATTATCCGATCCGAATTATCTATGTTGGTAAAATGTAAGCTTTTAAATGTAACACTTAATATAATAATAGGTATCGTCAGGTTATTTAACTAGAATAAGACTACTATTTTATATATTTATTACATAGCTATGAGGGGTATTATATCCTTTCTTGAAAAATTAAATTGATTCTCTATATAAATTCCATGCCTCATTTCAGTACCTCAAAACATCAAATCGGTTAAGCATGAAAAGATAACGTAAAGCCACTTTACTTACGCATTTATTTTATTATATTGAACACACGCGACCTACGAGCGAAGAGTAATTTTATAAAATAAAACAACGCAGGAGTAACCACGAGCATACGCTTATAATTTATAAAACTCAGTTTACCTAAATCTTCAAACAGAAAACAAAATTCAAGAAAGGAAAAGAAAACAGAATAAAATATGCTGTTAGAAACTCTGCTCTTTCTTGTGAAAATATTTTTATAAAACCCTTGTATTATTTATAGAATAAAGCTTTTAACATAGTTTAACCGTGCGAAGGGACATGATCGACTTCCGTACCGTAGATCTGTCAATCTTGCATATTGTAACATGTTACCTGTTATTAGAATCGAATGAACGGATACGAAAGGTAAGAAGGGACTATATTGTTTAGTTAGGTGCACAGGATTTCAAAGCACATCATGCAAACATATTGGTTATGCCAAAATGATATCTTTCGATCATATTATAAGGTAGAACTACGTTTTATGATAATAAATAAACTCTTATAATAAGAAACTTATCTTTTATAACTTCTGCTATATCTACGAGTAGAAGGGATTACATGTTACGGAGAGTTATATACACGCATGAGATGACTATCGACTTGTCTATTCATCTCACAGCTGTTTAGTTCGGAACGGGTTTTGTGTTTCATATTGCTTCTAAATACCGAGCTTAACGATTATCTTTTATATACCATATCGACCTTGATCTTGTTCGAATATTCTTATTTAAGAATATCTGCCAGTTTTCAGGAAAATATAATAAAAGTTAAATTCATTTTACTCTCCTAGAATTTCTTGTTGTACTCGAAGAAAGGAATTTTAGCTAGGAATACGTAGTAAATATGCTAGCATGGAGCATAAAATCCTAATATTCTGAAATATGTTTCGAGAGAGTTATGTAAAATATCTGATGCATTGAAACATCGTTGTAGGCATTTGTAGCCCAGTAGTACCGTGCTCGCTTAGGAAGTCAAGTATATAGAAGTATATATAAGTATATAAAGGATTAATACTAATAAAAATAAAGATTCGATTATCAAAAGATATTTAGTAGATGTGAGTGAACGTATAACTCCGTTTTATTATAAGTGATATTGAATTAAAGAAAGAAAAGAAAAAAAGAAAGGTAATTGTATTTCTACAAGTACACATTAGTACTAGCTGACTGAATCGTAATTATCGCAGTAAGTGAACTTCAAATAACATAAGAAAGACAAGATATAAATGAACACTGAAACACGAACTATTCCTATTTCATGTAACACTATAACGTTCGATCTAATTAGTCTCGCAGTCGTTCAACCAAAATTGATTCATGCGATTAGCTGAGCGAGCCTTAACGAACAAGTACCTACTAATAATAAGCCCACTGGAAGGATACGCCAATAGGAGCTTTGTATTACATAGTAATTACGTATTTAAGTAAAAATTCGGAAAACCTGAAGGGAATAAAAAACCTTACCTTACTCCAGGGAAATATACAATATTTATTTTGACGAGGAAAAAATATTAGCTAATAAATATTACGATACGATACGAAATGCGCAGCCTTGGAAAATATATGTAGCCGGAAAATTTACTATACGGATAGAATTACATTTGATTAGTGATATTTATTAAATTAAATTAGTTTTAAAACCTTTAACGTATAACGTCCTCCTGGTCGATATTCAATGAAATTAATTAGAAGAGTCAAAGTTATAATTAGTAGATATAATATAAAAAATAATTTTGTATTAAAAGCTTTTATACCATCATTTATGATTATAAATTATTATGTAAAATTTTCAAGTGGGTTCACTACAAAACTTGTTGGTACGAACATAATACAACGCTAAAGTTTCTATTGTTTCTTGACTTCTTAATAACGTGAAGTTGTTCAAGACCAAACATAGAAAACCTTATCGCTATTTATAAATTCAACACAAAATTTTACGGTTGGTATACCTACCCTTATTATAGTCAGCAAAATAATGTGTGTTCTTAAGAAGTATAGAATTTCAGAGTATTTTAGGAGTACTACGGAAGAGATTTTAATTTTTCAGTTATGATTCTTTTCGTCATTGCAATTGCATTTTTTCTTTTACCAAGAACCATTTTTGGAGACTCACCATTAGATATTATTTTTTATATTAAAATAAGATACCGGCCGAGTTGAAGAGGACAGTCGAATACAAATAATAAAAGTCACACTAATTATGATTGTTTGTGTCAGTAGATTATTGAAAACGATAAAATAAGTTAAACGTAAAAGACAACTATTTATAAGTCTCATATTACGACTTACTAAATAGCATATTTTATTTTAAGCAGTGTAGAAATGTATAGATACAGTTTTTTAACTTAAAATGTGACGTTTTATACAGCCGGAGTCATCTAAAGTGGTTGATACTGATTAAAATGCACTCATGCGATAAGTTAAAGGTAAAAGCTAGTATGAAACAGGCATATAGAAGATGTCATTAAAATACTTATTTATCCTATATCCTTTTCTTTCTCTTAGAAATAGCTTTTAAAAGAGACTCGGATTTGGATGGATTTTCTAATGAAAAACATATTTAACTTTAAAAAAAAGTAGGAATGGATGTTATTAAGCTTGTAAAAAACCTGACTTTTTACTTTTTCTACTTATTGTGTAAATCTATGTTGGCTAGTCTCAGCGAGATTAGTCACAGTAACCGTAATCGGGAAAAGAGCACATTGCACTAACAAGTACTTTGTTAGACATATAATTCAGTTTAACTTACAAATAAATATGCAAATAATAACCCTACTAAATATGTATGTATTATAGAAGCGAGGGAACCTTAACATATTGAGTCAAGTACAATATTAAAATGTATATTGGCATTTTATACAGGTTTTACGAGAAAATATCGCGGAAAGTAATATCTTAATCATATAATGGCAAGATTATACAATTATTCTATAACAAAACTGTAAATATAGTTCGAGAAAGCTGTTTCACACATATAGCGAATTAAAAATTCGAGTGCTTCTCCTGTATAGTTGCAACTTTATACTTTACACATTGTTCGTGGGATGCAGTGATTCGTAGGTAGGAACTACTTCTAAAATATTTTCTATAAAATCAATTCAAATCTATTAAAATATACTTCCATTCCTTTTCATTCCACATGCACGCGATTTCGGCATTGTTACTGCTGGGATGTGGGATGGGGTGTGAGATGAAATCGCATTATTTTTAACTAGCAAACCCGAAACGCCTCGCTGGGCGAGGGTTAAAATAAATTAAATGGTTTTTATATTAAAAAAAAAATTAAAGTTGGCTAAGTTACTCCTTATAAAATTAGCTGTTTGCCAGTAAAATTCCCGTCAAAATCGGTTTCAGAGATTAACCGAAACAAATAAACAGACAGATAGAAAGACTGACATTTTTAAAAATTGGTTTTTTACCTGCCGTATATATTTTCATATGCATTTAATGAAAAGATATTTACGTGTACTATACCTTACTATAATAATCATTAAATATTGCAATACAGTGATCATTTACTTTCTTCCTTTATACTAGTTTCCGAAGTGAATAAAAACTTCACTTTTACGCAAGTTGGTATAAATCTCTACATTATAGAAAATTTTTGATGCGACTTTTAAAGTACACCTAGTTTTCGAACGATTTAAAAACAACTTCTCCTTTAACGTACTCGTACCTTACGATAGTTTGATGACTTTATTAACCTAAATACTTTTCTTTCAAAACTTAACTTTTTCGGCGTAAAGTTTGAATTATTCTAGACACCGCTTAGGATAATTTATGTAAATTACATTTAAATTATAAACTAATTCTTTACTTACTAATATTACTTTTTTCGATCATTTCAAATACAAAAATATTTATAACATGCGTATTTATAAAGTTCACTTTAATAGACAAATTCAAACGATGTAATGTATCAAATAAGTATGTCAAATAATGAATTACTCATAAAATAATAATACGATACACAATTTGTTTAGAAAATTCGCCATACGTAATAAGTTTCCTTAAAATATAAATTTTAAAATTTTACATGTTAAAGAAAGTTTTTATTATTTTTGTCAAACTGAAAATGGATTTAGGACTATGATTTTTTTACTTTATTTCGTTTATTTATTTTACATTCATTATCCATAATACATTTTTTGTATTTTTCGCCTCTCGAACTCATTCGCCTGTTTTTGAAGACAAATATTTCAATTAGATTAGATATGACAAACTTTCAGAGAGTCATTAATTGGCATGAACTGAAATAAAATGTAGGTTAGATGTAGATTAATACTGAAGACAAAATATCGCCCTTGGCACGATGGGTTCTGGCAACAAAGTCGAATCAATACCAGACGCAATGCGGCCTGTTTCAGGGCTTACTGTAAATCTGATTTATCAAACTACATTAAAAGCTCTCACACGTTACTGGCAACTTATCCTGAAATCAAATTAAGGGCTCTAAAAGCAGTAATGCATTAACGCATCTGATTCTAAAAAAGTTTATCCAAAGGCTTTGTATTAGGTACAAGATAAAGCACAAGTTTTATATATTGAAAATATTTTATAGATTATCCCCTAACGAAAAATATCTATTCCATAAATAAAGTAATAATGCTTTAGGAGAACCAAAAACAATATGATATGATGCTAGATGGCATGTTGATTACTAATAAACATGAGTTTTCAACGCAAACCGCTCTGGACTACTAATGGTAGACATGGATTTGGTCGCAATTTGGCCCATAGTATCAACCACTACAGTTCGCGTCACGTAAAAATGACGCTCGAAGAAAGTGGTAGGGGATGTGTGCGCACACCAAAGTACTAGGCCTATTCTTTTATTTTCAAACTAGCCTTTCGCTTGCGACGTATATTGGTTATTGGTAGGTACATTGAAAAATATATTAGACAGAATGTCATTAAATGGAATTCTATTAATTAATAAAATATGATTGATTCAGAATGTTTAATCTACTTACAAATAATTAAAATAATTCGTTTAATACATTTTTTTATTTATAACTGTGTCATTATCAGACTCTCTTCTTATAAAACAATATACGTCAAAAATATTTAAATTCACTCTTTTTATTTGAAACCATTTCGTAATTAAAAACTTGTGCGGACGATGGTGTTTTGAACTGACGAGATGACTCCGGCGAGCATGCGGCGGTCATTTGTGATTTTCGAAGGATGTATTATATATAACACGTAGATATAAAAATTTTAGCGTGAATCACAACCTAATTACGCTTTTTTCGAAACCCACAATAGGTGTATAGGTAAATAGTTAAGTACATTTTGGCACGCGACATCGAAATGAGTATCTTTAATTTTGATGTTTTTGACTGTAGTTTATTTTGTAGCCTGTGTTTATTTTAATAGAATATTAAACTACTTATGTTGAAATAATTTTATTTCAAGCCTAAAAGTAGTAAGTAGTTAAATTTTATATAAATTACGACGCGCGGCGCCAGATTATGGTTTAAAATCAAAGAGCAGTAAATTAATATTTTTGTTTGGATAAGTGTATGTTTTTATTTCTCATGGTATTTTATATTATATAAGTAACGTTAATTAAAATTAAAAACCTTATGTCATCGCTTTAAATTTTGAGGTACGATCCTTTAAATACAAGACGAGCCTTAAATCATACTAGTCATAATCATCTCAAAGTTCAACGTAACATAACTCTACACCAGATTCTTATTTGTCAAACAAAACATAGCATTGTATAACTTATTTCATAGTTAACATAAAAAACATAACATTAGGTGGTGCTACATAAATACTTGAGTCCCAAGAAACGAAGTGAAGCGCGCCCGCCGCGCCATCCGAACAAGAAACGGCGGAGCACGTAACGACAACAAACAGAGTCACGGGAAAAAGTTATGGCTGCGAATATTAGAGTATTAACTAAGATTAAGGGAAGCTAGATACAGTTACACTAACTAGTTATGACCACTGCAGAGTAAGTATGTTTTCTACCTATGAGAAGTATATATTTTATTATTGAACGAACATTTAAAAATTGAAATTGTACAAGTTTTAAATATAGACGCACAAAGCACGCTTTCATACGAGGTCAATATGTTATTTGTGCGCCAGAAAATTATTTGCTATAAATAAATTCAATTTAAGTATGAAATCCATTTAAAATAAGTTTAATCGAGATAAAATATAACAACAACTCAATCAATGTTTTAAAAACTTTTCGAATGGCATAGATTTTAACGTCATCCTTATAAATATTATAGATTTTATGGCATTCAAATGAATATATTTATTATAGGATTCATTCATTTATACATTTTAATTTATCTTTTTTATATTGCCAAATATTAATTTACTTTATAAGTTAATTTAAATTTTAAATTATTAATTATCTACACTCTAGACGAGGCCATAGGTCACATGACGTTCAGGCAAAAAGAAAATCTTAATACAACTTTGATGTGATAGAACAAAAAAAAAATAATTGCTATTGCCGTCCCCTAATTCATTCTTCTACTTGTCGCTATGATATATGTTACATGCTAAGCGCCAATTCTGTGACTTTCGATAGTACTTTCTGCTGAATTGAATATTATGTAATTAGTGCTCTGTCCGCAGTTTTTACAGAGATAGAAAAACTTTTCACAAGTTTAAAATATTTATATTTGATATTGTTTTATGAACGCAATCTAAAATATTTGCTCATATTGTATTGCCAATATATTACGTAATCAAAATACGCTTCCGCAATACAAATAAATTCATATAATATGTGTGTAAATACAAATACTACTTTTAATTTCAGTTATAAGCTTAAAAGCAACATAAATATCGTACATGGATAAATAATAAGTAACGTTTTTCGATATATTAATATAATATATTTAATGTTTCCTAAATTAATAAAAGGCAGGATAACCGAGAGATGCGGGTTCAAAGCCGTGTTTAGCACCTCTGATATTTTCATGTGCGAATCATTTTCTATCATAATCATGATATCGCTTGTCTTACGATGAAAGAAAGCATTGTGAGGAAATCTACATGTCTGAGAAAAACCTAGCAAGTTTTTGAAAAACATGTATAGTCCGCCAACACGCACTGGGCCAACGCGGTGGATTATGGCCTGATCCTCCTCCCTCGTGACCAGCTGTGGGACGTTAAAAAGGGCTGATATATAATAATATTTATTATAATCATATGTACATGATAAATATGATAATAATAAAATCTTTTTTACATTTGTGTAAGCAAATGCTAGAATTCATAAATAATAACATAACCTTATTTAAAATTTCTCTAGTAGTAAGCACTGTACGTTAGTCGTATTTAAATGAAGCAGATCTAGCATATTCATTCCAGTTCAATGTGTCAAACACCATCATCGAGTTATCGGTTTTAGATTTACGTCCGTATCCGGTCACCGATCTACGTGTGATATAAATTACGACTTCTACAAATCATTAATCACATGAAGCGAATTTGAAAATGATAAATACATTTAACATTTTAGATTTACCATTATTTAATAAATTTTAAGTCATAATTATATTAACGCCAGTGTGTAGTGTGCCAGAAAGTTTAAATGAGTAATTTAATGTGTCAGAGCAGAGGTTAACATTGTTATTTGACAAATTATTTTTGTTGATCTTGCTACCTCAGTGGGGTTCAATCTAATTGATTTTCTCTGTATTCTGTGGAGGTTTTTATCAAATTAAGAAAATGTGTTAATTGTAATCTTATAAAATAAAAATCCTAAAATTTATTTCAAGTATTTTCTTTATGTTTCCATTACGAAATATAATAAAAATCTACAGAAATAAATGTAAAATAAAGTTGAACTGTTATTTTAAAAAATTACCAGACGTGAAAATTTAAAACTTTCAAAATACGATACTGTCCAATTATTCTGAAACATTCTGTTCAATTAAAGATGAAACGATGATTTTGCTTTATAAAACTATGTTGGGTACTGGTTGGTACAGTAGCTAACCAAACCACAGATACTCCCAAATATCGGCCGCTTTTATTAATATTTTATTAATAAACCTTTTATTGTATATAACTCTCAGATGTTATAAGTACCTACTAATTATATAAATTAATTAATATTTCTTACGGATATTTTCATTAAAAACTAAAAGATTGTCCACTTTACCTTATCTTTATTTATTTATCTGCTAAGTAAGATTCCCTGAATGAATGAGAGATAATCCACAGTTTAAACTCGGGAGACACAGAATTTCGCATAAGAGCTCTTTATAAGACGAAGATTAGTGTTCAGGTAAGATATTTTAAAATGTATTGCCTTAAAAGCTAAAATCAGATTCAAAGTTTAAATGAAAGTTAGTTAATTTAGTAATCAGAAACTTGAAAATGAATGTATAAGCTTTTGTATTTATAATCCTATTCTAATGAAAGGGAAGGATTGTACGTGTGTTTATAATATATTCACTAATTATTTATGCTGAACTAGCATAACAATTTTGATGAAATATAGTAAGGAGGAGCACTAACACACATTATGACAATATGAATTTTTCAAAACGTGTACATTGTATGTACATAATATATTACGCTTGTTAAAAAACGGCAGCTAGAGACGCGGTTGTGCAAATTTAGGGTAAGGGAATAGTATTAGTATATAAACTTAATAAAATTACTAATATCAATAATTTGTTAATGAGCAGAGCAATGAATAAAATAGAAAACCTCATTTATAAAAGCTCTTCTATGAAGTTGTAGCTAAAGAGCTGGTCGATTGCTAGTAATTATCATCCCGTGGGAAATCTTAACAGAAGAGTTTAGGTAGTTTAGTTCTTATCCATATAATCTGAATGAAGTGGATATATTTTTTGAAATAATGCTGTTTTTATGGTAAAAAGAGGGCAAACGCGGAATGCCCCCTGCCCTGCCCGACTCACATTTTCATACATAAGTGTTAGTAAGTATCTGTATATTATATCCCATATAAGTGTACTTAAGCCTGCTATATTATATGACATTCTCAATATCATAGATTGACTGGAAAATATGTCTGCTGGAGGTAAGTCCATGTATAAATAAATAAATCAATAAATAAATAAAAATGAATGGCCAAAACGAATAAAGGTACCTAAAAGGATCTCTACATCTGTCTGTCAGTAAAGACAATACCCTCTGTCACAGAAACGCGTGAAGCAGGGAAAATTATAATTTTAAGTCAACGCAATCACAAGATATGGCCGTTTTGCCGCACATTTTGTCACTCGCGAGGGAATCAAAACCAATAGGGCACTTCCTGTTGACCTAGAATCATGAAATTCGATAAAAAGCATTGCCTTATAGCACAAGTAAAGGGAAAATTTCAATAACTATGTATTCTCATTTTAAACAATAAATGCTTCATGGCAATAAATAAACAATACAATTTTTTAACTTAAAAATAAATACTAAGTTTAACGAATAACTTACAACTCAATTTCATTGACTTTTAACATTGCCTTAAACCATCTCATAGGAATGGTATTTCTTTATTTCTTAGTTATAACTTAGCGCTATTCAGTATTTTATTTTTACAATATTTAAAATATCAAATCATCTTAATGAAGATAGATAGGGATTAATGATTGATTTACAGCAACTGTAAAAAATACTACATACTCCGCCTTACTTGCTTGGGTTCATACCTAAATACCTACGTTTTAACGGTTATTATGGAATTGATGTAATATAATTTTATGTACTAGTACATAAAATGTAGAAAAGAAGATAATTATTTTGAAAAATTTAATATGAAGAAATCATTTCCAATTTTACATTTATTGCCAAAATTATGCCATAAATGTCAAGATATTCTTTATTTCATATAAAATTCACATTGATCAGCGTTTTCTTTTTTAGCTTTACAGAAAACATATAAAATTGCAGTTTGTCAAAAAATACAACTATATATTATATTATAGATGTACGACTGCCTCAGTGGTGTAGTGACTAGCATGTAAGGTCACTCACCGAGAGGTCCTGGGTTTAAGTCCCGGATTTTCCCAGATATGAGATGTAGCTAATTGATTTTTTACCTATGCAAACATCATTATGGTAATTTGTATGAATATCGTTTGAGCCATTTTTAAGAACGTGATGAAAAACGCAAGTTCCGTATACAAACTTGCAACTCTTACTTCACCCTTACTTACTTCACTAGTGGGTAAGCTAGACGGTACTAAATATTTTTTAGTTCATTTCTTAATAAATATTGCTCTGTTAATGCCAGCATCTCATAATAAACATAATAATTAATTTTCATAGTTATATCACAAGTTATGTCTTGACAACTATCTTGACAAGAATCAAGCATAGTTGAAGTGACATTTTGATGTTAAGATTTTCTATACTCGCATGTACGCAACAATGTTAAACAATGTTAAACAATATCACATAATTTAATTAAATTCCAAATAGGCTGAACTGCTATGCATCGTAATCGGATGATTAAGAATGAAATTATTCGTCTAGCTAATAATTGTTGGTGTGCTATAAAGAGCAACTAGGTTCTACTTTTATGCTTCTATAAAAAACAATAAAAACTCATCACGTTATATGTCACGGAAAAAATCTAAACATCAAATGCTAAAAGTGGAATAACAAGGTGTCTAACAACCAAAGAGAAAAGTAATATTATACTTTTAACTAACAACTAAAATAGACCTGTTGCTGATCACCGCACCTCGGGTCTTTCAAACAACGCCATCACTGAAGACGATTGATTTCAAACAAGCGGCTCGTTGCAAAACTTTTTCCATAACTGTTTACTTTTTTCATAATATCACGTGAGATGAACTGCACCCACCCCACGAAAATCGGGAGATTATGAGTGTATTTATTGATTATTCATGCTTTCAAGAAAGTGAGAATTTTCCCATACAGATGGGGGCTAAGACAAAGTAACTCATCTATAATTGCACATATCTTTTAATGCTTTTAAAAATATCATCTGTTTTGCAGATTGCAATAGTAAAAACAGTAAAGAAAGAGTTAAAGTTGTGTCAGTTATAATAAAAATATCAAAGAAGCAAAAGAACCGTTCTCCACTTAACAAGACAATATTGAGCTTGAATTGACAAGAACAATCGAAAAATTCAGGCTGAAAATGTGGGCTCATAGGACAATTTTTAGGTCAGGGTTGATGTCTTCGGTCGCTACAGTTGCGAAATACCCGATAACAAGTAATGGTACTTTATAGTTTCGTATTTCCGTGCATGTGTTTTAATTGAGAACTTCGTTATATTTATATTTTTATTTCTTACTTCTATAAATATGGTTTACGTAAAGTTATTGGAAAAAGGATGTTTTTACAATAGCAAATCTTTTACTATAAAAACTTCTTGTACTTTTACTCAATATTTATATAAAAGGGCACTATATTATATTGTGATAATTACTAATTTAAAATCAAACGAGTTAATTTCATGCATTAATGTAAATAAAAGTATAAATAAATTATTTTAATTCTCTAAACTCTAGTAATATTCACTAAATATACATTCATCTACATTCATACTCATAAGGAATCACAAAAAATGGTCTAGACTAGAATCTAGGAGAAATCCATGGGATGTGTGGAGATGATCCTTTTAAATAAAACGATTTAAATACACTATATTGTTGTATTCACATGAAATATTACAAGAAGAGTTTTAGTCGCACTTTATCCTACAATTCCTCTTATACAATAATTTCACATTTTGGTTCTATTCAAATTCCAATGACTTCATGATGATTATAATCCTTAAGTCTCTCATAACTTCTCCAAACGTCATATCTGCTTAGCGGTCGACTAAATAAGTACCTACCCAAGAATAGTTTCTTTAGATTAAGTTATATTGGATATAATATTTTTTTATTTTTTTACAAATATAAACTCGTATAAGTAATTATTCTTGTTTATTCATTTCCTTTTAATCTCAATATAAGTAATAACTAATTTCGCAGCAAATTCAAATTTGAAGCTAAAAAGTAAATTATATTTTTACAACTTCATGATGTTCTTTGATTTTTCATTAAGTTAAATACCTTTTAAAATAAATAATATTGAAAAGTTTATAAGTATATGGATAAAAACATTGCAAAATTTTGCCTTCATACTCATTAAATCGACTGGAGAATTCATATTTGTATACAATCTAACCATAGTAAAAAGAATGACAAAGTAGGGCAACTTCGGCCCAATCCGCGATATAATTACCTGTCATAGTTACCATAGTTGCCTGTCACAGGGTTGTCACTGTTGCTAAATTTTAATTCAGTGCTCAGTAATTGGCATTGGGCCGGGAAGTGTGTTATTAAAAATATTTATTATTTATATATATTTAAGAATGTAAAACATTTTGTTTCTACATGTTTATGATTATTTTTATTAGGCCTGTAGTTACTTGCTTAACTGATCTATCAGTAGAAAATAGTATTAAAAATGTTTGGTTGTTAGAAAATATATCCTTTAATTTCTTGCGTTTACAAAAACATAAATATGCTATTAGTAACAATTAAAAAAATTAAAAGTATAATATATTAATAAAATCATATCACATCCTATTCAAATAATAAACTAATACAACAAAAATAAAAAGTACCTACATAAGTATTTCATCATCAAGTATAAATTATATGCTAGAATAAGTGATTTGTTTACCTTTCCTGTTCAGTAGGTAATCTGAACAAAGACAACTCTGGAATCGATAAAGAATTTAGACACCCAAACACACAGCAATAAGTTCTTCTACGAA
Source organism: Boloria selene (assembly GCA_905231865.2). Classification (NCBI taxonomy): domain Eukaryota; kingdom Metazoa; phylum Arthropoda; class Insecta; order Lepidoptera; family Nymphalidae; genus Boloria; species Boloria selene. The sequence continues at coordinate 7,698,166 of HG993131.1, forward strand.
TATCACACATTTTTCATATAGTGAAAAACAGTGACGCGCGAAACTTGTGCGGCGTCAGCCTTGACTGGCGCACTGATAAACGGTTCTTGTCTACTCTCTACTTTGTCATTCTTTTTACTATGATCTAACGTTGGCAATTAACTTATTTTTATCGTTTTCTACCGAACCGAAGCTCGAAGCCTAAATAGTACTTTCTTATAGTTCCAACATATCGCGGCCCGAAAAGTGTACGTTAATGCGATTTTTTACATTGCTGAAAATTAATGTAGGCCTCATACAAACATCTACACAATTTTCTATTTTAATTAAAAGGAGTAAAAAATATGGGTGACACTCCAAAAATGTAACTTAGAGGTGACAAAATTTAAGTGTAGATATGTCCCTGGGTACGATACGATGTGACTGTGTATCCTCAAGCTTTCTTATTTTAGCTCTTATAACTTGGAGAAAAACTAATTTAATTTAAAACTAAAAACGGTTTATCTCAATGCTGCAAAGCTCTTTCCTATTTAAGAATCTTTTTAATGATCTTAAATAAAGGATAATATAAAGGTTATTATAGTGTTTTGCAGACAATTAAAATCTTAAATTTACACGAACGAATTAAGGATGTAGGCCAAAACAAAGAAAATGTTTCATAAAATATACAGAACAAGTTTCTCTCCTAATTGCTATTAAGATGATAGCTGAAATTAAAACTTGGTGAATACTTAATACTTAGATTTACGATTTCTTAGATTTTCTAGTCTAGTTTCTTTAGAAATTTACCTTAATATTTTATACATCAGTATTTTGTTGTATTCCCGATTAAAATTTTCGTACGGACTGCCATTGTGTTCACATCAGCATGTTTCTATTCATAATTCATAATCACTAACCTAGCTCGAAAGATAAAGCTGCATTTATAGGTATTCACGACCGACAGAAATACAATAAAAAGTTTTTAGAAGCCGTCGAAGAATTCTTTACTAATAATAATGATTTGATGCCTTAAAAAGAAAATATTAAGTAATACCGAAGGCTGAACATCTTATGAAATGAATACATATTATAAAATTCTCATATTTATGAAAATTATGAAAACAAAAGCTTAATGCTTATTATTTTTTAGCTTAAATATATAAATAAAAATAACTTTGCTATAAAAGCAAAGGAAATAGTGATAATAGCTATTTAAGTTAAGTGTAAAATCGACTGAGGGGTCAAAAGGCAAGACCATTTCCGGAGAACGCTGCTCTATCTACGCAGAGCCCGGCTACAACCTAATTACATGCACATTTTATCAGAAATTCAAGTGTATTATAAAATAATGTGATTTTAAAACGTGTTTACCGTAAAAACCAATTTTCTGTAAAGCAGGGAATGTAAAACGCTTTAACAATTTATAAAACATATTTTGCTTTGATCTTGAACAAGTTAAATAGAAAAAAAATGTTTTAAAGAATCTTTTCATACCGGTGTTTGAGTTGGCCATTTATTAGTTTTAGTACAAGAATATAAAAAAGTTAATTTAAATCTTAAATTGCGTTTAGGAATATCTATAAATATAAACATTTTCTAGTGATTCAAATTATAATAAATGGAATATGAAATTCGTCAAACTGTATCAGATTGCTATATGTACCAGCCATGATCGCAGATTCTATTCCCGTTGAGGTTAAACATCTTTTGTGTCATGAAATAACCTTATAAAAGTGTAATTTTATCTTGTTTTTACAAATCACTATATATTTATGTACATAGTAATTTAAAAGTTATAGCTAAAAGCTAAGTTAAGCTCGGAGAGTTTAATAAAATTATTAACACTACTTAGTTGTACGAATGGAACTATAAAAGTTGCTACACAACTCCAGTAAAACATTTTGGAAAATTATCTCTTTTCAAGATGCTTTTGAAGTAGACACTTTTCTTTTCTTAGACTTTTCATTTGATTAGAAGAAAATTATTAGCCTTAATTTGATAAGTTTAATTTGCTTTTTTATGGATTTTTAATATTCAAAAAGTTTTTAAGAACGATTTAATATGAAAATATAAAGTAACGTTACATTGATTAATAGGGTATTGAAATTGCTTTAAAATACAAATTATTATCAATCATTGAAGCTTATGACTTGGAACGTACCATTTAAACTTCACACACGTAAACACATCACTTTGTAATATGATGAATATTAGTCGTAAGGCCTCTCAACATTACCATAAATCGGAAGTAATAAATCTAATTCAATTACAGAAAGCCTTCAAGTTTAGATGAATTGACATCTTGACTCAAATTATATTAAATTGTTTTGCAATTCTGATATTAATTTTCTAAGTATAAAACCATAGAAATTCGCGAAATATTTCCAACTGATAGGTTTATCTTATTTGAAAACACGTCTATTGTGAATGCTTATCAAATACCATATTAAAGTGATAAGAAATTGATTATAAGTTTAATTTGTAGAAAGTAACACATAATTAAACATAATGCTTCATAAATTATTATTTTTAAACAATAACTGTTACGTAGATACTTACAGAATATAAACTAAAAGAAATATATTATAAAACCGATTTCAACTAAATTTTGTTAAGTAATATTTTAAGACCTATGTCAACATCTGATTTTACTTTCTCAGATACAAAACATTTTAGTAATAGAGAAATTAAAGTTTTTTTTAATACTTATAAAAGGCAATGTTAACTCACTGATTCACTTTTTATTTATTTATTATACACTCCACATTCTCGGACAAAAGTCCCGATACGACTCAGACAGTGTAAGGCTTCACATTCTTATCGATAAATTATTTATTTCAAGAATTACTACGGTGGATTTTGGCGTAATTTTTAACCTATTTTCTGGATTGTTGGATAAGGGTATTTAATATAGCTATAAAAAATTCGTAAATTCATATATTTACATTGTACCTTCAATAATGACGTCGTTAAAAGTTATACTTGGAAAAATATAAGAAAGTCAATAGAAATGGAATGGTTAGTGTAATATAATGGTCCATTTACGAAGCCTCGTCCTTACTCTATTTTGATTCTAACCCATATTATCGGAAAGTAGTTAAGCTTTTAAGGTTGTTATCGCCATTTAACTTTGTTATAGTATACCACATACTATCAACTAAGTGTGTCCATTAAATGATACAAAAAGTTTTAAGCTTTCTAAAGAGTATTAAGTTTTAGCATCACCATTATTTAGAAGTAAATCTTGAGACTTATAGATATTTTAACTATTTACTTTTGTAGTTAAATAGGCATATTGTGTAAAAAAATCAGCTAAGTTCATTAATGACACTCTCTTTCTAAATTCTTGTGTATATTTTAGTGAATGTTTTACCAATATAGCAATACAACCACAAGTATTGGTTTCACCCAAGTACTCGTAAATGATTTGCACTTTATTTTATTTAAAAGATATAATGTTTAATTAATGTTTACTTTAATATAATTTATATAATAATAATGTTTAATTTAATATAATGTTGGAAGAATAGTAAGAAAACGTCATCGTGGAAAGGATATCACGTAGTGGTGGTAACGGCGAGCTTATATAAGCCTGTGCGCGCTTCATTCGAGGCGAATTTCACGTACTGTAAACTAGTGTACGCCAACGCCGCTCCTCACCGCCACGACCACGCGAGCCGGGTACCAGTGCGCCTGCGCAGACGCCACTACGGTTGCGACCTGTGACCGCGACAGTAGCTGAGCATCAGAGGTCGATGGTGGAGGGTCGAGAGTCTAGACTACTGCCGATTAACAGACTACGCAATACGTTTGATCATTGACTTGTCATTACGTACGGGACTACCAATTATTTGCAAAGTGTCATTGAAGTGTCAGTGATACACCATCGGAAGACCATTGAATTAGTAGACTACCAAAATTGCAAAAAGTAGCAATTACGATGTCATTGATAGACAATTGTAACACAATTGCAATAGCAGACTTGAGACCCTTGTCCGTTTAGAAAGTCAACCTGCCTATTTTGTAAATTAAAAGTTAGAGCTTTTATTTTATTGTTGTAGACTGTGTTTGCTTAAATTGTTATGTAATGTAATATGTGAACAATTAGTCGTGATTCTTTTTTTTTCGAAATTTCACTTCTGGTTCCTAAAAATAATTTATATTAGTACTAAAGTACAGGTTATTTATATTTGTAAATTTATACATATCAATTATAAAATAAATAATATGATATAGAATTTTCTGGATCATTTTTCATTAATAAACCTAACATCTATTTGGGTTTTATAATTTAATCAGAATACGCAATAAAGTGGCACATTTTTCTTTTGACTTCGCTGCAATTTTTCACTGAATCCAATTTATTATAAAAGTAAGTAATAACCTGATCTTTGCATTGGAGTTGACTTTCTGATTTTAACATGAAATACCTGAACAATTCCTTTTAAAAGCGTTTATGTATAAAAACTTTGTACAAAATATTTATACATTAACCATTATATTTTTAGATTCTGTAAAATAATAACAAAGCACCATATATTCTTATGATTAAATAATATTACATAACAAAAGGTCCGAAGCAAGGTTGAAAATATTTGGTATTAACGTAATACACAGTCAAACTTATCGTAAATTATACTATCGTTGAAGTACGGTAGAACTGAAATGGGGTAGTTTCTTACATTTTCATAGTAAAGTATTTCAATATTGTAGTAGATACATTTCTGTCAAAACTGGATTTTTATGCTTTGAAATTTAAAATTAGAAAAGGCAATATTCACTACTGTAAGGCAAATCACAACATATTTGATTTGATATAAGAAGACATAGACGTAATGCTAAGAAATTAAATAAAACTATAAAAGCAATTATTTTAATTAGATAATTGTTTCAATAAAATATATATCTCCCAGTAAGCAGATAGGCTAAAGATGATTTTACTTCGGCTCTTAGTCTCACAGTAAACTCGTACTGGCATGTTATAATAACAATTTCCCCGAGAATTTTGCTTTGTGCCGGAAAAGGAAAACATATGATTCTTGCAAAAATCATTCAAGCGTCCTTTTCATTAAAATATGTTTATTTTCTTAGACGAAAGGAATGAAATATAATTTAACATCCCAGTTTTGTTCAATTTTCTGGCAGCTTTGAGTAATAATTGAAAACGTTTCTGGATTTTATAAGGAAGTCAAAATTTATTCCAAAATACATACATCAGTTAGTTGTCTTGATTAAGAAAACTTGATATTGTAAGATCATTTTTAGATAAAAGTCTATAAAGGATCTTCAGCTTCCTCTAGAACTTAAGCTATATTTAAATATACACAAGGACAATATATCTAAAATAATTGATTTTTTCATGACAATGTCTTATAGTATTATCCCCATGAATTTTAAAAATGTTTAATTATGAATTATGTTACTAAGAGTCGAGACAAAATTCAAAACTTGCTTAATCGCATCGTATGAATCTCGTATGAAAGAAAACGTTTGAAAAATTGTACGGAAAAGTAAAAAAAATCATATAAAGGCGAGTTGACAGATTGATTTAAACGTTGTCATCTTGGAACGTTCATCTCATATGCTGTCGTTTAGTTGCTTACATTGTTTAATCTGTCACATTCGACAAAAATGTTTGTTTTTTTTACGAAAAATGTAATTAATGCCTATGCCACTCATCGTATAAAGTATGAATTGCGGACGAGTGATAATTTGTTTTATCGTGAAAAAAAGATGATGACAGTCCTGTCAAAAAGGAATATGATTATATATTTTAACTACTAGCAACTTGTTTCGCTCGGGTTTGTCCTCAGATACGTTTTGTCAGAGATTTCTCATATAGTATGAATTATCCGCGAAAGATACTTCTTATATCTTATACGATACTCCATATAGGAAGTAACCTATAAGTAATATAGTAATATAGTATTGATCCTGATAATCAGCTACCAACCGAATTTAATCAAAATCTGTCCAGTTGATTTCTCGTCACAGTCAGACGCACAGACTGAACGTTAATCTGTCAATATTTTGTAAATATATTGAAAATCTATTGCAGTCTTCTTTCTCATTCATTCACTTACTTTTTTTATTTTTTTATACACACTTTGTACTGATAAATATATCTTCGGTGCCATCGTTTGCAAGTTATGTGTGTACATACAGCAATAACATGGTAAACCATAAGATTTAACGTTAACTATTTATATATAATATGTAAAACGTACCTACAAATGCCCTCGAGCAAAGCTAGAGTAACTCCTTAGTATAGCTATAGGTAGGTACTGTCGTAATTAAGTTTATGAACACAACGAATTTTAAAAGCAATTTTTTCCACCTTCGCCTTCTTCCGGTTCTTTAACGTTAGTGTAGAGATAAGAGAATATATTCATATTATGTACATACTTTATCTTCGAATGATAAATATCTTGTAGGTATATATTATATTTTGTAAGGGTATTTTTACAATATTTCACGCAATTTTACAAGTAGGTTAAAATAAATTAATTTATTTTTCAATTAACAACATTTTTTTATTTCACTTAGTGTCGGTTATATAAGAACTCGGGGCATGATATGATGAAAACTGTATTAAATCCTTTTTAACATCCCACTCCTCCTCAGGGCTTCCTTTAAATATAAGGGGGATCAGGCCATAGTCCACCACACTAGCTAAGTGCGGGAGGGTCGTCTTGACATGTCTTCAGAAGGTTCTTTCAAACATGCAGGTTTTCTCACAATTTTTTCCTTTACCATAAGACGAAGTGATTCTCATGTTAGAAATGATTCGCATATGAAAATGTAAGAGGTGCGAGACCCGAATTCGTTACATAACGATACAAGCGTTATGAGACGTTCGGTTCCGTAATTCGCATCTTATTAACATCACGTGCTAGTTAAATCCTTTTTCAATAACTATTTAATAATTCACTAGCATATTTTTTTATTATTTAACTATCAAAATTTTATAAAGGAGGTATAGAAAATGAAAACTGTCCAATTCAAACAAAAAAAGTTGGTAAATTTATATATTTGCATACAAGTATTAACTGTTTCTGCAGATAAAGCAAGTGTTATTTACTATTTATAAAGATACATTTAAGTCATTCATAGTTCTAAGGGTTCCATGCTTATAACCTTGAAGTTTGTCAATAGGCATAAACCCATATAATTAATTGATTCGACTATGAGAAATGATAAGAGAGTGGATTATGTTATCTATGTATTGGATTTGTTTTTACTACTCTAAAGTTAAAATATATAACTAGCAATTTATTTTTTTATATTTATTACAGTCTTAAAAATTTAAAAATTTGTAGATGTAAATAAAATAAATGATAATTTAATAATAATTTGATACAACTGACCTACTCTGATGAGGGTGTCGAGATGTGGGTGTTAGAATGGAACTTCTGTTCAATAACTCCTTGGTGAGACTCCTTCAAGCTTGGGCAAATTACGTTTGTTTTTGGCAAGTTCAAACGCGCACGTTTCCCTTAACTCACATGTCAAGACGCTTGTCTGAGGGTTTAGGGTATTTCAAAATAAGAATTATTTATATAAGAATTTATATAACTAGGTATAATATGAAATAACTATCAGCTAATCTGTTGGTCAGTAAGATTGGTATAAGATTATTGAGGCTGGTCTAACGACCAAATCCAGTACCTATTAGCTGAAATTAAATAGTTGGTTTAAACGAGCAAACAAGCGGGAATTAAAAAGAATAATATCATAATTTGGCCATAAACCCATATTATTATGATTAGCTTTATTTTTCTTTTGTATGTTACAATTTATTAGGTATTTGTTTTAAAATAAATCATGCTTTTTGTTTTGTAGAATAAAAACGTCCAGTTTCGTCGATGTAATGTACGCAGCATTGACTCCGTAAATTTTTAATCGAGTTAAAAATATTAAATGAATTGCATTTTGCAGAGAGGTAGGTAGATTGTTTATACGTTTGCCTTTCCTGATGTTTTGATAAGAAATATATAATTAATACTTATTAGGTACAATTAATACTAATGAATTATTCTACAATTTAATCTTGAAATTAGTAGGTAATAAAAACTTTACGCTGTCATCGTTTCAACATATTCCTTATCAGCCCACTACAACCATAAAATTTTCCTATAATGAAAAAAAACAGGGGTCTCGTCAAAACGAAGCTACCCGTAAAGTTTCAGCTGGTTATTATAAACATTAAGAAAAAGCCGGGATGTACTGTAGACTAATAGTATATGCGAGTCATCATGAGTATTTGTACTTAATGTAATGATCAAACTTATTATTAATCAGGAATCAATCTTTATTAATCTCTTTGTTTAACTTTAAAAGATCTACCAGATACAACAACGTTTAAAACTGGTGACAACAAGATATAAGGGATCTGGGTCATATTTAAAAGTAGCAATTAGGATTTTGAAATGTAATTTTTCTTAATATTTTAATAAGTAACTAACTAGACAGCGATAGCGTTATTTTGGTAATAATTTATCAACTTAAAAAATAGGGAGGCGATTTTACACCTCTGATACATTCATTATTTTCAGTATGATTATTGCCCTTAAGGATAATATCGTGATAGGAACCGGTATGTCTGAGAAAATATAACTAGCTTTGAAGGACGTGACAAGTCCGCCAATCTGCACTTGGGTAGCGTGGAGGACCGTACCACTTCACGATGCAAGCAAGCTTTCGTCAGTAAGGGGTAGAACTGTAAGTAACTAAGTGTATAAGAAAATTCATCACTTTTACTTTTTGAACCAATGACTTATCGGTGTGATGTTGACTTGTCTGTAGAAAATTATTACACATGTATGTGTCTGTAGAAAATTATTACGCGAGTTCGATGCACTGTTCATTATTTTGCTTTACAGCAAAGAACAGAATTACTACCAGTTCTTTACTAAGAGTATTTAAAGAATTGCAAAACTGTTGTAAGTTATTATATGTTAGAATATGCTTACGACAACGCCATCGAGATCCGTGGTAAGCTACGATGCTTGTATTACTACAAATATAACTTTTAAATATAAGCTCCCATGACTGGAGTAAAAATATTGAATGAACAAAACAGTGCCCTACAAATGAATGCTCCCAGCGGAACTCGAACCCGCGACCGCTGTTGCAGACAATAGGGTCACTAGCAACTGAGCCAAACGAGTCGTCTCAAGTTATGTTCAACAAGTGTAACTCACAGCACTAAAAACTGATAAGTACATGAATTCATTATTAGTTAATAGTCAAATTAACAACTTTTCACAAAATGCCTACTTCTATTTTTATTAAAAAGAAATAAAAAAAGAAATATTTTAATTTATTTTAACTTAATCCCAGCGAAGCCACAGAATATATTACACTATTCTATAATAATACTAGTCTATAAATATGAATAAAATTGGAGTGTCTGTTTTTAATTTCAAATTAATAGCTTTTTACTAAACGCATATGAAAGTATATATAAGTAAGATACTAGCAACAAAATAAAAACAACATTTCTATCTGTATGTCTATCTGTCTGTCTGTCCGCCTGTCTGTTTGTTACGGATAATCTCTTAAACGGCTGGACTGATTTTGATGGGACTTTTACTCGCAGGTAACTAATGTTATAAGGCGTAACTTAGGCTACTTTTTAACCGACTTCAAACAAGGGCGAGGTAGAAATTTTATTTATTTTAACTAGCGGAACCCGTGGCTTCGCTGACGCTAAGCCCAAACGAACCCGAGCGAGGCAAGGGTAAGTCGCTAGTATTTAATATTATAGAAGGAACAAGTAAAAACTATATAGTCATAATTTACAACTATAAATGCTAAAAACTCTTTGCTAAGTTTTACAATTAATTTTAAAGTTAAACACCAAATACAGGTGCCTATTCTGTTGAAAACACCCCTATACTCGTACTTCCACAAATTCAGATGTCTGACTACATTTTGTTTCAAAAGGAATTATTAATCGATAATAAAATTACAAAGAGGACTTATGCAACTTTAAAGGTTCACAAACTCAGCTATTGAGGAGACCTAACTGGCTTTGTGAATACGTCATGCATCCTAGTGATAACCAAAATATTGGTATATATAGGTATATAATATACCAATACTCCCGTAGTATATTCCAAACGGGCGAACGTTCCGTCTATAACTTTAAACGAATAATATAGACCGAGATCACAGGGACGCCAGACCTTCCTTATTTTCTCAATGAGCAAATCTATTACCCTGGAAACATCAGATCCTTACTTGGTGACAATACTACCTGCGGGATGGGACATAATTTAAATCATAAGTTCCAAGCGGGGACGGTACCGCCCCCTAGTGGGCGCTGGAACTTTTCTTAGGGGTAGTGGGTCCAAAGGCAAATTAAGCAAAGCAAGGCAAATTAAGGGGGAAATTTTAATTGCGTTCCATTCATCATATTTGTAGGTTTAGTGCAGTAGCTAATTTACTGTGTAACAAGAGGATTACACTGCAAATCACCGAGCGTCCTTATTAGCGATTTATGTTAACTAAATTGAAACCAGACATTAACAAATTCTTAAAACTCCACCAGTACCTATTAATATTAACGTATGTTTCTTATTGAATTTTGTTTTTATTATTTTTTTTTGGCCTGCAGTTGTGCAGTGCCCCAGTGCGGGTGCTCCAGCTTTATAAAATTAACGTACTAATATTTAAGTGTGTAGACCATAAAATATGAATATGAATTCCCATAACACTTTAGTGCTTAATACACATTTATTGTTCCTGCCTGTCTTCTTAAGTAAAAATAAAAACAAGCGAGTTTTGCTGTATCATGTTTTGGGAAACCATTTAAATGTTATCGTATTTATTACGGAAAGCCTACAAAATTAGTTGATATAAATATATTTATTTTATAAAATAATGTCGCTTTTGTATTTATTTTATAAAAACTATTTATTTTACGTTTTTAAATTAATTGATTTAGATATGTTTTTTATTCATTTAAATTAATTAAAAATTATCGCCGGGGTCTATATAAAAAGGTTTTTCATTAAGTTTTTGTATATACGTATATATAACCAGAAACCATTGCGTCCGAGAGTGGGTCACGCGATTATATAAAGTCAAAGTATCGTTCAAAAACATAAAAAACTATGTTGATACAAGTGCACTCTCCATTCCTGTCGCTCTCATGCTCCTGTGGGACGTTACTCAAGACCAGTGAGAGTTAACGCATAGTACAGCGTAACGTGCTCTCTAAGCCGGGGGTGTAACAACACCAACATGAGGTTTACTAAACAGAAAGACTCAATAACTAAACTTGGCCCGACCCGGGACTCGAATCCAGGATCTCATCATGTGCATCTGTACACGCTATGTCAAGTCAAAATACTATATATTAAATGTGGTATTTTAAAATAAAATATGATAAATCAAGTAAATCGTTAATGAGTTTTTGTGAAAGTATTAAATTTTCCAGGCATATTTCAAAAAGTCCCAAACAAAATTTCTAAAAACTTCTTACAAATCCCTTTGATGGATTTATTTTAGAGCTTACAAGATCATCATTAATGGAAAAAACACTTTTGTGTAAATTTTAACTAACAATGATACTGTTAAGTAAATTCGTAATCTCTCAAATAATATGTTAGATTAGGTAACATATTATGTTTTTGTACGTACGACGTCTTACCGTCGCTCTACTCAAAATCTGTCCAGTTTACTCATGCTGCTAAAGCTGACAGACAGAGAAATAAAAAAAATACTCATTTGGACTCTGAATCGATAATAAGGACTGATTTGACTTAGTTACAATTTTATTATAAATTATGTAGGTAAAGATTTAATATTCGAAACGTTGTGATATAACCATTCCAGTTAAAATTTAGTTTATAATTCAGTATGCTATTAACTCTCGATGGACGAAAAGCAATATTCGTGGCATCGATTAATTAATGTTTACATGTCAAGATAAATGTTAGGTTAAATTTAATTTTAGTTAGGTAGTAGCAAGTGTGGGTTGCACTTAATATAAAGATGATAAGTAGGTACTTTTTAAATTTAGTTAACAAGCGTAAAAATTCCGATTACAAAACATGTAAAGATGAAGTTTAAAAGTATGTATTTTTAACCATATATATAGCTGGAGTATATTATCGCGTAAATGTATGCGCGCATATATGTGTGTCTGTGTGTGAGTGAGTGTGTGTGTGTGTGTGTGTGTGTGTGTGTGTGTGTGTGTGTGGGTGTGGGTGTGTGTGTGTGTGTGTGTGTGTGTGTGTGTGTGTGTGAGTGTGTGAGAGAGAGAGAGTATAATATAATTCTTTATATTAGTTGGTATATAAGAATTAAAAAAAGTTAGTTTTTCATCGCTGTTCGCTTTTATAACGTAAATGTCAATATTGAGAACAAATATAAAATAGTCGTATACTGGAGAACTGAGTGAACGACTACCTCGTTAACCGAAACAGATCTCGTGTTGAGGTGGCAATCAAATCAACTATTGCAATAAATAATTTAATGCATCCCTTTTTAAAGTCCCACTGGGCAGGGGCTACTCTTCACTTGTAGATTTAAGGACCTGCTCGTATTTACTTAGAAAAATGAGATTTTGAAAAAAAAAATGCAAATTAAAAAAAAGAATCAATAAAGTTATTTAATTTACTTGCTTATCTATATCTCGCGACAAACTTTTATATCACATAAAGTGTGTACAATAACGTTTTAAGTTGATAGTAAAAGTTTTAAACGAAAAGATTACTTCAATAATTTTAGAGCATTTGAACAAGAGCTTGACTTTTTAAGGTTTTTTACATATCATGTATTTTTTACTTTTTAGTATCGCTTTTGTTTACGCATTCGTATTTTTAGCAATTCCATTTGATACCCAATGTAGGAAAGCATAAAAAACTTAGTCTGCCATCTTTAGAAGTTCGCCATATTGGATTTAGAGTGACGTCTTTTATTTTTCGAATTATTCTCAGCAAGCTTTTTCACTTGACTCGCTTATTGTAGGAGTGCACTAAGTATAATAAGTCCACCTTCTTGAGTGTTTCAGCACGTTAGATTTAGATTGTCATAAAACATACATTGTCATAAAACTAAAATTTTAGCTCCGTTGAAGATCTGTATCAATCAATCTGTCTGTCAAATCAATCTGTATCAAAATTGAGTGGTTAAATTCCACCCGAACAAAAATAGTTATAATTACATACTCGTACATAGATTGCAAGTTAAATAAAAACTTGTAATTACTACTATTCAGCGTAAGATTAGCATTAAGCTAAATACACAATATTTTTTTAATGTGAAAATCTATCTTTCTATTTATAAAATGTATGGTCAAACTTTTGAAGGTTTCGAGGCTTGGCAATACATAGATACCATGAACGAATAAACTAAATACATATCGTAATATGCCAACCTACCCAGACTTTTTTCTGTATCAACCTGTATAGAAACGAGCGAAACGGCTAACTAAAAATATTCATACTAATATTCACTTTTATAAAGAGATAAAGTATGAAAATAAAGATTCAATTCTTGAAAATCATTCTGGTAGATATTTTATCACCGAGTGCCAATTATATTATGTACCTATTCGCTCTGTGCGAAGCCGGTGGTGGGGAGAAACTGATTTACCGTCAGCGCTACCCGTGGCTATATCCGATACTACGGGGGGCTGTTTTTATGTTTCGAGTTAGCTAAATATACAAGTGAATTGTTATTTAAAATTTATTTAAATAAAATAACATAAAATGAGTCACAAAAGTTGTTGTGTTGTAAGTTGTAAGAATACAGGTAGAAAAAGTGCTTGTCATTTTTATAAATTTCCAACAGCAAGTTGGAAAATAAATCAGAGGAAAAAATGGATAGCCGCTGTTAGGAGACAAAAGTAAGTAGAATCATAACCTTACTATCCGTAATAATAAAAATCTTGAAAGGAGTAAAACTTAAAAAAATAGTAAGTTTAGAAAATGCTAGGAAATATTATTATTAATTAAAAAAAAAATTTTTTTTAAACATTTTTAAATTTAGCATAATTATATATTAAAAAATAAGATTGAATTTTTTTATTATAAACTTTTCATTAATTATTTAAGATTCATTTACTCTTTGCCACTTATTATATTAAACAAAAAGATTATCCATACCAATGATCATAAATTTTAAATATTAAATATTAAAATCTAAAAATAAAAATGATAAATTTTATCGATTAACAATTTTTCCCAGCTTTATTATTGAATTGTAATATGTTAATTTTAGTTAGCAAACATAATCTATTTTTTTTGTACTCAAAAACAATCAGCACTTTTAATTTGTAGAATTTTGAAACATAAAATATTTTGGTAATTTCGTTTAATCTAAATTTGCTATTAAAAAAAAATAATTGAATGTTTATTCAAGTTTTCTTATAATTTTAATTTTAAAAAAAACTTTTTCTATTTTCTTTTTATTTGATTTCAGTCTGATTTCAGTTAACCTACCTTTATGTGTGCTAACTTCTATGCTACTTTTTCGGTATTAACTATACTTACATTTTATTTTTTAATGCACAAGAACACTTTACATTAACAAATATTTATTATAAATATTCCCTTTAATTAAAAAAGCATTTTTTTATTTATCATTCGATATTATTATTACTGACAGCCATTCAATACTTAGTAAAATATATTACAATAGCCCCCTGTAGTTCAAACGTACCATGGCGCTGAAGTCGCGCACAGAGCGAATATTTCAATAAAAAGGTGTTTACTGTCAAAAAAATTGTCATTAACTAAAAAGAAAATGTCCATTAAATGACTTTCTCATGGACTTCAAATAAGTAAGTGACTTCAAAGGTTTAATAAATATTATATATTAATAAATAAATAAATATATTTATTTAATTTTCCACGACATTTTTTCAAGCAAAAAAAGTAATAAACATAAGTCTACGCAATTCATTTATGTTTTTCATGTTTTCAATTTCAGCTTCCATAAATACTTATTTGCTTCTACCTTCGACGTCTTGTAGTTAACGTTACTACTTGGGAGTAATTATATTGAGAGTTTAAAGTGAATGATCAAGTGCCGTATTTAAACTTAATTACCTACCACTAACAGCCTCCCCTTTTGTAATTTTGTGACCTTAATTTGAATGAGACGATATTACCTAGTTTATAATCAACTAACTTTACCTTATTTCAATTTTCTAACGAATAAAAGTTAATGAATATGTTTTCCTTACATTATTGAATATGAATGATCATAAATCTAATGTCAATCATACTTGTTTTAGAAGTTTTGATTTTGATCCAAAGTCAACCAAGTATTCGTAGAGCTTCTAATTACGAGTAGGTAATATTGCGTTACACCAGTTATCCTTTGACGTAGGCAAAGGCGTTGTTGGAAATATGGACAGTCGTGTAATCAAAAGGGAGAGACTTGAAGTAAATTACGGTGTGTTAACAAGACCACTTTATAACGAAGCTAATTTTATAGACAAAGGCAAAATGCGCAACATATCACATGTTATGATAACGAATAGAGAAACTTTTCATTATTTAATATGAATTCACAATCCGGCTACAAAATCTCGTATGCCATACAAGACTTCCAACGATTTCCTTAAACTATACAATCTACGTACAATTAATAATGATATACTGAGTCAAATATGTAAATCGAGTATTTTTTAACATCTTATTGGAATTATCATTAATATCGATATAGAGTTCGATTCCAAGATATTTAGAGTTATGGTTTGTCTGTCTATGCCTGTGACCGCATGACAAGAAAAGTACTAGAGAATTTGATGAATATTGGAATGATGATAGTAATTGCTTGTTTGGATACTTTTTACTGCGGTAAAGTAACTCATCTTCGAGAAATGGATACTAACTAACGTTCGTACATTGGGACGAACCCGACCGAGGAGCAAGGGTGCAGTCAAAATATATTATTTATTTCTGGCAAGCATAATAATAAAAATAAGCACACTAATACATACATACATACATACATACATACATACATCTAAGTCAAACGCATAATAATTCTCTTTTGGGCTTCGCTCCAGTCGGTTCAAAAGACCTTACCATAGTAAAAAGTTCTTTTTACTATGACCTTACTTTCCATCATATATATATATATATATATATATATATATATATATATATATATATATATATATATATATATATATATATATATATATATTTCCTGAATAACTGTGTGATAGAATTAGATACATATCATTCGTGAGTTCGAAAAATCATTGTAAAAAATTTATTAATCTAATTAAAAGTATTTTATTTATACTCTTGAGAAAGGCAACAGCAGCTACATTTTATTTCTCATTTAAGACTCATTTTTTCCACTTACGTAAGTACAATGAATACTTTTTAGCTACAAAACTAATCTTAGATTTATATAAAGGTTCACTGCTTTTAAGGGAGTTTATTTTTAACTTCCTATAGTACTATATTTGCATCATTCCAACTTCTTCGAATAAATTTCAATATCGTTGGGAATATTTGCTCGACGCTTACGAAACCGAAACCTTATAGTTTTGTCGTCACCTAAAATAGTCTAAGATTCAGATCAACGTAGTCAACACATATTAAAACATGACTCAGGGTAGTTGTCACTAAAAATTTTTTGGACCTGATTGATCGATTACAATTGATCGTAATCTCCTACTATAATAACCGTAGGTTACATCCTTGTTTTCACTATTATAAAACAACTAGCTACAAATTAATAAATTTATTTATTTATTTATTTAACCCTCACTTCGCTCGCTATAAGAAAGCATCAAAATCCGTTACATACATAGGGACAGACAGACAGCAGGAAGATGACACAAATAGAATGAATAATTAAAATATAAGAAAGGCGTTAAAGTTATGTATTGTTTAATGTATGTAGACATACTTGTATATCGCCGTTAATTAAAAGTGTATGTGTCGATTTCAAGGGATAATTACTATTGAAAGTATTTTAAGTAATACTAGCGGACCCGACAGACGTTGTCCTGTACACATAGATTTTTTTATATACTTTTGATCCCGGTGAAATGTTTAATTATGCATGCGCTAAACAACGTTGCCTAGTAACGTCATTTATTGTGCAAATGTATAAATAACTAATTAATTTAAAAAATACATTTTGTAGTGGACCGAATTGTGAATCTAAACCATTCTCGAATACACTCAAACACACACAAAACGTTTCATCTAAATCGGTCCAGCCGTTTAGGAGGAGTTCAGTGACATACACACGTACAGTAGAATTATATATATAAAGATAATTTTAAGAAAATAGATACGAGGCAACTTACAGACATGAAGAATAATTATCCATATTAAAATTATAAATGTAAATGTGTGCGTGACCTTCTTTCACATTGAAACAGATTAGTGATTTGTGGTGATACTCGTAGTTTAAGGGCTGGAAAGTGACATAGGCTACTTCTTATCGTGGAATTACAATACTACCCTCTTATTACACCTAGAATATTCTATCTATTCAATACAACAGTTAAAATGTACCGAGTGATGAATCCGATCAAAGCAAGGGCTTTGTTGTCAGTTTTGCTTTTCATTTTAAGTTAGGTAACATTTTAATATATTTTATATATTATATAGTAGTTTATTAGTACTTAGTATTTATAATTATTTATGGTATATATAGTACAAAATTATTATATATAGGTATTATATCAAAGGAATTATTTTAATTTTAATTATTTTCTAACAATTTAAAGAACTTAGAATCCCTGTACAGGGATTCTATGTTTACAGTGTAGATTCTAGTTACAAATATTAAGGTGTGTTTATACAAAATAAAAATCTTTTTTGAAGCACCGATTCAAACCTAAACAATTTGTATTAATTATGGCTCGGGTATCTTAATGAAAGATTTGTAGAACGTTCTTTGTTATAACGTATTAGTCGGAGTGAAACTCGAACTTGTCTAAAAGCTTAGTCCTGTTTTTTACACAATATGATCTTTAATAAAGTAAAATATAATGAGGTCGCAGTACAATTAGGTATACGAGATTTTACAATAATGTATTCTATAAAAGTTAGCTTAGTTAAAGAAATGAGGGAGTATCAATCATAATCTAATTTCTGGATGGGGTTATATTAGGATTCCGTTGATTTTAGTTATAAGTTTGTACGCTTCAAATAGTAGTATTTAAGCAAATAGATCAAAGGACAGACGGCCGGTTGAAAGGGCACACTGTACAGTTGAACTTCATGATGTGAAATTTGAAATATCGATTGATAAATTGAAAAAAACTAAAATAATGTTTATATTTAAGTATGTGGTTCATAATTTGGAATTATCATCATGACTGTATCGTTTACATTATTGTTCTTGTTATAAGGGCTAAATAATGCAACATAATATTTAAGTATATAATCTAACTTTTAAAGAAAATCTTTGTAAATTCATTTATCTAGCCGTCCGTTATATGAAGTAGTTATTTTTATAAAACATGTATTATTAATACTCAATAATTAATATCAGCAAAAATAGTAATATTTTTCTGTTACTTTCTGTAATTAGTGAATGAACGTATTCAAAACACAGTATCCTTAAAAGTACCGTGATTGCAGTGTTAACTACAAATTAAAACATTAAGTAATCATAAAACATGGTAAAAAATAAAAAATAAAATTTTAATTAAAAAAAAAGAAAAATAACCTTTGCCGTACTATATACACCAGACTATAATCTACCACGGTGCTAAATTTTGTGCAGATCTGTTTAGCCGTTTTAGCGAGATTGAGTAAAAACATCCACCCATTGAAACTTTCACGTTTTAATATTAATAGGATTATAGGATAAAACAGGGTGAACTCTGTTTTGTAACATGACGAAATAGAGCCATTTTTTATATTGATTCACTTATGCCATCGAATTTACGTTAACGTAGTCTTATTAAAGGTATTTTAAATTGACTTAATATTATAAATCGAAATATATTTTATTTTAGAACAATTACATATTTTAACTTTAAAACAATACATATATTTTTTTTATAAATTTGTTGTTAAAGAAATCTCTCAAATTATGTCTTCACCTTCTATTTCTACGCATAAAAATATATATTACAAGATTGGGAATTATTAATTTTGAAAAACACCCCCAAAACTTAAATTTTAACTTAATAATTAAATAAAAATTTTCTGAATTATACAAGTTTCGCGCGTGGCAATAATATATAAAATATTAAAACGCTCTTAACTTCGGGCACTACACAATAAAATAAATCCGCAAAAGTCCTATTAATTTTACTTAAAATATTAAATATTCGCGAAAATCTATTACTTTAAAAATTAAAAAAATCTAAACTTTGGCTTTGAATAAAGTTTTCAAATAATAGGAATATTTTTTTCTAAGTCCTCATATCAACAGAAATTAGTACAAGAATTAAAAAGAAAGAAAAAAAGAATTTAAAAGTAACGGGAAAATAAAAAAAACTTAAAAACAAAAAAACTAAAGGAAAATATTTGAGGGTTTTTTGAAAAAAAAACATTAAAAAATAAAACTTAGATTTTTCTTACCTTTGCAGAGGAGGCAAGAAGCTTGCGAACTCGCGAGTGTCAACTTTAGAAGCACTGTTAGACACGACTTCTTCAGTCGACAGGCGCGCGATTAGTGATAAAAGCGTCAGGCGAAGACGGGAGGAGAGGCGTCCCCACCAATCTGTTGCTTCGCGCATGAGCTGTGATGGTACCATGTAGGGGTGAGAATCTCAGCTTTTATATTTTTGGCAACGACCATTCTTTATAAGTTGCATATCAGGAGAAAGGGCTTTTTTTACACTTTTTAATCTTTTTTTAACATTATTAACTTGTAACCAATTGTCGCTTTATCTACTAAATATATTAAGAAAAAAAAATATACTCGTACCTTTATAGTCTTGTATTTTGCTCAAGTGTAAAATACATAAAATATGTTACTTGCCACTTTCGACCCTGACTGTACCCACAAATGAGCCTTAGTGAAATTAATCTCGTCAACCTTATTCTATATATTTAATTCTTTTATTTTCCCTAACCCTCTATTTTCCAGTAAAAGTCGTTTAAATTCTATTATACGGTAGATAAGCAAATTAGCAAAAATAAATTTCTGAAAATTCAAAGGAATTTACAGAAAAATATAAAAAATAAGAAGGTAGGTATTATTTATCATACAAATAATTTATAATATAAACTCAATGTACAGCAGCCATTTTGGAATTACAGATTTATAATTTAATTTATAAGTAAGACTATATAATTTGCGTCTTTATTTTATTACGCAGTTATACACCATTATTTTTCAGCCGAATTTTTTTTGTTATGTGAAATTGGTTTACGTTCTAAACAATCACATGAGCCACTTTAGGTCAAGTGGTCCCAATGGGCTATTTATTATCCGTTCAAGCAAAACGGATCACTTTTTGATTATAAAATAATCATAATTTTCTATACAATATTTACATATCTTTGACGACAACACTTAACTTAACACACATAACTTTGGCTCAGTTGTTTCAGTTGTGACTCTACTTTTTGCGCCAGCCGTCGCGGGTTCGAGTCTCGCTGGGGGCATTCATTTGTCGAGCACGAATATATGCATTCCAGTCATGGGTGTGTATATTTATAATAATATGTATTTATGTGGAATTTGTAAAAGGAGTATGCATGTAAGAATAAAAGGCAATGAATTAAAGGATTTTAAGAATAGAATGCGTGAGAAGTATAAAAGGAAGAAAGGAGGATGTCTTGTCATTATGGTGACACGACGTAACGCGAAAATGTTATATCTAATATTTTAAAATATAAATATAAACAAAGTGTTTTTATTTATCATCTTTACGACTCTACATTTATATATTTATAAACTATCTTGTATTTGTAACTTACCACTGAACTAGATGGCGCTGTTGTAATAATATCCTAACATGTTTATTATTTATTATTATATATTACATAGATTGTTGATGATTTAGGCGATGTACTTATCTTACAGTAGTAATAATAAATCACTACCTTTTATACTAATCTATGAATATTATTCATTCAAATCCCTCATAGGTAAATTCAAATTTTGACTAAATACGTATGAATAATGTAGGAAGCTGGTCGTCACTCACTGGAGTGGATATTAATTAAAGTGATGTCTGATTTAATATTTCATCATGAAACAGATTTCGAAAGCAAATCATGTTGCTTGGGCAACTTGAAGTAAAAGCCTTTTTCAATTAGGTTAACGTTATCACGTAGGTAGGTATCTAGTATATGTGTACATATGTATCGTAGAAAACGCCAGGTAGAGTTAAAAGGATTATTATCTTAGGTTGGATTTCCCTTATCTTATTCTAGTAACTTACAGGTAGAACAAAATATTATGTAGTTTTCATATTATTTCCTGACTGCATCAAATAAGGGTTATGTGTTTTATCTATATGTATGCACATATGTCCGATACAATTCCTTTATAATTAATAAAAGGTTCAACCGATTTAATTGATTCATTCATTTGACGTCGAGTCTCGTCGTTTTTTAAATAATCACTGTATTGTGGACAGAATATAGCCTCCCAAACAACAGTAAATAAAACTGTCTTATTATATGTACCTATGCACTTAAAGCAAAAAGCACATAACCGATTTTTAACTAAATATTGTGTGGTGATTACTTATTAGTTGGGTCTGCATTTCAGATACTTTTAACTTTCGGTATAATAATTATGTCTACTTTAGAAAGCTAACGGTGGTTAAACCTGAAGAAATACGTCGAAATAATGTAGAAGCAAGTTGTCGGTCTTAAAAAGACCTACAGAAAAGTTTACAATATTATATGATGTCTCCTATGTTACACTCGTAATATCTATTTCCTTTCTCAAATGAGGTTTTTTAATACCTATGTACTCCTATGTATGTTATACATAAACATAGTCTATTCTATACTAGACGTAAAAACATACCTAGGGAAGGTCAGACTTGAGCGAAAGGAGGGTGAGTCGCTCGTCTATTTACACATTATTAACTCTTTACACATTATAATTAAAAAAACTAAAAAACACGCTTTTTATAGAAAACCGAACTAAAAAATAGAAAATAAAATTTTATTTAAAAAAAAGCGTGGGGTGCATGGTGTCATTATCATTTCGATAATATCTTAAAAAGCACCCCACGCTTTTTTTAAAATAAAATTTTATTTTCTATTTTTTAGTTTGGTTTTCTATAAAAAGCGTGTTTTTTAGTTTTTTTAAACTATTATTTATTTTCTACTTTTTCTAGCAAAAATCATATTTTGCAAATTTAAAAATGGAATAATTTTATCAAATTAGTGTATTGTCGTCGGTCCTCAATAAATCTACAAAGTTTGAACGAAATCTGGCCGTTTAAAGTGGGTCAAAATCGCGCCCAAAGAAGTCGGTTACAAACAAACATACAAACATACATACAGGTGAAGCTAATAAAAAGCGTGTAAAAATCTAACTTAGTCGAAACTGTACATTGATATTTTTGTAATATCTTATTAGTTATTATTATCGATACAGAGGTCAAATCTACAGTTTTTAGAATTTTTGTCAGTCTTTATGTTTTTCTATAGATCTTATTATCTATCTGTGACCGTATTACAATAAAACTACTGGACAAATTTTGATGAAATTTGCTATGTTGATAACTGGTTATCCTCGTCACGATACAGGATTTGACGACACTTTTGTCTCACTTTGTAGTGACTCTACTTGCTGTGCCAGTGGTCGCGGATTCAACTCCCGCTAGGGTCATTCATTTCTTGAGCACGAATGTTTGTACTCCATTCATATAGATATGTGTAGTATACCAATTATCTGATATCCGTAATACAAACTTCTTAGCTTACTGCGGAACTAGATAGAACTGTGTGTTAATATCCTAGCGTACTTATTTAGGATACATTTTACTAAAAAAATATCGAATTTTCGACAAATATGTTTGAATTTTTTAGATACGTTCCTACAATACATTATAATAGTATTAACTATTAAAATGTATTTAGTACGAAACTACGAACCTAAACGGACCTACGGTCTACGAGTCGAGTCGCTACTCGCTAGTAATCTGTATGAATTTTAGCAAAACATTAAAATAGCGTATTTCTTTCGCCAATTCGTATATCTTGAAACAAATTTAACCTATCTATATTAATAATTTCGTCAAGGGTTACGGTAGACTCGATCGAAACCTTAAAACTGAATAATAAAACATACAAAAATAAAGATTTTGAGTCGACAACATTTTTAACTATGTTCTCTAAAACACAGGTAAAAATCGGCACTGAGGCTGGAGTAACGATTAAGTAAAAGTGAATACTTTTACTTAACTTTAGCAACAGGTCTGGCGGCTTTGGAATCATAGACAATGTCATTGCTTTTTATAATAAAATTGATAAAAGTGACTTAAATAAGAATAAAAAGATTCGGAAAGTCTCTTAGATATCAAAATAATTCTGCAAATAAATATAGGTATTTAATTACATATTTCTGTAAATTTTACCTCTTATATGAAAAATAAGTCAAAAATAACGAACCGTCTATTTTATTACTTAAAATTTCATAAACCTAACTTACCAATATACGGTAAACCGTAATTACATACTTAGAAGCAATTGATTTTATTAAACAGAAGATAGAGCTGCTACAATACCAACTTTAACCTTTACGTATTTTTCCTCTTTTTCATTAATATACCTAATCGCTCTATCAAACTTTCCTAAAAGATTCAATAGTAGGGTTTTATTTTATAGTAGACCACTAGTCTTATGGAGAATATTCACCGTAAATTGTATTAATCAGCTATCTGACTACAAGTTACAAGGTTAGTTGAGTGCTTCCTCATTAGCGGCCTTTGCTTTCTGCTTTCCGTGCGCAGAGTAAATAAAGGATCCCATGTCTAGGGCCAACAAGCTTCTCGAATTACATCATTATTGGATAATTTTATTGTATCAACCTTTCGTACCCACCAAGATGTTATTAAAGAAGACAATCTTTTACTGAGCTACCTCTACGAGGAAAAAAATTTGATATAACACTCTCGTCTTGGTGATATTCTTTATCATTTATATTATATTTTAACTAGCAACCACCCTTGGTTTCACTCTGGTTCTGTAAGTCAACATCCACGTTATCCACTTTAAATATAAATCTTAAAAATAAAAATAATACATTAGACGTAGGACACCGGCAGATGTGAAACATCTAAAATATTTTATACATACATAAAATATGCACGAAAAGATATTTTTTAAAGGAAATATGTCACGATTAAACATAGAATATTCATATTTTCTAAAAATTTCTTCCTTGATTAAAAAAGGACAAATTAATGGAATACTAAAATTAAAAAATAAATACAAGCTCAGTACGGCAAGGGATAGAGAGGAAATCACCGAGCGGAGAAGGATCTTTTCAGTTGCCCGAAGTGACGATGCGTCGCCATGCCAACAGCCGGTCTGATCCGCCTAATTAGATGTTTTCATAAAAAAATATTACGATGTTTACAGCTACCCTAATACGAAACAAAATAAAGAAAACGAAAAAGGTTAATACAGCATCGAAAAGATTCTATTTAATGATGGTAGTAAATTAGAAAGTATTTGTTTGTTCGATTCTTTAAATTTCATTTAAATATCGTAGAATTACTATTTAATCATACTACAACTTTACAATAGGTAGAAGCGATACAATATTATACGGAATACTTTTCTGAATTACATGTGTAGAGAATTAAAACCTTATAATTTAAAGTTATACCTACTTACTTTACCAATTTTTTTTATTTTCTAGCTACTTTGTTACCACTATGAAAAAAAAATATTTATAAGGGATTTTATGAAATTGTCAAGTCAAACACGTCAATCTATGTATTATATTTAATTAATTTTTCATAATATGATCTTTCCACAAAATCACATATCTCACTGGTAATGCTGCGATTAAAAAGTTTTAAACATTCGTAATGACCACCCTTATTATCATCTATGTTCATAATGTATATTAAATGTTTAGGAAAACCATATTAAATAATTAATGAAAAACTAAATACCGAGGGAGCGACTTCAATATTAACTAAGCAACGATTAATTAATCTCTGGCCCTATTAAAATGCCATGCTATGCGGCGTTATAAATTATGTTGTTGACTGTAATATTATTAAATGTATTTTTTATTCTGAATATTTCGTTTAAGTAAAATAATAAAAACACCATAATATACTATCATAGATTTCAAATTATAAAAAAACCTCATCAGGCTCAACGACAAAATCTGACTAGGTTGTGGTAAAATAGTATATTTAGAGCAAATCGAAGCGTGACTTTTTTTATTGAGAAAACCTTACTCATGAAGCTCATTCGTTAAGCATTAATTGTAATTTTTCGCATAACGAGTGAGCATTGTCTCAGACAAATATGTGTTTTATTATTTTAGTTACATTAGTCTCCTACTTACTACTATGAATAATCTCTTACTTGACTTCGTCAATACAGTACTTTCTAGTCACTCACTCACTTATTCAGTAATTATCGCTATTTTAAACACAGCTTGAAGTATTTGTACAAATACTATTTAAAAAACGTAAAGTCATTGAGTAACTTAGTTAATATATTAAAAATATTGTTATACAAATTGAGTTTAGTACATTTTGTATAAGTATCGCGTCAGATCTTATCTATATAGCCTATAGGCTAATGTTATCAAATAGAATTATCAAATTAACAAACGTTGTCATTTACATTGATTCTTATCGTTAGCAATATTTACTTAATTTCCATGAAAAAAAAATAAGATAATCTTTTCATTATACACATTCATTCAATGACGGTGAAAAAAGTATCTTTATATGTTTTGTTTAATATTAAGTGGTCTCAGTCACAATGTTGAAGAAAATTATTAATGCTTTATTCTATTTCATAGGATATTCGGAGTAACAATTTACGACAGGTACCTTGGAAGTACTAAGAAAATACCGGAGGAACTAAAGAGGTAATCGCTTCAAGGATCGCTAAAGCCAGAACAACTTTCGCTCAGCTTCGCCTCGTATAGCAGTCATGAAAACTACCTCGGGGAATAAAGCTTAAAATATTCAATCAAACTTTAAAATCGTGTACTCGCACATACTCTGGGTATACTATGAACACAGGATATAGAACTAGATAGGACAGACTCCAAAGCTACCGTTTTCACAAACAGAGGCAAGACTTACAATAGAATTAACTAGAAATCATCATTAATTATAAATTAAGGTAGTTTTGCAATGTATAATAACTCACGCAGTTGTTGCTCATATACTCGTAACTTTTCTTGATTTACAATAGATAAATGAAAAAAATTAAAAGTGCGTGTGTACAAATTACACATGTCAGAAGTAAAACTTCTTTGGCAAACTAATTTTTAAATTTCGTTTATATTTATACTAAATAACCCCGTCTAAGCTCGTTGAGAGAGGGAGTGGCGCGAAGGTCACACCACGAGTTAGACAGAGTTAGAAATGTGTCGCGGTGGGCGAGATCTAACTTAGGCTAACTCTTCCCCGTCTCTTAATGCCTGGTACTATGGACTTATTTTTTCGTTTCATCGAGTTTGTAATCACAACGATTCTAAAGAAGTTTCACTTCAAAAAGATGCAAAAGTACTCATCTTTCATAATATATTTTTATTACTACTAAAGGTCGTCCAGTGGTCGAAATTTGACCAAAATTAATTGAAATTATATTTATTTATTTATTATTTCATACTCCTCCCTCCGCGCAATTTTCGTAAAAAGGGCTAGAAAATAATATACGAGTAGATTAACTTACCCAATTATAATTATTACTCTTTCGATTACTCTCGTTATTAAAATTATAATAATTTTTCAAAAACTTCACTATAAAACCTTCATAAAAGTAAAACAAAACCCTTTCATGGATTAAATTATGTCGGAACCTCTTCGGCGTCGTGGGACCTAATTTTGAATTAAGTTGGTTCTTTTTCTGTTAACTCAGCGATCCTTAATTTTACGAAAGATACAACATTAACGTATAAATTTTCTTTAAATAAATAAATATTGACTTATAATCTTGAAAATTCGTTCTTTTCAGACAAGAAAGGCATAAATATCGGCCAAAAAATTTGGAGGCTAAAGGAATACTACTAACAGACAAATTCTTAGAATTCTTTGTTATTGATTAGCGAACTAAAATTAATGTAGATTGTAGATTATTTAATTAATGTTTAGCTCTTATATTGGAGGAACTTACAAACTAAAACGCCTACGTTTAAAAAATATAAGAAAATAACTAATTTTAAACTCAATTTTGATAATATCTATTTATGCTGGTGTACGAAGCGATTTGCTTTTATCGATATTCTGATATCGACGCTCGTCCACAATTAGCTTACAGCAGTGGTTGGTGATTTAAGTGCTACCATACAGGCGAGTAATAATGTGTGATGCATAAATTAATTACGATACTTTCCTATGAATAACCATAAATCTACTGTAAACGCGAAAATGAAAATATATATTTAATTCGTTCTAAATGAAAATAAAAACAAAAAAGCTGCAAGTTTGTATTAGTATATGTAATTAATAAATAATTATTTCAATGCGCTAAGACATCTGTACTGAGTACCTACATATGAGAGCATTGTATATAATGAGAAATTGCCAGTGGTGGCTTTAAACGGTAGGTACATTATAATTTGAACATTTCCTTTACTAAAAGTAACTTCACCGTATGGCTTCCGCACCTCCAGGCTGTTTACAAAATATGGGACTTAACAGTCTCTTACTATACAGTTGCAAATGTATCATTAACAAAAATTCAAATAAATTTCTGTAAAAGTTTATAATTGGTGAACGTAAGTAGAGAACGTTACACAAAACTTACTTTCTTCAAAATTTACAGATTCGTACTAGAATTCAAAAAACGAAGTAGTTTTTTCAGGTTTAACTTATACTCCATATAGTATATTTTTATATTTGTTATATTCTTTGCAGAATTAGTAGGTGAATCATAACGACATAATAAGCAATAAAATTATTTCTTCAATGAATAATAAAATATAAGCTGAATCATGATAATAATATACTCTGAAGTACCCATTTATTTCACTCATTTGTAAGATTAGCAATTTGTATCAAGAATTATTATTCTCTAATGTAAGTTATATTCTATACGTTCTAATATATTAATATAGATAACTTTCAAAGGAAAAAATAAGAGCAATATTATATGAATACTAATAGTGTATTGTGTATGTTAACTTCTCTTATTAACTTACATAGCCTCGCTGTGACAGGTTGGGTTTCTAATTATATTTTCTTTTACAGCCGAGCACTAGGAGAATTATACATATATATTAGAATATTATCATTTTTATTCGCACAACATGAAACTAAATATGACTAGGTATATATAATGAAAATATGACAACGAGGCGCGTATAGTAACCGAAAGCTGTTAATGCACAGATTTTTATAGCGGTTCAAATTGAAGCAGTTCGTTTTAGTCAAAGAACACTCGCTGGGAGTTCTTTCATTTGAGTTTCCGCCGAGAATTTATTTTGAATGGGCAGTCAAGTGTGAAAATTTCATCATCATCATCATCAGCCCTTTTTAACGTCCCACTGCTGGGCACGGGCCTCCCTCAGTACGAGGGGGATCAGGCCATAGTCCATCGCGCTGGCCTAGTGCGTGTTGGCGGACTTCACATGCCTTTCGAAAACTTGTTAGGTTTTCTCAGTCATGCAGGTTTCCTCACGATGTTTTCCTTCACCGTAAGACAAGTGGTAATCATGATATAAATGATTCGCACATGAAAATATCAGAGGTGCGAGACCCGGATTTGAACCCGCATCTCTCGGTTATCCAAGCGACGCGTTACCGCTGGGTTAAATTATTATGATTATTACAATGCTGTGAAACAGAGTACAAGTCCTCTAGTAACAACTACTACTACTAAAATGATGTCAGGCATGTCGTGCATATTATGTTATGTATGTGTAGCAGGTAGTTGTCGCCTCAATAGACTAACGAGAGCGTGAAAATGATCGCTCATCAACATTAGCAAATATTGATATTTGCTCTCCTTTTGATGATTAGAGCATCTGAAAGTAGCGAATGAACGGCAATTTCTCTCTCGTCGCATTATGTTCCTAAAGGGAGACCACGAAAACATCATTTACATACGAAAATATTAGATGTTCATGATTAATTTATCGCAAAACTTATGTAACATTATGCAAAGGTCCAATTTGTGTTTATTCAGAATATATATTTTCATTAATTTTACAAAAATATTAGTTGAAAGAAAAAAATTTTTTTATAAATGCTTGATGTTCTTTGAGTCATTTTGTACACAATCTCTAATCTCTTTCATTCTGATAAGCGGAATTTAATGTAGTCCACTCAAATATAGTATTAAAGAGCTAAACCATAAAGATTGCTCAAAAGGCTCTTTTATACATTGTATATTTACAAGTTATCAGATTCTA
Organism: Boloria selene; assembly: GCA_905231865.2. NCBI lineage: Eukaryota > Metazoa > Arthropoda > Insecta > Lepidoptera > Nymphalidae > Boloria > Boloria selene. The sequence goes on from HG993131.1 coordinate 7,727,611, forward strand.
TAAGCCACGATTTCCTCTAAATATGTTTTTGTTTTCTCTTCTCGAAATGAGATAAAAGTTCTTTGGAGAATTGAGAATTTCTCAAACAAATTCTGTCTTAAATAATATTTTATTCAAAATGAAAAGTTAAAGGAAAGCCTAAACAGATGGAAATCTCTTGGAAAACATATTTTTTCAATAATTCTTCTTCATAGAAAGATATCAATCATTTCCTATAAATGTGAACGTTTGTGAAAAAAGTTTGACTCTTAAAACTTTTCAAATTATTTGCTTGGATAAAATTTAATGGAAAATCTTTGATGTTTATACAAGTAATCTGATCCTGTTAGCGAAATAATACGTACTTTTTAGCTAGAAAATTAGAAATTAATCGCCCTCTTTAAGTTTGTTAAATGAAAAACTCTTTATGTGGGAGATACCGTGAGTGGAAACTAGTGAATTGCAAATTGGTCATGTGTAATCGTAGATAAAGATAAAAACCTAAGTAGAGTTTTATGCTTTAACCATTTTACTTCCGTCTAAAACTAGAAATAATATGCACCGCTTTACAACATTATACTTACCTTTTAAAATACTATTACATTTTTTCTCTAAAATAATTACATATTATGAATCTGGAGCAATTGAAAGTATCAAATAGACAAGTCACCGATAAATGTATTTAACAATTATATGGAAAATATTTTAGTTCATTTATCATTATTAAATATATCTCGGAAAATAATTTAATTCGTTCGTAATCCAGTCGTGGGTTGGATTCATAAGATTCTACATAACAAAGATTAACAAGAAAAGTCAATGACCAAACAGAGATTTATGACAAGATGTTTACTCTAAGATTTCAGTAACGTTTAAATACGAATTAAATATTTAAGTTACATATTAGATGTGCCACGCCTATAACAACATATATAATTTTTATATTGGTTTTTAGGCTTATAATTCAATTAATCACTTAATTACTTGTTGAATTTAAAATCTAATTTCTTAAAAATATATAAAGCTTTAGTCAAAATAATGTATAAGAATGATTATGTATACATATATAACCTACATACGTATGTCGTATAGTAAATAATATAGTACATATTAATTGATATGTATGTATATGTATCTGTATGTACCTACTGATATGATTATTAATTGTATATTATCTCATATTTGCTTTAAAGTAACGTTAAAACAAAGCTTATTATAACCTATACGACCGACTTGCTTAATAAGCAAACTCATATAAGTAGCAAAGAACTCAATATAATTTACGTGGAATGAAATATATTATGCGTAGAAAGTGTGGGAGTGAAGGATATAAAAGCAAAAGAAATAGGTAATAATATTTTAGAAACTGAATTCTATTTATACGTATATATTGATTTTATTTACAAGTAGCACACAAAGTTAATTAATGTCATATTACTTAGGTACATAATATAGTTTCTACAGAAGTTTGTACAATCTAAACTAATATTATAAAGATTTCTTGTACGCAGTTATTTCAGGAACTAGGCACTCCGAATTGAAAATGATTTTTTCATACAAGATCAAGGGAGTGGATCAGTAGTAATAAATGTTAACAGCATATATCGCACCTTATAAGGTTAGAACGGCTTTTCTATGGATAAATATCATTTTACCAATTTTTTCTAGTAATCAATATTAAATATTCTCAAGATTTAATCCCACAAAAAAAGACGTAAGTGCAATGCACCTGCTAAGATGAATATTTTTATTTTGTTTCCTATTGTCAAAATAGAGAGGAATTGAATATAATATAATAATGGTAAAAATGTACCTTTTGAGTTAAAGAAATCAATTATCGCACTAAAATGCTTATCTCTACTACGACATTCTATCACTAGTCAAAGCTAAAATAAACACAATATATAACATAATTTGCTGGTGCTTATAAAGGCAAATTATCTAGATAAAACTAATTCACAATGCTTCAACAACTTTATTCGCGCTTTTACAAGTTAATTAACTTTGCAACACTGCTTATGCTAGTGGAATTTAATTCATAGTGCCTATATTGTACCTAAAGCAAATTATTCTTACAATTTGCGGAATTTTAATTTTTTATATTATACTTCAGGAGCACATTTAAATAATTGCAGGGTGGTCACACACATGCCACGCCTATGCCCAAATGCTATGCCAGACTAAGAAAATAAGTTAATCAGAAATGGATATCTATAATTCAGTCTAAAAATCTATATATTATGTAGGTATTAGAATCAACATCTACGTTAAGACCTAATCTTCTTTACACTTCAAGTTTCTTTCATCCAAGTTCATAAGTTATTATGATGGTACTAGCTGTCAAGTTAAGAAGGAAGAAGCACTCAAGCGAGAAATCTCTGCGCTCATTTGTTTTAACCTTGTAGAATCATCTATTTTACGACATGCAATAGACGATTGCACAACTTGATACTTTTAATGAGTAGATATTTTCATTCAAAGATTCTAGTTTTGCAAGCTAACAGGATGATAAAATTGAAAATTATTTATATAAAGAACTTTCTAAGAGGTTTCTGGAAAACTTACAAAAACTTTACCTGAATGAACCTACGCAAGGTAATTATTATACATTTTATAATAGGTAATATAAATAAGCATTTGACCTTACAACAGTTAATTTGGCTTAAGTTAAAAAAATATTTATTTGTGAAAATATTCTTAAATCAAAAGGTTATAAAACAGACAGTAAAAATATGTTCAATGTTGGAGGAAAATGGACATATTTTACCATATTATTGTAACTTTATATTAACCATAGCTGTTTTTTATGTTTGGAAAAGCATTTATGCATATGGCCTGTAAACATACAGATAGTTATCTGACTTATTACCGGCTAGATTAGTCAGTAGAGCCTAATAGAAACTCCTCTTTTGTACACTCAACCAAGACGCCTGTACGGCAGGCGGGGAGTCGATCTCACAATTCACTATGCTATTAAAATAGTACTAACCAGGTGCAACCTCCTCCAGTTCAAATTCCGAAATAATTTCATGGGAGAAATATTTTTAAAAATTATTCCCACTTAAAGTCTTTTTGTAGTCTTTTTGAGCGTTCTAAAAGTAGAAGAATGGAGATAGGACAGCCACCAAGAAAAATATTCGTACTTAAATTTAATAAGAACTGGTCCAGTTCTTATTAAATAACATAATATAATACCATAACATAATAATAGGAACTGGTGCAGTTCTTATCAACTATAATTCGCGTCATTTAAAAATAACGCTAGCTGTCAAGTTGCGCAGAGGCGATTTATCGGCCAATTTGGTGGTAAGACGCGGGCGCGGGACGTCGAGGCACGCGCCCATAGATATAATAATTATTATATCTATGCACGCGCCGCATGCTTGCCGGCTCGCTATGGGTTCGTCAGTTCAAAATACCATCGCGCACACAAAATTTATTAATTAAGAAATTATTTTATATCAAAAAAAGAGAAATAATATTTTTGACGTATATTGCTTTATAAACAGAGAGTCTGATAATAATGCAGTTAACAATAAAATAATAATATATATTAAACGAATTAATTAATATTTATTGTAAGTAGATTAAAGATTCTACAATGAATCAAAGATATTTTATTAATTAATAAAATTCTATTTAATTACATTCTATCTAATATATTTTTCAACATACCGACCAATAACCAATATACGTCACGAGCGAAAGGTTAGTTCAAAACTGAAAGAATAGGCTTAGTAATTTCCTGTGCGAATGTACCCATGCGCAAACACACCCCCCACCACTTTCTTCTAGCGTTCTTTTTACGTGACGCGAACTGTACCTAGTTAAAGTAGAAATTTTCCTTAAGATATAAAACAGCTTCCTACAAGACTCTATGATAGGACTATACAATGAAATTTACTCAATCGGCTATTTTTAAACCACATAAAAATAGCATTCTAATAAAATTCATCTTGTGCCTAAAAATATTTATTTCACCGTATGTAAAGGTCATTTTAAAAATAATATTTATACCTAAATCTATTTATAGAGAGACAGTATCTGATATTTTTGAATTTACGCACATGTAATACTATTACTTATGTATTATTATAGATAAAGTACACTCAATTCAATTTCAATTTCAAATATACTTAAAATAGTGTTGTATAAAGTATGTTATAATATGTTTAAGGATAGAGAAGTCGAATATCGTTAGGTTACAATGTGTCAGGATCTTATTTAAAAGTCTACAATTTACATCACTACATAGTATAAAACAAAGTCGTCGTATATATGTTTAGATCTTTAAAACTACGCAACAGATTTTCATGCGGTCTCTTTAAATGGATACAGTGATTCAAGAAAAAGGTTTATATGTATAAGACACTACTGGAACCCATGGCTTCGCTCGAAATTTTTAAATCGACCTCTCTAGAATTCAATTGTCTGATACGACGTAAGTTTAGTTGCTAAATCAGTACAAAAGACTATTTACAATTGAAAATTATTGTATGGGAGTGATTTTAGTTTTTAAATAAGGAATAATGGAAATATAATGCTTTCATAAATACAAATTTTCTGTACTATAGTTTACAAGTGTATCCTCCAAAAGTTATGGTACTTTGTCAACAGGAATATGAGAAAACTTATTTCAATATATAACTTATGTAACTATTAACCCAATTTCGAGCTATATGAATAAAAATAATTAAATTGCAATACACATTTGGCATTTTCAGAAATGTGTATTCACATTCTGTTGCTCACTCATGACAACTGAATGACACTTCATAATAAGCTGTAGTGTAGGTGATTTGATGTATGAAACAGACAATAGAAACTATATAGAACATTGAAAACGCATTTTCACTTTGTGTCATGACGCGTTTGATTTGCCGCAATTAGTTTACTGTTACTACGTACCTACTTTGATCCTCGACAATGCCTGACGACGGGGCGGATCTTTAAACACTTACTAAACGTTAACGTTAATTACAAAGTTAGTTGGTTAAATATTTAACATAATTAATTAGAAAGAATTATGATAAGCATAATAGTTTGTTTAAATATTGTTAAATTAATAAATGATTAACATTTCATTTCTTAATATTGCTTGTTCAGCATTTTTTGCGTCAAATGCTGAGAAATAGTTATGAAGCTTAGAAATTTTATCTTTATTAATAATGTTTAATATATTTACAATAAAGGAAATTATATGTAAACTTAACTATATATACAAAGCAAATGTAATAATATAATACACTTAATTATTACTGTACAATTAATAATATTACTTAAGATAACTGTCAAGGTATCAAACACTGTATTTGACATTCATTATTTCAATTTCACTATTTTACGGTAATTAGTTTGGTTGATAAAGTGTTTTCTAAAGCTGCCAAAACTTAATGTTGTCATAAATAAATAAGTTATTATTACGCATGAACTAGCTATATATTATAATATGTTTTCAAATTTTTCGTTTAAAACATGAAAATATTTATATATCGGTAAAATAACTTACACTTTGCGAGAAGATAACTAAGTGAGAAGACCTTTTCATTTAACTTTTCCGTTACGGCCTCTACTGGCATAATTTGCTCATGCAAATTGTTACATGTAGTTTTTTCAATTTTTCATTATCTTAGCATGATAATACTTCGACTCTGATGAAGTTATAATCTAAATGTTTTTTTTTTCACTTTGAATGGTTTATACCGAGAAAATCAATACGTGCAAATTTAGATTTTCTCGTTAACAGCTGTGCGTAAAAGATAGTTTATAATAATATTTTTAGGATAATAATATGTATTTGCTCGCATATTTTTAATAGTTAAAAATAATATAATACATAAAGTAATAGTGAGACAGAGAGAGAGAGAGAGTGAGTTCGTAGTAAATAGATTCTACATAAAATACTGTTTGATTTATAAATCTGTAAAGATCTACGAAAAAGAACTACAAAAAAAATCAAGCAAAATCGTGGATAGAACCTATATAGTGTACTATAAAACCTCATCGTGGTTCCCCCAATTGATAAAGATCGATGTAGTGAAATGTAGGAACGGCCAATTTGCGAGTTGTTAATTGAGTGACTTTAAATAAGTTGTTATTGAGATGGTTCTTAATCAGAACTTTGTTCTTTTTGAAATTGTTTTTTAAATTCAATCTAAGGCTTGTATTATTTTAAGGAAAACATAAGTATTTTCTTACAAATATATCGAACTATTATAATTTAGTAAATTGTATGTAGGTACTCAGTATTTTTAATGTCCCAATAGTCTCCCCTCAATACGAGAGGAATTAGCTCATCTCTACAATCCTGGTCAAGTGTGGGTTGGCGCACTACACATGTCTTTCAAGAACTTGCTAGGTTACCTCTGCGTTTCCTCACGATGTTTTCCTGCACCGTAAGACAAGTACGAGAGACGAATTTAAACCCTACGTGGGTTTTAAAGTTTCGGTTTTAAAGTGATTGCGTTACCACTGGGCTACCACTGCTTTTGAACAACAACTGTTATATTGTGTATATTAATTGCAGTTCTTAGCGAGCTAAGACTCATAAACGGCAGGACCAATTTTAATTATTCTTTCTTTTGTTGTGTTAATAGTGCGTTAAGTATAAAAATATTGGGTAGACCCAAAGCAGCTAAAAAATCAAAGAATTCCGAACTTTTTGTTAGGGTTCCGTACCCAAAGCGTAGAATGGGACCCTGTTACTAAGACTCTGTTGTCCGACCGTCAAGCTGTCCGTCTGTCACCAGGTTGTATCTCGTGAACCGTGATAGTTAGAGTTGCCGCTATAACAACAATTACTAAAACACAGGATAAAGTAAATATTTAAGGGGGCTCCAATACAACAAACATGATTGTTTTGCCGTTTTTATAGATAATGGTACGGAAATCTTCGTGCGTGAGTCCGACTTTTACTTGGCCGGTTTTTTGTATGGGAATTAACCGGATATTAACCGTTGAAACATACTTAGGGTCACGTACCCGAGCGAAGAAACTTAAAAAAGCAAGGATAGATTTAAATAATTCTTTTTTCTTCATTGTTGGGTAAAGTGTAAATATACACATAGAAGTAGAACATTTCTTTCGTCAATCATCAAAAATTAGGCATTTAAGGAAAAACTAATGTAATATTAAAACATTTTGTATGTTAATTCTAAATCCAAATGTCGTTGTTTCAATTACTTAAAATAACAACTACCTATCTATTTAGTTTGTTGAAGAAAATTGATAAAGGAATTATACATTATATGTACAATGTACATTGTACATATTAGAGATGCAAGAGCTGTATGGAAGCAAACACGACATCAAGCCAAAACGTTTACGCTAAATGACAAGAGATTACTGGATTCTATGTGATCGTAGAACTTAACTAAAGCTGATGGGATTGATCTTTAGGACTTAGGTGCATCCGACTACTACCATTGTATGTTAAGAAAATAACAATTACAAATTACAAGTATTACTGTTTATATAAGAATCAGCGTACTTTTGTTACTTTACATTATAAAACAATGTTTTTCAGGCTGTGTACAGATCGAAGAAAAGTTATTCAGCGGTCTTAATACGTCTATCAACGCAATGATAGGTTAATTTTTGGGAAAATAACTTGTTGAAATCTACTTTTAGTAGAACTTGCTGTAATTGCATTGATTCTGGTCTCAATCTTTGTTCGAATCGTAGGCGATTTCACATATATACAGAACAGTATGGTAGCAAACTTGGCTCCCTGGACTCGGACTGGATAGGTAAATAAGAGTATTTACGAGTATGTGGTCTACGGTAGGTACTAAAGACCTTTCGAATACCAACTTGTTCAGGAAAATTTGTTACAACCTTATTAATATATATGTCTAAAGGTATAACTCAGAACTGCCCTTTTTCAAATGAGGTCACTCGCAAGACTCGGGCCCCTTTTGCCTATGGCTTCTTTACTCTAAGCTCGACGAAATTAAATAATATCTAAATGTCCCTAAGGAACTCTTCGAACATTTTTAATGTTCGATCCTGATCCTGTTACCTCTCGGTGCTTTCTAAACTGAAATGTTTTTTTATTTTTTTATTATAAAATTTTATTTAAAAAAAAAATGTTATATCCTGCTCGTGAAGTTAATACCGGAGTTTCTTTTCACAGGTACTTTTCTTTCCTGTCAAATTCATATTCTATTCCCAATACAAGTCTGGATTAAAAACGTAAAATATATCATAATATTAATTTAACATAATGATTAAACACTAAATATTATAATATATCAAACAAGAAAACACAATTCATAAAAGTAAAAATAAAAGAAAGAAAATTATGCAGATATAGTGAGAAGTTATGAAGGATTACTTGTAATCTGATCGTAACCTGAAAAGGGAGGATGTCAGTGCTAATATTATCACTCTATTGTCATCATTTCTCTTGCACAAAGCGCATTTGTGCAAGATTCTATGTTTATATTTCTTTGTATTAGTTGCATTGTTATCACCCTATTGTGAGGCTAATGAATATATGTATTAAGCTAAGTACACACAAGCATAATGTAATACGTATTGATCTACGTAATACGGGTGTCTCATAATGTACATGCTTTATATTCTTATCAATATGACTATCTTTTAAATAACAATAGCGTAACTTGATATTAGTGACATATTTTATGAACTGATTAGGTAAAAGTATGTTGTTTTTCATAATACTGTCTAGAAGAAAGAAATACTGTCTAGAATGTCCTTTAAGTATTTGTCTGCACATAGGTACATAAGTAGGTTTGTATAAAATAAAGCTTTTACTATAAGTTAAGTTAGTTTGTATACCTACAAGATGGACCAGACCAAAACATTGTTTTATACTAGAAATGAAATATATTGTGATTTTTGTTAATGTAACAACATATTTATATTTATTTATTAGTTATAAGATATAATTGTAAAAGAGTATAATTATGACTCGTACATCGAGGGGTTTATTACATCATTAGCGACTCACCCTCCGCTCGGGTTCGTCACTAGATATGTTTTAACCGTTAATTTACATTTGTCAGGCAGTAGCCCAGTGGTAATGCGCTCGCTTGGATAACCGAGTAATCCAGGTTCAAATACAGATGTCGCACTTCTGATATTTTCATGTGCGAATCATTTCTAACATGATTACTACTTGTCTTACGTTCAAGAAAAACATTGTGAGTAAACCTGTACGTCTGACGGAACCCAGAAGTTTTCGAAAGACAGCAACCCGCACTTGGCCAGTGTGGTGGACTATGGACTGATTTCTCTCATGCGGTTACAAACAGACAGACTGACAAAAATCTATAAACAAGATTCAGTCTCTATCTATAATAAGGACTAACTAATGTAAAGATTCGACTGAGTAGGAATTTTATTACATGAATAAATTTTATGAAAAAAGTCTGCGCTTCATATTATTTCTAAAAAATATTATAGAAACTAATTTAGTTTTAGTGATCGTAAGTCTTCGGATCTTTTTAGAGACTGAATACTTTCCAATATCTGAAAAGATATTTTAAAGATATTCTATAAATTAATTTTCCTTTAAAGAAATTTGTAAGATATCCTATGCGAAATATTAGCGTAGAGCTTATACCTCCAGCTAGCCTTGCCTCTACTCGTAGCTAGGTTTTTTCTCTGTTCTAGTTTTTTTTATTTATAATATGTATGTAGGTATTTAAACTTATATATTATGTAGTATATCAACTATCTGGTATCCGTAACACAAGCTTCGTACATTACCACGGAACTAGATGGCGTTGTGTGTAATAATGTCCCAAGATATTTATTATATTTTATTTATTATTCAAAATCATTAACATAATGATCGTTTGGATCTGAAATAAGCTTTGTTCTGTATCCTATATTTCATGCAATGTGTACTTTTGTAGGAATTGAGCTATACAGAATAATTTTGTTTAAATATATTTCGTATTTTAATTAAATGTCATGGAACAGGATATTAAAAGCAGCGTAAGCCGTTGTACCACCTTTTAAAGTATAGTAGTTTTCCCAGATGAAAGTGGAGTTAATCTAATGCGCCGACAACTTTTTATTTTGACTAAAATCAATAACTGTTAGGTTTTTTGTATCTTATATATAAAATTCTCGTGTCACAATTTTCGTTCCCATACTCCTCCGAAACGGCTTGACCGATTCTCATGAAATTTTGTGAGCATATTGAGTAGGTCTGAGAATCGGCCAACTTCTATTTTACATACCCCTAAATGTTAAGGGTAGTCCACCTCTAAATTTTATTTTTTTATTTTTTAGACAATTTTTTTTTCCTACAGATCAACCCAATGAGGTTGATTAGCAATTTAAAAAATGAACGCGGGCGAAGCCGCGGGTACAGCTAGTTTTTAAATATATATATAATTATGTCTTACGTTAGTCAAACGTCAATAGCATAACTTAATGTTCATTATTAAGTCAACGTAATCCGGATAATTTCTTACCAACTTTTAATTACCACCCATTTTTAAATTCTTACAGAGTGAGTTAAAAAATGTTAAAATACGTATTTATTTTATTAAATCGAATATAGAATACAGTTCGCGTCACGTAAAAAGAACGCTGGAGGAAAGTGGTGGGGGGTGTGTTTGCGCATGGGTACATTCGCACACAAATTATACGTATATTGGTCATTGTTAGGTACATTGAAAAATAAATTAGATAGAACGTTATTAAATAGAATTCTATTAATTCATAAAATATGTAAGATTCAATGTAGAATGTTTAATCTAATTACAAAAAATTAAATTAATTCGGTTAATATATATTTTAACTGCATTATTAACAGACTCTCTCTTCATAAAACAATATACGTCAAAAATATTTTTCTATATTTTTTATACAAAACCATTTCGTAATTAATAACATTTATGTGCACGATGGTATTTTGAACTGACAAACCAATAGCGAGCCGGAAAGCAAACGTCCCGCGCCCCGCGTCTTACCACCAAATTGGCTGATAAATCGCCTCTGCGCAACTTAACAGCCAGCGTTCTTTTTACATGACGCGAATTATACCAAGTTTTAAGTAGTTCTGATCATAAAATAAATGTAATGTGTAACGTTCAACGCTTGAATCATGCATTGATATTTTTATGACTTTAGCCAAAAATTTTCAGTCTGCTTTGTATAATATATGAATTGCCTCAGGTAGATGAAAAATATTATTGAGAAAGTAACCTAACTACGTTTGCTATACATGTGGTATCTTGCAACCCACACTTTACAAAAGTGATGTACCATGAACTCATGCCCTTCACATTGATAGGAATGGTAAACCGTGCGGTAGAATGAATGAATCACAATAAGGCAAGGTTAAAAATATTATTACTAAAACCTTATTTACATTATGACAAAATTAATAATCAATCCAAAAAATATAACACAGCTTATAATTTTTTTTTTCTCAGTTTGGACCTTTTAATGAATTATTATTTCAGTACGAAAGCATTACAAAATTTTCACTGTAGGTAAAAGCTTCAGCTTTTAAGCTTTTTGAAAAATGCATAAACAACATTTAAAAAAGGACATAATGAACAAACTTATAGTACTCTTTATATTAATTATAGGATCTAATCTGAAGTCACACTAATTAAAGCTCGTGGTATATTCGTAGGTGGAAAACTTAGTAACTGCTATTTTGGGTAAGTTAACATTTAACCATTTTCCTAATACCCAATAAACGCGGCATAATTTATACGAACAAGCGTTTTCATATCTTATGATTTAAATAAAATATTAAAATCTTAACTATAGTATTAATTTAATATTATTAAGGCACATAAGTTCATATTGGCTATAATAAAACAGTAGCAGTTTTTAGCTAAAACAATGAGGCAAAAATACAACGCAATATCAACTAAATGACGGATATCGTAACATCCAAGGCCTATTACTGAGACAAATTCGTCTTGTTTATTTCATCGGACAAACAAAAAACTATTCGCCGAATAACTTTTCTTCGATGGCACTAACAATAATAGAAACTTTGAAATAGTTTTCGTGTTTCTTATACTATTCGAGTCTTCAACAAAAGAAATGAACTAAAGAAGAGCAACAAAAATGTTATAGATGTAAAATGACATTCAGACAAACTAGTTAAACTGCTAGCTGGGAGTATATTTTTATATTCAACAAAATGTATATTATATAAAAGTCATACTTTAAGCCTCAAAATCGAGTTTTTTAAAAAGCTATTTCTGTATTAGTGAAGCGTGAGATATGGATACTCCTTGAGAAGCTATCGAATACAACCTAATGTAACTTATTCAATGAACTGAAAACAATAATATTAAAGTTAAATCTTCCACAACATGTGTGGAACAAGTATCCCTATCTACTCCAGTATGGTTAAAATTTTTAGTATAATGTAAAGAAAATTCTGAGCACACTAGACTTTCATCTATTATTTCTTAAAATGATTGTATTAGGTTTAGTAGTTTTAATGACATTGCCTTTATTATGCAACAGGTAATTTAAAAAAATAACATGAGCATTTACAAAATTTTAACATGTATTGTAAATTTTATGAGAAATAAATATGTATTTAATGAATTTCCTTATCACACATTGATATATCTAAATCTCATAAATCTAATTGAGAGATAAGGGAATCGCTATCTTGTCCAAATTGTATGTTTGACTACTACATTTTGTCGTATCAAACAGACGCGATTTACCACAACTAATGGTTTTAAAATGTCTGCGATGTGTATCACATATGATTGACATCATAAAATAAATTTTAGTAAAATATAAATTTACCTTATATATTATATTTATTTTTTACTTATACTTACTTTATTTTTAACAAAAAAATAATATTTTATTAAATTTAACTTTTCAAAAAAGGATTTATCTACATTCAAATCATAAAATTTACCTACTTAATTCAACATGTTTTATTATTATTGTACAAGTTAAGTCATGTCCGTGTCTGATTGTATTATCACTTCGAGTCCATGGTCTTTTTATAGCAAATGAGATAATATGCATAATATTCATTAAATAGGCGTATTTACGCAAACTGAGTAATTTAATATTCTTGACGGGATCTCAACGGATGTAGAGCCCCAAAATAGGGCTTTTGAATTTCTAAAGATCTAGCAACATTAAGGCAAGCAGGCAGGAACGTTAATAGTAGCGAGGTCTCTTTTTTATCATCTCATTTTGATAACCAAGAGGGAAAATTCTAGCTGAGCTTTGTGTTCAAGAGTGTACATGGATTCTATATCGGTCAACCTCTTTCCTACACTGGAACTTGTTCTACTGATCGGTGCACACTGCACAGCAGGGTATAATAAAGCGGTACGGAATCTATCGTTATTCAGAAGTGTACCCAAATTAATTGAAGGTAGGTAAAGCCAGTGTCTCAGTTCTTTTGAAGATGATGATTAAATTCTGACACGATGAACATCCTATAAACAACCTCCCTGTCTTTCATCTTTATAAGACAAGCAGTTACGTGATGAGTGAGTGAGTGGGTGAGTGACCTTTCACTTTTATATGTTTAGATTTGTTTAAGTTTTGTTTCTTTAATCATAGTTTTTATTTGATATTTTGATTATTATGTCATTTGGTACTCGTTTTGTCAATAAATGTGAAAAAATCATAAACAGGCAGTTGTTTTTCTTTTTAGTCAAACAAAGATGACGAATTATTTAGGAAAAGACCTAATTAAAATTTCCACTTTGGTAAAAAAGTTCTAATTAAAAAATATATTTATGTCATAGCGTTAAGCAAAATTTCTCTGATAATTGGACTGTTTCATGATCATTAACGATGATCTGTTCTTAAAAGATATTTTTCCTATTCCATGATGTTCTTGTGCCGGTTGGGCATTTTTTTCACGTTTATGATTATAATTTATTATATTACCAGGCAACATTAGCTTTGTAGAGAAACACTACGAAACAAGATTGTAGGGAACTAGAAAATAAAAGACGTTAACAACTTTCAATTGAAGTAAAATTCATGAAATCATTTTATGAATACCATGAATAGATTTTCCTTTCAAACGTCAATATATATTTTATCTGTTAAAAAATATTTTCAAACTACGCTTAAACTACCCTTTGACTTGAGTTTTAGTTTTTTTTTAATATATTAACCTAAAATATTTTCGGCTTTTCACAACACCTAGGTGTCTGCTCAATGATAACTTTAAACGGTTAATCCATTTCACCCTCGCTCGTTAGAGTTCGTCATTACGTATGTTTAAACAGTAAGTACCTATATATATTTCAGAGACGAGATAAGCAGATTACTCGTGGTTTTTTCGTGACGCGGTCAAACACAGACCGACAGACTAAGAAGAGCTTTAGATTTAGTCTCTATATCGATAATAATAACTATTTTAATAAGATTTTTGAAGAAATATTTAATGTGATGATTCGTTTCAGTGAGAATATTTCTTATATGAATAGATTAAAAATGTGATAAAACTGAAACCAAGAGCTTATCAATATTTTAATCTTGTAGAGTTCAAGACTTGAACTCTACAAAATGAAAATTGATGATTAGATTGAACTCTACAAGATGAAAAATGACGAAATTGATTTTATATTTTTAAGCATTAAGTAAACCTACTTATTACTAACTGTGTAATTATATAAATTAAACCGTGTAATTAAAAGACTTGGCGTCATAATGTTTAAATACTTAATTAAATTGTGATAATCTATACATTATATTCGATGCTATATATATCGTCCTTGTTGTGAATCGCTGATATGATACTATAATTTAAATCTTACTTATCTATAAAATACTATAATCGTATATCGTACTTGTGACTCACCCTCGCTCAGCTCGGGTTCGCCCCTGGATACGTTACAACGGTATTTTCCAGCAGTAAAAAGTATAAGTAATTATTAGTAGTATGTGCTAATGATGATGAATATCCAACTACTAATTTCATCAAAATCTGTCTAATGGTTGTTTGTGATTCGCTCACAGACGTTCAGAAAAGAAACTGAAAACTACAGACGCAGCCGCTGTGTCAAAAATAATTAATAGTTCGATAGGATTTTCCAAAGTATTCGTTTTAATGTGCAGATTCGATTCAGATACAATTATACAAATACAGATATATATTTATATATATTAAGATTACACTTTTAGTTAATATTTACGTATAGATTGTGAAAACATTGTTTTTAATAAAAAATATTTCAAGCGTTAAAGTATTTTAGATGTTACTTGGCTCGTAGATAGACTATGTCTGGGACTAACATACGATTCTTTTGATCCGAAATAATTTTTGCCTGTTATTTTTTTTTAATGTAACGAAATTATGTAAAAAATATCCGGGTCAACATATCGAACATTTTCTCGCAGTTAAAAGTATTATATATATTAACCCGATTACCAACTATCATCGTACCAAATTTCAACAAAATCTGTCTTGCGGTTTTTCGTGATGCAGTCACAGACAGAGAGACGTACAGACAGACAAAAATTCTGAGAGCCACTGTATAGATAATGATAATATTCAACGATTATTGCTGCTGATATAATTTTCCCAAAATATTTTATGAACATATTCAACTATGCTAGAAATTGATTATATTATGTATAGATTAGGGCGGCGCGAAAAAACTACTATTTTTTTATTTTGAGTCTCGTGTGAAAAAAAGTTAGTTTTTGATGTTTAAGGATCCCTCTCCAAAGACAGTTAAAAAATTTTTTTAAGAGGTCGCGCCGAATTTTTTAAAATTTCAAAAATCGTCAAACATCGAATTTTTAATTTTATTTAATTGTTACTTTAGATTTTTTTGGAGCGAACTTTCGATATCAAAATTAAAATTCATCTCGTGGTGTATTGTTATCGATTATTGTACTTAATAAAAAAAATTATGGAATTTTAATTTGAATATTAAAAGGTCGCTCGAAAAATTCTAAAGTAATGCACTAATAAATTTAAAAAAAATATGAGCGAGCCTTCAAAAATTAAATATTGAACAGAAACTTTCAGAAACCAAATTTTTTGGTCTTCAAAATTATACCGTAACGAAAAAAAATAAAAAAGTCGACATTTGACGACTTTTGAAATTTTAAAAAAATCGGAGCGTCATCTTAAACTTTTTTGAGCTGTCCCTTGGAGAGGGCTCCTTAAACATCAAAAATTAACATTCTTTTCACACGAGACTCAAAATAAAAAAATAGTCGGTTTATTGCGCCACCTAGTATAGATAGATTAATATTATATCTATCAGACATCATGCTGTCTCTCTCAACTACCGACTCGCCCTCACTTCTCTAAGATCTTAAATACGAGCTTCCTTTATTAACTTTTTTCAATATACAACATCCCACTGGTACCATTCTACCGAGATTAATCTGTATCATTCAAGGGTAATGGTCTTTTGTTATTAGGTATAAGTATTTCAGCTCGGGGTTACTAGTTCTAGCCCCCGAAATTTATGTTTCACAATCAAGTTCAAATACAATTATAATTTTATTAAATACTAGCGACTAGCTATTCACCCTCGCTCCGCTCGAGTTCTTCCCGAGGCTGCCACGGTTAGTTAGAGATGGGATATTTTTCGGCAGTAAAAAGACCAAATTGCCTCATAACCTGTCCAGTAGTTTTTTCATGATGCATTCGCACTCAGACAGGCGTAGACTCTAAAACCAGTAAATTCTGCCTTGTAGTATCAACAATAATGGCTATTTTAATAAGAATTAAAAAATATATACCTATTTGATATACAGATTCGAATTATGTTATATTATATACCAAATTTTGATTTCAGACCTTATTTGATTGAACTATACACATATATTATGTATACAAAAGCAGTGGTAGTTCAACGGTATTGCGCTGGCTCGGGGAATCAATTGAAATGAGTTTTAATCCCGGGTCAGGAATCCTGATATTTAATGTTATTCCTTACAAATACTTTCTCATACTTATGATAGAATTTTTTTTATGTGATGACTACTTTTCTTGCGGTGAATAAAAACCGAGAGGAAGCCTTCATGTGTAAGAAAATCAAAAAATTTTTAGGGGTCTACTAGTGGAATGTTATATAGAGCTGAATGATGTGTAAAATATTCATAAAATATAATCTATATAAAAAATAAAATATTGCTACTATTGAATTCTAACATCTTTGATTCAAGGCTAAATGAAAGGGAAGGCGCTGACCGAATAAATGATGAATCAAAGCATATTTAGTAATAGGAACATACCAAAGTTTTTATATAAATATATTTTGAAAGTAAAATATAAATATATTTTGAATAAAATATTTAAAATTAAAAGAAAACGCAAAAAATACTCGGTAATTAGCTTAGTACTAATATATGTAAATCCAATACAGATTACTTTCACCACATGGCTATAGCAAATCTCTGAATCATTGTATTTTTTACCCGATTGCGCCAGAAAGAGGGTTATGTTTTTCGAAAGTATGTATGTATTTATGTATAATTGCTTGGCATGCTCTGCAGCCTGAATGGCTTGATGGAAAAAGGTGTCGTTAGATTCGTATTAATTGTGAAAGTGACATCGGGTATAAATTTTGAATCAGAACGAACAGAACATATTTTAGGGGTTCTTTTTATTTCTAAATTACACAAAAATGCAGTCGATTTGTCTAATATATAAATAACACTGACTTGTATTAAAATATCATATATGCATGGTACAATGACGTACGTGAAAGTAACTCCTCTATTAATATTCTTATAATATATTTTTTATCAATATATCTCCTATAGCTACTTTATCTGTTAAGGTAAACCTTTAATTTCAATCAGCAACGAGCGAGCATTATCATTTACAAAGTTTATTATACATAATGTTTTCTGTTCGAGTAGTTGCGTACAATATCAATATCCTATTTGCGCAAACTTCACGGTTCATGACCATATCTACCTACAGAAAAAGTATTTGAGAGTTTGTTAAATACTTTTACGTAATACAATCTGCAAACGTTAAATACATATACTTACATTGTACATGTATATTGTCCAACGTTACTAAGAGATAATTGGCCTTAGCATACGAAAGCTAATCGTAGTAATATTCAAATAACGCCGGTGCGGTGGCTATTGTCGACGACATCTCGTTTCGTGCGATAAACAATATCCCACCTGATACATTAAGACCGCGAGGACAAATTTACTTTAGGATGAGTACAGCTCGACCTTCATATCTTTCCACATGATGTGACTCACATTGCATTCTTTAAAATGAGAAAAAATATTTTGAAAACGTTCTAACATACCGATCACGCGCCTTCGAAGGATATATACTTCTATGATTTATTTACAAAGCCTGAAGCAATGTGTTCTTAATGAATTATGTATATCTAAATAAAATTACATCATGAAGTAAAGTTATACTTACAAGGACGTGGATGAGAGAGAAGGTGAGTTTTCAAATGCAAAGTGACAGGTGCACCAGTTCACATTCGGAAATAATCCGGTAAAACTGAGCGTAGAGTCTACTCTCTCAGAGCGAGGACGGGCAACTGAAGTGTGATTGAGACACGAGGCTCGCGGGGTGATAACCGCTGATAAGCGCCGCGTCATCAACTACATAGAGCCACTAAAATGTACCCATATACTATTTAATTAAAATCTTTCAAACAAATCACTACACATATTACGAGGATGTAATGGTACTTAAATAAATGTAATTATCTTAATTATTTATGCGGCATTATTCTAAATAAATCTACACGTATACTAAAATTCTTACTTATTCGTATCTGTACATTGAATATTATTTGGAAAATCTTATTGAAGTAGTCATTATTGTCGATACAGAGTCTGTCCGTCTGTCTGTCTGTCTGTGACCGCATGAGGAAAAAATCACTGGACAGATTTTGATGAAATTTCGTATGATGATAGCTGGTTTTGGTTTACCAGCTATTATCATACGTCAACATATATGATACTTTTTACTGCTGGAAAATATCTAATTTCAGATAAATTTCAACTAAGGACGACTACACTAGTAACAAATAAAACGTTATGATGCTTACATCATATTTATTTAAATTGTTTAAAATTATTCCAATTAAAAACTATAGAGTTATGAGCTGAAATTCATAGTGTAATAATACGATATTTTAGGCATTTAAGGTGCATCTTGTAGGAGCGCACTTACATTAACCGCTTATTTAACCATTGCAGTATTAAAACACTCGAATTTACTAACGTAAGTAAAAGCAACATTAAAACAATTTTGAAAATTTTCTAAATTGTGAAGAAATATTAAATTACAAAAATTTAAATTGGAATGAATCTTAATTTTACATGTTACAACAGTAAGCAAATATTCAAAATTACTTATATATTCTTACATTTGTACTTCTACTAGTTAGTATGTCTGTATGTATTTAGTTTGGTTTAAACTATAAAACCATCAATCTTGAACTCTTTTCTTAAATGGAAATATAAATTTATTTTTATATTTAGGCGAACTAAGCTAACTAAGCAGCTAACTTGCCTGAAAAACTAAACATTAAATTACTAGTCTCTTTGAAAGCTTTCGTAAAATAAAAACAGTAACGTAAGTAATGGAATTTAAATATGATAAATACTATTACATACATACTAAGCATCAAAACGTTGACTTTTCCAGTAGCAAAGAATGCGAACGACTCTCTATACATGTGTAATATTACAGATATAATACTAGAGCAAATATTACGTGTCTGTACGATGCACGGTCAATATCAACATTAGCCTTATTCAGCCTATAACATGTCATTCGGGTACAGTTAGAGGTGCAAGACTTACACAAAAATTATATATTTTATCATTAAATTGAAGCCACAATTTCATCCCATAATACACTTCAACCATCTTCTTATTGTTTTATTTAGTTAGATCATTTTATTTAGTTCCTTCTGATTTGGTAATTTAGTGCAAGTAAATTCATTTTAAATGATTAATTTAGTATACAATATGTTTATTTTGAAAAGTTTGTTTTTTAGCAAAAGGAATCATTATCTTTGTTTTTTCAGCTCTTTTATTAAATGCTACAGAAGTTCATTCCTGAAACTAATGTATGTACTAAATTTTTCGATATCTACACCATAATTATGTATATTCTATGTTATTTACCTATTACAATAGCTAAGAAATATTTAAATTTTATTTAAGTAATAAAAAAAACTGATGTTTGCCGAAATATTCATATTAATTAAAATATAAAATATGTAAGCAAAATAAATTAAATTCATTAATTTTATTTAATGCTCAATCTACTCGTACATAATAGATCCAGTCTAGTATAGTAAACAGATGGTATTAATATTGTGTCTTAAACTCTCAAGAATATTTTCAGCACTGTGACCTTCGTAAGATTAATACTACTCGTATTACATAATTAGTTAATAGATAAGTGCATATTATAACCTATAAGCTGTAAAAGTGTTAAAGAAAATCAACCAAAAAGCTTGCTGAAAGCTATCTTCCAAGAGTTTATTGCTTCTTTTTCTTTTCTTCTTTGCTTACTATTTTGGTAGGCACTAGATTGCACAACGAACTTAATTAATAGATTTAATTATCTTGAAAGTTATTCGATGTTCCTTAGCGCATCTTGCGGTAAGAATTGAGATATACCCCCCAACGTACGGTCACCCGGTTCGGTAGCCGGCCGTGCGCAAAGCCAAGAAACGCGTAGGAGGGGCCCACTGCAGTGCGCAGTTTGTCATGCGGGTAGCTCCTGGTACTTCCCTGGATAGCAGAGTGGACTGTGGAGCAACCCTCTTGGCTATGTAGTTTGCCGGGCCGTCGGAGCGTCGTGTTTGAATGCCAAGCAATCCTGTGAAGTGTCATTAAAAAGGGTGAGGTCCTTTGAGTTTTAGTGGGTACTTCTGGCTTATATTTTTAAGCTGGTGGTATACATCAATGCATTTCCCAACGTTAAAAAAAGGGATTGAGAGATATCCCTATTTCTCTGATACCAAATTGGATATATTGGAGTAACTCCGTGATTGTTGTGGTTCGGCAAAGCTGCCCTCGTGGAGTCCTTACGCACTCAACCACTAACGATGACCTTGCGACGCTTTTCGGGAGGCTGCTGGGGAGGTTCCGTTGGGTTTTAGTGGGCAGTACTGGCTTTGCCGTGAGTTCCACATTACCAACTGTTGTTTATTTGCAGTTGCGGTTTACTTTAATGCATTTCCCAAACTTTAAAAAAAGAAGTTAACAGATAGACATCAGTATATATAGATAAATTTACAGTGTCTGTTTGTAATTTTAAAATAATAGATTGTCACTAAATGCATATTATGAAAGTATACACGGTACTTACATTAAATAACCATTTTTTATGTTGTCTGTCTGTCCATTTCTTTTTTCCTGCTCATGTTTGAAACTGCTGGACCAATTATGACGAGACTTTTATTTGCAGATAGCTAATATTGTAAGGAGTAACTTAGGCTAGGTATATACTTTTATTTTATTAGAAAATTATAAAAACCGTTTAATTTATTTTATCTTAATCCTAGCGGAGCGCGCCGGGTTTCCTATTTATTACATCATGAAAGAATTTTAAAAGAAGTTCGATTCTATCCGACGTAATTCGGATGTTATCGTGAAGAAGTGAAAACAGTATTCAATAAATAAGAATTTTAGTTAAAAGTGAAAAAAAGTAAATAAAACGAAGTACTTCCATTGCAAATTAATTTAATAACAAGTAATTATAAATTTTCAGTTCATTTGCGAATCAGTTATTGTCATTTATTGAATATTTTTACTTCTGAAGAATTCCGGTGCTGCTTAGTAAACGATGGATGACAAGATACAAACAAGTATCAACTAAAACTTTATAGAAAATACTCAGAACTAAGTCTTAATATATATACTATTTAATGTAAGCAAGGTATATTATTTTCGTAAATCCCCAGTATGCTTACTTCAAAGGTGCATAACTCTTTAGATGTTAATAAAACGTATATTCGAGCTACCAGTTTATTACGGTCACAAATGCTTGGGAGTAAACCGATGTTTACGGAACGTTGAGCTCTGCGTATGTACTATTGAAATGTGAATAAAAGGCATGAGACATTCAATAAAATCTGGCTTGTCTTTGTTCGAAGCAATACAGTGTATTACCAAACAATTAGGTCTCGCAGACTGCCATAGAAGGCATTAAGGTGGTAATGGATGGGAAATACGAAAGAATTAATATACGAGTAACATAGTTAAAATGACAAAATTTAAAATTACGTTTTGCAAATATTTTAATATTTTATACACAGTATATTATATACAATAAAAATAGATTTTTTAAATTATAAAAATATAGATTACTCTGAAAATAACGATCTATACCTATGTGTAAGAAAATTCGAATTGAATCGTATATGTACATCGAATCGAATATTTTTAAAATATCTTATTGAAATTGTCATTATATAGAGACCAACAATAATTTTGCATCTTTTGTCTGCCTGTCTGCCTGGAACTGTGATAATATTTGGTATGTACAATGATATTTGGTTGTTGGTTTTCCGGGTAAAAATAAAGGATTATTAGTATTGCGGTAAATATTTAATTTCTGAACATACCTTTAAAACGTATATACGAGCGTAGTGAGTGTGAGTCTCTAGTTAATTATATAATCAAAATTATAATTTATTTATGACTTTAACTACAATAAAGTTAAAAGTAAAATACTACAATAAGAATAACAAACTGCATTCCGCAAAGTTGTATAACAAGATAGCTACGCTGAAAAACCTTAACTCTCCTCTCACCATTTATTTACGTACTGTAAAAATTGTTCCACTTAAATCCCATTTTCTGAGCAACATTTAATCAAATGTAATATGATATATGAAAACTAGCACATCTGATATCACATTCTACCTATACTAATGATTATGAGCTTTTCACATTTGTAAAATAAATTTATGTACTGACAATAAATCGATTGTGCAAATATTACCTGTTTACATCATCTAATTAATTATTTTCCTCTAGATCAGTGTTTCCCAAATATTGTTCTGCCATGGCCCGGTAATTTTCACACTTCCTTCGTGACCCACTTAATATTTAAACCAAAGCTAATACACATTTATTAATACTAAAAATGGTTCATTAATACACCGCGATGCGTCCATCGATAGTAGGTATTATTTTTAAAACAAGGCGGGATCGTTGCGACTCGGTATTTTATTTCGATAGCCCGGTACCGGGTCGCGACCCGGCAAATAGGAAACTCTGCTCTAGATTATTACTAACTTTTTCGCTTTATCTATAAAACAATACAAACAGTTTTGTCTATTTATTTGTTATGCAATATAATACATACCTTTAAAGGAAACTTCCCAACTCCGCCTCTATTGAACATTTCTTGAAAAAATCCAATAACTCTTTTGGCTTGAGCCGGCACTTTCACGGCCTTTAGCGGAAAGGCATCACTACGTGCAGAGGATAAAAGGCGCGGTTTTATACATATATCATCTTATAATATTAATGTTAAATATAGTACAGATTTCATGTATTTTTTAGAATGTTACAATTATTTATATTTATGGAGAAATAATTATTCCCTTGGAGACATTAATTTAATAAACAATCATTTTGTATATTCAGCCCTTTTTAACGTCCCACTGCTGGGCACGGGCCTCCCTCAATACGAGGGGGATCGGGCCATAGTCCATCGCGCTGGCCCAGTGCGTGTTGGGCGTTGGAGGACTTCACATGTCTTTCGAAAACTTGCCAGGTTCTGTCAAACATTTTTTCCTCACCTACTTCCTTCACCGTAAGACAAGTGGTACTCAATATAGAAATGATTCGCAAATGAATATTTCAGAAGTTCGAGATCCGGATTTGAACCCCCATCACTCTGTTATCCAAGCGAGCGCGTTACCAATGGTCTGATTTCGTTTGACGATAAAATGGGATGTCTGCGGTCTAAAAAAACTTTCAGAAACAAACTAAACGTTGAGGCATACTCACAGCTATAGGAAAATATATAACGAAAATGTCCTCTAAATGATTAAACCGAACCATTATTACTTATTTCATTCATACTATCTTAAAAAACTAAAGCCCATATACTCTTGTATGAATATGATTTTTTTTCCTTGGAAATAAAAACTATTTCGATATATATTAGCAATATAATAATTAGCAATATTATAACATTGCTATTTTTTTTTAAAAGGCGTATTATATTTTTAACTACATTAAATACTTATACAAAAATTCCTGAAAACAGAGTAAAAGACTTAAAATAATTTTACTGGCTATGTCTAATTTAATGTCTTAGAATAATCATATTTTATACCTATTGGAGAACATTAGGAATGATAGGTTACTTGTGCTTTTTAGATTATAACGTTAAGTAGGTATTAATATAAGGGCCTAAAAATAATTAAAAAATGAGATCCACTCATTAGATATCCGTCATAGTAATCTATACGTGATAGAAAGAGTTCACATCTTTCTTTCTAGATGGCGCCTTCCTTAACACTAATATTTCAAAAATAGATCGCTATAGTTGAAATTGTAGCGAGCATAATTTTAGAAAACTTCGCAAGCAGCTCTCGATCACCGCACACACGTCTTTCGCGGAAGTGCCTAAAGGTAATTTGTTTTATATACTATAAAAATTAACATTACATAAAGTAATAAATTAAACAGTGGAGGTGGAAATAGCTGTAGATCATAATATAATTCAAATTTTAACAAGCTAAATTTCTCACGGCGAAATGATTGCCGGGTAATAACAAAGTCTTGCCTCTGCAATATTGAACAGGATATCAGTGAATCCATAGAATCGCAGTAGCCAGAATAGAAAAGGATCGGATTCCTTTTGTGCTAGCTAGCTGGCGTAAGGAAAAATTTGATCACAACCTTTTCCGAACGACTTTGTAAGATGATAGTAAGTTGTTTATTACACCTTATAAGATATATCAGATATTTTTAAATAAAATTCAGCGTATACGTGCATTAGTATTTTTGCTTTTTTACTTTATGCTGATTAATATATAACTTTTTTTATTTAAGTCTAATTACACTTTGTATAAAAATGAAAATAAAAAGTGAATATTTCTTATGATATTATTAGTGAAAAAAATGTAAATTAAATGTTAATAAGTACAAAATAAAATTCTTACTAAAAGGAACTTAATGCAACGTTTTAAAAATATTTTACGTAGTATAAAATAAGGAGGCTTAATATGACTCATACAATACTATACAATTTAATACATTATTATTATAATTTACAATATTATGAAAATTTAAACTAAAGAACTAGCTCTGACAGTTACAAATTACAGCCCGTTATATTAAAAATACAATTTGAGAAATATGTACCTTAAATTGTATTCTTTTCTAATTTGTTTCTATTTACAATGAATTACTTCTAGGATTGAATTAAATTACATCGAATTTTATGTAGTTATAATAATAAGTACAATTTTATGATATCATTAAATTGACATTTTTCTTTATCATGATCCATTGCTAATTAACATAATATAAATAGAGTATCAATTACGAGAGCTTCTTTAATTGTTTTAAATGTTACTTTTTTCATAAATATTTATTCCTATATAGGTATAATATTAATATAGTTAATTAATTTTGATAAGTATTAATGTTGATAGTCTTGATAATTAATTTAATAAGTTTGATAATAGACACATACGGAACTCTTGGCATTTAGAGGCCTGGAAATGTTAATAGTGCAAAGCTAATTCTGTACGAGTAAAGAGAAAACATACATTCGATTCATTGTTTCGAATTGATTCGTGCTTAACGCGATAGATTACAATACTAGTGTTGATTGCAGGTTATAATTAGTAAATTACTAAACAATCAATAAAGTCTTACAATCTAACCAATATACGATTATATTACACTGATTTAATATTAGGTACCTCATTATTAAAGTACTCGATATATTTATTTTTAGTTTATGTATATCTAATAAGTATGTAATAATTTACTAAATTATATACAACATATTTGATTATTACTTAACAAGAACAATTGAATAATTTAATGAATATAAGGTCTATTTTTTAGTTAAAAACAAATCAAGGACTTTTAACGCTTAATGCACAAACCAAATTGTAAATCACCAATTATTATTTAATATTTATGTATGTGAAAAATTATATATCAAACAATAATAAAGTAAATTACAAAAAGCTTTACAATATTTTACTGTATTACTAATCTGTTGTTGCAAGATGGCACGGATATACGAAGATTTCGACCCTTCTTACGCCGCCGTTTGCAGCGATGTGACATTATACTCGAACAACAAAGGATTTTTCAAGAACCTAGTTGAAGATTTAGTGTCTCTAGCAGAACGCGATGGCTGGCTGCAGACATTGGAAAGTGTCAAAGATAATGAAAAAATCAGTACCGTCTTACAAAATCAAACAGTAAGTAATTTTATGTTGTTTACTATAAATGAAAATAATAATAATATACTCAATTTTGTATAAAAAACAAATGTACACTTAATTATTACTGTAGAAGTCATGTCCGCGTGGGACTGTGGTAAGTATACAAGCCTATTATAAAGAAGATACCGAAATATAGATTATTAGTATAAGAGTATTAATGAATTATTAACTGACGAAAATTAAACCAGGATTATTTTTAATTTTATTGCTTATTTTCTACTTGAAGTATGCTAGTAATATTAAATAATGAAATATGATCTAAATTCCTAAAATGTATAATATATATACATATTATTAAATTCTAACGAAGTCGAATCTGTATATTGAGAAATTCGTCGAAATATTAAACTTTTAAGTGCCCTTGTCTATAAGAGTCAAGTGGCCTAAAATATTTCTTTGCTAAATGTTTTTAAGTGAAAAAATGTTCGGCATTGATATATATACAACGTACTTAAAAGGATTTTTCATTTTATTACTGGTAAGTAGGCTTATCAAGCTTACAAGTACCTAAGAAAATGTAGGTACCTACTTGGTAAAATAAAACTGACACACCTGTACGAATTCCAGTGAAAATAACTTATACAAAGTTGTTAGCTGTGTGAAACAAGTTGTAAATCTAAGTAATTTTCCGAACCGTATAAAAATATTCAATCTAACACCTTTAATAATATTTCCCAAATCACTAAAAAGTACCTGGATTACCGAGCTTTACTCGATTTTTTATTTTGTATATCGTGTTTTTATAAAAAGATTCCATTTGGTAATAATAAAACATAAAGCTTTTTGATTACGGATACGAAGACAACGAATTTTCCCAGATATAAGGCCTAGCTAAATCTATTCTACGCCCCCCTAAACTCCGGACATTGCAAATATCCGCATATAGCCGTTTTACCTTAGAGAACCTTATTACAAATATGTATCCATACAAATATTGCTTGATCAATAGTATGGGATATATAATAATTGCGCCCGAATAAAGCTATGGAGTAAGTAGGCCAAGCCCGGCCACACGGGGTCCAAAGTACTTTAAATGTTCATAGAATGAAACAACAAAAATCATATTATTATTGCGATGGGTAACTTGGACGGAAACCTACATTACGCGTGGCTCGAAACGCACTTGTTTACTATTTAATTTACTCATCAGTAAAGATTTTGATTACCAAGAAAGAAACGAAATATTATTTTCCTTTAGATATATATTTTACACAGCTTTTAAAGAAGTGTACCCTTACGGTATATACCTATAAAGAAATGTGTGTGTATTTTTATTCGATTACTCATGCCTTCTTAATGTTACTTAAGACGATTTACTACCTCCGCCGCTCTTGACATTTTCACTTTAACTTACCTACATAATATATATTTAATATAAATATTGCGCACAATCTCAATTTAAAGCTAACATTATAAGACATGTAACATGGGCAGTTAATGCTACAATAGTTTTTGTTGATAGAGTTGCTTTACTATATATGCATAAAATTGCATGTGTATCAGTGTTTATATACTGATTATATATTTAAATATACTTTATATACTGGTATAATATCAAAAGTAGTATAGATGCTATGCTTCCTTTAGTGAGCGTTAATAACACAATAACTATATAAGAACTTTATGACACTTAACGTACGAGGAGTACGTGATCTCAATAAATCAAGTGGCAGGGATAGGTTTATTTTAGCTCAAATTAATACTATTACTTTTTATAGATTATGGAAGCTATCAATGATGTTTTATCAAGAATTCAACCTATTTTTCGAGGCAAAGACGTCAGGGTATCCCACGAGCGCAGACAGATGGCACAAGCGTCATTAAAAGAAGGAGATCTAACAAAAAGTCTAGCCTTAATAAGCCAAGCCGTACTGCGAGCACCAATGACAGGTTTTTAATCATCTTAGTTCTCCATTTTTAACACTTAGACTTATTTAAGGTATACTAATTGAAATGAAATTGCATCACCCATTTGTCTACATTGTATAAAATATCAAAAAACCTAAAGTATTGAAATCATGTAATGGACGTAAGTCTAGGTATGCAGATATCTGTTTTTCACTAACAATGTGTTAGATAGAATGTACATAGGCAGCCACCACCAATATATAGGCACGAACAAAAAAGAGCTTTGGCCAAATATTTACTCATATAAAATCAATTAATATGTTTTTTTTAATTGGAATATGGATCATAGGAAACTATTAATCTTTTAATCATTAACGATTTACGATCTCATTTATAAACCTGCAAACTTTGTTCAATCTGTGTACTTAATATGGGCCCCTTTTGATTGGATATGTGATATAAGCATCAGTTGATATTTATCTTTGGTGCAGACTATTCAAAGCCAACTTTAGCTACGATAGGTCTACCGTGGACTTAGAAAACCGAGTTGTATATAAACGAGATATTAAGTAACTTTCCGATATTGTTTAATGTACTCTACACATTTCAGTAAAATTATTATTATCATATTTTCATTTCAGACTAATTTATTAATTTTATAAAGTGATTTCCAAAAAGAAGGTACTCTTTTTAAATGTATGAATATACATTATCCACAAGTTTTTTGTTTTATATCTGAACATAGCAACTTCAATAAAACGAGAGAGCGGGCTGATATAACTTTTAACAACACTTTTTATTTAAGAAGTAATTACGTACTGCATAATAAAGGGATGTAAATTAACATGCTTTAATAATAATGTTTAAAGCCATGTTTATGTGATGTGCTAGCGCTCGCAATCATACCCTAAAGCCATACATTAACACTGAATACATAGAAACAGAAATCATAACGTTGCTTAATTACTCAGTAGGATGTGTTCGAAATATAAATGTGAAGTACGTATGTTTTTATAAGTAATTGAAGTCAATTTACACTTTATACTTAGACTGATAACATTGTTTATATTGATTAGAAATAAACTTCACGTTACTTATGCACATCTATGTAACATGTACCTATGAATTTAAAGTTATTTTGGAATATACAAACACGACACGAATACCTGTGTGGATGAACAATGTATTGTGTAAAAATTAAATGGGCGAAATGATTGTTCGAAAAATTTGGGAAAAACACTTCCTCAATTCATTTTTTTAATTTTTGAAGTGAAACTTCTTTAGAATCGATGTGATTTCAAACTCGATGAAACGAAAATAAGTCCATAGTACCAGGCGCTCAGAGACGGGGAAGAGTTAGCCTTATTTTAAATTCAAGTTTTACTTCTGACATGTGTACTTTGTACACACGCACTTTTTTTATCTATTTAATTTTTGTATGTTTGTTTGTAATGGATATACTAAAAAAACTTGAACCTCTTGTATTGCTTAGTATGACAGTCTTGCAGAGACACTTATTTATCTAGATCTTTTTATTATTGCAGGAACTGAAGAGGTTTTAGACGATGGAATTTCACTTGCACTTGCTCTATGGTTACGTTCCGATATACTTCTCCGCTTAAATCGTCCAGCAGCCGCTTTAGAAGATTTAAAATTAGCTCTAAAAGAGAGGCTGCCCGCTCGTATGAGAGCCGATTATTATTGGAGAATGGGTCACTGCTATATAGGTTTCTATAATTGAAACTACAATTATTTCGAGATCTTCTTTTACAATCTACATATACTAAATATTTTAAACCTATGCAAAATACATATTTGTGAAATTTCCGAAATATCCAGACAATTTGTTATAATTGTAGGTACTGGGGAGCCAACAAGAGCGAAAGTTTCTTATGAGTTAGCATTAAGACTTTTGGGAAACAATGAGCAAGCCAAGATTCAACTAGCTAAGGATATTGATGCTATTGATTACACAGCAAAACCTAAGAACCCCCCTGATAAACAAGGTAATGAATCATTACCATTACTAATGATACATTTTTACGCGACTTCGGGAAGCACGACAAAAATAAAATGTTCCTCAGTCAACTTTATCCTCGCCTGTTTAGTTTATTACGATTTTTATGCGAGTCTTTATGAATATTGTAGGTATTAGGTACTTATAGTTTTCATAATATATTTCTTACACATTACATAATAGTAACGATTTAATAATAATTATTTAATTATTTTATAATAATTCCTTTTTAAATAAAAAAAATATATTTCTCCAACTGTATTTATACCTTCAAAGAATATAGGTAAAGATTTTAATGATGATACATTCAGACGTCATGCCCATCGCCCATTTTGTGCCATATGTCGTGAACAGTATATTATGTAAAGCGAGGTTAATTATAAATTATTAAATTATTTCAGACACAACTTTATCAGGAGGCGCGAAGCTGAATTTACCTGCGTTGTCTAAGTTGGTAAAAATCGTGGAAGAGGAAGAAAAAGTGTGTATATTATATGAATTTTAATATGAAAATTATAGCCAAGTATTTTTAAAGCTACTAATAGAGTATGTAAATGTATGTGTATGTTTTATCTTTAAACAATTCAATTTTCTCGTTCATTTCGTACATTTTACGAATTTCTTATACATTTTCAATATATAAGAAAGCCACCTTACATGGTCACTGCGCAGAAATTTCTTACCGAGAAAGATAGAAAAAATAGTTTTATTTAAACTATTAAATATTTGAAAATTTTAATTCGTAATAAGCATTAAAATGGTATGTAATGCAACGATGTTTACGTATACGATAGTAAAGACAAAGTAAGCTTTCCTAAAGTATAATCCGCACTACTTCAGCTTTGTAAATTGAACCAAATATCTATGTAAATGAACTAGACATTTGTAGGAATAAATGTGTAGCTTAATAAATAAAATGGCCAGAATAAATAGTTTTAAGTTAAATCATAAAATAGAGACTTAAGATTCATTTTACATTATACAATATTAATGAAATTGTAAAGCATAGGAAATATTAATAATTTTAATTATTTAGGGTCGTTTCGCAGTTGCCAACGCCAGTATCAAAACCGGTGACGTTCTTTTAGTGGACAGTCCATATGCTGCATGTCTACTTTCTGATTTCTATGGTTCTCATTGTCTTCATTGCTTCAAGAGGTAATTGAAGTAAAACTTATAAAAAATATGAATCAAATTATTAACAAAATCACATAACATATAAAATATAGATACTTACAATTTATTAAAATTACTATTCATTAAAAACAAAATCAATAAAGCGTTGCAAAGATTAAGGTAGAAATCTTTATAAATATTTCAAACATCGATCCATATTATCTATCCTCATACTATATCCTCACACATACATAGTCTTACTACATATGTGTTGTATATAATAATATACAATTCGTCTAATGTGAGCTAACTCTCACTTCTCTTAATTTTAATTGACTTAGCCCCTGTATTTTAATTGACTGATCACTAAACAAACGAAACAAGAAAAGAGGCTCTGCTCCTACTAAAATGGTAAAATACTTCTATCAGTTTATTGGTGCTTCTCGACAAGTCGGATCTAAAATCGAAATTGGGCGAAAATTAATACCAATACAGATTTTAAACTTTTATAATTTTGTTTTATCGAGAATTTTGATTAGAGGAATACTTCCTCCAAAAAGAGGCAAAAACGGTTTCATAAAAATTTGGCGAATAACCGATTGCAATATTTCCTTGCGAAGTCTACTGTTCGGAGAATAAGAAATAAGAATTATGTTATCAGTTTAACTAATCATATTATATTCATATTATTATTATTATTTTAGATTAGATTGTTATGATAATGGAGCACCGATATGGTGCCCAAATTGTTCTGCGGTGGCGTTCTGTTCCACCAAATGTCGTGATGCGGCTACAGCCACTTATCACTTGTATGAGTGCCAGTTCTTAGACCTTTTCATGGGTAAATATAAAGAAATAGTCATAAAAATTAATTAGCATAATCTTATTTAGCGTTTAAAAATTTTATTTTTAGGTTCAGGAATGTCAATCCTCAGTCACATTGCCCTCCGCATGGTAACGCAAGCTGGATTGGAAACAAGCTTACAAATTCATTCAAAATATCTAAGCGATCAAATCAAGACTGTGGAGAGCACTATATTAAATGATATAGAGGGCACTAAAAAAACTAAATTAAAAAGTAGAAAAGAAAGGCTTAATAGAACGAAAAAGGGAATAAAAGGTTTTGAAAATAAAAACACAAACGATGAAAACATTGAAAGTAAGGTTGAAGACAAGATGAGTTACCAAGAAAAATTAGAATTGACAGCTGCACAGATTTATGCCCTGTGTTCACATTCAAGTCAAAGAACAGGAGCAGATTACCTTAAAAGGATAATCATGGGACTGTTCCTCACTGAGTGTTTGAAAAAAAGTGCCTTTTTTGAAAAATGTGACAAAGAAAACTTAAACAACGGTAAAATACTGCTCTTATATATTATATGTAAATAAAAAAAATCTGATTCACTGCACCCAATTCTTGAATATTGAATATTCCATTAATTTTTTATGTAAACTGATTTACAATTAATTTTATCATGTTCATCCAATGAATGTTATTTCGCTTTTTTCAGCTCAGAATGTCATTTGTCAGTTGATCGTCCGTAATTTGCAATTACTGCAATTTAATGCCCACGAGATCTACGAAACGGTCCGCGGCCAGCACCAATTCAGCGGCTCTAAGCCAATTTACGTTGCAGTTGGGATATACCCCACTGGAGCATTATTTAATCACGAGTGCTATCCCGCTGTGGCACGGTTGGTATACATATCTCAATGATTATGTAGTTAAGTCACTAATCTTCTTACTAACAATACATTGTATATCTATTATAACGTACCTTTATTTAGGTGTTCTGCACACTTATAAGTAAACACTGATATAACAAATTGTAGATAAAAATATTTTCATATTTTTTTAAGTAGCTATCAATCCTACCAACTATAATTAATCTTCCATGTTTGCGGCTTGCTATTGGTTCGTCAAATCAAATCTAGTAGTACTACTTCGAGTCTACCACCAGTTCGGAAAGAAGAAACCTCTGACCTGAGAAGAACTGGCGAAAGAAATTCAGCGGGACTAACATTTTTTTTCGTCAGTTCAAAATATAGCGCACACAAAAGTTTCTTAATTACGAAATAATTTTATATAAAAAATACAGAAACAAATAGTTTTGACGTATATTGTTTTATAGAGTCTGGTAATAATGCAGTTAAAGTATATTAAACAAATTAATTTATTTTTTTGTAAGTAGATTAAACATTCTACACTGAATCAAACATATTATTGGAACGAAGTTCCTTACGGCAGGCTGGAGGAGATAGGGATTTTGCTGCGCGACCAAACTGAAAAAAATGTGATAGTAAAAGCGTGGAATAAAACCGTTAAATAGTGCGCAGGCGCGACAGTCGTCATAGTAACAATGGCAAGTGAAGGAACAAGTGACTTGAATGCATAGAGAAAAGTAATATTATACTTTTAAAGTAATTTTAAAGTAATATTATGCTTGAATGCAATTGACAGTGATAATAGTGGGAAATTATTTAGTGCAAAAGAATTAAATACGTAAGTATTAGTTTATTTATAAATATAAAATATTTTACATTGGTTATTTTATTATTATTATTTTACTTCCGAACTCATTACTCATGTACTATATTAATATAATTCTATCTGATTAATGTTTTAGAACAAAAGTAAAGTCTTACAGTAAATGTGTCAGCACTGGAAATCTAATTCGTCACCTTCGCGATGTTCATGGTCTACGAGAAAAGGGTATAGCTGCTAAAAAGATAATACAAGATTTTTTTACTACCAGCAGGCCTTCAACTTCAAAGCAGAGTATATCCTCAGCGTCGTCAACTAATGACAAGTGGTTCCTAGCGCGAGATCTAGCTCTCTGGTTTTGTCGCTCTATGATGCCATTTAACTCAGTATGAGACAAATGAATGCAGGACTTTTTCATGGTAGGTACACGTGGTGTACGTAGATAACTTAAAATAAAGAATTTCTTCATTTAATCCATAGATTTGACTTCAATGATTAAAGTTAATTACCTTTTTTTAGAAATATAAGGTAATTGGGAACACGGCAGATTTACCATCTCGTTTTACAATATCTGGAACGGCTCTGGACGATGTATTTGAAAGTTGTTTATCACATGTGAAAAAGACAATTCAGCTAGATGCGTCATGCTGTGGAGCAATAACCTTTGATTTGTGGAGTGATCAATATCGGAGTCAAAATTATATCACTTTCACATACCATTATTGCACACCATAATTTGGTGAATGTCGATGGAATAAATTCGACCCAAGAAGTAAAGAGACTGGTTACAAAGTGCAAAAAATAGTGAAGAAGCTGCGATATAGATTACCTGAATTAGAAGCTGAAGCTGATAAGGAACAGTGAAAAATAATTGTTTTACTAGAAAAAACAGGAGAAGATTTGGAAAACGACGAGAGGGATCCAATCCTTGATAATTTTGTGTACGATTATAATGAGATGGATGATGGCGATTCCAGTGAAATCGATGATTTTATGAAGCCAATACCAAGCATAAAAACTTCGACACCGACCCGCTGGCACAGCGTTTTAGCCATGCTAGAAAGTTTAAATCATTCTTGCAATCGTTACGCTGTCAACATCTTGCTTGACAAAATTGGCGAAGAGCAACTTAAATTAAACAATTTTGAGTGGAAGTTAATGACAGATTTACTCACATTTCTAAAAAAAATCAAGATCATTATAGAAATACTAAGCTCTCAAAAATCCACATCTTTAAATGTTGCGCTGATATTCCGATCAGAAATTAAAGACGCTATACAGTCCTCAGATGATGATGAACCACTTGTATTGTTAACTCTTAAAAGAAATATGATGGATAAATTAAATCACCGATTCCCGATCACAAAACTAATAGTGGCTGCTACTTTGTTGGACTGTCGCTTTCAAGGGATACGTGAAGTAGATGTGTATCTTGAGATTTCCAATCAAACAAGGGTGTCTTTCTTATCAGATTACATCAGAGAAATTGTTAAAAGTCGTCCACATCTAATCCCTTCTATGGAGACTTCTGAATCTCAAGCAGTAGCAAGACCGACTACGACATCTGATACCGTTACCGTTAGTTCCTTTCTAATCAGGCTTTCCGAAGTGAGTGAACTGAGTTTCAAAAGCATTCTGGCATTGAAACTCAGTCTGTACCTGTAGATGATCCAATTGAACAAGAATGTTGGAAATATTTTGCAACATGCAAGCTGCAGGATCTTAAAGATGTAGATTTCTTGAATTACTGGCTTGTAAATAAGGATTCTTTCCCGTGGCTTCTTCGCTAGCGACGTCGATTTTAGGAGTACCCGCAACAAGTACCTAGTGAAAGAGTTTTCTCGACCGCTGGGTTAGTTTTGTCTGCCAAAAGGTCTAGATTGACTTATAATCGTGTAAACAAAGTGATATTTATTCATGACAATTATAGTGCATGCAAAAGCGCTATTTTATAGTAGTCCAGATTTATTTAATTTTATTTATGTCAGGTTTCACTTCACATTTATTGTTGATTAATGTAGTACAATATGTTTTTCAGATTCAAGATTATTGTACTTATATTTATATTTTACATAATATATATTTCAGGATTATTTTACGTTTCGGTTGCGGTGATTTTGTAAATCGATCACATCGGATGGTTTACAAAACAATTTTGGGTTTAATAAAACTAAAGCTTTGTTTTCTCTTTACGATAATTAGGTAAATGAAAATTATTCAAATTACTACTAAACTCTATTGTTATATTTATTTTATTTGATTTCATTTTAGTTTTACTTAAAGAGACATATTTTATTATTTTAGTTGATAATTTGAATTACGATTTTTTTTTATTTTACGTTACTGAATTTTCTCAATACTTTCCTGTACTTAAATAAAAACTAATCAGCAAAATTAAAGAGAAAAATCAAGAAAACCTACATAAAATTGAGCACGATTAAAGACAAAAAAATTAAAATAATTAAAAAAAATAAAAAAAATAAATAATAAATTTAATAATTAAAAAAAATAAAAAAAATAAATAATAAATTTAATTAAAAAAAAATTAAATTATTCAAATTACTACTAAACTCTATTGTTATATTTATTTTATTTGATTTCATTTTAGTTTTACTTAAAGAGACATATTTTATCATTTTAGTTGATAATTTGAATTACGATTTTTTTTTATTTTACGTTACTGAATTTCCTAAATACTTTCCTGTACTTAAATAAAAACTAATCAGCAAAATTTAAGAGAAAAATCAAGAAAACCTACATAAAATTGAGCACGATTTTTTTTTTGCAAATTGTATCGATTCTACATTAACCGAAGGAACTTCGTTCCTACCTGGTGTCCTACGACACCATTTATATACTTTATTAATTAACAGAATTCTATTTAATGACATTCTATCTAATAGATTTTTCAATGTACGTACCCATAACCAATATACTTCGCAAGCGAAAAGCTAATTCAAAAATAAAATAATAAGCTTAGCAATTTCGTATGTGAATGTACCCATCCCAATACTTTCTTTCACCACTTTCTTCCAGCGTCCTTTTTACGTGACGCGAACGTAATTTTATTACAAAAATATTTTTTACCATTGGTATATTTTATTGATAAATTACTACTGTATGTGTTAAATCTGCAAATATTTTGCGTAAAAATAATATAGTTATTTTTTGATAAAATTACACTTAATTTCTCTCCAAGCCATGGTTTTGTTTAAAGTATTAAATCACTATATCACTAAGCTAATATATATGTCTTTATTTTATTCATCTCATACGAATCTCCAGATATTTTGAAAACCAGAAAATAGTCTTACGAGCTACCCGACCACTTCAACCTGGAGAAGTAGTGTCTGAAAATTATGGACCTCATTTCTTAATGCGGAGCCTTAAAGAAAGACAAAGGATGTTAGCTTGTAGATATTGGTTCCGTTGCAACTGTATCGCGTGTAAAGAAGATTGGCCGACACTCAAGCTGATGGGCACAGAAATGGCTGTATTTTTCAGGTATTTTTTTTTTAAATTAATACATTATAAAATGATTATTATATAAAGTACTCTTATTGTTTCTTTCGTAAAAATCTACACTTAATATTATAATTGTAAAAGTGAGTTTAATTGTCTTTCTATTTAGTTACTTATTACCACTTTTTTAAATATATTTTAGATGCCCGAACATGAATTGTCTCGGAAAATTTGGTTCTTATAAAAACATACCAAACAGATGTCCCAAATGCTCCACATCCATCAGCGAAGACTTAAAAAAAGAATATTCAGAAGACATAAAAAAATCTTTACTACAATATCAGGTTTTATTAATGACTATATTTATAGAATAACGCTTAAGCTTTCCTACGATGAACTAGAGATTGGCTAATAACAAACTGAACAAGATATTATAACTTATAAGATTAAATTAACGTATTTTTCTTTTAGGAAGGAGCTACCTACATGGAAGAAGAACGTCCGGAAGAGGCAATTAAAACTTTATCCGAAGCGGTAGATCGCTTCCACAGTTTAGCTCGACCACCGCATAAAGAAACCCACATTGCACAGGAATCACTTCGGTCATGCTTTGCAGCTCGCAGTAACGTTTATATCGTGCCTGTAGAAACACAGAAAACGTAAAATATTTACCATTATATCGCCTAAATGTGTATTTGCCAACATTGTAATAGATTATTTAAAAACAAGACTCATACTATTATATTCCTTTTGTCTTGCTTAATACGGTAAATAAATCGATAATCCTGTATAAATTTCCTTTTGTTATTTTGTCTTGTTATTTGTCGAAATTTCCTTAGATTTATGTAGAGGGGATAATTTATTTTTAATTTTATTTTTTATCTTTAATATTTAGATTTATTTTTATAGTAATAATAAATTAACCCTTTAAATGTTTTATATTTTCTGACCAAAAAGCTAAATTTCAGTTAAAAATAGTACCTCTGTGACTTCAGATTTCAGTTCAGATTTAGTATAAAAAAACCTCTGTCTACCTGCCCGGACCTCTCTTTCTACTGAAGTCCTTTTATTTACTTTATATTAATAGGCCAGTCAATTTTTTTTTTACTTTTAAGGTTACTGAGTACTACCTTACTGAGTATAAAATGACAAAATGTCCTCGGATATAGGTGGAGCCTCAAGCGCAATCTTGAAAAGTTTTTGGTCAATATCTCGAAAACTATGCACTTCAGCGCAAAAGTTATTGAAACTATATCTGTAGAGGATAAAATTTCGCATATTTTATTTCTTGTAAACTTTTTTGTAAAACCGTTACTGATTTTTGGTCCATTTAATGAACTGGTTTTTCTGTCTTGGCCGACAACTCTCAAAATATTGTATTAATCAATAAAACGCATGTTCATTGTTTAATATAATATTTTTACTGTAGTCTAAGCTTCGTAAGTGAAATTTTAAATAAACTTACATAATCAACATTTAAAAGTCATAAAGACGTTCAAAATTATGCTTGATTCCGCACAACTCAAAAGCAAATGTAACAATTTTTCATTTCACTTCATATATTCTTGTGTAAAATTACCCTTTACAAGTAAATTTAAATTCTTGGTCCTTCATATTGTGACATGCTTGAATTATGTATAATTCAGACGGCTAAGGATTCATTCAAAGGCTTAGAATGCGTGGGATATGTTCATTGTGTATGTAATTTGACTCTTTTGTCATCTGTTTTACAAAGCGTATAATAATAAAGCGCTTATGTCAAATACGACGGAATCTAATCTTGTTTAAGATACACAAAACTCATTAAACAAAACAAAATTTGTGTAATTAGGTACACAGTAGTTATAATAGCTAAACATCTATATAAAAACGATGTATGTTAACAATGTAAACATATAACAATATATAAAAGTTGAAAATGTTTGTTTATTCACAATTAAAAATTCAGGAAAGTAATAAACCGAAAAACATCGCACTATGACATTATGGTGCGGAACCATTACACATGATTAAACGAAAAAGTTTAATAATAAAATTCTAGTTTAGTGGAATCTGTACGTTAAATATTTTTTGGAAAATCGTATTCATAATGAAACAAAGAATCATTATTATCGATACAGATGCCAAGAATATACCACTCGATTTAGATGATAATTGATATGAGGACAGCTACTTATCCGGATCAGTAAATAGTATTCTTTAAACTGCGATTAATTATTATCTATACCAACTGTTAAAAGCACTAAGAAGCAAACCTGATTACTTTGTAATATCCTTATCCTGCTTTCGATTACTTTGATTTTATTTTTATTTTTTTGTGAAAACTAAAATTTACTATATTGGAGTTTTAGCAACTAATTTGGAATTATTTTAATTTAAAATCCATGCAAGTTTCCATAAAAGCCCCCGCAAACAGCGAACTTTCGATCGGCCGATAGGTTGGTCGGTTGCTTAATCAGTATGGAGATGTATGAAAGTGCGCACATTAGAACGATTTGGTACGGCCGACTAAAACGTTTGATTTGCTATACGATTGCCTTCATACTAAACAGTCGGCCAATTATCGGTCGACTGCTTAATCCAATGATTTTATACCTACATGAATAGATAAGCATTCTACGGCATCGATGCACGACTACGTTGAATATGTCCACAGGCATATTGGACCTCAGTTGTCAGCTGGATATCGATATTGCGATTGCTTGGCCATAAAAAATCTAAATGGTGAAATATGTGGTAAAAGTGTACCAACCACGGTCTGAAATGATTAAAAAAGCAAGTGGTATTACTTTTTTACAAGTTAGTTTATTCAATTTTGTTCAGATTATCCATAAAAACATTATAAGATGAAATAAATTTATCAGACATCGTTTTTTTTCATTAATGTTACCAGTATTTTACGATTTTGTATTTTTAACATTATTGGGAGTCTAGTGAATGACGTACTCGTATGTATGTGTGATAGTGTAGATTTAAATTTATTATTAAAGTATATTTTATTAAACACATTGTAGTATAGTACGTACTCACTGAAGTAAAAAATAACACATTCACGTTTATTTTACCTTAATACCACATAAGTAAAAAGTATTTTCTTAAATTTGAACACCTACCAGTAAATTATATTTAATTATTTAAATGTAAAATTATTGTTTTGCTTAGGATGTCTGCAATTATAGTGTTGTCACAGATTACTTAATAGTTAGTACGTTGTGCTGTACGAAGAAAAAAATCGGTTCACTTTATTGATAATATTTATTTGAAGATCTTAAATTATAAATATATTATTAAATAACATTGTGAAATTAAATACAATTGTATGGTACTTGTATTTGATTGTAATTTAACAGTTTAAATTTTTAAAGTACATTTACGAGGATTAGACGGTGCAGTTTCAAACAGAGTTAGGTATCTCTTATTTGTTTTCCAGGATACCTAAAGGTGTTAAGCGTATGGAGGGGTGGATAAAATTATAAGACTTTTGCGTAAACAAACTGACCATCCTCAGCAACCTTCATATACTCGAAGCACTTCAGAGATGGAGATAAAATTTAAACAATCTTATTTTTATTGATTATTTCACCTTGTTTGTACAGTTTTGAAATACATATAATAAACACTTACGCAATTTTTTTCTCCTAATCTATCAATTTCTCTAATTCTTTAATATTTTGAAAGATCCATGGAACAATATTTCATAGCAATTATTTGAGTAAGAAAAAAAATTAGACCTTCAATCATTCTGAGGAAATTATGTTGAGTAATGATAACCTGCCCGTTTCTCAATGAATAATGAGTGAAAATACCTTGTCTCTTTTCAACAATATTAGTTTGACGGTATAAAAAATGAGAAAGACCTAAATTATTTGGACGGATTGATATTATGTTCATGTATCAGTTTCAAAGCTACGACTTTAAACTCGTAAAGTTATTACATTTTTTTGCAATGTTTTTGTTGGTCGATGCTCCTCTAGTATTTTATAACCTCACTAGCTTTCCCGCGGCTTCGCCCGTGTTCATTTTTTTAATTGCTAATCAACCTCATTGGGTTGATTTGTAGGATGCCTGAAAGTTTCTTCAAAATTACTCTAGCTATTTCAGAACCCATTGTTAATACAAACAATTTTTTAATGTTTCGTAAAAAATATTTTTTTTAATAAAAAGTATCCTATGTTACTTCTAATACCTCCAAGAATATGTGTACAAAGTTTCATGATGATCGGTTGAGTAGTTTTCGCGTGAAAGCGTAACAAACAAACTTACATTCATATTTATAATATTAGTAGGGATTGGCTTAATCAATCGGCCCGACACATTCAGTTCTTCGATTTTTGCCACCGGAATGTGAAGCAATAACATTATTTTGAGTTCTAGCGGCCAATTTTTTAATGGCAACCGGGCTATACCATAATATATTCCTATTTATAATAATTTATAAAACTCAAATTGCAACTCAAACGAAAATTGTTTTTAAATTACTGGATGTATTTATATAGTGCAATAAAGAATATATAAAAATAGATTTTAATCAAATACCCGATAAACTTAGTAATCTTGCTATGGGATCCTAGGCTAAGAGCTGTCGGCCGATAGTTTGTTTAGTGTGCGCACCCACCAAACCCAAGTGTGTAATCGAGCCCAGTGTGTGCTCTTAAGGGAAAGAAAAAGAAATAGTATGCGGTAGTGTCCACTGCAACCCACGAAGAGGCTACGCATGAATTGACGTCATTGATACATGCGTGGTTTGCTCGAATAGACGGTTACATAGCTCAACGCTATCAACGTGGGTCTACGTTTGTTCGTACGAATATTACCCACCACTATGTACAGTTCGCTTATCGAAGCGCAGTTTTCAGTCATACATCTTGTGCACGTGCGTAACCTCCGTGCGTCGTGCCACGCCACGCTATACATTATTCGTGGGTCTTCGTGTACTCCAGTGGAAACATTAACCCACGTTGTCAAATAAATTAATACACGCAGCTAAAATGCGCCGCGTACAGCATACATCGCGGTGGGCCCGCGCCTTAATACCCAACCAAACTATCGGCCGATCGCAAGTTGTTTACAGGGGCTGTAATTTTGCTAACTTTTTAATGCCAGCTTAACAAGGATGTACAGTACCAAATCAATTCAAATCAAATCAAAATATTTTATTCAGCATAAAAATTGTTACAATTTCTTACTGAACGTCATGAGTCTACCACCAGTTCGGAAAGAAGAAACCTCTGACCTGAGAAGAACTGGCGAAAGAAACTCAGCGGGACTAATTTTTTTTTATCGTATTTGTACTTTTTTTAAATTAAATTGTAAATTAACAATAATTCTATATGTTGAAATAGCCTGGCGGCGATCACATCATTCCCAAGGCGTACTGTCTTCTAAAAAATCGTTAATCGAATAATAGCCTTTAGTACACAAACGTTCCTTCACAATTTTTTTAAATTTGGCAATAGAAGCTTTTTGAACGTTTTCTGGGATCCTGTTGTATAGACGTATACATTGTCCATAAAAAGAGTTACTGACTCGGCGTAAGCGAGTCACAGGCATTACAAGTTTATGTTTGCTCCTAGTATTAATGTACCTACTCGTTATATATGTCTACTCAAGCATACGAACTAACAAACGTGCTTGCTGAATATCTATCCTCCCATTCTAAGCGTATACATATTTTAGGAATACACGTACGAACACGTGAATTAGAAAATGATATTTCGAATGCGAAAATAATAATAATGTTGTAAATGAATAATTTTTATACTACGAGAAAGGGTACGTAGCACTTACGCAAACATAAATAATATGTGCGTTCATGATGATATTTATATGAATTAATAGCGTGTCTGACTGACTTAATCGTTTGCGTATTGACTTATATAAATAATTTTTTCCCGATATATTATCATACTGAAATTTACGAAAGAGTCCACCATCACACGCCCTAAATCTAAATTCAGATAAGAACTGTAGGTAGGACACCATTCTTTATCTGAATTTAGATTTGCTATTAATAACTGAGTGAACCGCGGTAAGAAATAAGTTTCCTTATATTTTACATAAAGCTTTTTAGCACTATTTCAATATAATTCACTTCATAAATATCCCTTTATATAACGAACGAACGAACTTACGAACATTATCAAAATAATTGTTGTAAATATTATTTCTACAACTAAAAGGACGCATAATTAATTTATCTTATTTATTGCTTCAGCCATCGCATTTCAATTTACAATAAAATTTTACCTATGTAGCTGTGAACTATTATAAGTGATTGTGTTTCCGTCTGATGGACAAGTTATTCTATTTACAAATAAAGATATCTAATATATGTAGGTTTCCTAAAAACATTGTTATTTATCTAATTAGGAATTATTTATTATGTATGTTATTTATCTAATTTCTGACAAAGTTGTTGGATATTTGCTTTCGTAGTAGATCTCGTATATAAATAAATAAACAGATTGGTTTTACATTACATCTAACATTATTCTCACAATATTGGTCAAATCTAAGACTGATAGGCATAGTAACTCAAATCATCACTATCGTCACTACGTATTATAAAACAAAGTCCTCCGCCGCGTCTGTCTTTCTGTCTGTTCGCGATAAACTCAAAAACCACTGCACCGAATTTTATGCTGTTTTCACCAATAGATAGAATGGTTCTCCAGAAAGGTTTTAGTATA
Organism: Boloria selene; assembly: GCA_905231865.2. Classification (NCBI taxonomy): domain Eukaryota; kingdom Metazoa; phylum Arthropoda; class Insecta; order Lepidoptera; family Nymphalidae; genus Boloria; species Boloria selene. Next base: position 7,771,615 of record HG993131.1, read on the forward strand.
TAATTTGTCAAGTTTTTGTATATATTTACTAAAATATAACGACATCTGTTGGAATCCATCTATTTGAGATATAACAAAATGATATATGGTAGAATTGTGTAGGGTTGACTTTAAAAAATCAGAAGACACTAAAATATGTTTATTACGACAGATTTGGAATAACTATTAATTTAGCTAAAATTATATACTAACATATTTCCTTATTGTAAAAATAATATACGTGTCGATTTAAATACAGTGTTTTAACATACAAAAAAAATTGTACAAGAGAATTATATTATCTGAACTAAGAGGGATCAAAGTGAATGATAACAATGACCCTTTTCAACAAAAGGCGATGTCACTTTATTACAAAACTATCTCTCTGACAAGTTTATAGTTATTAGAATAAGCCTCGGAAGAAATATTGGAATATTATTATTCTAAACCATAATACTCCCTGTAGTAAGTAAAAAAAACGGATTGTAAAAACGACTATTTGGAAGGCGTTATTTTATTTTATGAGAAAAAATGCATCAAAATTTTAATAAGCTATCAAAAACAATGAAATAGCAATTAAATTCAACACAAAGCCCATTACATATTATAATTGTGAAGCACTATGGATTATCGAACATTGATTTACAAGCACATTCTTGCATATCACCTTCTCCATCACCGGTACTAGAAACGGTACGTCTGAGCGTTTGTACTTGAGTTTGCAAACCTAATATACGTAGCTGCGCCTGTTCGAAGTTTTCATTCAACCTCTTTATCTGACACTGCATACGACATTGTAACTGTAAAAACGAAACCTCTTATAATGCTTATTACTAAGATAATATTTACGTACCACGGATTAAATGTTCTCTTTTTTAATGCTCTTAGTGAAACAACGCAATATAATCTTTGAATTGAGATAATAATTGAAGAATTAAGTAGACTTAATATTGAATATTATACTCACTTCTTCCCGATCTTTCTCGGCAGTTTTGACTTGGGCTCTTGTTGATGCCAATTGTCTTTCTAGCTCACCTACCGTAGTTTGCATACATCTACATAGCACAAATTTTATTTATTAGTGTATTCAGATTATATATGGATATATAATATTATAAATTAATTATTATTTGACAAAGCCATAATAAATTCATTGTACTAGACGTAAATAGCCTCCACAATTGTGTAAACTCAATGAACAATAAGAGGTAAATGAATTATTAAATTATCGCAAAGCTCTATTGTAATGAATTGTATAAAATTATATTACAAAAGGCTGTCCTTGGATAATAATGTTAGCGCTCACTTGCCTACTTAAGGTAATTGTATTCCAGTGGTATCGCGTTTGCTTGGAAAACCAAGTGAAGCGGGTTCAAATCCTGGATCATGCACCTCTTTGAACATGATATACATGAACATATGTTCACGTATCATTTAATCATTTACAACGTGATAACCATTAGTTTTACAATGAAGGAAAACGTTATGAGTGAAGGAAACCTGCATGTGTGAGAGAAACCAATAATTTGGGCCTGATCCTCCTCGTATTTAAGGAATGCTCAGCAGTGAGATGTTTAAAAGGGCTGAATACTCACTTGCGTAAAGTGTCAGTACGTTCGTTTGCACGTTGCAGAGCACGCGCGGCCTCATCCCTCGTGCGGTCTAACTCTCCGCCAAGTTGCGCGCACTCATGCATTTTCTCCTGCAAGCGCTTTTCGTTCGCCAGTACACTTTCTTCCATTCGAATCACATTGGCTCTTTCGATAAAATATTATAAGATAAAGTTACTGTGCAATAGTAATGCTTAAATTTTTAGTTAACTAACTACTACTTCGTGTTATACGTAGAAAGGAAAGCTTAACTTTCATTGAACATAATTTAAAAATAATTCATAAATATGATATAAGCATTAAACAAGTAATATATAGCACACAATACATAATGCTAAACCTGCATGTGTGAGAGTCCTGCGGTTCTAAAGTTACGTGGAAATTCTATCTTTCAAAAAGGGGATGATTTTAAAATTATAAATAACACATTTTCATTTTTAGCAGTAATTTAAGAAAAATGATTTGAAAGAAATTTACTTGAGCCGTTCTGTTTCACTCTTGAGTGACATATTAGTTTCAGTGAGTTGCGTTATCCTTTGTTGTAATAGTGCCACCTGTTTTTCGTCAGCGCCTCGCTCTGGAGGTTTCTCGGGCTGTTTCAAGCTATTGTGTAATAGAACATGGACCTGTGAAACCATTTAATTAATGGAATAATAAAATTTATAAGAAAATATTACACAATAGGAGCAAATAAGATTTAGCTAATCCATATAAATTAAACGTTTGAGTTTAAGACTCGTTTTACTATAGTCTACGAGCTATCACATTAAAGTGAGTCTTAAAATGATATTCTTTACATCTATCATATTTATATGGAATATTTTATTTGTTATTTTTAATATTCATAAAGCATAAATCTAATTTTACTTTCTGGGTTTAATTTGTAACGTTCCGCTATAACCAACGAGCTGAATAATATAAAATGTGATTATAACAAGTAAACCTTTTCTCTAGCGGAATTCAGTTCCCTGGCCAGTTGCTCGGCGTTGTGCTCAGCTATTGCTTGTGATTGTTGTGCATCTTTTAATTTCATTTGTGTTGCTTTCAAAAGATCAGGAATAGGTGCTAATTCTTGTAGTTTTTCTTGGAATTTAAGCTAATAAGTGAAAATATTAAAATTATATCCATGCGACATTTTTCCTAAATAAGCCTGTGTTATATCGTGCTTGTTTTTAAACCTTTTATGAATATGGTACTGCTAGTCACAGGTCTCTCCACTATTCGAGGAGGTTCAAGCCATAGTCCTTATGCTTACCCATTAACTAATAGTAAAAAAGACATATTGTAGAATTTAATCGATTTTTAATATATGAGCGAGTTTCAAGTAAACATTATTTTCGTTCGTTGAAATATATTATATAACCTAATATTAACCGTCTGGCGAGCATATTACCTTCACACGCTGTATTTCCAAATTAATTTGTTCACTTATTCTTGTATTATCCATGTCCATCATATCCATCTGCCTTCGTTGCTCCTCGACGAGTTGCTGCGCTTGCAAATACTAATAATAGAAAACAAAACCAAATTCGTGAAATAAGATATTTGTAAATGGTTTTAATAAGCAATTTAAGATTTACACTTTTAAGTGATCTATTCCACTTATAATCTATATATAATGTAGTAAATAGACACATACAACAGACAATATATTATTGTTATTAAAATTAACGTGCGGATGTATTGCAATAAAGTTTATTCAATAAAATACCTTTACTCTATAATCTTGCAATTGATTATTCTGTTCTTTCATTAACGTTCTCAATTCATCTATTTCTTCTCTTGCTTCTCTATAGCATTGCTTTAGTGCTCTAACATTGACTTCTTGTTCGAAAGCTTGCTCTTTAGTACCCAACATCATATTTGTGTGGGTGGTAAGGCCTTCAAACTTCATTTCAAGTTCTCTTAATTTATTTTGCACCTCTCTATGCTGACATCTCTCTTTATCGAGCTCTTCTTTCTTTTTAAGTAATTCTGTTCGAAGCATTGCACACTATGAACAAAATAAAGTAAAATAATACTTCCTAATATATAAAGTTGAAGAGCATTCATTTGTTGATCACGATTGTTTGTACTCCAGTCATGGGTGTTAATATTTATATTATGTATGTATTTAAAATTTATATGTGTAGTATATCAATTATCTGGTATCCGTAACACAAGCCGCGTAGCTTACCACGGAACTAGATGGTGCTGTTGTAAAAATGTCCGAACATATTTATTTATTATTATCATTTATTCTTGAATAAAACATTTTGTCAAGGGAGTAAGATTTAAGGCTAAAAAATTTATTATTAAACAGTAATATTAATTATTTTTCCTTGTTAAATGACAAGATATAGATATATAAGTAAAAATAATAACCTCTGTGACTTTAGTTTTTAAACTTTCTTCTGTTTGACGAAGCTGTATGGTAAGTTTCTGCACTTCTCTTTCTGCTGGAGTCTAATTAATTATAAAAAAAAATATTAAAATTACTGACACAAATCCAAACATTTACTTACACAATAGATATTTCATAATCAAAATAAATAAGTAAAAAATATTACCGGTGGAGCATTTGGATTGCATGGCGCAGGACACGGCGGACAAACTCCACACTGTAAGCAATGAAACCTTAAAACTTTTAAATTTAACTTTGACAGAATCATAAAGAAATATACTATTCTACCCAACAGCGTCAAATCCACAGGAAGGTTATGTGAGTGTATGATTATATGTACGTATGTATATTGTATATTGTACATTTGTATGTATTAGTGTGTGTATGTATGTTTATACTCCGTTTCTATGTTTCCTGGTAATTACTAAACGGCTAAAACGATTAAGATCTTTCATACTTCATTCGATTCATTGAGAGAGTCATAGGCTATATAAATTTTATTGAAATTCAAAAAAGAAAATATCTAAGACGCCAATTTCTATTTCATGAAGAAAAAAATCGCCCGAATCAATTGAGTAGGGCAACAGTATTATAGAGTCGGAGACATGCTAGGTAATTATTATGTGTCTCTCCGCCTACTAAATTATGATGTTGCTTGCTTGGCCAACTTGTTTTTACCTTTTACTTCGCTTTTAAGCGAAAAATTTTTCTGATAAATGAAAATACACTTTAATGTAAATAAAGTATGATTAATTTGAAAAGAGTTTACAAAATAAAAATTAAACGTGTTTGAACCTGTCAAGATATGATTTATTGAAATTTGGTGAAATTAAGTGGGAATAATACGTTGTGTAAAAGCTTTGAGTTGAAAAAAAATTTTAAGTAGTGCCTAAATAAAATAATACTGTCAATTTAATATACTAATATCATAAAGCTGAAAAGTTTGTATGTTTGTTGAACGCGCTAATCTCAGGAACTACCGGTGCGAATTGAAAAATTATTTTAGTGTTGGATAGTCTGTTTATCGAGTAGGGATTTAGGCTACATTACATCACGCTACGACTAATAGGAGCGGAGCATCAATGAAAAATGTTGCTTAAACGGAAGAAAAATATTTCTTTTGATTTTCAGCCTTTAGAACGCGAGCAGAGCCGCGGGAAAGGCTAGTGCATAATATACTATAATGTATTATATTTAAAATTGATAAATTATCAGAGGAACTTACACTTCTTGTCAAAGGTGGAACTGGTGGCCCTCCAGGCTGTAAAGGAAATTTTATGATAATTTTGACACTTATTAGTGTTCCGTACTTAAAGGGTAAAACGGGACCCTATTAATAATTATATTTAATAACAAAGCTTGTCGTAATAGATAATAGTCTATTCAAACGTCTATATCACAATAAAATATGTGTAAAATAATTATAAATCTATGAAATAAATATAAAGACACGGCAATAAATAATAAATACATATGGTCACAATATTAACACTTTCCACCCTAAAATGGGTACAGGGAAATTGTTTAACGTTCATAACCACATGATCTGATAAAGAAATTACCGGTTGTTGGAAGCATGTGTTCTGAGCGCCGCCGCCTCGACAAGCGCTCGCCGCAGCGGCTTTCACGTCAGCCATTTCTGCGCGAATATTACACACTTCCGCTTCTAAACCGTCGAGTTGATGTTCCTACGATGACATGAAAGTTATTATTTTACTTATATCCTACCAGTAACTCACCTTTGATCAGCTGGAATTCGTTCGTTAGGTAGGTTTAACGGGTGGTATTTTCCGTCAGCAAAAAGGACCTTATAATATGTTGATCCAATTAACCAAAATAAAGATTAAATGTACCAATATACATTACACAAAATAAACATAAAATATAACCTACAGATTCGACTAAGTTAGAATTTTATTTTATTATGTATCGATAAAGTAATTGCGATTACACTGCTTTCTACAGTTTTTTTTTATTTTAAACTAGCATTTTCTAAAGACCGGGAACAAAATAGATGTTTTATAGCCGGTTTGTAACGGTTAGTTGAGATTTCTCACAAATGAGACATTTTCCCGCAATAAAAAGTATCCTATGTATTGGTCCGGGTAACCAGCTATCATCATAACAAATTTCATGCAAATCCGTCCAGTGGAAAACAACAGCGCAAACCAGAAAAAAACCTAAAAACAATAGATTTGGCCTCTATATCAATAATAATGTATATTTCAATTAGATTTTCAAAAAATATTTAATGTACAGATTTGAATCGGTTAGAATTTTATTAAATGTGTAGAATACCACTTGTAGCTTCTTTTCTGAATTACCTAATTGTCAATTATGGAAGTTTTATTCAAAGCTATTAAAGGCATCACAGGATTACATTAATAAGATTATTGTACAGCTATTACTTAATATACCTATATAAAAACAATCAAAGTACCTACAAACAGCAAGCATGTGGACAAAGCTCGATCATAAATTATAATATGTAGGTACATGTTCATTGTCTACGACTTTATTATTGAAAAACAATTACTATTGCAATCCCTATTCGATATTTTCGCAAAACATTATTCGACGGCCTACTTTCGTTAAAACTCAACACTACTCATAAAATAATGACTAACTACAAATCTAACAACCTACATAAAATTGTTTAAGCTCGCGTAGACTGCAGTCCACATAAATACAATTAATTGTCTTGCATTCGCAAAGTTAAAAGTCTAAATACTTACAAGTTCTTTTGTAGAAGTCTTGTAGTTATCTAGTTTCGACAGCAAATCTTCAGAGTTTTTCAGAAGTATTTTTTCGCCTTTCTAAAAGGTAAATTAAAATATAAAAATCGTAAAAAAAGATATAGAAAACGAACAAATCTTGAAAAAAATTCGCAGTCGGTAGGACTCGAACCTACGCTCCCAGAGGGAATCTGATTTCTAGTCAGACGCCTTAACCGCTCGGCCACAACTGCTGGTACTAGTTTAAGTATAAAATTGCGTATACATCCAGAGTTTTCAAGACATTTTCTTGCTCTAAATCAATAAATATACATATAAATTATACATAAAATATAAAAATTGTACCTGTGCGTTAATATTTAATTTTTGATCATTTGATGAATCTGGGCTCACAACAATAGCATCACCCTAAAGTTAAAAATTGTAGTTTAGAACATAATATAATTGAATTATTTAGAAATATAATCAGTTTATAAATATTTTACAATTATACGCCTTTACGCCTTATTAAGAATTTCTAACAAAGCAATACCTCAAGATAAATTACAAAGCGAGTCTACTTTTTGAACAGCTATATTATTATAAATAAAACGTTTTCACGAACGAATTCATAAAATCTAAAAGTTAAAAAAGAAATTAAAATATTTCAGTTCCTCTGTTCATCCTCGCAAATCGATAGCTCACTGAACCAACCTTTGCGGAGATTATGAGGGGCTATTTTTATCGTAAGCGGAACTTTCCCTTAATAAGGAAGTTATTTTCCATTACCTACCGAGAATGTAGGATCATCCAAATAATAACCCGTATCGTTATCAAAACATATTCTACGTATAGGTGCATATAATAAAACAGTAACTTAGCAAATTTTATGTGCACATTTTACAAATTCAAATTTTGTGGGGTGATACTCGTCACTTATTAGTTTGGTTAACAATTGGGATAAAAATTAGGATGTGTTAAATACAGTTTTTTCCGTCCCACGGTAAAATAACTGGTTCTATCGTCGACCTAAGCAACTAATATGACTTACACTGGTACTAAACCTTAAGAGAGAGACCAAATAAATGTACTGCAATTAGGCTTAAAAAAACTTACAGGAAAAATTTAAATAATATACCTATGTCTATCGCCTAAGGTACAATCGCTATTTCTATTTCATCCTATAGAAAGACAACGTCGCGACTCGCTGGCTAGCTTATCAAAGTTCATCCAAAACCGATGATGACAGGTATTTATACTCGTAAATAGAAGATATTGATTTTATACTGTAGGCGTCATTTAGACGAAAGAATTTCTCGAAATTAATAAACCACAACGCGATGATAAAAGTAATAGATGAAATTTGGTTTAAAACTCTTGTTTTCAAATGAATTACAATTATTAGTATTGGAGAGGTAAGAGGTGGCGTACTTGTTGGGTGCCAAAGTTTATATGCGGAAAATCATTATTATTGATCAGGATAACTTTTAACTTATTAATTACTACTATTTACTATTTGTAGAAGCACACTTACTACATACATATACAGCATTTTCTAATTATTTATAACAATAATAATATATCTTATATCGATACCTTAATTCGCAAATCGAAACATCAACAAAACTTTAAAAAAAACTTAAAAACTAAAATTCGTAACTCCTTTTCAATATTATTTTCAAAGGCTAGCAAAATCAAGAAATACAATAACACTTATTGTAAATTTGGAATATTTTATATTGACGATATATACTTAATTAATCTAAAAAAATCAGGGTACATGAGTTTGTAACACTTATTACTGTAATAATAAAGATTTTAGTGGCCCCTTAAAAAGTTCATTTGCGAATTAAGGTATCGATATGCATGTCAATAAAAAGTGTACATAGCTATAATATAACTTTATTATATATAAAAATATTTATCTGGAATGCTAAAAGAAATAAATGGGAAAACTAACTCTCTCTCTCTCTCTCTCTTTCTCTCTCTCTCTCTTTCTCTATCTGTCCCTCTGTCAAGCTTTCGCCAATTTAGTTTGGTATGGAGAAAGTCTAAGACGATGGGAAGGACATAGGATAGCTTTTATGCCGGAAAAAGTATCCTAAACCCGAGCAACGAAGCAAGTCCCAAGCTCATAATATATTTTTATGATCTAACAAGTGAAACACGTTCGCTGCGCTCGGTTTCGTTCCCTAGGTATGTTTTAATGGTCAGTATCAAGTATGTAACATTTGTCAGAAACAATTTCCCCCAGTAAAGTGTTCTGTATCTTGACCCGGATAACCAGCTAATATTACATGAAATTTAATTAAGATCTGTCCAGTGTTTTTCTCGTTATATTGTCACAGACAGACGCACAGCAAAATAAATTTAAAAACTACAGATTTGACCTTTGTATCGATAACAATAATGACTTTTTTAATAATATTTTCTAAAAATAAATATATATAACAATAGGTTAGAGTCAGAATTTTATTATATGTATAGATTATTAGTTATTATTTACATTTATGACAGTTCTAAATGATACCTTAGGATTATTTCTATTTAATCTTTCATGGAGCATTACATTCTCATTGTTCATTAATTTAAGTTCTCCTTGAAGCCTCTTGATTTGAGCTCGACAAGTCTCTAAGTTCTGATCCTTTGTCATTAATTCCTTATAAAGGATGTACCTAAAAATTAATTTAGTTAAGCTCACCTTGTGTTAATCATACTGCAATGTTCTTGTTGATAAATGGGTTTGTGCCATAATTACTAAACAATTTTGTGTTGATATTGTTTAAGGAACGACAATAGTGTCAGCGGTCTTCGTGACACTTCAATTTAGACACTCATTGTTCCTATTTTAAACACAGACATGTGCTTGTAAATTGAGGTTGGATATACAATTTAAACTGTGATATCAAATAAAACTACAGCATGAAAAAGAAAACTTCCACTATATTTAAATATAATATTCTGAAATGATATATAAATTACTTAGTAAATGTGTTAGGAATTAAAATTAGTTATTATAATAGGTAAGTAGATTAATAAATTTGAGATAAATTATTAAATATAAGCATTTTATTTATAGGTTTACAGGGCAGTCTCAATCTTGAATAGGTACTACCTACAGGCTCACACGCTATTTATAACTTATTGATCTTAATATCTACAGAAAGGATATTTTCATCGCTATATTATTTAACAAAGGAAAAATGTAGTACGAAAGAGGAAAAGCTCACATATTTACTGCAGCAATATATTTAGGTATCTCCAATTACCTTCTCGATTTTCCTTCATTGACAGAAATTTTTAGTTTCGGTGATACAGTTGTTATCATAAATTATTTTAAAACGTACAAGTTGTAATACTTTTATAACCTCTTAAAAATCTGTTCTATCCTACTCGATAGCTTCAGACGTAAAAAATATTTTCAAGTCACAGAAATTGACGCCTTAAATCTTACCTATAATATTCTATTAGTTAGATAAGACATTTGTAATTAATATATGTATATTTTTTTATTTTATTGGGGTATATGGGGACAACAGGGTAAGAAAGTGTTTATAATGGAGAAACCTTTTATTATTGGAATGCCACAAACAACGCTCTTATACTCCATAGCTTCATTACGCCATCTTTTTTCAAGCTCACACAGTACAAGTTACGACGAGTATAGACTACAGACTTAGTCATAGACAAACTAGATTTTGTAAGGAATGTGCACATTGCACTCTTACATACTTTTTCAACACATAAATGTTGATGTTTAATTCAGATAGTTTAAGAACATAACCCTAAGTTTCTATACAAAATAAAGCAAAGGAACAAAAGAAATACAAAAATCAGCCGATTTCATCTCCTAGTATAACGAGAACCCGTAATAGTAGATGACGCTGAAGGCAATTCGTTCTCGCGATGGTTACGCAATATAATAAGCTCAACTTAAAATAATGAACTTATTTACCCATAAAAAATAATACCTATATGTATATGTGTCCGTGTATAAATATATATACGTATAATATAAATTATTACCCTTTTGTTTGTTTTGTTATTACGCTTTACCAGTTTCGTGACCCGTGAATCTGGTAAGCCGTAATATTTTTGAGAAAAGCAAAGATGTCGAAAAACGACTTGTAAGGTTAATTTTGTAGCAACCTATAGTAATTTTTGTAACAACGTGTCTTATAATATATACTTTAAATAAATGTACATATATGTAATATACCTATATAATTTATTATTATTTGAGTGCAATAGTATAAAAGTTTACAATTAACATTTTAATTATTTGATTCTACATTACAGTAAATTCCTATAAAACGAAAAATGAAACAATCATAACTTTGTATATATTAATTAATTAAGAGAGAAAAAAGATTTTATTAATCTACACTAATCTAATTGAAATGTTTCATCTCAAAAGGATTTATGCAAAATGAGGTTTCTATATTCCTTACCCATTGCTCTAGCCGCGCTGGAAGTACTATATTATATAATATATTAACAATGATTAACTCAAATATTCAAGTGTTATACATATCTTTTGTATTGTGTTAAATTCCATACAATTGTAATAAGATTAAAATAATAATTCTACTAAATAAAATTATATAAATCAATAAATCCAAATAAAACTAATTTGTTCAATAAGCTATAATAAGTTCAGCAAGTAAAAAATGTGCTTTAACAGCAATAAAACATTCAAAAATTGTATCTGGACAGGATTTATTATATAGAAACTATAAACACCTTGATAACTTCCTTGTTGGGAATGTGAAAGCACATAGTAGTACTCGTATTAATAATAATAAATTTATTTTCTCTATAATAAAATGTCAATATTGAATTTGTATTATTTCGCTTTATATATTTTAATAATTTTTTAATCAAACCTCTTAACTTCTAAATCTGCATTATCTGCAACCAGCTTTTCTTGCATATCGTAACTTTCACTTAATTTTCTTGAAAGGTCGATTTCCTTAAAAATACACACGCTAAGTTAGAAATCTCTTAAATGTATACACATTATTATATGTTTTGAATTGAATTTATTATTAACATTTAATTGAATATCTATTAGTAATAGAACAGACGTACAGATTTGCTTCGAATTGGCTTGAATTCGCTTCTTGCTGTAGAAGGGTTTCTACAACAACCCAGAAAAAATGTAGGATTGTCGGTACTCATTTCATCATATGTAGGTGGAACTGTGATGTGTACGAAATACAAATAGTATAATTTTAGATACATAAGTATATGGAAATTTACAGCTTTATCAATACATATAAAATTAGTTAAAGTTTAACAAAATATACCGAAAAAACTGGTGGCTGAGTAATCTCTCTGTTGAAAAGGTTCCTTTGATCTTTTCTTTTGTGATATTTCTTCGGATACAAGTTTCTGAATATTTTTAGTCAATTTGTCAAAACGCTCCATTTCTCGAAGTAGCAGTTCATTTCGTTCACCGATTTCTTTAACGTCGCTTTCCAACAAAGGCTTTTTCTAGAATAAAGTATTATATCATATTAAGTGGGTATTAGCGACGCACTTTTGCTCCACTCGGGTTTGTTCCTAGGTACATTTTACGATATATATGTTTTACATTATTTCACGATAAGTATAGATTTTTCAGAGATGTTTATAGATTATAGCTAAACTTTTAAATTATCATCAATTAAAAATATCTATGTTAATATGTATGTGTTTATAAGTGCGACTACTTTCTGTATTTCAAGTAATCTTGCCCTGGAATCTCTAATTATTCTTGCACTTTTTCTCGTTTCCGTATGAATGTCACGTATATGTCTTGTCAATGCATCTTCCGGAACCACCGGAGACGGAGAACCTGAAATTTAATATATTTTGCAGCATGACTGTAATATAAAGCAATTACAACAGTCTAACAGCCTTAAAATATTTTATTACAATACTTACAAGGCCTCGATTTCTGAAATTTAAAAAGATAACATTAATATTGTAACTTTTTGAAAACTATATTTAATATTTTATTATACAGTTTATTTATTTTTACCCTCGCCAGATTTTCAGTGCCATAACATTTTTGAGGCTTATCGTTTTTGCAAAATCCTTGTAACTTTTTAATTTCGTGAGCTTTGACATCTTTCTGGTGTTGCATTTTAGAACTGATCGTTGCTAAGCTTTTATCATCACCATGAGGTCCCTCTTTCTCAACGCGAGACAGTTCATCAATTTCAACGTCTTTTGTAATCTACGAGTATAATAGAAATGAAATGAGAACGTGGCAAACATATTCCACATATATTGGTAAAAATATGAACAGTCAAGATTGTTTTTCTTACTAAATTTGATTCCGAAGCCGAAACTCTATCTCTTGGTTGATTTATAAGAGTTCTGGCACTGGCTAATTGTTCTGATTTTTTAAGACTGCTCCATAGTTTGGGTACATCATTAAGCTTAGGACTGTGGACAACTTGTTCAATGAAGGTACAACTTTTCGGTGTTTCTTTCAAATCCGCACTCACTTTTATATATTGTTTAGTAGACTGAAAAGAGAAAACAAATGTGAGAAAAAATTAACTAAAATTTAGAACCTTGAAAATTACATATGTTATGTAATTTTCAATGTATGTTACGTTCTCATTACTCAAATAATATAAAGCATGTCCATCTAGAATATTTGTATTTTTAACATGTACATATATTTAAGTATAGGTATAATTAATTATAATACTAGCTTATGTAAATTATTCTAAGTTCACGTAGCTTTAATTATAATAAAATACATGTAGTACAATCTGTCACGTAGACGGTCGCGGCTTGCATTTCATTAGCCAATGATTGATTACACATCCAGCGCAGCATCTACTGCTATCGTAGTTATTTCGTACATGTGCAGTACCTATACTTAATCAATAAATAAAGCTTTTTTATGATCTTATTTATTTTCTAAGTTTTAAAAAGTCTACAATTTTATAGGCTGTAGCCTTTGGATATGTAAATTATAGTTTTATATTTTATTTGTATAAAATAACGAAGCTGGTAAGAAACTAAGCCATGAGCTCATCTCACAACACTACTGTATACCTTAATTTTGCCTATATATTATGAACTAACTCCCGTTACACGGTAGCACTTTATAATCTTATTACTGTGCTGCCACAAAAACAGTGAAATACAATAGAAATATTTTCAATTTACTGTTAAATGACCACATATGATTAAACAATACTAGGTACACGTGTGTCATATATGAACTATATCGCGTTATGCCGCCACACTCTTGTCTCTTAAGTAACGTTTAATATAAACGTAATATATTTACGGGGTTAAAACGCATTACTCTACTTAGGTTTATAGATGATGATAAAAATAATCTACATTTTTTCTTTCGTAATGGTTAAGAATTGAGTTAACAGACGCAATATATTCTGCCAATGACGCGTATTGTGAGGACACGAATGAGTTTGAGTCGTTATTTTAAATTAAGCAGTATACAGTAAACATAATAATTAAGTATGAATGATCGGTTTACATCGATTCGGTTTAGGATGTTCCATCCTAAACTAATAAAAAGATACAAACTCGTTCCAAAAATGACACGTAGATTGATAATGAAAATACAAAATACATATAACTATATTATTATAAAATTTATAACATTTTATAAATCTTACCTTCATTATAAAAGACTAGAATAAATATTGACAAAATGTGACATAATAGGAAATTAGCATGTCAAGCTTTTCACATTAATCAATAATATTTTTAATTTCAGTACCAGCAACACGTTATTTATCATGGGAATAGTGTAATATTTAAATGGTATCTATATGGTTGTGAACATTGGAATACTTCGTAGATGTAAATGCGTGAGATTAATGTCTGGTTGGGTGTCACGTAAAATAAATACATAATTATTATATTTTAATATTGTCATGATTTTTTTAAACAAAAAGAACAACTGTTGAGATTCTCGCCCGGTTCTTCTCAGCAGAACTGTCTTTCAAGCCTATCGTAGCTTCCTCACAGACTTCTATAAAAATACTAATATAAAAATGACGACTAAAAAGAACTTGTAAAAGTCTATTTGAATAAAGTATATTTTGATTTGATTTTGATTGCAAAGACAGAGGGGACATAACTGAAACACGATTAATGAAAATGGATAAGAAGACCCAATATGGATAAATGGATAAGAAGACTCATAAGAATACCCAATAACTAGTTCTATAAAGTAGTTCTCATAAAATGTAGGTGGAACTTTAAATGAGGAATCAATCGTTGGTGCATTATACGCAATATCATAAAGCCAAAAATATTTTTTGTACTTTAAGCAAAAGCGAAGCCGCAGGTCCCGCTCGTTATTATTGTAAAGAGGTAGGGTTTGTTCGTTTGTTTGAACGCGCCAATCACAGTAACTACTATGCCGACTGTAATAAAACTCTATTTTTTTGATAAATAATCATAATAGGTATAAGATGTAACTTATAAGTTAAATATATTATATTATAATAAAATTACAAATAAGTCGAATTTGGACATAAAAATAAATATTATTATTGAAATACAAGTCGTTATTTTCGTTACCGAGGCCAAATCCCTAGATTTTAGAATTTTTGTCTGTCTGTCTGTCTGGCCATATCACAAGAAAACCACTTGATGCAATTTGGTATGACGATTTCTGGTTAACCGCGTCAAACGTTAACACATAGGATTTTTTAGTTCTTGTAGCAGGAATAAGAAGCCCATATCTGGATGTATTTATTCCATACTAACTGATTGAACATATTACATAGAGACGAATCCGAGAGAAGTGAGGTTGAATTGCTAGTCTACAATATACTACATATTAATTTTGCGTAATAGGATTTACTCAATTAATTTTTAGACTCTAAAACGATACATTTAAAACCCATTATATCGAACTGAGTGGCTAATGCCCTATAGAAATATAATTTCAAATCTTATTAAAGGAATTAAGCGCAGATCGATATAATTGCTATTTAAAACACTGCGTATTTAATCTTTATTATATACTATTTGTTAAAACAAATACATAATTAACTTTAAAGGAATGGAAGGATCGGGGTTGTCATTAAAAAAATCTTATAGAAATCTATATAATGAAGTTGGCCTTTAGTGTCGATTCCTTCACCTGTTCGATAGTTAGAACCTAGGATATTAAGTACCCCGACACATGACGAAGAAATCAATTTAATAATACTATTTACTTATTTAAAACTAGCCAGAGTATATATGAATACTATAAAAGGTTTTACATATTTCAATATTTAAATAGCTCTAGGAAGCAAATTGTGGTTGCTAGCATTTTGCTGTAACCACACTGTAATTATACTGAGTGTTTTAAACATCTATATTCTATAACAAACAGCTTCAGCTTATTCATTTAAGAATCACAGATAAATTACTCTCTATGAAAACAGAAGCTTTATATATAAAAAAGCGAAATAACGTAAATACAACAGCAAAGGTATCGTTAAAATTTAGTTAATTTCACTTGAACAAAAATCAGGTATGAGCTACGACATATTAAAATGTTCAGACAAAGAACGTAAGCTATATTAATATTAAGAATTTAATGAAATTTATGAAAAGATTATGAGTCTCTTGAAAGTAGGCTAGTTGAAAGTACCTTTCATTACGCTGCTAAGTAAGCGTGCAAACAATTCAAACAAGGCATAAGCACTACGCTCGGAAATAATTACGTATTAAACCTTATCTTTTGAATTTTATATTCACTAGGCCCTTTTTTAGATAATATTAACTTAATTTATTAAAATGGTAAGCATAAAATATGTTTTATTAAATTGTTACAAATAAGAAAAAATTTAGATCCGTAACTAAATTTTGGACATCGTTTAATTATATTTTTATAAATTGCCATCGTATTTATTCCTGAAGTGCAAGAGTTATAATGCAAAACTACTCTGTAGGTTCTCAGTATTTATTATGAAATTAAATTACAATTTTTCATAATGGACTCGCCCTCAGGCTTATACCTGTATAAGTTTTAACCGTCAGTATATTATTTTCAGAAACGAGACATCAGCCCGCAGTATATAATGTTGACCTGTATAACCAGTTACCATCATACGAATCCTGTGGTTTTTTCGTAATGTTGTCACACATAGACAGACATAAATTCTAAGAAATCTATATTTTCAATATTGATAATAATCACTATTTTAAAACGGTTTTGAAATAGTCATTATTATTACAAAAATATGCAATTATCAAGCTTATTTTACGAGATAGTTTTCTGGAGTAAAAAATATGCTACATAACCCGCACAAGTATCGATCCAGCAATCCACCCGCGATTGTGAAAATCGTACAATAATTGCTGTCCAAACGCGTGAAACTCGTAAATCGAAATCGTGTGAAACTTTCGAGTATTGCTCAATACGTAATCAGCCTGCCGAACTTTACTAAAATCGGCTATATAATCATCTGAAATGTCATCCAAATCTGTTCAGTGGCTTTCTAATGTTGCGTTCCCAGACTGACAGAACGTCTGGAAAATATTCTTAACTAACTATTTCGTACTTTACTTTGCTTACTTTTTGTACTATACTTTGCTTACTTTTTTTAGGTAATATACTATTTAGAACTCCGATTAACCGTTTCGAAAAAATCATAACACCAATAGTTTTTTCCTGTCTCAGACATATGCTATATATATGCTTGAAGCAGTTTCACTTTGAATTCGAAACATCAAGTTACGAGTACATTATTAGTACCTTTTACATCAGAGTAAGTTATAACAAAACGAACTGCAATGAACCACAAACTGCTGTAATTGGATTCACAAAGCTTTTGTTTGGATTTCCGGTATTTATCAAACATTACTAAACAAAAAAAGCGAATGAGGTACTTTTGTTTCGCCCAAATACGTCAGTGAATATTTATAATATTTAAATATATAATACTTTTATAACCAAAAATAGCCTTTAGTCTAGACTCTAGAGTATGGATCATAGTTTATCTATGAACAAATAATGTTTCAGATAAACTAACCACTATAAAAATTAAGGCCGGTGTAATTATAAGAATATTTATTGGAATAATATTCTCTGGTCATGTTAATAACAAGCTTTATTTTCATAGACCCATTTATACTCCATGCCTGTCAGTCTGCAGGTTATGCTTGTAACAAAAAAAATGTAAAGGTAAATTATTTATTAACTAGCGACTCACCCCCGCTTCGCTTCTGGTTCATCACGATAATCTGCTATCGTAAATACTAAATTTCTTCAAAATCTGTCCAGTGGTTCACAGACCGGCAGACAGACAGACAGATAGAAAAACAAAGAAAAAATACTATATGTCAAGTAGTTTAATGATAGCTGGGACCATAATATACTAGGTACGAACCAGAGCGGAGCAAGTCATTTTAATAGATAAAATTATAAATGATTACTAATATTATTAATATTATTATAGTTCACGTTGTCTTTCACGTGTAAATAAAATGTTGTGGAGCAGTAAAATAGATAATGCGTCTAATACAATTACAGGCGGTCCTAAGGTTTCCATTAGTTGTAAAAGCAGTGCGGTATCACATCTTGCTGGGTTTGGGACGTGTACGACTGATAATGGCGCAAGGTAAGTGCATAAGAGATAGTACTTATGTAAAATAAGAATTATTATTGCTGAGCGTATTTGTAATGATACCTACTATATTATAATGATATTTTAATTTTGCTGTAATAGCTCAGACTTAAATTTACTAAATAAACTGTTAGAGCATTATAATCCCATAATATTCATATCATTGAATGAATAAATTATATTTCACAGAAATGTACGTAATGAATGTGATAATTTCAAAAGCCGCTCCGACTATATTTAATTTTAACTGTAAATTCTAATAAATTGATATTCATTTAAAAGCAATTCGAAGAATTAACAAAACCAGCTGGATGTAGTGTTGTACGCATTTAAAGGATTATTTTAAGTACATAGTAATTTATTCAGTTTGTTCAAATATAGTTAACTATATCGGCTGAGATATATAAGTGAACTGCTCGTATTTTCAGTGGAAAATCCACGCACTGAATTGAAATTTACTAACGCAACGCCTACACCAATAGTTATATATTTACGGTGCTAAACGGTAAAATAGTTTTTCGACTAATTGCATAACGGCAAGGAACCTATACTTACTTACTTTTAAAAATTTTATAGGTCAAAAATCATGTGGTAAGGCTTGGGCGCGCTTAAAATTTGGCTTATTAGTTATACCCAATAATAAATTAGCTAATAAAAATCTAGAACAATGTATGCCTGCTTGCAAATTTTTTTGCTGTCAATGGAAGGCTGTATAAAAAAAATTTAGTTTTGAGTTATTTTCCTCCATTAATTCAATTACATTTTCCAGCGGCTCTACTAACGTAGCTCTACTCTGAAAGGGTTATAGTGTAACCTAAAACATCAAAAGATAAGCAACTAAGTTATACAAAACGCAAAAATGAATATTTCACTATAATTCTAAAACATTCAAGAGGTTTTTCTTTTCTTGGCTCCTTAATCTTTAAAGCTTTTCTGTGTTATTATCGATAAGCTTGGAAAATTTTTCCATCAAACGGTAAATTAGTCTAATCTCTACTAATAGGTATTATAAAAAAGCAAAGCTTGTTTATTTGTTTAAGCCCGCTAATCTTCAGATCCGTTTATCCCTAATTTGAAAAAATCTTTAAGCATCAGAAAGGCCGTTAATTGAGTAACAATGGAAATGTAAATTATATACTAATCGTAAAAAGAATAGCCAAAATGGACGTTTCAACTTTGAAAGTTCGTAATGGTTATAGTTAATGAATGTATTGGATAAATAAATTTGAAAAAGCTATTAAACAATATTTTTGAGTATCAAAAATCAACACAAATTACTGTTAAAAGTAGGGCTTAATCATTATTTACGCTTCGTCGTGTTCAGTTTACATAATCATCTTGTTCAGTCGACTATTCTTCGTTTGGTAAACAAATTTAAATTAATTGCTCAGTGAACAATCAAATAACGTGTGCACCTTGATTAAAAGTGAAGTTTGCAGAAAATAACCTCCCGAGAAAACAAAAATATATTAAAATAAACATCATTTATAAATCATGAAAATCAATTTTATCATCTTCTAGAGAAAGGCTTAAAAAGCCTTGCTTTTTTTTTCGATTTAAAATAAAATCCTAGTTATAGTTCTTAGGAGTTAGACAAATGTTATCTGTTTCTGATGAGCTACAATTTTGTAAAATTAGTATATTTTTTTCAGTAACAGCTTCAGTAAAAGTTAAGCATACGAAAACAGATTTTCTTTTCGCCAAATATCGTTTTTGTCAAAATAAACTGTTAAACCATTTTATACAAAGCATTTATAAATTTTACACAAGCGCAGTGCAAACTTTAACAAAGCCTGTTGCGTAGTTTAGAAGAAGTAAGAAAACAGAAGAAGAATAAGTGCCCTTTTAAAATAATACCACAAAATGTTTTCACATAAAAAATAATTCCAATGACTAATATATCCGTCGATTTAAAAAAATCTTTAGTATAAAGCTTGCTGCAGACGATTGAAGCCATAAAAGTCACCATCATTAGCAAGTAATGATATTAGCGAGGAACCCCGATTTCAGTGGTCGATTCTAAAGGTCGTTTGAATGCGAATTATATGAAATAAATTATACTATTATATTAATACTAATCGTAAAGCAATTATAGTAAGAAACATTTTATTTTTATTTAATGTACAACTGAGTCATATATGCTATAAGATTATTGATGCTTCTAATAATGTTGTATGTATATTACACATATCACCTGAGCCTCAAGTCTGCTATTGCAATGGTGTCACAGTTGTCTTTCAATGACATCGTAATTGCTACTTTTGACAATTTTGGTAGTCTAGTAATACAATGGTTTTCCGATGGTGTATCACTGACACTCCAATGACACATTTGCAAATAATTGGTAGTCCCGTACATAATGACAAGTGAATAATCAAATGTATTGCGTAGTCTATTAATCTATCTTTTTGGCCTTTTAAGGATGATTCACGTTACACCGTGTCGGGTCCGGGCCGGGCGCCGACCGTGGCACGGCCGGGACACGGTCAAACATCTATTGTATGCTTTTGTATGAAGTAATTCATGGTAGACCGTGCCCCGGCCGTGCCTCGCCGGCCACGGCCGGGGCACGGCGTTGAAATGTCGGTGGGTATTGTTTCCCGGCTCCGGCCCGGCCCGGCCCCGACACGGTGTAACGTGAATCACCCTTGATCATTTTACATAATGCTTAGTCTTTAAAACATAAATTAATAACATGTATAATCGAACTTAGCTTAGCCTAAATAAACGTTTTTACGAACGTTTTTTGTGCTAATGGTAATACCGATACCTTTCTACTACAATTCAATGACAAGACCATTGAGATTGTAAATTAAGTAGACTACCAAATTTTGGATCAATGGTAATTGAATTAAAATTGCATTGTTTCACAATGACAATTGCATGTAAAATAGCTGCCCTATGAGGCCCTGCATACATACAGGGCCTCATAGGACCTTAACTTTTCTGTGAACGCTGCGGAACTAAGTTGAGACGGTAATTCAGACCCCGTAGTTTTCGTATTACCAGTAAAACTGATTAGTTAGGTGTTAAAAATTAATAATTTACTTTTCCTTTACTGTTAAAATTATTATAATATATTATTATGTTAACAGATTTTCATAATAAATAAATAAATAGATTGTCTTTTAAAACAAGTAGGTAATTAGCGAATACTACCTAGTGTTCCTTTAAATTAGTTAAGCAAATTAGATACCTAATAATTTATGTATAATGATCTGAAACAGTATGAAGCAAGTGTGTATGTTTTACTTGGCTTATCTATGGACACGGCAGAGGGGCCCTGTAAAATTATGAAACTTATTCTCTAACGTAACGCGGCGACATATGGGATGTCCTCTTTCTCTTAAAGCTATTGAGGATATTTTCGACCTACGAGTAACTTCATTGTGGATAAAACAAAAATAATTTTCAGGATTTAATATAATTAAGTACATATTATTTTCCGCTTACTTAGTATAATGAAAAGCTAAATGCTATTATAAAATTACTCTAGTAGTTCATATAATTTTTTGTCCCTTAATTTTACTCAGAAATTAGAATGACTAGTAACGTAATAGAAGAAATAGAGGATACGAATTACAGTAATTAACACACGATCACTTCTTTATTAATGTAATAATAACTTTACTATACTTATAACTTTGGCATCGCGTGACGATGACGTGTTTCCGTCCAATTCCGGCCAAATCATTATTTTCATTAAAGAAAGAAAGAAATAGTTCCCTGAATGTCATGTATAAAAATGAAAACATAAAAGATATACATAGAGTAATAAGTAAATTTACATTACTTATAAAGTACCTAATCCCATTCATTTGGTTAAAGAGAAAATAAGTATAGTCTGTCGGGGGTGACATAGTTGTTTAATATGTCGACGACTCGCTTGGCTCATTTGGCAGTGACCCTAATTTCTGCGCCAGCGGTCGCGGGTTCGAGTCCCGCTGGGCTTGTTTTATTTGTTGAGCACGAATGCTTGTTCTCCAGTCATGGGTGTTAATATTTATATTATGTACGTATTTAAAATTTATATGTGTAGTATATCAACTATCTGGTCAGTACTACAAGCCTCGTAGCTTACCACGGAACTAGATGGCGCTGTTGTAAAATATGTCTTAACATATTAATATAGGTGCATTTGTCTCAAAACATTTTTCACGTCATTGATTTTTGTCTGGTTTCCATCAAAACTGTTATTATCAATGTTTAAGGTATAAAATTGTACAAGATAACTCGACGTTGAACCAAGTCTATCATTATTATTTTTTAAACTAGATGTTCTCATCCATAGGCGTTAAGCGCCCTAAGCCTTTTGTTTATTAAAAATTTGTTCTTTTATTTTATAGCGTTTTACATTTTTTTTTATTTATTTTTTTTTACTTTTAGGACCCTAGAACCCCGCCCCATCCCGCAGTTGGGCAAGCACAGCCTCTGTGATTTTAGTCTATCATTATTTACAATAAAGGAATATACAGATTTACTTAATTATATATACAAATTAAATGTGCAGATAATTATTACTGTACAAGCCGTGGCCGCGTGGATTAGTCAAAAGTGCTAGCTGCATTTCCCCGTTGAAAGGAAATACTAATTCTTTGGGCGAAAAATTAGCCAGTCTCCACACCTCATATCACCAGAGGTGATATTGGAAACAAGAGAAATTATCTCTCAGTTAATATAAAATAAAACATAAAAATTCTTAGTTGTTATATTTTTTCATAACGTTTAATATAAGATTGCTTCGGTCCCAAAAACCAAAGGGAAGAAGTTTATTCTTGTTTGAGATCACTTATTTATCACAGTAAGTACTTATGCGTATATCATAGTCATATTACGTTCATTTCGAATTACAGAAATTCAATAGCGTCTCGTGTTAAAGGAACGTACTCGTAAGGTCTTGCTACATTTACACATATACGAGTAGTATATTAAGAATCGAATATTGCAATTTTCCGCCTCTCACATATTTCACAGCTTTCAGCTTTTAAAAGGCAGACTTGTATATGGAATCGTGAGAAAGTTAACTTGAACGATATTGGCAGAAATAAAGCCTTTGACGTACCACTTGTAAGAGACTCCTCTTATACAGATAATCTTCTACTTCAATTTATGACGATAAATGTGAAGAGTTTGACTTTAGTAAATACGACAAGCAAATAATATTAAACATTAACCTCTTTTCTTTTTTTTAATAAATTGTTGTAATACATATTAATGTAGTTCATTAAACCTAGGTCCTTCATATTATTTATTAAAATTCTAACTTAGTCGAATCTGCTCGATCATTAAATATTTTTTGAAAATCTTATTTAAATAGTATTATTACCGATACTGGCGCCATATCTATTGCAGTTTTTAGTATTTTTGTTTGTCTATCCGTGACCGCATCAGATAGATTTGTAAATTGGTGTAATGGTTTTGTGTAATGGTGGATAAATATTCGCGATTTAATATATCTTTGATTACTCTACACTAACCGTTAAAAGTATTAAGGAATGAACCCAAGCAGAGCCAGAGGCGAGTCACTGGTAAGTTATATGACTGAGATATGAATATTGATAGAGAGCAAAGTATTACAAATTACAAATTTTCAGAAGAGCACTTTCAAGTTTGTTATTAATTATACTTCCTCTGTTAGAGCGTCTAGAGCACGTTCTTGGTATTAGTTACATGTAATATGAAACTATCGATGTTATTTAGAAATACTGAATACAAGTTTTTATTTATAATGTAAATAAACATAACGTGTCTCTCCATTTTCTTTCAACGTCTATTTAGTGAAAATCAATCTTGTAATTTTTATCAACACTCAATATCAACACAGCAAAGTATTCAATACTCAGTAAAATTTAATAAGTGAAAACTGAAATGAACCGACCTAGCTTCCATCTTCTACATTATAGAAACATCAATACACTAACCAATGATCCAACGCCTTCATTTAAAGTAGTACCACGCTCCACTCAGCGTTTCTCGAAGTGAATATAAATATTACGTTTTTCAGCAAATAAAACACTTAAACAGCAAAACCTTATCTTAATACGTAATTATTAACTCGAATCGTAAGAGTCGTTTCCGAGAACACGAAATAAATTTATATACATATAGAATATCTCATTTATGCGATCTTATAAATGAGTTCATATTATGGAAATAAAACCAAAATTCGGCGAAGTAGCCAGGCGGAAGCGACGAGCTTCAGATTACGATTTACGAACAATATTACGTGGGTAAATCTTTTACCGTGTAAAAGGAGAAAACAATTTTCCCTGATATTATAAATCCTTGATAGATTTTCGCAATTTTGATGAAAATTAATAGACTCGTTTTAGAGAACACGATTACGAATAGAATTTGGCTTAACAAAAAATTAAACAGTAAATTTCATCAATTTTTTTATGTACTATCGAAGGGTAACTAATTAAATAATAATCGGTTTCTACTAATCATCCTCCTTCGGCAAATATAAATATTTTAAGTAAATTACTTAATATACAACTTCTAGATATTGTGTTTATGATAGAATTATTATATTGATCTCAATATAACATACTCTTAGTCTGTAACGTTTGTACTATTCTTCAAAAATAATATTTATTCTAAGATTGGGTTTAAAGAAAATAAGCAAGCAATACAGAAATCTCAAAGGTAATAATATACTTACGTTATTTTTAAATTTTGAAAGATAATACAAATATATCGTACTCGTATATTGGTCTAAGTGCATCTTCTGTTGCATTGCATTTACTTGTACTATGACCGACCGATAAGAGCGACTCCATTACGTTCAGGTTGTGAGTATGCGCTCTCGAATAGTAACTCAATTTTATCGTTCAATAGGTTTTGTACTGGCTTCCTAAATAACTTCTACTTATTCTACATATTTAAATACAAATACAAAATAAAAAACAACCTTCTTTTTGGTTTTTTATTTTTTTTATTTTATGCATTACATGATTACCACTTGTCTTATGGTGAAGCAAAACTTTTTGAAAAAACTTGATACGTAAAGTCCACCGACTCGAACTTGACCAGCGTGGTGGACTATGACCTGAATCTCCCCGTATTTAAGGGAGGCTCGTGCCCAGCAGTGGGACGATAAAAATGGCTGAATACAAAAATAAATAATAAAAATATAATAATAATAATCAAAGCCCGGGCGGCTCATGTGTAAATATGATTTAAAAATATTAGGAAGCACGTCATA
The DNA here is from genome assembly GCA_905231865.2 of Boloria selene. Lineage (NCBI taxonomy): Eukaryota > Metazoa > Arthropoda > Insecta > Lepidoptera > Nymphalidae > Boloria > Boloria selene. The sequence continues at coordinate 7,797,114 of HG993131.1, forward strand.
AAGTAGGCGTCATACTCATAGATAGAACAAAGCATGAGTGGGAACCCTAATAAGAATGAATTGAATGTGCTTAAAGTAAAGCGGAAACCGATGTCCTTATATTTAAATAGACATAATTGAAAATAATTAAAGAAGTATAGGTTAGTAATAAATAAGGTTAGTTTGCAAATTTTTATGTAACTACAGCGTTTGTGCGTAACTCTAACCGTAAGATAATTAGAATTATGTTAAAGAAACACAAATCGTCCTCAAATGATTTTTTATCGGTGTAAAGATCGCCAGTTTATTTTCCAAAGAGACTATGCAACGCTCAAATGCATTGACCTCGCGAATGTTTATCACGCTGGCTGACGGTCTTACCCCCGTCAAAATGCAGCTGACAATTCCTCATTATTTTAAAAGTACAAAAATTAAGATGTATAAATTTCATGAGATATAAAATTAACTTATTTGTAAAATTTTCAATAAGGTTCAAGCACGTGACTGACATATAACCTCCCTCGTCATTACAGTTTACGATGATTTTCTTTAAAAATGTGATTGAAATAGTAATTTAATTCATTTTTGCTCGGTACATATAAAAATCATGGAGGTAGATTTTTTTCCATTGACTTTTACATACTGTCTCCCTCAACTTCACTGCTACCGGAGTAGCTGACTACTAGCTTTTCACCAAATGCATATGAAAGGATAAGGATAGGATCAAAAAATAAATGTTTAAATTTTTTGTCTGTCTGTCTGTTTGTTTGTTCCGGCTAATCTCTAAAACAGCTGGACTGATTTTGGTGAGAGTGTTAGTGCCATGCTTGTTACCTTCGGGTAGCAGCCGAATGGGCCGGCACGCCCCGTATAGTACCACTCTCTCACAGAAGACCGGCGTGAAGTGGCAGCTATGCTGTCGCGTTTCGTCCGGTGAGTGAGAGTCCGGGAGGCCCACTCTCCTTCCCTCCTCCCTCACCCTCCCACCTTCTTCCCTTCATCCCCCGTCTTCGTCTCCCCTCCCTCTTCCCTCCCTCCCTCCCTTTCCTGAAAGGCCGGCAACGCATCTGCAAGTCTGGCTTGCAGATGTCCATGGGCGGAGGTGATCACTTCCCATCAGGTGAGCCTCCTGCCCATTTGCCCCCTTTTTGTCATAATAAAAATATACATTTTATTTATTTTAACTAGCGGCACCCGCGGCTTCGCGCGCGTTAAATCTGGGGACGAACTAAAAACTAGCAAAGCGAGGGTGAGAAAGGCGTGAAGAAATTCGTTCCTGACGGGGGTCCCCCGACTGCTCACCTCTGTTTTTCTCTATCTTAAATGAATATTACGAGAAAGAGGTTTTATGATTTACCACATTATTTGAAGTATTCTGACATGAGAGTGTACATTCCAAATTTAAGTTTTTTAAATGAACAAAAGAAAGATTACTATGATTGATTAATTATTCAAAATTTTGTAGGTGCTCCTTGCCAAATTAGTATTAATGTATAGTATGTAGCACTAAAATCCGTCACGTAATTAATATAAACATTTTATAATTACGGGACGAATTTTATTAATAAAAGCAGAGTATTGTTATAAGGAGTAATCCTTATAACATTAGCTATCTTTGAGTGAAAGTCCCGTCAAAATCGGTCCTTAATCGGTTAATCGGTTCGGTAGAGATTTGCTAGAAGAAACATACAGATAGCATTTAGTGAAAAGCTGGTAATTTTAAATTACTCGGGAATGTTATGGGGGCTTGTGTTTCATAGAAATCACTCCTTATGGAGAAAGCTCCGTAATGTTTTGGGTAGCAATTAGTCAATGATACTCGTATTAAGAGTTGACTTAAAAGAATCAAAACGTTATTTTTCTTTCACTTCCGGTGTATTGTTTTACGGTGATAATGAAAGTCGACATGTATATACTTATAACTTATAACTTGTAAGATTTCATCGTTTCCTTTAATTCTAAGACGCAAGTTTGTTCGAGAGATTCTATCTTTACGATATCGATCCATTCGATAACAATGTATGTGTGCTTTTTTAAGGTGAAATCTGATTTTTGTCAAATTTTACTGCTCCGGCACGACTCGTGATTGCCATGGTATAAAATTGTGTCTACATTCAGAGTTTTTAAAACATGTTCTGGAATTAAATTAATGAAGGCTGAATTGCCCACAGCATTTTAATAAAAAAAAGAAGAAGCTTTGAAGAAATAAAAATAAAGAATTTATTTTATTTACGTCTATAAACTAAATTTTTTGTACATTAGTACGAGTGATCTAAGATCAAAAGTATCCTAAATGTTAACCTGAAACTTTAGAAGTTCAACAGGTGATCTTATACTATGCGGCAGGTTTTATTTTTTAACAACGAACTGACGACGGGACAATTTTCAATCTGTTTTTATACAAACTATACAAACTTCATAATACATGTATTTTTTAAGAACAATGACCTTTAAGTACCATGTTATCTACTAAGCCAATGAATTGAGTGCTTTAAAATAAAATGTACCAGCCATTATAACGACTTTACGAAAACTTGTTTCATTTTGCCTGAATATATTATAAATAACAGGTTATCTTAGATTATTTTGCATCTAACATAAACGTGGGCATTATTTTGCATCTTTTTTACCTCGTATACAAGTGAATGTTATATAAATGATGATTGCGCCAACAGGAATCATTTAAAGAAATGTTTACAGATAAAGCTCATCAATCTAGTCTTATGCAGTTTTATCCTTTTATCCTACGTAAAAACTTAAGTTATTAAAAATATAAGTCTATTCAAACTATTAAAACAAAATAAAAAGTTTAAAACTACTTTATAATTGAATCGATTTGAGGCAAAAACAAGTAGGTACGTTATTTAATTCACCGAAATAACCTCAGTGACCTTCTTTGATAGCACTTAATCATAATGAAAAAAGTAAAGCGGGTTCAAAATTCAAATACCATGACTTACATTTAAACATCCGTAGGTATGTTTGTCTTAAAGGTTATATATTCCCTTTCAAAAAAAAACGTTTCTTAATTTAGATTTTTCTGATCTGCCTTTGTTTGTGTTCTACAAATTCATTTCATACTTAAGCCACCCCTGACACTGCCCCAACAAAACAAAAAGTATTATGTAAATCTGCCTAGCTCTAGCTGCTTCTGAGTTTTAAGCCATTGACTTTCATATATATACGAATATAAATTGCTGACCCGGTCTGCTTCGCTGGGCATAAGTTAAAATAAATTAAATGGTTTTTATAATTTTCTAATAAAATAAAAGTAAACTAAGTTACTCCTTATAAGCATTAGCTACCTGCGAGTGAAAGTCCCGTCAAAATCGCTCCAGTCGTTTCAGATCTTAACCAGAACAAACAGACGTATTTTTTGACGTAAGTATTATAATTAATTACTTTCACATAAATTTAGTCTAAAGCTGTTAATTTGAAATCACAAACAGACACTTCAATTTCATTTGTTTTACTGATATGTGTATAATATGGGTCAAAAAGTTCAATCACCTTAAAGTGACAACAATTTAGAGTAGAGCATATCTGCGGTACAATAAATTAGGCCTAAATTAACTACTATTCGTTATTTTAATTGCTTTTAAACTAACAAAAAGTAACATAGATTATCACCTAATTTAGTCCTCATTTAAAATACATTAGTCTAATTACTTTTGCTCATTCTCCCTTAAAATGGAAAAAAGTAGATATTATAAATATAATTCTAATAACAAACAAATCCTAAGTAACTTGCACACTCAAGCAAGTTTTACCTTGTAGGTACTATTTAAAATATGTGACTTGCAATTTTATTTCATTTGTAATTTGATGCTATTTTATTTTGCATTAAAAAACTTTGTAGAATATATGCTTAGTAATAAAAAATATGCTTATGTAAAAAGTTGCTATAACAAGATAGAGAAATATAGGACAGAAATTGAATCCACTTAAAACTGGCATTATCAGAATTATAATATTTAATTCTTTATAATTAAGATTTTTACGTTGGGATATGCCCCAATAGCTAACCACTTGAACCCAACAAAACCTCCCCCGTCTTTATGTGGCGTACGGGGCTTAAGCATTCAACTACGACGCCTCAACGTGATGGCAGGTCTTATCTTCTAACAGAGTGGACTGAGAAGCAGACAAAGAGTAGATCCACAGTTGACTCTGCTATCAGAGAAGTACTTACTTGTAGCCACCCATCTGTCACCGCCTACTGAAGTAGGAGGTCAGCTGATTCCCATGATGCTGATTTCCGAGATACACGAAATAAACTTATATATATCTTGTATTTTAATTGCCTATATTATTTAATTTTTATATTATTTTTTTATTATTTTGATATTGTATATTTTATATTTAAAGTGGACATAAGCTACTTATAAGTTTTTTTTTAAACTACCGCTGTACACAACATGAGAAAAGACGTAGATTTTTAACACCAATTTGAACCAGGCTGAGTGATCTATAGTTTTGGAGATTTGAAATCACCATCTAATGATAGCCGTCCAAATCAGGAATTTAGAGCCAGATGTTTATCGATTAAAATGCCTTAAAACCAGCACAATTGTACATTGACTCGGGTAGCCAATTGAGGGATATATTTTTTTTTACTTAATTTTACATCTTCTAACAAACTTTTCATAAAAAAAAGAACACACGTTTTTCACCTGTTCCAGTTCTTACTTATGTTATTTAACAAAACGTCACGTTTTTACTTAAAAAAAAATAAGTAGGTATATTTAGTTTACTTGACTGCAAAATGACCTATATCTACGAATATGTCGTTGAACGCAAACGCCGATGTTGCTGTTTAATGATGTTTAATTTTGGATGTTGACATTAAAAGGTCAATTCTACAAGAATTGATATCATTCTTTGGTTCCGGGTACAAATAATATATATATCAAATTTGAAAAAGATTATGCTTGTTATAAAAAAAGATACAATTATTCAAGGATGCGTACCTAATTCATTTTGAATACCCATATTTCAAGTTGTCCCCGGTACACTGAGTATAATTCATTAAACACGTTCTAGCGTCCAAAAATTATATGATTATTTTATTAATTATTTAGAATCTTATGCTAAATGCAAGTATCAGATAATTTCAAAGAGAATAAATATACATAATTTTCAATAAGAAATCAAGGCGTTTCAGATACAATCCGATGACTGCGGGCAGATAATAAGCACAAACAAAATGTAAACTATATACTTGACCGACTTTCCGTTATCATAGCGGTATCCTTATTTATAAGTTATTTCTTTACTATTATCAAGAACACTGATAACGAGTTTCGACTCTTTCTATCGCTTGATACAATTAAACCGGTTTAACTTGAGCTTTGTTGTGTACGTACATATTAAAGATACTACCGACTAAATAAATATATACAAAAAATCACAAATAATAATATGTATATTAAAAAGTTTATACAAACTTTTTATTAGGAAGGGCACAAAGCTTTATAAATTTATAAAAATAGTTACCTAAAAAATTATAACTTTATAGAAATATCTATGATTATTATTTCATTCTTTTGACATCACAGAATTTGTATGTACCTACTAAATAATTTATTCCCAATTTATGTAAAAACGCAGAATGTCTTTATCATACAAGTAAAAAAACAGTAATCCCATACAGTTAATGTATCCAATTTCTGTATAAAAACCTGTTTTTGCAAACTGGAAATCTAATTGTATTAATATGTAAGCCAAACATTTTAGAAACTAATATTATTTTGTATATTCTTTCAATAGTAGGGGAACCCAAGAAGGATTTTTGAATTGATGCGCTCAAGTATTTTTAATTTTATGAATTTCAATATTTTGATAGTTATCTTAAAAGCATATCCTTGTACAGTACCGCCGCGCTTGAGTTAATCCAAAAATCCCTTTTGGGCTGCCCAACTACAAATTTCTCAATTCCTTAGGTTAAACCTTTTTTAACTAAACCTCCTTTATATTTAAGGACCCTAAAACGAACTTGAGATAAACAAATAAGTAGTAATACCGACACAGCATTAAATTCAGATACCTAAAAATTTATACTATAAAAAAATATAATATCAACTCACTATAAAACCTAAATATTATGTAACTATCGAATCCCTCTATAATAAAATTCTACAAACACGTTTCGCAAAAAAAATAATGCATACGTTCAATATGTGAATATTTTTTTTTCTTTTACCATTATTAACCTTAACCTTAAATAATGTAACATGACAACTTAATCTATAACGAAGTATTATACAAAGATATAAAGGAAAATGTGACGATATTCATAACATTGTATTACTATGAGACTATTGTCTCATACACTGTACGATTCGTTCATTTACATATAAATTTTTGTACGGATGTTTTCCGCGCCTCTCGCCTTTCTTAAATAGCCGCAATTCGTTAAACAAGGCATTAGTGCCGAGCTCTTTATCACTTCCATATTAAAAATAAGTTTTTTATCATTCAACAAAAATATTAGTGTTAAAATGAAGCTGTTCGTGATATCTTGTTGTGTGGTTTTAATGTTAAATATCGGTAAGTTTAACTTGATTTATAAATAAATAAATAAATATTTTATTTATTTTTAAATATTCTTTTTGTATTTCGTGAAATAACAATAAAAATTTAATTTATTGTATAGCAATATCAGATTTAACAAATATTTTAATTTTACAATCATTTTAAATTGCGAAGGTATTGCATTTTATTAAAAACATAAATCCCAAGTAACCCGTTTAAAAAGGACATAAAAATATAAATTTTTAAGTTTTACATCTAAAATAAATAATATTTCCAAAGAATGGGTGAAATCTTTCAATTTTTACAATTCCTACGTGGGTATTCCTCTCGACCAATGTTCAAAGAAAATTGAAGTAGCTTATTTGTCGGAAACCGAAAGGCACCGAACAGGAATAACTTATTTTGTATTTTCTCAGTAGCTATTTTATATTTTCAGTGTAACACATACACTTGCCAGCGAATGTTACCTTTTAACAATTGTAAGATTTAATCATTGTGATAACTCATCTATTTGTTACTATATTTGGTTTTGAGCTTTCACCATCAGAATTTACTAACGATGCTAACTGAAACATAATATTATGCCCTATATATTGGTAATATAGAATATTGAAGTCAGTCATTATGAGTCGGTAATATTAAACGTAAATTTTGACAGTACGCCTTGGGAATGATGTGATCGCCGCCAGGCTATTTCAACATATAGAATTATTGTTCATTTGCAATTAAATTTAAAAAGGAAAGATAAAATAATAATATATTAGTCCCGCTGAGTTTCTTTCTCCAGTTCTTCTCAGGTCAGAGGTTTCTTCTTTCCGAACTGGCGGTAGACTCATGGCGTTCAGTAAGAAATTGTAACAATTTTTGTGCTGAATAAAATATTTTGATTTGATTTGATTTGAAATCAATAGTAAAGAATCAATAAATAAAAGAATAATATGTCTGAATGTTTTGATATTAGAATACGTACAATTAATTTACGTTTAAAATGTCATTAAAAACTAGATAGAGATAATACTAAATATAATACGATGAAAATTAAACATAGTTACCTAAATTATTTAGAATTGTTGGAGAAGATCTAATTTTCATACCTACCTCTGTAATGGAAATTTTACGAGTATCAAAAGTCAAATGTACATAAATGTGTGGCAAAGATTTTTTTAAATAATAACCGTATAAAAGTAGAATCTGTGAAAAAAACATAACAAATAACGACGCGTCATAGCGATATCGTGCAAATTGCAACGTAGCAAGTGTGATTATTATAATAAAATGAAATAATTGACTTATTATTTTTTTCATATGAAACTTCATTACACGCATCAGAGTAAAATTCCAAGGTCGATTCAAAAAATGTCATGCCCGTGAAGCTTAAATCATTTTCAACTTAGTCGAATCTATACATTGAATATTTTTTGGAAAATCTGATTGAATTTTGTCATTTTTAACGATACAGGGGCCGAATCTAATTTTTATATGCCTGCTTGTGACTGCGGTCACGAGAAAACTATAGGAGATTTTAGTGTTTAGTACAATGATAGCTGGCTATCTATACTAATATTATAAGGCTGAAGAGTTTGTTTGTTTGTTTGGTTGAACGCGCTAGTCTCAGAAACTACTCGTCCGAATTGAAAAATTGTTTTTGGTTTGGATAGTCCGCTTATCGAGGATAGCTAATTATATAGGCTATCATCATCGCGCTACGACCAATAGAAGCGGAGCATCAATGAAAAATGTTGCAAAAACGGGAAGGACAGGCGTTAGTTCTGCGAGGTACCATACCGCGTGACTCAGAAAAGATTTGGTTTCTGGGCGCAGCCGCGGGAAATGCTAGTTTAATATATAGCATACTTATTACTGCAGGAAAATATCTCATTTCCGAGAAATCTATACAAACAATTGTAACATATTTACGGACGAACTCAAGAGTAGTGACACCCGACGATGTGTTTTTAAAAATTTGTTTTCAATTATGCAAAATATTTAGAACTAGTAACCCTCGCTTATCTCAGGTTCCGCCTTAGAGTGTATGCGATAGATGTAAGAAACCAGCTTGATAGAAAGAGATAAATTCCTTCATCATCATCTTCTTGTCCGAGTGTGATAAAAAAAGTTTTTAATAATTTATTTATTTTACAAACTTGTTTTATAAAAATAAGAACAGGTTTTTGCAAAGATTATTACGAGTAGGTATGTTTTTGTTGGCTAATGCGAACATTCGTGGCATCGAGCAATAAACTAATTAATTTTAATCATAGATGTATATATACGCAGTACACACTCAATAATTATAACAGACTAGCGATTTTTTTTTGCGCAGAATAAATTTAGATATCATATTATAAGTGGAAAATAAAATAAATAATAAAATTTTGAACGTAAGATCAATAAGTGTACCGACAGGCGACATACATGTAAGAACTAGTTCTACCTGTGACTGGAGTACACATATCAGTGCACATCAAATGGATGTACGTTACGGGACTCGAACCCGCGATCGCTGTCACAGCAAGAATGGTCATTACTAACTGAGATCGAATCAACCAAACGTATCGACGTTCTAAGGATATGCATTGAAATACATGCTTCATAGGACATTAAATAGATATATATATATATATATATATATATATATATATATATATATATATATATATATATATATATATATATATATATATATATATATATATATATATATACCTAATAAAATTCTTACTAAGTCGAATGATTTTTTAATATTTTGTCTTTCTGTGACCACTTTACGAGAAAACCACTGGACAGATTTTGATTGAAATTTTGTGTGTTGATAGCTGGTAATCTGGGTAAACATAATATAGTAACATTTACTGGTAGTAAAAAAGACTTAATCGTTGACACTTGACCTATATGACCTATATAAGAAATCTATATTCTATATATAAATCTATACTAAACATTAAAATCTTTCTTCTTGCTAATTATGTTCTTAGTACAAATCCGCGTGTAATACGTCATTTAATTTTTTAGTCATGCATTTATGATTCTACAAAGAAAAGTCGTGAGAGACATGTGTTTTTCCTTCTACATATTATCATCTTAAAAGTCAAATACATATTACCTGCAAACCAATTAAATACTTTGTATGAATTTAAAGGCGTTCACAGTTCACTCTCCGTTCGATCTCGTTCTGGTAAAATATTATCAAGTAAATAATATAATATGTGTGCATTTACGAGTACACCTAATATCGATAACAGTCAAGTTTTGCTCAATCCGATTCTGACTGAATCTGGAAGAAATTTTACTCCAATCATTCGACAGTAGCTACTGTAAAACTTTCTTCATCATGAATCGTGAATAGAGTAAGATTGTATAATTATAGTAAGGAACGGCCCTAATAGAATTTCGAAGTGTCTATTCATCCGATAAGCGGACGAATAAATTAAATATTATTCGTCCGACAATTGGTGTTTGATATATCGCGACTGAGACTTTTTTGCTTCGTAAATGGCTCAAAGAGAAATCAATTTGTTTTTTAAGTTTTAACATACTCGTGAATGCAATTGCGGACGTTTCTGTACTACTTTTTACAAAATACCATTTTCTTGTACATTGTTTTGATGTAGGTATGACTCTATAGAGCCAGCTCTTTTACATATAAAAATTCTTGGACTTATTAAAAGTGGGTGGGATCTAAATAATAAATTATCAGCTCGGTAGGTTAGGGTTATTTTTTTTTATTTTTGGCATAGGTTCCATATCCTGCACATAAAATCGCTTATTTTATATTAGAAATCAAAGAAGTGATAGATATTCGGACAAACCGACAATAGTCGGACGAATAATATATTTTTTATTAATACGATTATCGGATGACTAGCAACAGCCTTTAAAATAATTTAGTCATCCAACAATTGTTGGACGACTAAATTATTTTACTCGTCCAACTAGCAGACGACTAGCATCAGCCATAGAATTTATTAAAAACAATTAGTTTGCTGTGATTATTTTAATGGATTTTTTCTTTATTAATGGGATATACCAAATAAAAGTTCTAATATGCTTTCTTCAAAATCTAGAGCGAAATATGTAGGAAATATTAATCTATACCCAAATTATGCGGCGCGGCGCCAGAATTATTTCCAGGAGGGTGCACCTGTCGGTGCTCCTTTACGTTAAACTAACTCGTTAAACGATGATTTTTCTTCATAACTTATTTATTGCCCTCTTTTGAAAATGCTTTTAATTTAAACTGAGTTTTACTCTATATTATTATTATTTCGTTTACTTTTTCTGGGTGCAAGTTCAACTTCTTGCGCAACCATACCGGGCGGCGACCATTGCTATTATTATTATGATTACTTTTCTTTAGTTCTCATTTTAACGAGCTCTTTCTTTAAACTCATTACCTTAAATAATGAGAAAATATAGAAATAAAAAGCATCCTATGTAAACATAGGTCATCATAGGCTATTCATTCAATGCAAGCCATCTCTGCATAAAAAACATAAAATCGTTACTGTGTTAAAGAAGGCTAAACCACTAAACCAACTTTAGCAAAAATAAAATTCTTGAGGATAATTTAGACTTCATCATTGACCTGGGGTTTTATGTGAAAGTTAACAGGTTATGTTAATAAAAACACGTTCGTATATATAATATATTAGTGAAATTCGTGAAAGCTTATATACATATTATATACCAACGTGTTATCAATTAATTTACATATCTTAGTACCTAAACATTTATATTTGCATAATTATTATACTTGTTACCACCACGGCGGAATAAATTTTCTAAACACTAGCACAATCATTCTAACTTATTGTTTTAGCCGGAATATAAAAACAGTTTTATCTTCCTTTTTCTAGAATTACACCAATTACAAAAATAAAATCCACACTACGTTAAATCCGAACAAAAAAATCTGAATAGGGTGACGTAGAAAAATTCTACGCAGTCAGAGATTTTATTATTTACAGATTTTTAGGTTTGATTAGATAATTTTAGTTCTATTTAACAATAGCTTGTTATGCATTATTTTTAAGCATTCAAGTTGTGTATATTTTCGAAATCGCATCTTAAAAACCTGTATTGTTGCCCAAACGATCGATTTGGACGAAACATATTTTTCACGGCGCACTTTGCGTAAGATTCGCTACTTCACTTTGATAATATGTAATGGTATTTATGTATTTGTAATTTTATCAGTACAACGCTAACGACGTTATACGTTTTCATTTTCCAAATCGGTTCAGCCGTTTGGTTATTACAAATAAAATTGAACGAACAATGTATATTATTATGTTCATTTTACATTCAAACATTAGGTTCGGGTTTCGCCGCAGTCAGGTACAAATAGATTGCGCCGTAGATTTCATAAAAGAATATAAAAGACTCGTGACAGATAAAAGACAAATACTGTACTCTATACAATCAACTTTTTTGATTGCATGTCTGCTACGACATGTAGTTTTGCCATGTTACAGTCTTTGTACGCTCTTTGTAGATAGTTTTAAATTAACCTGAAAGTTTTATTAAGCTTTTAAAATTAACTTTTATTCAATTATTATTATGTAAATATATTTAAATTCTTATATATAATAAATTACTCAATGAATAGGTAGTTTGAATAAACATAAATGGTCTAAGAAAATATAATAATTATAATAGTTTACAGTAAAGGAACAAAAGTGATCAAGAGGAGCTTTTATGAACATGAAATGCTTTGGTAAAAGACTGACTGATATATGTATTTGTGGTAGGAGTTTAAAAATAATTTATTAACGATAACGTCCAGTTTGTATGAAGCAGCACGAATTGAGTTACGGTACAAAAAATATATAATTAAATAATATATACTGATATAAATCTATAGAAAGAAAAATGAATGTTGCTAAGCGCAAAATTGTTTATTTAATTTAAGAGTAACAAAAATAAAAGCACATTCATTACTAAGTGGTCATCTCGGCTTTGCATGTGTAATAAAAGGATGATAGCATAGTTTTTATTATATATATATACTCCAACAACTAGTACATTTGCAAGTTTCTTGCTAATCCCATTTAATATGATAGTCATAATATTCAGGTGTCAGTGCTATAGTATAATTTATTCGGTTAGTATCAAATAAATTATACTAAAAATTAATAGATTTTATCTTTCCCTATGTACAATCTTGTCCCTTCTCACATTCTCCTGCTTTACACCATATCATATCCATCGATGCTACTAGTATTTCAAACGTATATGTAAATTCAAGATCTTGCTGACCATCAAGCGGTTATAGTTTATATGCTAGCTGTGTAGTTTAAAAAAATCAAATAAAATTGTAAACGTAAACAGGTACAGAGGTCCCTGACAGTAACCTAACGACCATTTGCTAATACGATTCTCGTAACTAGTTAGGTCTATTCACATTGCACGATACTAATAAATTAACACAATGTTTTAGTACTTTAAGTATGTTATGTTGTTATTACAAGTAAATTGAAAAATATTTTAAAGATGTTCATAAATCAAATCAAATCAAAATATTTTATTCAGCATAAAAATTGTTACAATTTCTTACTGAACGTCATGAGTCTACCGCCAGTTCGAAAAGAAGAAATCTTTGACCTGAGAATAACTGGCGAAAAAAACTCAGCAGAACTATTTTTTTTTGATCTTAATCTCACTCTTTTTAAAATTAAATTGTAAATTAACAATAATTCTATATGTTGAAACAGCCAAGCGACGATCACATCATTCCCAATGCGTACTGTCTTCTAAAAAATCGTTATGTATATGGCTTCTAAAAAATCGCTATATATTATAAACACACAAACGTACACAAACATTCCTTCATTTTTTTTAAAATTTGGCAATAGAAGCTTTTTGAAAGTTTTCTGGGATCCTGTTGTATAGGCGTGTACATTGTCCATAAAAAGAGTTACTGACTGGGCGTAAGCGAAAAACTGCAATTTATTATTTATTTCTTTCTTTTAATATTTATTTCAGCAATTATTCTTTACAATATTTATATTAAATGTAGGTATAGGTCTAAATATATAATCAACTTAAACTTTTTTTACGTTTTAACTTTTTTGTACCTAACAGAAAATAATCTATCAGTCAATAAGAAAAACCTCTTAGGCGTGTTTCGCGTTTAACCTTGATAGAGCACGTCACGAGACTTCGACACCTCTCAGAGTTGCTTCAGGGTTAAACACGTGAATGCGAATCAGGCTCACATTATACAGGGCTCCGTACAACTTAGGAATTTCAAAGCTCAAGATTATCATTTAAATTTAATTTTTAAGTATTTTAGTTTAAAAATAATTAAAATTAATAACTAGTAGTTTATATTTCGTGTCTTAAATATTTGTGAATCTATGCTTTCTTATATTTTTAAAAACAAAAAAGCTTTGGGAAAAAATTGCAAGTAAAACCATTTTTCTAGCTTCCAAACTTAATGTCATGAATAAAGCAGACTAAACGGAGACTAGACGGAGACTAACTGACTAGATTGCGCAGGGCTCTAAAACTTATAAATAAACGTTATAATTTATTTAAATAAATCCGAACACATACTACTTAGGCGCTTTAATATTTAAATTCTTGAAGTTATATGATTTTAGATTCTAGGTACTAAGTTTCTGCTCGAAGTTATGCTCCGTAAAACCGTTTTTGTTTTTGTTTTGAATTTTATTGAGCAATATCTTCTACTGATAAGTTTAATAAAAAAATATATTACGAATATCTCCCATTCCCCATTTCCAAGAAGATGTATTAACAGTATAATACATTTATAACACTACGAGTATTACATATTATGAACCTTGTATACGATATGTGTGCCAAGTTCTATCCTGATTCGCTCAATGGTTTATGCGTGATTGAGTTGCAAAAATCCAAACTTAAGAAAAATATTTTATTCACGTAAAGACATTCAGTACAGTAAATTTACAAAACGAAGTGTCTAGTAACCTTTCTTTTAACTTAGACTTTTTACCACATTACCATATTTTCTTATGCGGGATAAGCGAAGTTAACCTCGTCCTCGTAGCATACCTGTCACCTCGATATCTCCTCCTGTGATGGAAATTAATGCTGAAATCATTAATAATGTCAGAATATTATACGTATAAATTAGATTATTCATAGTAGCTTTGAATATAATTACTACTATTTTTAATATGACCTGATTACATTAGTTAATTGTATACAAAAGAGGATATTTGGATTTGTATGTAGCTAGGTGTGGTTTCTTACAGACTTACATACCTATTGCATTTTATTTTATTTTAATTGTATATTTTCATAATGTAAGAAGTGACAGTTCAAAATTTCTTGTAAAAGTGGATTTGATTTCATAAAGTTCTGCGAGGATTCATGCTATCGGAATATCTTAAAATTGTGTTCTTTTGAAGTTTTTTGTCTGTCCGCATCACAAGAATACTACTACTGGACGGATTTGGATGAAATTTAGTATGATGGTAGCTGGTTGACCGGGTCAATACATAGGGTACTTTTTATTGCGGGAAAATATATCATTTCTGAGAAATCTTAACTAACCGTTACAAACCGGCTATAAAACATCACACGGTACCTATGTGAAATCTATTTTGTTTCCGGTCTTTAAAACGCGAGCGGAGCCGCGGGAAATGCTAGTCATCAATAAAATTGTTATATAGAAGGCTTTGTGTCGTTTTTGTGAGTTTTTTAGAAATTATTGATTGGGTTATGTTACGAGTAATTGTACTTAATCTATATGAATAAAATTATAACCGAATCAAATCTGTTAATTAAATATTTTTTGGAAAATCTTATTGAAATTTCTTTTATTCGATACAGAGTCCGATTCTATAATTTTTATTATTGTTGTCTGTCTGTATGTATGTCTGTGACCGCATAACAAGAAAACAGAGTTTGTATACTTTTTGAATTTTGCCTGTCTTTAACCGTATCACGACAAAACCATTGAACAAAATTTGATAAAAGTTAGTATGATGACAGGTAGTTTTTCGGGTCAACGTATAGGATACATATGCTATAGCGGGAGCAAATCTCATTTCTGAGAAATCTATAACCCGAGCGGAGCAACGGTAAGCCGCTAGTGGTTATATCAAGGATGTAAGCTGCATGTCAGCATAATTAATTTAAAAGTTTCCATTATTTTTTTGCAATCACTTTTCTGCTTAAATATTCCTAATTAGTCTTAGAGCAAAAACTATAACCACGGCATTAACTTCATTTTTTTATACAGATTTAATAAATCTTAACATATAATAACAATATATGTGTATGTGTGTTTTAATATTATTGACCTGGACCATACTCACTTACCGTAGCAGGAGTACTTATCTAAGTATATTTTTTTTTTAATTCGACTCAAATGTTATTATAATATAATAGAATACTGACTAAGTGAAATGTGTACACGTTATATTTGTTAAAATATCCAACTGTTACGAATTATGTACACAACATACACCTACATACAAAAACAATGGCTTTTAAGGATGATAATTAATTCATCACTCGGACTTTTTTTTCACAAAATCTCTTTATGCTTTTTTTTTCACAAAATCTCTCATTCCTCCCCAAAACACAATGACTGGTCGGCCGAGTTGTAACAGACGTTTTTCCGTTTCCTTATTCTAACTACGCAAAAGATGTTCTTATTATACTTAGTTTTTACTAGGTTTGTTAATTGAAAAAAAATTGTTTTCGTACGCTCTGTGACTTACACTGTTTAGAACTTACGCAATTCAAGAAAAAATGTTCTGTGAAATTGTACAATATATATATATATATATATATATATATATATATATATATATATATATATATATATATATATATATATATATATATATCTGAAAATATGAAAAAACGTCCGCAATAGAATGAGTGATACACATTTCGTTATTACCTTTATTATTATCTTAGGAGATGCATTTAATGTATTTCTTTTTATTTTTATTAAATAGAAACAAAAGTTCTAAAATTTTTTCAGAAACCGGTTTTTTTTATTGTAAAGTTTAGTTATATGTTTAGTGTAGATTAACAATCAGTACTTATTATAAATAAAATAGAAGTGTATATTTTTAATTTCAATTTAACAGCTTTACACTAAATCCATACTCGTAGTACCTATATACGGTATTTACAAACTTACGTATTGTCTGTCTATTGTCTGTTACGGTTAATTTCTGGAGCGGCTAGACTTGGCTAGGGAACTAGCTAATGTTATATGGACTTATGCTACTTTTATTTTATTGGAAAATTATAAAAACCGTTAACTTTATTTTAACTTACGCCCAACCAAGAGGGCCGGGTTTGCTCGTCATAATAAATACAAGTCTAGGTTTGCTAGTCATATAATATTTTCTACACTTATAGATGAAGTTTTAGTTTTTAAGTTTAAATGGAACTAATAAAAAACAAAAAATATTTTTTCAAATCGGTTAATAAATTATGGAGTTCAAAAAACTGTTAATAAAATACATATGCAAATTCATCATCATTCAGAAGCTTAATCTTACTGTCATTGTTTAAAAATTATGAAGCTATTTCTAAATCTGATAACAAAATGAAAATAATTACATACATAACAGACCATTTGCAATAAATATTTTATCGATAACGTAGACAACTAAGATATTATGATGATATATTACCTACATCATAATATAAGTATACTAGATCTAGGTTAGAAATTTAATCTTAGGAGAACCTTAAAGGAGATATCTGTCATCCTAATATCCTTGTACTCAAGATCAAAGACAAAGTATTATAATAAACTAGCATGAGTTCCCGGCCACGCCAGGCTAGGTCTCGCTGTGTTATAATAATAATTATTATTTTTCTTATGCATAAGTATAGAATGTCTAGCTTAAATATTAGACGTTTCTCTCTACCTCCGGAACCCTTATCAAGACGTGAAAATCGGCATTAATCGATAAATTAATTTATCCACTAAAAATACTTACCCAGAATGTAAATAACCCTCTCTGCTAGGTTAGGTAAGTACATCGTGGACAAGCAACGTGATACGATTTCTTATATCTATAATATATATAAAAAGATATTTTTTTTGGAAACACTAGTTTATATTTTGAGAAGAAGATAACAGAATAAATTATAAGGGAGTAACAAAGCCTTTATAATTTATATATAATTATCTCAAGGGAAAGAGATAAATAATTCATAATATTATAATAAATCTGATCGTCATTTTATCTTCTATGCATATAAGTAACATTTAGTAGAGGAGACCGTGGAAGATCGGCCTTCACCGATCTGATAACCAGATGAGACATATTTTTTATCGAATATAATTTATAAACAAATATGCCTATAATTACTTGCCTATCTGAAAGTGCTCATGGCTATTTTTAGCTAGGTAACAGTGCTTTAAGTATGATTATTTGCAGGCAAGTCTATATGACTGATTTTGTAATAAAACGATCTAAAATTTGACATAACTTTCGATAAGTTAGCAGAACGATGGAGTCACCTATATTGACTTACCTGTTCACGTCGGCTTGCCAGGTAGCTATACACAAAAATGAGTAGGCAAACCTACTGAGGCATATTCTATGTGTTAAAGACTAACAGTAAAATAAAATTCATTTGGTTATCAAAAGAATGAAAGTGATGAAAAAAAATCGATTAAAGTTAATTTAATTAAAAATAGCCATGAGCAGTTTCAGATAGGCAAGTAATTATAGACATATTTGTTTATAAATTATATTTGATAAAAAATATGTCTCATCTGGTTATCAGACCGGTGAAGGTCGATCTTCCACCGGCTCTTAGACCAATTGTAACTAAGTTAAATCGGTACATAAAAAAATGTTTGGAAAATCTTATTGAAATAGTCATCATTATCGATACAGAAGTCGAAACTATATTTTTAAAATTCTGTCTGTCTGTCTCTCTCTCTCTCCCCCTCTCTCTCTCTCTCTCTCTCTCTCTCTCTCTCTCTTGTACCAGGCGGAGGATTACACCCAGGCAGGAGAAACCAAACGAACGGGGGTCAGTGCGACAGGTTTAGAAACCAGCGGACTATTCTAGCCGAGTCTAGCTTCATCACTTTTTGTATCCTGGCTGCGAGTGAACTTACACGGAACCCCGGGCGTTTGAGATGGTGAGCGAGGCTAACTAGGATTAAACCATTCGCAGATATAACGACAGTGATAGTTTCAGTGGACTCCACATGCAACCAACCTCGTGAACCAGATACTTACGCTTAATCTCAGTCTCAGCTCTCACAATGTTCTCGTGAAACCCCAACACCCGCGAATGTGCCCGGTCCATCAGCACGATCAAGCCTGACGGCTTATTCGCTAGAATAGCACACTTTTACCTTTACCTTCTAAGGACTCAGGTACATATGTACAAGTATATACTCAAGGCCAACCCATTGTCAGTATATAGTAATTAGTAGC
Organism: Boloria selene; assembly: GCA_905231865.2. Classification (NCBI taxonomy): domain Eukaryota; kingdom Metazoa; phylum Arthropoda; class Insecta; order Lepidoptera; family Nymphalidae; genus Boloria; species Boloria selene. Next base: position 7,816,049 of record HG993131.1, read on the forward strand.
TAATCCGTTGACAGTAACAATGTGTTTAACATCATGCGGAACGTAACGTTACACTTAATTGTAGCAAAATATACCATAAATGGAACTTCCCCGGTTTTTCATTTTTTTACTAAAGTATAAAATGTTTTTACAAATTATTCTGAATGTAAGTATCACTACATAGTATAAAACAAAGTCGCCTTTTCTGTCCCTATATCCCTATGTGCGCTTAAATCTTTAAAACTACGCAACGGATTTTGATGCGGTTTTTTCCAATAGATAGAGTGATTCAAGAGGAAGGTTTATATGCATAACTAGGCGATCCCGCGGCTTTGCCTGTGCTAAATCTAGGGAAGAGCCCGAGCGAAGCGAGGGCGAGTCGCTAGTTTAATAATATGACATTAAATTATATGGTTTGCTTAAAAATCTAAATTGAAACTGGTACTGGCCTATTCATACAAATATAATATATAACCTATTATAAGTAAACCGCCGCATCGTCTTGCGGTTTCAATTCCAGTCACGATCATTATAAGACATAAAAATGACCCTCATTTGAAGTGTAATTACAACGAATAATAAGTATAGATTATTTGAGTTTAAAAATATTATTTTCCTGAAATTATATATTTCCAACAAGCATTTTACTTGACTTACTATAAAAAAGTCCTTCACAACGTCATTTTCTTTACATAAATATTTAAAAATATTGTAGATTAATTTTATAGTAAATTTTATCTTTATTCCATTCAATTGGTTGGTATCGTTATAGGCGTAATTTTGACTGTTTTGATGATCTGAATAAAATAATCATAAAACATTAATGGTAATATGATTACGTAGTATGTAGGTACCTGTTATAATTACTAATTAAAAAAAAATTATCTTTACATGAAATGTTTTTCAAAAACAATGACTAATGTATTGTAGGTATAACTTCGGGTATGTATTGTGCTAATAACTAGCAATTCCCGTGACTACGCCTGCGTTCTAATTATTATTAAAAATTGAAGGTTGAAAATTTTGGGTTAGATATAGGTAAGTATTTTAATGCCAAGTTGTGAAAAAATTGAAATGTGGTCTAAAAATAAAAAAAAAATCTGAAGAGAGCCACCCTTATCACCTACGCCCTAAGGGAATATTTTCAGACCTACGAAAAAAAAATCTAAAATATCGGTGAAACCGTTTCGAAGGAATTTGATAACAAACACTGTGAACTTAAAGTACTCATAGTATATATCAGATTTATTAGTAGACGCATAGTTGAAATGTTTGTTTTATTTTATTTTTTCTAATTATTCCACTTATTTGTATAATAATTTTTTATTCTCTTGGTTTATGTCCTTTGAAGCTCTATCACATCGGTCTCTTCATTCTAGACTAGACTAGATTCCATAGGTTTTCGGCTGATTATACATTTGCATGGGTCTATAGTCTACACTCCACAATAGTTAAATATCCTACCAAATTTTACGCAGATAAAACTCTGACGTCAATTAATATATTATTGAATTATACACTTACGAGGACAAAAAACTGATAAAATCTATATTAAAATAAACGCATCAAGATACATGATATCGGTTTTTATGAGTTTGTCAATCTCTTTTTATGAGAACGCATTTCGAGAACAGATTTGGAATAACCAAAACACTAGACAGATTTTAATGGAATTTGGTATAAAATTAATAAAATATGCTAGTAACGCGTAACAGAATTAAAATTTAATATGTATAATTTTAATTAATTATTATATTTAAGCGAATTTCTTTTACACATATTACTTAAATACAATTGAGAGTTTTTTTATCTCAGCCCACTTTATATCCACTTACTATCGAATTTCTTTCACAATATCTTTAGTAAATGACAATAAGATTGAAACAAAATTCTTCAATCAAATAACAAGAAGCCCTATTAACAAAACTTAATATTATACATAGAATTACAAAATAAATATGGACTATTGGACTTTTACAAATAAAAAACAATTTTAAAATACATTAAATATCGAAAATATTCCCTTTTTATAAAGTTTTATTGTATTTTTTTAAAGATAAATAATACCTTCCTTATAAAAGTTACAAAAACACGTTACATGCGAAACTGACATTTCTTGATTTCCAAAATCGGAAAGTTATCACTTTTTGATACCTATGATATATATTAAATATTATATTTGATATATGTAATAAGACTCTGAGATGTAAAATAATGAAATAATATACTCGTAATGTTGTGACATTAGATCCAAAATATGAACTTATGAAGTGAAACCTTCTGAGCTACTTTACGGAAATGAAAGGAAGGCGTAATAATGCAAATATACACGTAAAATAATACATGACAATATGCAATAAAATATAAAAATATTGTGTTGCCTTTTACCATGTTACCGTGTTGATTGTTGTACATGAAACAACATTCGGACAGACTCATGCTTACTGCGCAGATAAATAGGCAGTTCACCTATTTTTTTACAATTGATATACTCTCACTACTAAATATAAAATATAGCTTATGAACTTAAACTAAAAAAATCCATATCAATAGTATTTTATTATTATTTTAAGCTTAACTAAGACAATGAAAACAGTATAGTATATACATACCATATGGCAGGTATAAAAAAACAGCAGTAATAATGATTAAGTATAATCTCATATTATTTTCGTCTGTACTAAGTGCGTGGAAGGAACGAAATTAGAAAAGTTATGAAAGAGCATATTTAAGCGGATGTAGGTGGGTAGTGTGAGTAGGAGTTAACCATTTCCCACATCGACATTATCAACATTTAAAAAAACATTTAAAAGTCAATTTTAGCTTGGATGTATTTACATTGGTTGCTGTGTAATGAATAATTTCATTCATACCACAGAAGATAATGAAATGATTATTTTATTTAAGAAATGTTTAAAAACAAGAACTAATTTATAACAATCAATGAAAGGAGGAAGTAAACTTTTAGTATTTATATTTGAATGTTTACAATTATTTACCTTTAATCTGATCCCTCACGAGTCACGAGCTTACCTGTCTATGAGTAGTCGAACTTAATAACTTAACAGTAACAGGGGCACAGAACAAAAAAACAGGAGGGATTGTGTTGGCGCGATTATGATGCAAAGAGGGTGAAAGTTACTCAAACGCCATAGTGATTATCGTGAAGCAATCTTCTTTCTCACTTTACTTACCTTTTTTACGTAGCATTTAGGCGTACCAGACGGTATTTTGTCATATTGCATACCATATGCTTACGTCCTTTAACACTATAGGCGAAATTTGTGTTTACATTAAATTGTTTTTGTTTTCAATTTAATCGTAGCTCAGGTAATGAACTCATTTGGGAAGCTGAGTGAAGCGGGTTCAAATCCCGAGTTCCGCACCTCTCTGAAATTTACATGTTTAAACTATTTTCTAGATGATTTCCCCTCGTTTTAGGCATAGGGAAACTATGTGAGGAGACCTGTATGTCAGCATAATACCTTCCTTATAAAAGTTACAAAAACACGTTACATGCGAAACTGACATTTCTTGATTTCCAAAATCGGAAAGTTATCACTTTTTGATACCTATGATATATATTAAATATTATATTTGATATATGTAATAAGACTCTGAGATGTAAAATAATGAAATAATATACTCGTAATGTTGTGACATTAGATCCAAAATATGAACTTATGAAGTGAAACCTTCTGAGCTACTTTACGGAAATGAAAGGAAGGCGTAATAATGCAAATATACACGTAAAATAATACATGACAATATGCAATAAAATATAAAAATATTGTGTTGCCTTTTACCATGTTACCGTGTTGATTGTTGTACATGAAACAACATTCGGACAGACTCATGCTTACTGCGCAGATAAATAGGCAGTTCACCTATTTTTTTACAATTGATATACTCTCACTACTAAATATAAAATATAGCTTATGAACTTAAACTAAAAAAATCCATATCAATAGTATTTTATTATTATTTTAAGCTTAACTAAGACAATGAAAACAGTATAGTATATACATACCATATGGCAGGTATAAAAAAACAGCAGTAATAATGATTAAGTATAATCTCATATTATTTTCGTCTGTACTAAGTGCGTGGAAGGAACGAAATTAGAAAAGTTATGAAAGAGCATATTTAAGCGGATGTAGGTGGGTAGTGTGAGTAGGAGTTAACCATTTCCCACATCGACATTATCAACATTTAAAAAAACATTTAAAAGTCAATTTTAGCTTGGATGTATTTACATTGGTTGCTGTGTAATGAATAATTTCATTCATACCACAGAAGATAATGAAATGATTATTTTATTTAAGAAATGTTTAAAAACAAGAACTAATTTATAACAATCAATGAAAGGAGGAAGTAAACTTTTAGTATTTATATTTGAATGTTTACAATTATTTACCTTTAATCTGATCCCTCACGAGTCACGAGCTTACCTGTCTATGAGTAGTCGAACTTAATAACTTAACAGTAACAGGGGCACAGAACAAAAAAACAGGAGGGATTGTGTTGGCGCGATTATGATGCAAAGAGGGTGAAAGTTACTCAAACGCCATAGTGATTATCGTGAAGCAATCTTCTTTCTCACTTTACTTACCTTTTTTACGTAGCATTTAGGCGTACCAGACGGTATTTTGTCATATTGCATACCATATGCTTACGTCCTTTAACACTATAGGCGAAATTTGTGTTTACATTAAATTGTTTTTGTTTTCAATTTAATCGTAGCTCAGGTAATGAACTCATTTGGGAAGCTGAGTGAAGCGGGTTCAAATCCCGAGTTCCGCACCTCTCTGAAATTTACATGTTTAAACTATTTTCTAGATGATTTCCCCTCGTTTTAGGCATAGGGAAACTATGTGAGGAGACCTGTATGTCAGCATTTTTTCGAACCATATATTGTGGTTAATACCAATAAGGCATAATATGCAAATAAGTTTGTATATTATAGTTATTAATTCAATTTGTTATTTAGATAACACAGATGAGTTATCTAAATAACTATGCACATAGCACGACTCCGCTGAAATTAATTTATTCAGATATAATATAGGTATAATTCGCGTCATGTAAAAAGAACGCTGGCTGTCAAGTTGCGCAGAGGCGATTTATCGGACAATTTGGTGGTAAGACGCGGGGCGCGGGACGTCGAGGCACGCGCCGCATGCTTTCCGGCTCGCTATTGGTTAGTCAGTTCAAAATACCATCGTGCACATAAAAGTTATTTATTACGAAATAGTTTTATATAAAAAATAGAGAAAAATATTTTTGACGTATATTGTTTTATGAAGAGAGAGTCTGATAATAATGCAAAATTAAAATATATATATTAACCGAATTAATTTAATTTTTTGTAATTAGATTAAACATTCTACATTATATTTAACATATTTTATGAATTAATAGAATTCTATTTAATAACGTTCTATCTAATATATTTTAATATATTATATAATATAATTTCAATGTACCTAACAATGACCAATATACGTCGCGAGCGAAAGGCTAGTTCAAAAATAAAAGAATGGGCTTAGTAGTTTTGTGTGCGAATGTACCCATGCGCAAACACACCCCCCACCACTTTCCTCCAGCGTTCTTTTTACATGACGCGAACTGTAATTAATATAACTTTACCTTGGTCTTAATTTTGGATTTATAGTATATGATACACATTTATGTATACCTGCTTAAATTTTAAATTTCAATTTAAACTGTTCAAAATTATTTCAATGGAATATTTGAGAATAAATTAGCTATTTGTTTTACATCTAAATATAGAAAACGGAAAGGTCACTCACTCATCACGAAATATCGAAAATCGCTTGACGTACAAATACAAGGAGGTGGTTTATATACTTTATAGTTAGTAGTCGTCCGCTAAGAACGGATTTAGCAACAGGGCCGGATTAAGAAGGTCCAAGGGCTCTCGGAAGTTTATATGAAAGTCCTTGATTTTTTCTGCTTCCAAAATTTGAATTTAACAGGAAATATGTACTTAGTCACCACGCTAGTCTGTTTTATACTTTCAATATTTTAATAGTTTGAATTTAATAATAATTTTAGGAGTAAACTTTCTTATTTATCTATTTCTTTTTATAAATATATTGACCAACTTTATATGAAATATGTTGATCAAAAAGTAAAGAAAACCTTTATTTTGTGCATTTGTAATTTAAAGAGATTGTTTCATCTTACCAATTGCAGGTAAGGATATTAACAAGTAGCTAATTAATGTTTAAGTTAAAATACAGAGGTTATTTAAACAGACAGAGAATAGAATAAATATTCTTAAATAGTTAAAATTATGTTCGTCAATTAGGGTCAACTTTCCAGATCTACAATTTTTTTTGCGATTCACGTCATTGTATCATATAATGGAAAATTGTATTCAGCCCATTTTAATCACTGGGTACGGGCTTCCCTTCGATACGAGGGAAGTTCATAGCCCACCACGCGGACCAAGTATGTCTTGGCAGTCGTGTCTTTCGAAAACTTGCTACATTCTCTCAGACATGCAGATTACCTCATGATGTTTTCCTTTACCGTAAGACCAATAGTAATCATGTTAAATACGATTTGCACATGAAAATTTGAGCGACCTGGATTTGGACTCGATTCACTCAGTTTCTCAAGTGCGCGTCACCACTGGACTGCCACTGCCACTATAATATATAATAATATACAAAAAAATAATATCCGTACATATCCGTAACAAAATCTGACATTGAAATAATTTTATGTATGCAAAACACGTTTACGATGATTATTTAACTAACATCCTTGTCAAATTATTAAATTATTAAATTTAAATGGAATATGATTCAAATGTTAGACTTTTTCAAAACGAATTCCGCAAATTAAACATTTTATTATGCTAAAATTATAAATTATATCTTCGCAAAGTTAGATATGAAATTTGCCCAAAATTTTATACTTTACATTTTTTATCTCGAACTCTATCAACAGTCATTGGATATAAAAGTGACTCTATAGTCACTTTTCCTACGTAGGAATTGTCGAACACACTGTGTTTCGATTAAAAACTGCGTATTTTCTCATTGAAGCACAGTATGTTCCAGTATTCCATAACTTTCCTCACCTTATCCTTCAATACCGAATATCATTTGATATGAAATGCCTGTTGCAGAACGTCACGAATATAATATTATGGTATGAAAACTCAGAGGCGTGAAGAACTTAAATGCACGTAAATAGAAAATACTTATCTTCTTAACGTCCTTCATCCCTTTTCAACGTCCCACTGCTGACCACGGGCCTCCCTTCAAACTTCAATACATTATCTCAGGCCTCACCGTGCTTTCCTTCGCAATATAAGTGGTAATCATTTTGTAAATAAATAAATAAATATGTTGGGACATTCTTACAACAGCGAGTTTCCCAAGCGACCACCATACCATTGGGTTATCACTGCCTTAAAGGCTTACGTTTTACAATACTAATATATAAGCTACAGTAGGAAACATTTAAATAAATATTTCTTATAGCAAATTTAATAAAGCATGTAGATTGTAGACTAACAATGCGTATATCGTCGCCCGCTTCCAGTAAGATGATGAATCCTTGTTTCACATGATCCCACAATCACTGCGAACATTTTTTACAGCTATTTACAAAAAATGCTTTCAATTTTAGATTTATAAGAAAATACGCTGTTGGAAATCTAAGAACTACAATATTTTATATCATTAAATTTCATATATTATAGTAAAAATCTGTATAGGTAGGTACTAGGTATATTAAATATGTTTTGGAAAACGTAAATAAAATATTGTATATTATCAACTAGCATTTCCCGCGGCTTCGCACACGTTCTAAAGTTAGTCCGTTAGTCACACACAAACACAAAAAGATTTTTTTAAATCGAACCAGTAGTTCCTGAGATTAGCGCGTTCAACCAAACAATCTCTTCAGTTTTATAATATTAGTATAGATAAAGATGCTGAATTTATCGTTTTTACATAGATAATATAATACTCTACGATTATAGAATTCTTATCTGAATGTTTGTCCGTTCGGGCACGCATCGGGAAAATTTACCTACTGAGTGCTTTTGATAAATTTGGTATTATGATACGAGTAGTTATCTATTATTGATCAACATGTAGGATGTTTTTCACTACGGAAAAATATGTTAATTATGAGAAATCCATACTAACTGTTGAAACGTACCTAGGATTGAATCGGAGCGAGGATGAGTCGCTAGCTAGAGATAAAATTCAACGCCGGTAACTTAAATGATAGAGTATATAACAGTCTTAATTTCTTTAACTATCACAAACATTCTTTACACACTATTTGGTACCCTAAATAAATTTACAAATTTATATGATATTCATAGACATTACCGTCATCTCTAATTACCGCATATTTAACTCTCGCATTTGTAACTGTTGCGTAACGGATTATGAGTATTAATGCCGCCCCTGACAGTCTCACGGCAGCCCGGTCGTCCAAGTCAACCTCTTTAAAAGGTTGGTGTCGTATCTATGACACTGTTTGTTATTTTGCACAACAAAAGTTGAACAGATTTGAATATATTATTCAAGATAGAGTTAGCTAATGTTAAAACAACATTTTCAAGTAGATTTCTTTAATGTTTTGCGTTCAAAAATTGTTTAAAATATATATATAAAAATAGTAATAAACTTTTAATAATACTGTAAAAAATGTATGGTTCTCGTGATAAAAGGATCGAAATTGACTGAGCGAGTGAAAATAGTCAAAAGCAACACTAAGTACATCAATTTTAATAGCGCTCAATGTGTGTTCACTAGGGATTTACAGCTATTTATATTGATATATTTAAGACAAAAATTGAATATTAAAACGGATAAAATAAAGATATAGAAAGAAAATTAAATTTTTGTTAACTACTGCTATAATATTTTAGCTATGCGCTTGTATTAGAATAGAACTTTCCTATCTCATCCTGTGTGTGTCGTAGAAAACAAAAGGTTCTAAGGACATTGTACCTTGAGTCATATGCTCCATGGTGGGCGAATCACAGCAATTCCAAAGGGAGTTAGCGCGGCAAGAGGCTCATTGAAAAACTTTTGCCAAAAATGGGAAAAATTAACTACCAAATAATAAAGAAACAGGAAGCAGATGGAGAAAGAAGAAAATTTAAAATTGTTCACTTCCATTAGTGTCATAAATATAGCGTAATGAAATATCAATGAATAATTATTATGTTGTTAGCACAGATAGGCATATTACGAGTATTATATATGTGCACAATATATATAAATGAAATTGACCTAGTTTATAGGTCTGTCACTATTATGAAGAAGAGTTAAAATAATACGTACATATATGGTATATAATAATACGTATAAATTCAACAGATGTTGAAGATTGTTGTCTGCTATAAGTACATTCTGACATGATACTCTATTTGCATCGCATTGTTCAATGAGGATCAATGCCGCTGTGAGCAAAGATAACATATATATACCTATATGTATATCTATACAAAAGAACTTGGCTTATACTGTTTTGTTTTTTGCTAATAATAATAAAGCTTATACCATTATTAGCATATAAATAATATATTGATACATATACTTTTATAGGATCATCGAACACTACAAAAATAAAGTTACGTGGCATTCGAATTTTTAAAAATTAATAAAAGTAGAAGTTAGTGAATTTTTAGTATTTTAAATAATTTCTTCACTTTTTTTGTATGTTCTTTACGCGTTTTTGATGGCTCATTCTTTTCTTTTTGGTAGGTAATACTTCAGAGGTGGTCCCATATAACTTTTATCGTAATTGAGTCAGTACTTTATGAGAAAATCAACAAAAAGCAAAAATACACTTACTTCCTACAAATAAAATTATTAAAAAAAATGACTTCAAAACTTCCTATTCAAATTAAACTAAAATGTAAAAAACAGGTTTTTAGTTACTCAAAGCCAGAATATTAAGGAATAATATACCTTTTTACAATTAATAATCAGTTATTTTTAGAGTGGGTGTCAGCCAAAGCAAAATAACCTACTTACTCGATTAATCTATTAAATTGTAAACAAAATCGAAAATTTGTTGCAAAGACAGGATATTATAGGATGTCTTTCTTGGCTGGCTTATAGTGTTTCTTTTTATTTTTCGATCGTAGGTGTACTCGTATACACTATACAGTGAACATAATAAAAATGACTCATATTATATAACAGAGTATTATAAAATCGTTTTAAGCTTCAATCTTTTGTGCGCTCCGTCTTATATTACGAGTACCTTATCCTTATAATCTTAAGTCGTTGAGTCATGAAATAAGAAAGATCTAGAAATTCGAAAATTTCATATTAAATCCCTTTCAAGAAAGTAATGAAAATATAAGACCTTTCTAAGCGTTAATGATATCTTATTTTTTAATCGACTTACATAGTCTAAGGCTGATAGAGATTATAAAACGTTTAGCTTCAACAAAATATGATATTTACTATTTAAACGTGCGTTCTTCACATTTTTAAAAAAAAAATATAATTACCAAACTCGTTATCACTTAATTATTTTTTCTGTTACTAATATTATAAATTTTAAAGTTTGCGAATCATAATATGCATATTTTTGCAATTATCTTGTTTGCCTTAAATATTAATTGAATCATGCTATAAAAATCTATTCATTATGTTAATGCCGTCATATAAAAAATCGTATTTTGAAGGCTTTCTAAATGTCCGGGCTGTATTCTCGAAGATAACTTTAGTGCACGAAGACATTATTGACAATACTTACTGAAATATTGGTAAGGCTAAAATTTTATATATCCTCCCGTACACGGAATTTTACTGAAAATGTTAATTAAATATACTTTTCAATTGAGAAAATTTACAGCCACAAATTTTCCTTTAAAAATTCTTTGAATTTATTGTATGAAAACACTGAGATTTCCTATGATAAACAACTTTAAGCTCACTTTCGCTTTAGCTTTGTATATTATTGGGATTGATGTCTTGTAAAAGAAAAGAAGATTACCTGAAAAAAAAAATCACTGCTACTTTTCAACGATTCAATTTGTGTAATAAATAATTATTCTTGTTGGTAATACATTTGTTACTTGTCTGGCTTACTTTTGAATTTTGAATAATTAGCAAACAAGTAAGCACGTGTAGTCTTGTTTTGAAGAAAAACTAATTCTTCTTATTATCACAAACTGAGCGAATCCAAACACAATATTTTAGTACAAGTCCTCGATGTGGTTAGAGCAACTGTAACTACTATATTATACGCCGAGAGTTATCAGCAGTGCGCAGTGACAAGCGCGCCTCCGTCGTGAGACGGCCGATAGTACGGCTAGATTTTAAAATTCCGAAATTTAGTTGTCTGACCTTGATCGCGAAATGAAGGAACTTAATGGTGAGTCTTTGGTTTCCTTTTGATGTCCTTAGTTTGAAGGCCCATCTATGACTGAATGATAAATGGCTAAAATCCTAAGTCAGTAACCATGTATAAAACTAAAATCTACCGCCACTGATTACTTACGCTAATCGTAATCGTAATAATATAGTCTTGTAATTAGTATTTTTTATTATATTACATTAAGAAACTAATTAAAATACAAACAATTCAAAAAGTTCAATCGATTGGGTAAATTAAACTAAGTAAATAGTAGATACCTAGCAAGATATTTATTTATTACTATATTTATATAACAAAGTAAACCTTGGTCTTCGTGAATTATTAGCCGATATTATTATTAGTAAACAATTTGACAATACGTCTAGCTCAGTTTGTATAAGCCTACTTGCTGCCTCAGGGATCGGGGGTTTGAATCCTAGGAGCATTCATTTATGCACGTATGTTTGTACTCCAATCGTTGGTGTTTATATTTATATTAGGTATGTATGTATTAAGTTTTAAGCATGTAGTGTATCAACTATCTGGTATGCGTAAAACAAAACTCATAGCTTACCATGGAACTAGATGGCGCTGTGTATAATAATATCCCAATATATTGATTACATACTTATTTTATTAGACTTAACACAAAATATACAATTTACCCACATAATAACTATAAATAAATAACATTTAATAAAAAATTGCGTTTAAAAATACATCTTTAATAATAAAAATGTAATATTTTTTTATTCATAAATTTGACTTTCACTTCCACGACACTCCAATGTATTGACCCTCAGTCGCGTTTAAAGAAATTTTATTTCTAAAAACCAGTTTGAAATGTTTTTTAAATTCTAGTCCAAGAGAATATCAAACTTTCTGCCTCGGTGATTAGACCCCGGATAACACGTACTCGTAACTCAAGATTTCCTAACCTGAAATCATCTGTCTAATCCTACCATGATCTATCTAATCCTACCTTATAGATCGTACTACCGATCCAATAAAAGTCACAAAATTATTTAGCCACCTTCCTTATTATTGAATTGCTATCAAAATTATATATATTTTTGAACTGATTCATTTTTTTTAAGTGAAAAGATAGAAACATACAAGAACAATGGAAATTTAATTTAAAGCAAAGCTTACCATATTATATTTAACTTTTCTCCGTCTTATCTGGATTTTCTTTTTTCCAGGAATAACGTTAAGCGAAAAGCCTTTAGGCCGGCGTCGAGCGGTTCCCGTGATATACTTACAAGGCTCTCATTATGATGTCGGCTTTGACGTGGTAAGTATTCAAACATTATTTACTACTCTTAGGTTTGTACAAAACTCAGCATTTTTTACTTCTACTCACGACTGAATTACTATTATATTCTATAACTGAATCACTATTAAAAATGCGAAAGCTTATGTAATGTATACGTACGTTTTACGTTTATGTATGAAACGGCATCTATGAAAGCGCCTGAGCGATCGATATCCTACTCGTTTGCACCGTTCGGGTGCTTTCCTAGATGCACATTATTACACTACTATACTGTATGGTCAATGGTCATATCATATATTTAGTCATAGTTTGTCTTAATTCAGAGGTAATTAAACCCTCTAATGCTTCTGCGATTGCTATACACTAAAATACTTAAAATTACATAATTCATAATTTAAAACAGGGAATATACATTTTAACACGTTTTATATTTTGTATACTATGGTTATAAGCGATCATGATTTTGTAATAAATTACGAAGAGGTCTTATAATTTATATACATAAATTAATAATAAATCATAAAATACTGGTTCATAATAAAACAGTCATTTCATGACATTAAAGCGATTAACTACAGAATATTATGTTATTTTGTGTTTATTATTTGTGCCATGCTCGAAATCGATATACCGGGTGTAACATTTAAATCAGTCAGTATGGGGAAGTCTGAAACTATAAGACATACGAAGATCTGTTCTTGGGCACCATGTCATCAATATTAGTAATAAGAAAAACCGCATTCATACATTTAAAAAAAACTTGTACTCAGCTCGGGAATCGAACTTGGAATATAAAAAAAAACTTTGAAAACTATCAATCATGATGTCTAAAATTTATTATAGCTCTTTTAATTTATTTTAGTAGGTGTTCGAAATCGCTAACATTATTTGTAATATAACATTTAACTCATTTAGGTTTTCAGGATTCAGGATTCATCTATTGCATTTTGTATCTTCAGATGATGAATTTGCGTTAAAATTGTCTCAGGACAACAATCAAAGAGACAATTTTACGACCTTAACAAGTTAAATGTTGCATAAAATAATAGTTGTCATTTCGAATACCTACTAAAACAAATTAAAGGATATTAAACCAATGCATTTTATTAATTTTAGACATCATGTTTCAGTTTAAGACTACACAATCGATATCTAAATAGAAATAGTGTTAGTTTTATTTTTCCAAACTTCCGGGTTCGATTCCCGAGCTGAGTACAAGTGTGTTTTTAAATGTATGAATGCAGTTTTACTTGTTACTAAAATCAATAACATGGTACCGTAAAAAATGTTCTGTGAACTCTTTATTAGAAATCGCAGGTTCAAGACCCACTTAAGGTAAATATTCGTGTTAACTGTACAAGAAATTATCACAGCCTATGTTATCCATTTCCAATGTATCCATTGTATGTATATTTCACAGATTCTAGTACAATGTTACATTGTAAAGGCCAACGAATGTGTGACGTCCTAAATTTAACCGTATTTATACATAGATAAAGTCACATTTTGTATTTTATCTCCTTGCTTATTCATAACTTACATGTTTGAAGACCCAAATATGACCCTTTTATGTCAATATGTATATGGAATTCTCATTTATTAACTATATGAATGTTTAATAAAAATATATTCTCCTAAAGATATATATAAGTAGGTACAATACATATGGCTGCGAATTGTTCCTGTACATGATCACGGTGATTTTTTAAAGAGTGTGGCAAAATCAATTGTCCGCTTTGCACGGATTTGGTGACTTGCACGATTGATATTTTTTGGTTAGTAGTTATGTAATATGATAATGAAGTCAATTTATAAAATTAATGATATAAACTAAATGGTTGACAACCTTGTATCGTAAATATATCAATAAAATACATAGTTTTATAGACCAAAGCTGATAATGAGTGTGTAGAGTACACTAATATTTATCATTAGAAAACAGTAAATAGGAAATTACAAAAATATTTGTTGTTTAATTTCCATAATTTTACAATTTGACTGATTATTAAGAGCACAAATTGTACTTACTGAGTATTCATACTAGCATTGTTGGTATTTTGATAGTAACCGAGATAATTATTTTAGTTACAAATGGTCATTAGCCGCTTAGCACCGTAAATGTTTCTGCATTAGAATATGTTTAACTAATTTTATTGCATACTTACTAGCGACTCGACTTCGTCCCTAGTCGCTCCCTGCCCAATTTTAAAGTTTTTAGCTCAAAAATCCATCCCTTAATTAAAAAAAAAAAAAATTTATAAAATAAAAGTAACGCCTAAGTTTCGCCTTATCCCGTCAAAATCAGTCCAGCCGTTCCAGAGATTAGACGGAACAAACAGACAGACTGACAATAATTTTAAAAATTTATTTTTTTGATGTATGTACCGTATATACTTTCCGTATATTTAATGAAAAGCTGCTAATAGGTATAAAAGTATAGACTAGCAAACCCGGCACGCTTCGCTCAGCGTATTAAACGGTCTTTATAATTTTCTAATAAAATAAAAGTAGCCTAAGTTATTTTTTATAGTATCGTATATACTTTCATATGCACTTTGTGAAAAGCTGTTAATTTGAAATTAAAAACAAACACTCCAATTTGATTTATATTTATAGATAACACAACATATACCTTTAATAATATGTTAAGAAATTCATTTTTTACAGTAGGTACCTACTTCGTATAATGAAATATAACTTAACTTTTAACTCAGTTAATAAGTACTTTTTACTTTCACACAAATATAAACTTTCATAATGCTTAAAAGAACTATATTGTTCAACCCTTTTTAACGTTCTACTGCTGGGACCACAGAAAAGAAGCCTATTCCGTGGCTAGGACCCACTTCACTCCATATCCCAAGCGAGTGATTTATCCATGCCACAGCCTTCAAAGAAGTATAGTTCTTATAAAATACGTATACAGGGTGTCCCAGAACGTAACGATAACCTGGCACGGGGAGAAAGGCCCTCTTATGATGAGTCAGTAAAAAAAGAATCAGCGCTCTACTCACATTAGTACTCGAGTACCAGCCATTTAGTGAAAATCTAAAAATGTACCACCCGGAGTGGAATTTGTGGGCATTGTGACTAGAGTTTTCAATTGTTTGTATGTTTTATTGCTGTTGCGGCCTTGCAAGAAGCCAATGATGACAATGATATGATATCAATGTTATATCTGTTTTAATACTTAATAAAAATGTAAGAGAGTCAAACAATTATTACTTATGTAAATAAGAGTAACGATTATAATATCTACCTGGAGATATAAATTAAGCAATAAAATATTAATTTCACGTCTACAGGCGATGTTTGATTGTAGGTAAGAAATAATTTTTATTTTATTTTTCTTCAAGAAAAGTTAATTGAGTTGTTAAAGTAATTATTTTAATTGTTTGAATGTTAAAATATTTTATAAATAACATCCATATATTAAGTTTAATATATTTAAATAATAACATCGCATTCTTCCTCACTTAAAGTGAAGAGCACAGGTATATTCAGAAAAATAAAGAGTTTTCGAATGCTTACTACATGAATTGCGACAGTACTCTATTGAAAGATCTAAAGAATATTAGCACATACCTACTAGTAACTCACCCCTGCTCCTCTCACGTTCGTTGAACAGTTAGTAGTTAGGTATACATAGATTTTTCAGAAATAAGATATTATTATTATTTTGTTTAGATAGATTTTTTTTTAAATTTGAAAATCCTTTGAATGGAGTGTCCAATTTGTATTATCGTAAAAGTTATCAACTAACTATAAACTAACTCCTTGTCAAATTTAGAATTTGCAGCACATAAAATGAAAGAACTTCATAAAAACTAATGAGAGCCCTTACAGCAACTTAATCCGGCCGAAGAAAAACCGTTTTAGCTGACTTTTACCAACAATTAACAACCTTCCTACCAAATTTAAAGTTCGTAGCATAAAAGATGATGGACTTTAATACAAACTTACTATAGCCTTAAGACTTCCTCAATTCGACCCTGTCGCAAAATTCGTTCTTTGCGGATGTGTGCTAAAAATGTTCTATTGCATTGTTTTGAAATTAAGCCAGCGTTACAAAATAAAATATCAAAAGATGAAACGTACCAGTTATTATGCTTTCCCGTGGTAATGAAAGAGTTTTTGAATAAATATAACAAGGTATCCTACATTTTGACCCGAGTAATAAGTTTTTCTTTTTGCGCACATCTATTTCGCTCAGTATATCTATATCATTACATAGTATAAAACAAAGTCGCTTTCTCTGTCCCTATATCCCTATGTATGCTTAAGTCTTTAAAACTACGCAACGGATTTTGATGCGGTTTTTTTTAATAGATAGAGTGATTCAAGAGAAAGGTTTATATGCATAACTAGCCGATCCCGCGGCTTTGCCTGTGCTAAATCTAGGGAAGAACCCGAGCGAAGCGAGGGCGAGTTGCTAGTATATGATATAATCGTTTGTACGTCTGTACCAAGTTCGTCAGTATGCCTACGGTTAATGTTGCCCAATTTACGCTTTCCCCTTAATTGGAACCTATGTATGATAAGTGTTTTCAACGATGAATAAAACGACTATATACTGGTCGTATATAGTAGATAAAAGGCAGTAAAATTTAATGCATTTTTTTTATTTTCTAGCAGAAAGCTCTCTGCAAAAACTGTTTTATAATTTTATGTTAATAATTATACTAACAATTACTACATTTCCTGCACACGGATAAAGTTTAACTAAAGCTCAATTCAAAGAATAAGCGTATAAGTTGGACAAACTGTAATATGATTGTATTACATTTTATGAATTGTTTAGATTATAGAAATAATTATAAGCTAGAATTTTAATTAACCGTATACCTACTATTATAATCGTAGATATCATTCAAAAGCATGAGTGCATAACGACAATGATAAAATAATTGTAACAAAGCCTTTGTAATAGAAATTTGAATATGTATGTATTTTATTATAAAGTAAAAAACGTATAATATTTTTGGAACACTTTGTTTGTTTAAAAAAACACGCCCAAAAACAAAAAAATATCCATATACACTAAATATAAAATATTATTCAAATTGATAGAACCATTTCCGAGATAGATATTTAAAAGGTAAATAAACTTAATTTAATTTATATAAGTAGACCTACATTATTACATTTATATAACAAAAAATAAAAATCTAACTAACAAAAATAACAATCTATTTAGATATTTCATAATGTTATTGTATAGCTTTGTTCATATTATAATTTTAATATACTTTTTTTTATTTACAGGGACGAAATTTTGCAAGCATCATCAAAAGTTTCCTATCATCATACGCTAACCTTAAGGACTTTGAAAAGGAATACAAGACTGATACAGGAAGAGACGCATATGAGAAGACGCTCTCGAATATGAAGAAACGATTTCCGTATTACATAAAGGAAATGCAAGGTGTGGCTGATGGGGCCGACGTTCCATTTCATCAGGTACTCACACTGTTAGCTTGCCTCTAAAATATTCATCTACGACAGTCATAAATACATACATATGTGTTATGTATGTAATTATTGGTGTAATCGTTCAAGTTATATTTAGGTTACCTAAATTAGGTAGGAATATTTAATGCAGTGGCCCTTTTTTCAAGTATAATTGAATAAGTGATGCACTACTTTTAAATCTCGTTAATTATAAGTTATAGATACGAAAGCTACATTCACATCGGCGTAAGGTGAAAAATTAATTCACTGTTCATTACTTTTGTGTTATACAATAGTTCTTGTAGTAACGAACGGCCAAGCCACATATTTTGACTAAGGTGTAGAGTTTGTGAAGTTAGGCCTTGTAGAGTTAGGGCGTGTAGTGTTAGAAGCTTGGCTCTACATGAGATCTGATAACTTTTTGACAGTGCGAGTCATATGGGCTCGTCTTGGCAACATTTTACATGAAAATGTTTTTGGTGGGATTTCATTTCTTTTTGTAAGTTGTTTGTAACAAAATTTTTTTTTATTTTTTTCTTCTTTTTTTTTTAACAAGGAGTACCTATACATATATATATCTGGGGGCACCAAGTTTTAGATTATTAAATTAGACCTCTAGCGTCATCAAAATTTAATTTAAAATTACAGGTCTCATACAAACTCCCATCCCCTAGTTTAAGGGGTTGGGGGATGAAAGTTACAAGTTTTATAATTTTTTTGTTGTTTGTGTGCTAATACTAGCTTACATACAAAATTTCAGCTTTCTAGGACATTAGGAAATACCTTAAGAATTTTGATGATCATCAGTGAGTCAGTGACGAAATCAGCGTTTTTTAGATATAAATAAAATCTGAAGTATAAAAGCTAATGTAATTAAAACTTAATATGTTCAATAAGTCCGCTATTGACAATATATCCCGAAAATTTTGTTGATCTAGCATAATCCAAACCCAAGTTATGAGGGTTCAAAAAAACGACGAAGCGCTTCGAGAAAAGGTAGGTAGTGCCCGTGCGCTTCGCTTGGCTCGTCTTGGCGGGGGCACTACCGTGCCCCCAGATAAGAATACTACACAAAATATAATGCACCTACTCAAAAAAAGTATTCAAAGTTTTTTTAATAGTAGGTAAAACCAATCATTGTGAAACTAATTTAATTCCCATAACTATTCCCCCCTCCCTATTCTCCTAATACATCCTATTAATTCAGCCCTTTTTTTGACGTCCCACTGCTGGGCACGGGTCTCCCTTCAATACGAGGGAGATTAGGCCATAGTCCACCATGCTGGCCAAGTGTGGGTAATCGTGTTAGAAATGATTTGCACATGAAAATATCAGAGGTGTATCTAATCTATAGGTATAGACCCGGATTTGAACCCGCTTCACTCGGTTAATCGAGCGAGCGCATCACCACTGCTCATGAGGCATTAAATGCTGTGCTAAAAGACAGTACCTATTTAAGGGTAGTATTTAATAGAGCGTCGTAATATAGGCTTTAATTCCAATTTAGTTATACATAATATAGATTGTTATACAATAGTGATTGTATATGTATTAAGATAATTTAAATTCATTGCAGCTTTTCCTCTTGCAAATGGATGATATAATTGGAACCATTAACGACAATCATATACCTCGCAATGATACCGGAGGCTGCAGTTCACTGGCTATTAAGACCTCTAACAATGTAAGTAACGTCTACAAACGCATTATAACTTATGCAAAAGTCTAGTCTAATCGTATTATACTCGTACATATGAAATAATAAGCATATTATTAATCCTTCTTCATCAACCTTCATATTTAAGAAAATACTTTTATTGAATTATGTTCTTTTTTTATTATTTGAAAACGTGCCAATTGAGCACAAATTACTTCACTACTGTCATCTAAAATATCGACCGTAAAATAACATTATTATGTTTAGTGTTTACGTAACTGAAAACTTCCCGCGTGAAACTTATATAATGTGCGCACTATAGACTAATTTGTAGTTTTTCTTCATTTCAATGCCAACACAATTTTGTATTGCTCTAGTACAAAAACAAGCTTTTTTTGCATCTATGATGCCATGAAGTATGAATTATCTTAACAAATTTTCCATAAGATTTCATACAGGTTTCATGTTTAAATTTCAATTGCACAAATTATAATATTTACTGAAATACATTTACTTTTTAATAAACAGGATTTTGTGTTTCCAAAATGTTTATTTCATAGCACACACTTATACCCACATTAAAATTATAATTTCGGTCAACAAATAAATCAAACTCTTTTATAGCTAATAAAAATTATACATTGGAACATATAACCTCCTCCTTTTTTAAAGTCAGTTAAGTAGGTCAATTCACTAATTGGTATACTGTTTTGTCGTATTAAAGAATCTGATATTATCTCATTGGGCGTAAGAGTATACCTTAATTAATGACCAGACGAATAATTACCGAACGAAAATCACTATTGAGCCAATTTTGGTACAAAAATAACAGCCGAGAAACTGGATATTTTTTATATCGTTAAAAGGAAATATCTTTAATTGCCAAGAAAAACAAACTTCTTCTAGCATGATTTTACAATTCAACGAAAAATACAATAAGTTCAACAAAATGCATTTAAACCTCATATACAAATTTTGATTTAGAGAACGGAGTTAAAACAGTAAATAATAATAAAATATATTTTTAAAATATTTATGTTCTTTCAGGCTGTTTTAGGGCACACCGAAGATGCTTTTAGTGAAACACTCAATCATTTCTACATCATGTCAGCGCATATTATACCGACCGATGAAGACAAGGCGAATGGGGTAAGCCAACGTCAAAAATTTTAAAGATATGTTACCTTTTACATATATTATTATGTAATTATTATAATATATGACTTGTTGCAATTAAAAGTAAAAATATGGAAATCATTATGGGTATAAATATGTAGGATGTATGTTCATCTATCTACAGGAGATCTCTTTTTAGGGTTCCGTAATATAAAAGGAATAAACGGAACCCTAATAGGATCACCTTGTCTGAATATCTGTCAGTCTATCAAGACCCTTTATCACGGGAACGCTTGGAGGTATCGAGTTGAAATTCAAACCATATACACAGGTTTACAGTCCTTTATGCCACATAAAACGTATATTTTGACACTCTCAAGGGAATCAAAACGTATAGAGAATTTTCAGTTGACCTAGAACTATGAAATTTGGCAAGTAATATGGTCTATTAATACTAGTACAGAGAAAAATTTGAAAATTATACATTTGTAACTAAATCATAAAAAATATACGAGTACGTAGTCTTTATTTAAAGTGCGTAATCAATCAACGATGCTTAACCAAGCAACAGTATGCGTAGCATGTATGTGGAAATGTAAGCTACGAGTATGCGCAATATTTAAGTGATTATAAACAAAATTTTATCTCATGCTGCAGGCCATTGAAGAAAGATTCGCATCTTTGTGCTATGCGGGTCATCTCCCCGGATACACGATGGGATATAATGAAAATGGCTTAGTATTCTCTATTAATACACTTAGCCCATTGGTACTAAAACCTGGAAACACCCGTATGTACCTACACTTTTATTCAATATATAAATATCGTAAAAGATTTAAGTACAATATTAAACACGTCAATAAATAAAGGAAATATCTCAAAAGAATAAGAGATTCTTTTGAGACATTTCCTTAAATATTGATATTTGACATAAATGAAGTCACATTCTTGATCCGTTTCTAATTTGAAACAAATTTCAGCACGTACTTTTATCACGCGAGCTCTGTTAGCGTCCAAGAGTTACGCAGATGCTGAGAGGATTCTGCGAGATGAGGGATTAGGTATCGGCAACGGCTTTTCAATTAACATGATATGGAGTAATAAAGATGGAGAACGAAAGATATATAATGCTGAAGTTGCACCTGATCTTAAGGGCGATAGGTCCAATGTTAACATACATAACTACGTTGACGAACCATTGGTACACACTAACATGTAAGTGGAATATATTTTAAAACTAACGTTAATCCACTCACTAATCCAAGCTCGTGTTCATGAATACAGTATATTTTGTGTTTAAAATCCTGTTCGCAAGAGAATAATCCATCAATACGTATCGTATTTACAAAACATATTTTTCTGCAAATAGCGCAGAAATCTGAGCACTTTCATAGCACGATTAATGCCGGGTCTGTTTTTAAAACAAAACACCACTGATACGTTATACATCCATACTTCGAGGAATTCACTTGTTACTTTGTACGCACTAATATTAACTACTAGTAAAATAAACAATAAAACATTTTTTGCCTACTTTGTATTTACTAATATTATATCTATTTATCATAACACTGAGATGAGACTGACAGAAGTTATTTCATCATCAGCCCTTTTCAACGTAGGGCAGTAGTAGTAGGAGAGGGATCAGGCCATAGTCCACCGCGCTGGCCTAGTGCGTGTTGGCGGACTTCACATGCCTTTCGAAATCTTGTTAGGTTTTCTCAGACATGCAGATTTCCTCGCGATGTTTTCCTTCACCGTAAGACAAGTGGTAACCATGATATAAATGATGATGGCACATGAAAATATCAGAGTTGCGAGACCCGGATTTGAACCCGCATCACTTGGTTATCCAAGCGACCGCGCTACCACTGGGCTACCACTGACTTAGAGAAGTTATACAAAAATAAATTATGTGAGCGGAGCTGCGGGAAACAGCTGGTATCAATTATAAATAACATTGTATTACTGTGCATAAATCTTTAACACCTACAATTTCAAAAAAACATTATTGTGTTTACATTGTTACACTTCATAATACGCAGCTCGGTAGTCTGTACAGAAAAATAATGGTACAAACGTGACATTTTAACGTTGGGATGGATTAACATGATATTTTTATAAAGATAGTACTTATGTGGGCTGGAATCATACCGAGACTTTTAAAATATTGCAAATATTTTACCAAATAAAATATATGAAACTAAGCAGTTGCTTATATATAGGTACCTACCCCTTCCTTAGGTATATTTCAATAACTAGTATTGAATAGACTATATGTATATATACAACTACGTACAACATAAATACATTCGTATAGAAAAAAGTATGTTAATAAAAAATGTATCTCACTTGAGAAATGATTAATGATTGACCCCCATTGAAACTTCCACCCCTTCTTTCTACGGATGACTCTATTGAACTAGATATTGTATTTTCCCGAGTTAAAGGTATCTCTCAATATATAAAAGTACTTTGATATTATAGAAATATAAGTATATGTATATTGTATATTGTATACTAAAGGTATCATAAAACAGTAAGTTATCGAAATCTATACATACAGAAAGTTCACACGAAAACAATAGTTATTAAAATTTTATCTGATAAAGATCAACATGTAGGCACACTGACTAACAAGAAAGTCTTTCATTCAGGCGTAAAAACACACTAATTGGTTCTGTTGAGTCTTACTTAAACCTTAAGAGATACGTTAAAATAATGTACATGAAAATTGTTGGTCTTTAAAAGGCCAACAGAAAAGTCTACTGTAGCATATGTCTATCACTTAAGTTACACTCGCAATAACTATACTATATATACTAAAATTACTGACGATTAGGTTTATAATTGTGGTGACTGACAAATTCAGTTATGCTTTCATGCGGTTGTCTATATGTGACTATTTATTCTATTCTAAACTTCCTTCTCCGCTATAAATACGGCACTCATGTTATTTTTTTAAAATCTAATAATTTATGTTTCAATAGATACCAACGGATTAATATAAGAGAAGTTATTGGGCCAATAATAGACAGTAGTACTTATCGCCTCAAAGTGATTCACTCGCACCAACCGCCTCAGAACCAGAAGGACGTGAAAGATATCCTGTCGGACACCACTGGAGAAGAGTTCCAAATATTTCAGCAGAAACCGGATTCCATTATTAGAACTATCGCTGCTGGTAAGTTTTTATCTTCGATTATTATAATTTACATACTCATGAACTAACGTACGATATACCACTCGCAAGCTAATAATATTGTTAAAAATTTATTGGATTTGTGGCATAACTACGAACTATACCTACATACTAAACGTTTCCGTGTCTTAAAGGACGTGATATCATACGATTTATTTCCGTAAAGCATTTATAATGGTAAGCAAAATGTAACAAACATCCTGAGACCTTTGCCCAGCAGTGGGACATTAAAAAGGGCTGAACACAATACAATATATTATGTATTTATATATATACATGAGTTTGTATATTTCAAAAGATTTCTTAGTTTTGGGAAAATGTTAATTCTCAATAAATTTTAGCAGCTTTATAAGTAAAGGAGTATTCTGAGTCATGTAAAGGTAAATTCGAGAAGCGTTGATATGAATTGTAGTCATATTTGTTTTTCTTTAATTATTTGATAAATACAATTTCATATGAATTATTGTATTCGATAATCAATTACATATTGATTGTTTAAATATTTATCTAAAAACTACATAGATATATTATGAGTAACATTTATAAGTACTTATATTATCACAAGCGCTACATACATCTAAATAAGGTCATATTTGATTATATTTATAACGTATTTAAATAAGTAGTTTGATAATGAACAATAAATTTTAAAGTTAAATTTTCGCACAAAAACCTGTCGAATCAGGATGTACGATCAAAAAAAATCGTAAATGAATGATTTTTGGTAGTGCCTACTTTAAAAACGCGACTAGGTTAAAATTATGATGATAAACCTAGTCGAATCATTGAATATGTTTTGGAAAATAATAATGACTCTTATTAACGATATTTTTGTCTGTCTGTGACGTCATCACGACTTAACCATTAGATATTGATGTTTGCTATTATGGTGGACAGTGGAAGCCCAGCGGTAACACGCTCGCTTGTATAACCAAGTGATGCGGGTTCAAATTCGGGTCTCGCACCTCTGATATTTTCATGTGCGAATCATTTCTATCATGATTACCAATTATTATCTTACGGTAAAGGAAAACATCGTGAGGAAACCCACGTGTCTAAAAAAACCTAGCAAGATTTCGAAAGACATGTGAAGTCCGCCAACACGCACTAGGCCATCGCGATGGACTATGGCCTGAACCCCATCGTACTGAGAGAGGCCCGTGCCCAGTGGGACGTTAAAAAGGGCTGATGATGATGATGATTATGGTGGCTGGTTATCAAGGTTAACATGTAGAGTATTTTTACTGCCGGAAAATATCACATTTCTGAGAAATCCGTAGTAATTGATAAAAGTAGATATTTATTTTATAGACGAACCCGAGCGGGGCGAGAGTGAGTGTCTAGTATAAATATTAAACCTTAAACTAGTATAGAGAACAAATTTATATTTTGACATAGGTTACATATAAAACACCTATGACTTTTAAAAATGTAGAGAATATGACTGGAAGTTGATAATTAAGGTCATAAATTAGATTTTTTGTATAAATCATCATTTCATAATTTTTTTTCAGGTCTCTTTGATTTGGACCAGATGACATGGAGTATCTTCATCAACAAGCCAAACATTTCAGAACCGGTCGCCATTTTGCCAATACGGTTCTCGCTGTTAAACAAAACTAATTAATAACTTCTAGTTAATATTTAAACACCTACTTACTTACGGTGTTTATAATTTATTTGTCGTTATAAATTACTCGAATTGGTTAGCTTGAGATTACGCATATATTATAATCTTAACGTGGTTTGTTTATATATAACACGTAATATAGTAGGTACTTCCTTAGATTTACGCTAGTACTTGACACCTTCTATAAGAATATCTTTTTAAATTTAGTCGCGGAGATATTTTAATTTTTGGTTCCCGACATTTCGAATGCTTTACAGCGATCACAGTCACGGGATAAACTAAAGCTTAGAGGTATCAATATCATTATAAAGCTGCTACAGACAGTCTACCCATAAAACATGCAAAATTAATTTCAAAAATACCAAAACTTTGATCACGGGAGAGGTATTCCGAACATTCTAAACTTCGGGAACCAAAAATCAAAATAAATGCGCGACAAAATCCAAAATGCTAGTTTTATTTAAAACAGATAATATATTGACACTATTGTTTTACTGAGCAACAGTCACGACCAGTCAGATGAATCCCATATTTTACTGATATCTAAGTAAGTAGGTATAACTAAATTTAAAATGCAAATACTGGATTATAAATAGTGAAATGTAGGTATACATTGCTAGGTCAGTACTGTATTAAATAATATAGTAGTGTCTTAGAGATCACTAACCTAACCTAACCAACCGGATACGATTTAGCATTAATAAAATTATCATCGTACTAAGTAGACAAAACTTTCAAGACTAAATTGAATTACAAGTGAAATATTTTAACTTCTTTTTTGTCTTCGTCGTAAGGACAATATAGAAATAAGAAGTAAACTTTATTTTATTAAAGAAAACACATAGCTTAGATTTCATCTTATAAATATTTATTTTGTGTGGTGTGAGTAAAATAAATAAAAATTATTTGATCTTAAAAACACGTATTTCATTTATCCATCCTACACTTTTTTGTGTTTCAGACGTGTTAAATATTAATAATTACTTTAGTGCCATACATGATACAATGTACATAATTTGTAACTATTGTACATGCATATTTTAACAATTTTGCATTAATTATACAAAAATAATAGAATTATTAAATTTTATTAAAAAAAGGTTGACGAGTATCATAAGATTTCAACTAAACTTCCAATAGTAAGTAGTGTACCTTACATTTTGTTATACTGTTGTTGGCCTGTATTATACTAATAGCCTGTTGCTTGGGAAGCCGAGTGAAGCGGGTTTGAATCCACAGCCTTGCACGTCTTCACGGTACTTACATAAAAAAACGCGAATCATTTATAACATAATTACCACTGGCTACCTGCACGTCTGAAAGAATCTAGCAAGTTTTCGAAACTAGTATTAATATACTTCAATACGTATGACATAATGGACGAGGCTTAACAGAGCTGAATAACTTTTCAGTTTCAGATTTTGTATTTAAAGGATCAATATTTTTGTTATAATAAGTCAATAGATAAGACTTAGGACTTTAGTTTTATCATATACCTTATACCTATTTTTAAAAATTAAGGAATGCCCAGGGTTTTATCCAGATTGTAAGATAATTACAGAGACAGCGCTCAGTCTAAGACTAGTAATCTGCGTTGAATATAATATTATGTATTATAGTGCACTCTCTATTCTATTCCGGTGGGGCAATCCTATTTCGGGTTCGAGTCCCGCTGGGAGCATTCATTTGTTGAGCACGAATGTGGAATGTACTCCAATCATAGGAGTTTATATTTATAATATGTATATATATATATATGTGTAGTGTATCAACTATCTCGTATCCGTAACACAAGCCTCGGAGCTTACCACGGAGCTAGATAGTGCTGTGTGCAATAACGTGCCAACATAATTATTTATCTGGTGCAGGACCGACGGTCTGAAGGGTTGTTCTTGGCACCGCCGCACCGGGTTTGTAGCACTGCCAACTTCCTACTCGTATCTATGGCGTGTTATAAAAATATTCTTGAAAGTTAAACTCAGTATCGAAGCTTTAAACGATCCACACTAACCCCTAAACCATTCAGGCAATTATACCTTTATCTTATATTCGTATTCATTTACTTTCGTTGCTCATTTCATTCGTTGACATGATTTACTTAGTACCATTCTATCACAATTTATATATACTTTCGAAACATTTCAAGTATACTTACAGACAGACTAGACGCAGTAATACGATTGGCTTAGTTTGTAGAGACCCTACATGCTGTGCCAGCGGGTAGCACAATTTCCGCTGGAGGCATTAATTTTTTGATAAGATAATCTAATATTGATTAGCAGGTAAATTTGCACTTTAGCCAGAGGCGCTTATTATAAATATAATATGTGTATTTAAAGAGAACTATCTGGTATTCATTACAATATAAGCCTCATTGCTTACCTTGGAACTAGGTGGCGCTATGTGTTCATGTCCCAACGTTATATATTATTTATTTAATTTGCTAAGCAAAAATACTTATCTAATACCCTGTCTTCAGATTTGAACCTAGACCTGAAAAATCAAATATCTGATGAAGTACCAGGTTCTTTAGTCATTCTAAATTAGATAAATTCCTTCTGTATCAAACTGAAATTTAATATTTTACTTAACATATCTATCGTTTGTAAAAATACACTTTAATCCTGAAAAGATCTGCGACCGGGACTATAGAACATCTTTATATTTGTATTTAGAATATAGATAGAAATAAAAAAATATAAGTATTTTAATCTATATGCATACTTTCTATTATTTAGATAATGAATTTTGCAATTTGTAGGAGTAACTTTGTCTTAAATCTTAATCTAACACAAGCTTTCTACCTATACGTTGTCTGGGATCCTTGTCGTTAGTGCCTATAAAAATAATTACAGACTGAATGTACTTTGTCAAAATCCAAGTCCCAATGATGTTGTTGATGTTTCTTAATATATGTATCTAGATTCTAGTCCACTAAGTAATATATAAATATATTAAGTTCAATGAAATTAAATTATCACACTTCTTGTAAAGCAAGTATTCATTGCTAACCAGTTATTTTATCTCTTTTATTAGATGTCATAATAATATTATAATAACATTCATAACGATCTTAACAAAAACATTTTCTCCTATTTGTATATTAAATTCCATAGCAAAGAAACAAAATTAAATTTAGAAGATCGAACAAAGTGGATGGACAGCAATTAAGTTAATAACATTGTTATATAATATTACGGAATAAAAAGAAACAATGAAACGAAAATCGAGGAAATTAACAGCTTTTCACTAAATGCAATTGAAAGTATATACGTACCTACTAACATCAAAAAATCAATTTTTGAAATTAACGTCTGAAATGGCTGGACCAATTTTGACGACCTTCACTCGCACACATAGCTAACGTTATAAGGAGTAACTTAAAGGCTAATTAATAAATTCTATTTTATTTAACTAGCGGAATACGGCTTCACTCGCGCTAAATCTAGGGACGAACTAGAGCGATGTGAGGATGAGTCGCTAGTGTTATTAATACAATACCTTTTTTTTATATTTTAAGCGATATTATTCAATTTTGACACCGACTACTTGTTATAATGGTGCGTAGGTAGCATTATAAGTAACAAGGTTATATCTCATAAGGCAGGCTATAACAAACCCGAAATCCATTCAACCTTCAGTTCAGAATCAAAAGTGAAAGTTGCATAAAAGGCAATTTAAATTTATTACAACAACAAAATGTATACTCTTAATTATTAATAAAAAGCTTCAATCTAATGATCAGGGTAATAAAATTATCAAAACATCAATACCTATTACCTACATATAAGTAAAATTAAAAAAAACAAATAAATTTAAATTTTAGTCTATTTGTCTGTCTGTTTGTTCTGACTAATCACTGAAACGGCTGGACCGATTTTGACGGAACTTTCACTCGTATAATAATGTTCTCCGACCGATTGGCCGGCCATGGCGGCCAATCTCATTGAGACTGGCCTACTGCGCAGGAGATATTATAGTGCACAAGTGTATGCGCAGACACAAGTGCAGTCTCTATTCCTATCACTCTCATACTCCGGTGGGACGACTACTCGACACGACCAGTGAGAGCTAAGGCGCAGGACCGACGGCTTTTCTTGCTCTCCGAGGCACGGGGGTGACTCACCGCCAACTTCCCAACTTCGGGCTATTACTGAGGCTTACTAAGCAGAAAGACTCAATAATTAAACTTGGCCCGACCTGGGAATCGAACCCAGGACCTCTCGATGTATGACCGTACATGCTAGCCACTACACCACCGAGGCAGTCAAAATCAGTCACTCGTATATAGCTAACATTATAAGGAGTAACTTAAGCTACTTTTATTTTAGAAATTTTATTTATTTTAGCAGATCCAGCGGCTTCGCTCGCGCTAAGTCTGGGGACAAACCCAAGCAAAGCAAGGGCGAGTCGCAAGTATATA
Organism: Boloria selene; assembly: GCA_905231865.2. NCBI lineage: Eukaryota > Metazoa > Arthropoda > Insecta > Lepidoptera > Nymphalidae > Boloria > Boloria selene. The sequence goes on from HG993131.1 coordinate 7,846,159, forward strand.
TAATAAAATTCTAACTTAGTCAAGTTGTACCTACATTGTTATGGAACAAGTAATAAATAGTATAATATGGCCAGCTACGTACATAAATAATAATACCTTGTGTATTTTACATTTCGACCTCTTGGTATCTGCTATACTGCAACAGTGAACATACATAAAAACGAACCAGAGCAAAGCAAGGGTAAGTTTATGACGCCATGTCTTTTTAACCGACTTCAAAAAAAGGAGGAGTCTCAATTCGTCGGGGACTCTTGTTTTTTTTTCTATGTATGTTCCCCGATTACTCGACGATGGCTAGACCGATTTGGAAAATTCTTTTTTTGTTTGAAAGGGTATAGTTTCTAGTTGGTCCCATAGTCACCAAGTCACGATCAGATGATGGGATCCTAGGGAATCCTTTAGAAAATATATTTCCTAATATATTTTCTAAAGCTGTTCAAGAATTTGTGATGATGTAAGGTATATCTCTCAATGGTTAGGAGTTGAAAGAAAATTCTTTTAATATCATACGTACTTATGAACTGATAGTCGTATTTCTTCAGGATATTAGGTTGATTGATAATAGAAGGTAAATCTTATTAACGTCTACGAGTTACGTAGAAAAATAGACGTGGACAAATCTCGATTGACTATTGTCGTTCATTTCAAAACTTCGCTGACTTATTGGAGCAGTAGTTTAGTTAGCCTACCAATATTATATTTAAACATAATATCTTATTTCCACATAAATATAAATTTATTTCCACATAAATATAAATTATTTTAACAAAAATGAAAACCGACTTCAAAACGTTACAAATCGAAACTAAAAAGAAAAAAAATAATTTTAATTACTTAGTTATTGTTGGAGTCGGTGCCAGCCAAAGCAAAATAATCTTAATACAATTTAATTAATGTATCAATTTGCAAATATAATCAAAATATCCGTTCGAAAGTTCATTGCAAAGGCAGGATAAAACTGTCCTTCTTGGCTGGCACCGACTCCAACAATAACTAAGTAATAAAAAAAAATTTTCTTTTTAGTTTAGATTTGTAATGTTTTGTATATTATTATGTTTTATGTAAGGAATTAAAAATAAACTTCATCAGCTATACTCCTTATACTCTTAAATACAAAAAGGACTTTATAATGCTTCAGTAAAAAAAAGATATGATATGTATTTAAGTTTATTAATAACTATGAAATAAGAGAAATTTAGTATACACTGTTACAGTAATATGAAAACAAAATTAATTTTCCTTTAAAATATTTAATTAACTCAAGTTAGTTTATTATGAAATGGATTTCATAGATTCACATATTTTCATAATATAACACAATGTATATTATAAGGTATTAATAATTCTTTAATATTGTAAGTACTACTTTATCTATGTTAGCTAGTAGCATCATATTCCATTTAAATGCAGGGATAAAATAATAACATTTTACATATTAGATTCATACAGTTATACAAAAAACCACCTAAAAGCTTCAGGGATTTAAGCTGTCTATCACATGAATGATGTTATGTACACTATCACATGAGGATGACCTCATATCTGTAACCATGAGTTACTTATATATATGGGTAAAGTCGATATTTGTGTGTTTAATGTAGTTATAATTACTTTATGAAGTACCTTCAGACAAAAGAATTCCTTAATGGCTAACAGTACTGACACTAAGTTTTCCATATTTATCCATTTAATTTTTATTGCTTACATGTTTACATTTATTTATTTAAATGTATAATAATCACTCCATCTAGTAGCTTGCAAACTTTTTTTAATATAAGCTTTTATCTATAACATTAGATTTCAAAAGATCAGATCTGATTTTTTTTTATTTCATACAAAATGTAAATATAAACATGTTTATTTTTAAATAAGTAGAATACTACTTTTCTAATTTAGAAAAAATATTCTTAATAAAGTTACATAACTTATCTCTGTAATAAGTCGCCAACTCCATATATCGCCGCACATACTTATGTGTTTATGATCTTGAATCATTTACAGATAAAGTTTATAATAAATGCACGGATTTATTGTGTAAAATCCTTTAGTTATTTTTTGCAAAGTTATTTTTGTTGATTTTAAGTTAAATTTTAATGGAGTTAACTACTTATTAGTAAACAAATATTTACAGTTTAACCGCAGCCACAACCACCTCCACCCATTGGAGGTGGGGCAGGACCGGAACTGGAAGGACCAAAACCACCAAATTTTCGCGAGGGAGGCTTGGGAGGCCTGAAAAGTTTAACATATATTAGAAAAAAACATTCATACTATAATTTACAGCAAATCTAATATAATTGTATATGTACTACTATAATCATGAGATACATAATTCTATTATTAAATAATATTTTTTAATAATTAGTTTTAGCATCCCACTGCTGGGCACGGGACTGCATTCAATAAAAGAAGGATCTGGATATAGTCTACCATTCTGGCCAACTGCAGATTGATGAACTTCACATGTCCTTGAAAACTTACCTAGGTTCTCTCAGAGATGCAGGTTTCCTCACTATGTAAGCAGTAACCTTCAGTGTAAGTCAAATGCTAATCATGTTAAAAATGATTCATAAATTAAAATAAAAAAATATCAGAGGATTCAACCTTGAACAGACTTTGAATGTTGAACCAAATGTGAACCCACATCACTCAGTTATAAAAGTGAACGCGTCTTTTCTGGGCAACCACTGTCCTCCTCATCAATTTATTTAGTAAAAACTATTTACAAATATAACTTACCCGCTACCAGGTGGACGAAAATCTCTCACATATTTGTCCCCGTGTTTGTTAAAGTTTGGGTTGATAAGAGTCTGAAACCTATAAAATTTAATTTTAGTATTTAATAATACAAAATAAACCTAAAAAATTGAATAGTATAAGTAGTCCTTTAAGTAGTAATTATTACTATATGTTTTTTTTGTTTTTCTTAATCATTTTTCAACTTAAGTTCAAGAATAGAAAGTCGCTTATGTCAAGATTTGTATTGAATATATAAAATTTCAACTACCAAATGATTTATATGAACTATAATTTAAGTTTTGGCACCAACCTCAAATATAATAGTAAGCCCCTAATTATTTTGGTACCTTGTTTTGTTTTATTTTTAGTGGTTAACTTAGTTCATATAAAAAAAATTAAAACCCTAAATTTTAATGTGGATGTCTTGAAAACAATTATGTTTTCTCTCTGACATCATACCTGTCCATATCATAAAAACTACTGAAATGATTTTGATGAAATCTTGAGTTCCCTAAGTTGAAATGAATGTGACCAAAAAAATCATCACAATCCAATTACTGGTATTAATAAAATGCATTGACAAACATACAAACTATATCATTCAATTTTTAAATGGTTTCAAAACCCTAAATAAAGTAACATATACATCATAGACATCAAATTAATAAACTTGTTTTTATAATCAGTTAAAAATAATGTACAATCTAATTATCATTTTATGTACCACCATATTACAATCTGTTTGGTTAAACTGATTAACAGTAAAATTATGAATCAAATTAATAGTATGAGTCACTTACAGCAAATAGATGAAATTGACTATACCCCAAAACCAGCCAAAAATGTTAAAAGGATTTTGCTCTACAACAGTACCATCTGAAACGATAAAATTATATCCATATATTTAAGTTACTTTATGATTATATCACAGTAAATTTTTTGTAATACATAAACTCTTCAAGGACATTATACTAGTGTGAGAGTAACGTATATCTGTAGATATATAATATAATGAATATATTAATACTAAAAGTTATATTTATACATCATACATCAATTACACATAAATTGTTATCGCAGTAAATGTATGATAAAACATTGACACAAATTTCAACAGGCCAAAATGATAACATAGAACTTTACAGTCAGAACTTAAATCTAAAATGACGTGGTCTTAATACTTAGATATTATTAAATTACCTCCTTTCACGTAAACCATTTTCTAATGTTTCCTTAAGGTTTTTATCTATTCACTATTTTAGCGAAAATTGGGTTCGATGAATAATTATAACACAAAAAGAAAAAGAAACAAACTTTTAAAACTGAGTGACAAATAATAAATATGAAATGACAATTAATTTACAATTATTTACATTTTGTGTTACTCATTATTAGGTGTTACTAGTTACATATGTATCAATAACTCTATGGTAGTTACATTCTCTTTGGTATATCTATACTGTTAATTGTTGTTTTTAAAATAATTTATCCCCAAGTACAACCAATAGGGAAAGGCAAAGGACTATAGTCCATACAGCCTTCTATATTGTTTATTGACAATTGACATAAATACAGTTCGCGTCACGTAAATAGAACGCTGGAAGAAAGTGGTGGGGGGTGTGTTTGCGCATCGGTACATTCGCATACGAAATTCCTAAGCCTATTCTTTTATTTTTGAACTAGCCTTTCGCTCACGATGTATATTGATTATTGGTAGGTACATTGAAAAATATATTAGATAGAATGTAATTAAATAGAATTCTATTAATTAATAAAATATGTTTGATTCAGTGTAGAATGTTTAATTTACTTACAAAAAATTAAATTAATTCGCTTAATATATTTTTTATATTATTAACAGCATTATGATCAGACTCTCTCTTTATAAAACAATATACGTCAAAAATATTTTTTCACTATTATTTATATAAAATATTTCGTAATTAATAACTTTTGTGTGCGCGATGGTATTTTAAACTGACAAACCAATAGCGAGCCGGAAAGCATGCGGCGCGTGTCTCGACGTCCCGCGCCCCGCGTCTTACCACCAAATTGGCCTATAAATCGTCTCTGCGCAACTTGACAGCCAGCGTTCTTTTTACATGACGCGAATTATATTATAATATTAAACTTGCCACTACATAATCTTGAACGGTGGATGTGGCTAATATGAAAGCTTTGATACTAAAAAGACACTTAAAGACTGAATAGAAATATTTATTAATACTTTAACATTTTGAATCTATTTCTGATAGAATGGAGTCATTAAAAAATTAATATAGAATTACAAAATTATGTCGGATAACTAAAACATGTTACTGCTTTGAGAGCTTCTTACGTAATTTTTGGAGCATAATTTCAGCTCGCGGGCCGGAGTCTGTTTGTACGTGCGAAATGACCTCTGTTTCCAACGTCTCCGCCACCTTGAAGACCCCACATTTTCTACGATTTGGGTTATCGTAGATACAGGAATCGAAAAGATCCTGTATTCCTGTATCTACCGATCGCACACAGGTGACCAGGAGACAACTCGATTATTTGAACATCTCAGAGAGGCCGCTGATGTGGCTATCCAACGGTACCCCACCGCGCAGCTTGTCTTTCTGGGGGACTTTAACGCCCACCATGAAGATTGGCTGTTCCCATACCAGAAGACGGACCATGCTGGGAGAGAAGCGTGGAAGTTTGCGGTGTCACTTGGACTCTCCCAGTTGGTTGACCAAGCGACGAGGGTACCCGATGTGGACGGCCACACAGCTAATTGTCTGGACCTTCTGCTGACAACTGATCCGGACAGGTATAACATCCAGGTTTCATCCCCATTGGGTAGCTCTGACCACTGTCTGGTAAAAACTGTATCGTCTTACTCTCCACCTGAAAACAACTCTATTGGTGTTAGACGAGTATGGCAATACAAGTCAGCAGATTGGGATGAGATGCGACACTTTTTTGCATCCTTTCCTTGGCGGCAGGTCTGCTTCTCTTCTTCCGATCCGTCGAGCTGTGCGAATGCTATAACTGATATGGTGCATCAAGCGATGGAATATTTCATCCCATTCTCCGATGTACCTGTTGGTGGCAAAGCTCGCCCATGGTTTAATACCGAATGCATCTTTGCTGAAAAGCGTAAGCATTCGGCTTACCTTACCTGGGCTGATGCTCGAGACCGCAAAGCTCCGGATGTAAGATCCAAGAAGAGAGCCTTTAACTTAGCCGCCAAGTCCTACAAAAAGACATTAAAGAAGGCTCGTCTTGACAGAATTTCACATATTGGCGCAAAGCTCTCTGCTCAACCATCTGGCAGCAGAGCTTTTTTGGTCCCTTGCCAAAGCGGTCGAGTCGAACTTCTGTCGGCCCTCACTCCCACCGCTGGTAAAACCTGACGGATCCCTCGCTCATACGGCAATGGAGAAGGCGAATCTGCTTGCCTCTCTTTTTGCCCAAAATTCATGTCTAGACTCTGGCAATGCTACTCCACCACATCTACCTCACTGCGGGATTTCAATGCCTGCAATTCCCATCACTAATAAGGAGGTAAAGAGAGTATTGTGTCGTCTAGATGTGAATAAAGCTTGTGGTCCTGATGGTATACCAGCGATAGTACTTAAAACATGTGCTCCCGAGTTGTCTACGATACTGACACGTCTGTACCGCCTTTCTCTTAAGACTGGAATAGTGCCTAAATCCTGGAAGCTTGCCAACGTGCAACCAGTGCCCAAAAAAGGTAGCCGTGCTGACCCTGCCAATTATCGTCCGATCTCGATCACCTCCATACTCTGCAAGATTATGGAGCGTGTATTGAACAATCGTCTACTGGCATACCTAGAACAAAACGATCTCCTCAGTGATCGACAATATGGGTTTCGCCAGAATCGGTCGACTGGGGACCTTCTAGTGTATGCCAACCACACTATTGGAGAAGCTCTTGAGCGAAGTGGGGAGGCGATCGCTGTCTCCCTCGACGTCTCAAAGGCATTTGACAGGGTTTGGCACGCGAGCCTTATAAGCAAGCTTTCAGCCTATGGTATATCTCCTGGCCTGATCGGCTGGATTAAAGATTTCCTGAGTGACCGATCACTCAGAGTTGTGGTTGAGGGTTATTCATCTCACCCGTTAATGACCAACTCAGGAGTTCCTCAGGGATCTGTTCTCTCTGCAACCTTGTTCCTGTTGCATATTAACGATCTGCTTGTACCCGGTATCTATGGGTACGCAGACGACAGCACTGTTGTAGAGAGATACCTGCCGAATGCTCGGGCCAGTAGAGATCAAATTCAGTCCGAAAGAGAGGCCATGGTAGAGCGGTTGAATCTCACACTCAGGACTGTCTCCAATTGGGGCGATGCCAATCTTGTGAGTTTCAACACCACCAAAACACAAGCGTGCCTCTTCACCACAAAAAGGAGTCCTTTCATCTTGACTCCTACTTTCCGAAATGTGCCTCTGGAATACACTGACCGTCTGCAGTTGTTAGGAATGGAAATTAGCCCCAACATGAACTACGGGCGGTTCATCGAGTCTAAGGCTAAGGTAGCAGCGAGGAAGGTCGGCATCCTCGCAAAGGTCCGACAGTATTTCACGCCGGGACAGCTTCTTAATCTATATAAAGCTCAAGTCCGGTCGTGCGTGGAATACTGTAGTCACATATGGGCTGGTGCTGCGAAATGCCATCTTTCAGCCTTGGACTCGATTGAGAGGCGTGCGCTGAGGCTTATTGGTGACCCTACCCTGGTAAAAACTAACTTACAAAGACTCGATCACCGACGTAGGGTTGCCAGCCTCTGTGTATTCTATAGGTTGCATTTCGGAGAGTGTGCGCAGGAATTACATGATTTAATTCCCCCATCCCCCTTTCATCATCGGACGACGCGACGAACGGCTGGTCTCCATCCTTATGTCGTGGACATCACACCTGTCCGGACAAAGCGTTTCGCTTCGTCATTTATTATACGTACGGCTAAGGATTGGAACAACCTGCCTGCATCAGTGTTTCCGTCCGATTACAATATGGGTGTCTTCAAGGCAAGAGTGAATAGGTGGCTACTGAATTAGTGCGACTTACCATCTACGACTACGTTACCACTTACCATCAGGTGGAACGTAGTCAAGCACTTATTCAGAATGAATAAAAAAAAAAAAATTATATAATATATGACATATTACAATTTTCACTAATAAAACTAACATTCCAAACTTAAAATAATTCAAACAGAATAAACCAAACAGTATGTATAATCTGAGATTACCATTCAACACATAATGTATATTAATATACAATAATTGCTTATTTACTTAAGCCACCTGTTTAAAAAATACTTTCAATTATGATTTAATAATATTTATTTATATTTTTAAAATTTCAATTTCGCGACTGAAAGTTACATTATGTTATATATATGTACTGTCTAATATCTATTAATATGATTAACATTAAATCTATTAATAATTTAATATGATTAATAGATTCCAGACAGTAGACACTAGAATAGATAACTTTGGCTATTACAATTCTGCGGACTATACAAGTTGCAACACTCGACGACTGCCTTTGCGTGACAAATGACAACTGCCTATCGCCTGACAAGTGACAATTGTGAATTGACATTTGATGATTTTTCTTTTAACTTTTTGTTTGCTTAATGCTTATTGAAATTTAAATTGAACATCAACATGATTACTCATTTAGTTAAACCAAACATTTAACACTAAAATTATCTTTACTTATAGTCAAATATAATAAACTGTTACTATGCCGTTACATGGAATCAAATTAGTAACTTTTGACGCGACAAACACATTGTTAAAATTTCGAGCTCCTCCATGGGATTATTATGCTGCTGTTGCAAATAAACATGGTTTTAAAGGAAACGGTATTAGTATTAAATCAAAAATATTAAACGGCTATAAATATATGTCCAAAGAATATCCTAATTTTGGAAAAAATACGATACATTGGGAGCAGTGGTGGAGCAGAATTATAGAAATGACGTTTCGAGATGAGCTGGATAGTGAGAATATAAATAAAGTTACAAAAAAACTTATAGAAGATTATAAAACAACTACTTGTTGGCTAAAAGCTGAAGGAGCTGATGATTTAGTGAGTCATTTAAAAAAATCTGGCATAACTATTGGTGTGATATCTAACTTCGATCCGAGACTCAGGGATGTTCTACTCAATTTAGGAATGAGTTCTTGGTTTGAATTTGTCCTAACATCTTATGAAGTTGGAATTTCCAAGCCAGATAAAAAGATTTTTGAATTGGCAGAGGCAAAATGTAAAACAAAAGTTAAATCATCACAATGTTTACATATAGGTGATGATATCAACAATGACTTTAATGGCGCTCAATCAGCAGGCTGGCATGCCTGGCTTTTAATAAATGAAGCCCATGCTGATTCACAAACACCAAAAGAAAGATATTCTAGTCTAACAAGTGTTCATAAAAATATTGAACAATGTAATTTATATTTTAACTAGATAAGTATGTAATATAATGTATATGTAGTTAAAGTTATTATCTTAGAAATTCTTAAGTAAAAATTGTTAAATATGAATATAAATATTGATCAATAAATAATAATGATAATAATAGATTATATTTTGCCTTAGAATATCCCAAGTACATATTCCTGTGACCTTTCCCAAGCCTTAAAAATTGTTTTTCCTAGCTCTATTTATTCAACGTTTGCAATGTATCAAAATTGGCCTATAATTAAAAATGGACATAATATTCCTAAAATTCAACATGATCATTTACAGAACTAAAAACTCTACTAAATATAATAGTAACAGCAGTTTTCTGGACACCCAAACTTCTTCAGGTAGCAATCATGTTTTTGGGGCATACAACTTTGAATTTTCATACTTTTATATGTTTACTTTTATTACAGTTTTAGTAAGTGAAAGTCGTGTCAAAATCAGTCCAGCTGTTTCAGTGATTACTCAGAACAAACATTTTAAAAATTGTTATTTTGTTCCTAGTATTGTATATACTTTCATAAGCATTTAGTGAAAAGCTGAAATGAAAAACAGACTCCAATTTTATTTATAGTTTATATGTATAAGTATAGACTAGCAAAAAGCTAAGCTTTGTGAGGGCTCACATAGTTATTCTAACGGGTAATAATTTTTAAGACAGTTTTTTTATTATTATTTTTATATAGGATTATTGATGTTTGGTTTCTAACAATGGCTATGTTTGGTGCTACTAACGTAGCACAAAAACATTTTAACCAATGAACACAAAATTGTTAATATTCATTTTTTTAATGGTTATAAAATTAATATGAAGTTAAATTACTATGTTAAAGCACAAATCTATAGGTGTGATAGATTTTCAGTAAGTGTTCCACTAAATACCAGGTTGTGGGATAGTGTTAAGCTTAGGGCTCGATTCGCTCAGTAGGCCTCATTGTAAAAATTAGAATACAGTGAATAAAGTTTCAAACACTTCTTGATTAGAAGTAATGATTAGTACCAGTTTCTCAACCAATTATGGTCGTGTTATTTTGAATTTATTAGATGATTTTTAAAGACTTCATAAATCATAATCTTTGTACATAAAATAATAAGGAATTCATGAATGCTCATTATAATTCTCTCCTTAACATTTTTTTGGGTGGTACAAAGAAAGAAAACAGTATACTATTTTAGAAGCCTAAGATAATAAAATTATAATTAGTTTATAATCGCAAAAAAAGCTTTAGATTTAGGTAAACCAAGTACCTAGGTACCAAGTTCAAATTTATGTTCCTCCGCTAAATTTCATTACTCTAGACTCTAGAGCACAGATTAAGTATTAGTTACTACGCTCTAGAGTCTATTTAAAAGTGTTGCTAGTTGCTACCCACATGGTATAAAAACGGTATCATCTTTTGAAATCAAAATCTTTTGATTGAGTTGCCTTAAAATTTTTGTTTTTTGTAAGCTCCAAGGGATCGCTGAGTATTTGACAATAATTATTTACCTTTACCTCCATAATGTTTTTAGAAAAATAGTCAAAAAGGGATCCATTTTTTTTTGAGGCAATGAACCATAAAAATAAAAACGCCTAGCATTCCTCAAAATATTTTTCAATTTTTTCACATATTGCCCTAACTTTAAGGACTTTAATGATTAAACTCTTAGTTTAGTATATTTATTTACAAGTCAAGATTTTTCAACACTACCATTTCAAATTTACCCACATTTAAAGTTATCCGTATATTATAAAACTACAATATTTAAAGCAAATTTTGTCGTATGGCAAATGTAAATTTCGATATTTTTTTTAATATTTATTTTTAGTAGCAACACAAGAAAGTGCTGCGCGTCCATGTCAAGTAAAGTAAGCGAGTTTTCGACTCGGTAATACGGGATCAATATAAATTAAAATGCAGATCCTCACATAAAATATGAAAATAGTGTTATTAAACTATTATTTATGTATATTAAAGACTTTAGTGTGGTTGTGTTTGTTGGAAGGCAATACGCTATAATCTCATGTACCGTGAACACTTGAAGTACATTGCCGTAGAGAAATGACGGGACAATCCTTTATCTTGGACAAAGTGGAGTGTTAGCCCTTAATTGCGAGGACTCGTTTTTATCATTATGTAGTGAAAACAAGTGGTTTCGTTACGTTTCTTTTGATAAATATTGTATTTACGAGTTTGCTTAGTTATTGTTATGTCGTTGAGATGATGTGGATTTGCGCAGCGGTGGCGGCCGCGGTGATAGCCGCTTTGAGTGTACGAGGCGAGCAAGTTATGCTCCTTGACACTACGACTGAAAATACTCTTGGATGGACACGTTATCCATACGGCCCACAGGCAAGTACACCTGGCTGGTTAGAAGAATCTTATACTAACTTTGAGAAACAAATTAATTGGCGATCTTATGTGGTATGCGACGTAGCACATCATAATGTAAATAATTGGCTTTGGACTCCATTTATTGAAAGAAGAAATGCAAATCGTATTTATATTGAAATAAAATTTACAATAAGAGATTGTTCACTATTTCCTGGTAATGCTTTAAGTTGCAAAGAAACTTTCAGCCTACTGTATTATGAGTTTGATGTTGCTACACGAGAACAACCACCTTGGGAACCAGAAAGTTATAAGTTAGTGGGCCGTATTGCAGCTGGAGAAGGAAGATTCAACACAAATTCTGAAGTGGATATAAATACTGAAGTTAAAAGCATAGCAGTTACTAAACGTGGAGTATATATTGCATTCAGAGATCAAGGAGCTTGTATTTCAATATTAGCAGTTAAAGTATACTATATAACTTGTCCAGAAGTAACAATAAACTTTGCGAAATTTCCAGCAACACCTACTGGACGTGAAATAACAATAATTGAACAAGCTAATGGGACTTGTGTTCAAAATGCTGAAACAGCATCAGGTGAGGCATCTCCTGTATACTTATGCAAAGGTGATGGTAAATGGACCCTGCCAAGTGGATCTTGCAAGTGTCGAGCGGGTTATGAGCCTGATCATAATAATCAAATATGTAATGAGTGTTCACCTGGAAAATTTAAGTCACACACTGGAGATGACCCTTGTTTGCCATGTCCTGACTACTCAGAATCTACAGTATTTGCTTCGATGGAATGTAAATGTGTTCCTGGATTTTTCAGAGCCAAGAAAGATCCTAGGAATGTACCTTGCACTCAGCCACCTTCGGCCCCAGACAATTTAACTGTAACTTTTGCTGATCAGTTTTCTATATCTCTTACTTGGCAACCTCCTCACAAAACTGGTGGGCGAAGTGATGTCACTTACAAAATACATTGTTCTAATTGTGGTCCTAATGTTGAGTACAGACCAGCCTCTTCTGGTCTTAATTCATCTCGAGTTACCATCATGGGATTAGATCCAGTTACTGAATACAAATTTCAAGTTTTTGCCTTAAATGGTGTATCAGATTTGACAGGAGAACCTCCAAAAAAAGTTGAAATTACAGCAGTTACTGAAGCCTCTGTTGTTAGTGTTATAACCAAACTTAGAGTTGTAAGTGTTGAAAGTGATAAGTTATCTCTTGCGTGGAATCCACCACCTATAGATTTAACTGATCCAGATGATGCAATAGAAAGTTATGAAATAAAATGCTTTCCTAAGGATAATCTAGAGAAAACTGCTAATGCAACTGTAAAAATAACAAAAGAACCTCATGTTATAATTACTGGATTAAAGCGGGATACTGAGTATGGTATAAGAGTAAGAGCGAAAATGAAGAGAGGCTGGGGAGAATTAAGTGGTATTGTTTATGCTAGAACTGGATCAGTTCTTGAGACCACATTTGTCGGTGAAGAGGAGGGTGCACAAGTAAAATTAATTGCAGGTGTAATGGTTGGTTTTGTTGTACTATCAGTGGTAGCAATTATTGCTACTGTTCTATTCTTGCGTTTACGTTCAGATGATGAATGTGACAAAAAACAACCAAGTGATTGTAATGCATTGAACTACCGTAATGGTGAAGTATATACTGGACCTGATAGGCCCGCGAAAACGAGTAGTAACGCTACAACGCCACTTTTTGCTGGAACTGGTTCTAGGACATACATAGATCCTCACACATATGAAGATCCTAACCAAGCAGTACGAGAATTTGCTCGAGAAATAGATGCATCTTGTATTACCATTGAAGCAATCATTGGTGGGGGTGAATTCGGAGACGTATGTAGAGGAAAACTTAAACTACCAGCTAGCTGTGGACAAGAAATTGATGTCGCCATCAAAACTCTTAAACCTGGGTCTACAGAGAGAGCTAGGAGAGATTTCCTAGCTGAAGCTTCTATTATGGGGCAATTCGAACATCCAAATGTAATATTCCTACAAGGTGTTGTTACTAAATGTAATCCAATTATGATTATAACAGAATTTATGGAAAATGGATCTTTAGACACATTTTTGCGGGCAAATGATGGCAAATTTAGAGTTTTACAGTTAGTAGGCATGCTACGTGGCATTGCCACTGGAATGCAATATTTGTCTGAAATGAATTACATTCACCGCGATCTCGCAGCGCGTAACGTTCTTGTGAATTCCCAACTTGTGTGTAAAATAGCTGATTTCGGCTTATCACGTGAAATTGAATCAACTGCTGATGGAGCTTATACGACGCGGGGTGGGAAAATACCAGTACGCTGGACCGCACCGGAGGCTATTGCATTTAGGAAATTTACTTCTGCCAGTGATGTGTGGTCTATGGGTATAGTTTGTTGGGAAGTCATGAGTTTCGGTGAGCGTCCATATTGGAATTGGAGCAACCAAGATGTTATTAAATCTATAGAAAAAGGATATCGCCTTCCAGCACCAATGGATTGTCCAGAAGCAGTATATCAGCTAATGCTAGATTGTTGGCAAAAAGAACGAACTCACCGACCCACCTTTGCTAGTATCGTAAAAACTTTAGATAAGCTTATACGGTGTCCAGACACACTGAGAAAAATAGCACAGAATCGTTCAGCAGATCCCCTCGCGGGTGATACACCTGACTTGATACAATTCTCTTCTGTGGAGGAATGGTTAGAGTGCATCAAAATGTCTCGATACGTGGAAAAGTTTAGAGCTGCTGGCATAACCGACATGAATGCCGTCGTTGATCTCACGGTCCACCAGCTTGCGTCTTTAGGTGTGACATTAGTTGGGCATCAAAAGAAGATAATGAACAGTGTTCAAAGTATGCGTGCTCAAATACGCGTTAGTGGCCCATATGGTTTTCTTGTGTAATAAAGTGTTTAGAGTTCTTAGTGTTTGTGCGAAGAAAACCTTTGGATGTTGATCTCTGATAAAAAGTGATTCGAATACAGTGATTAATATTAATAAAATGATGCATTTTGTATATTTTTCTAAAATGGACTGTCTTAAAATTTAGACTAACTAACTTTGTCATAGTGTTGTCTGAAGTAGATTTTAAGAAGAGTTATTGTCAAGACATGCTTTTTATACTCTGACTTTATTTTATCAGTTTTACTTTAAGACAGTTTACAATTGAATGTTATTGTCAATCATGTAAAGGCAGCCTTAACAGTGTTTAAAACTATAAACCATAGCTTTATTATACTACCGTCTTCAGGTACCGTACAACGAAATAAAGGCCATGCTTTATTTTTAAGTAAAGGAAATATATTTATTATGTTCAAACACATTTAAATCAAAAATAAATCCAGTTAAAAATATATTGAAATTAATATTATTGATTTAACATATTATGTATTATATAACCAGCATCACAATTAATTTCAGCTGGTCTTGTACATTAGTTATACTTGTAAACTTAACATTCTATTAGTTTCTCTTCAAAATTTTGATATGCAATAGATGATCAAAGAATGCAAATGAGTATAGAAAATATAGTTTAAGAGTAACACCTTTTTATAGAAACATTCCGACTAACAATTGTAATTTTTTTTCTAAGAATATATATTGTAGGTAGCTAAATTTGCTGTAATAATTTTGATATAATTGTGTTTTTAAAAGTTAAAATTTTTAAATATTAAGGTAAAAGTATTTTTAGTGTAAGAAGTACTCAAGTCTATTTCAGTCATATAAATTTATTTATCCAAAACTCAATTTTTATATGGGTATACTTCAATTGTGATCGGACCCAAGTACTTAAATAACTTATAAACTTGCCTCTGTACTGCATTTATTTAAATTTTAGTTTACAGATTTTGGCAGTTAAAATAGTTAGGTCACTACCTTGTGGTACATGATAAGTTAGCTAATGTAAATCCTATCCTTGTTCTGAAGTGGTAGCTCTTGAATGATTGAAATGTTTGATTATGGCTGTGTAGTAGGTACATGGTGAATGAATCTTTTGATGTATCATAGTGATTTTCTTTAAATTCATCATAAAACTGGAAATTTTGAACTATTCACGTCATTTGCTTTTGTGATGTACCAACTGCTTTTTATATATGTAGGAATGTTCTTATTTAGAACTTTTAAAATTTTTTTAGTGTAACCTAGGATAAATAAATAATACTGCCAATATAGTTATAAGAGCTTTTTTATTATTCCCAGCTTGTAAAGGTCATGGGTGCGATTACTTATGACTCTAACGCTATGCGAGATTAGTAAAATTATATTTAAAGGTATATAAATGCTGAGCGATTTATAAGAAACAACAAAATTGGCGCTGAATGCGAATTTCTACGATAAGATTTATATAATTCAAATTCTTTTGCTATCAGTTATTTTAAGAATTTCAATAGATTTTTGACTGACGACTGACTTTTCTATGATAAAAGTGGCCTATCTTCGAATAGTTCAAACTTTTGGAAAATATAAATCAGTAATAGGTACAACTATAAGATACATGGTTGATTTTACTAGCACGTTTTTTGAATTGTGAAACAGCTTTGTTGTTGCATCTTCACAAGTTTTATATGTGTAGTGAATCACTACACATATTTGAGCATAGTAAAATCTAGTATTAATACACAATTTCGACTGAGAAAGTAGTTAAAAATTTCAATTTATATAAAATCTTCGCTCTTTAAGCTTCCCTTTAAATGCAAGACTATATCATTTTTAAGACTTAATGCTTTTTAGTCAAGTAATTTTATATTTTTCTATGAAATTTAGAAGTTATGTGTATGCGATATTTAAGATTACGTATTCAACGAACTCGTTATGTATTAAATTTCTTCGAAGACTAACAATCCATACAAATAATATAATGCGGCTTATAATCATTCGCAACCTTACACCAACCGAGCGATCGAACAAATTATGACAATACAAGACGGGAAGCTTTATTGGATTGTACTTTTTAGACTGTAATTCGTATCGCGGCCATAAATTAAACCCTTCAATCCCCGTAATATCGAATAACATGCGATTTCGACTTATTTTATTTTTTTCAGTTGTTCGACCTTAAAGTTTCAAGGTATTCCTTTAAATAAACGATATTATTTTCCAAAGAGGTTCAGATCCATTGTCGTTATATTATTTTTTTTTATTTTGTCCAAGTCCTTATAAACTTGATATTTGTTGTCCTTATATACTTGACTTGATATTTAATTCATTTGAGTAATTCCGGAAACAGGTACGAAACCTAAACCTAACATACCACCTGGCATTAGGTCTTCTTCTTACGCAGTAACCTTGTCTTACACATTTTGTGCCATCTGCCGTGACGTGAAAAAGGGGAAATTTAGAGGGCTATCGACTCCATTCTTAAAGCAATTTTTTTCTACCTAAATGGATCGAGAAAATTTATAAGGATGCGTTTTAATACAAAGTACCGCAAGAAATCCTGGCTACATAGATGACATATGAATTTCACAGTTTCTTGGCATATTAGGTGCTTTTGCGTGTTTTCTTTGTAAAAAGTCTTATGTAGGTACAAGTTTCAAACAACTTCTTTCTACTAAAAACTATTGTTCCTTCTGATACGTTACAGCTTCTTGCCAAACTTGCCTTCTTGCTTAGTTGTTGTCTACCTACTTCCTCGTACATGTATGTACAAAAAATGATTTATATTTTTAATTTCTACGACAACACTTGTATACTTGATAGTATGAGGTTCTTTCAATTTATTTAATTACAAAACAAAATGTTATGTTTTTAATGTAGTTTCGTAATCTCTATCATAATAAAGTTTCATTTAATTAACAAAGGTGTTTCCTAAAGTTTTTTTTTATTATAAGAATGATACTCCCAATTTATTTTACTACTACCACTGGGTGACATGTGAATATTAAGTGCTATATACCTATATTTATAAAAAAATCATAAGTTGACTTCATTTTTTGTTAAATGAACATTTACATATTATATTACTTTAAGTACTTTCTACAGAAGCTATAATTTTTGGCTATTTTGTTAAACACGATCATCGATTAATTTTTATTCTTTAAAGTGTCTTCCAAGGTCTATTGAATATAAATAACCCAAAGTATGAACCACTTCTTTAAATTCAAAATTTGATTTAATTCTCAAATGTTGAGAAGTTGAGCGAGTTGCAATAGTCAATTTATAAATATTACAATTAAGAAATCTGTTCAATTATTATAATTACTGTCACATTTCCTAGCTTGGACAGTTGTTGATATTAATACGTGAAATGTACCTTTAAACAATTTACAAAGTCGGTCTTATAACACCAATTATCATATCCACTAATCAAAGTAGAAATAATATTTATATTGATATTAATAGTATTAGGTCGAAATCATATTATTTATGACCTCGATTTATTTTTTAAAATTAGAAAGAGGATACGATTTTTGATACTCTGGACAAAGAAAATTTAGATATTTATTAAAAGTTTTGTGTCCAGTAATGTAATTGGTTCTTAGTGTAATGTAAAGTACATATTTATTTTTCTTTAATATAGTGATATAAAAGGTAATATACCTATTATGTATGTAAATGGATTTGTTTGACATTCACATAAATTTAAACAGTATCATTGTGTTTTTGTCAGTGTTATTTTTACCTTATTTTTGTTTATATATATATTTTAAGACTAAGCTATCGTTATTAAATATCTACCTATATAATTGTACATTGTGTCTCAGATGATAATAAACTACGCCTAAAGCAATAAATTCGCCTCTTATAAGGTTTAAGACACATTTGTACAATAATAAATTAATGTTATGTATATTTGTAGCTTCTTTCCTCATCGTCACGTTTTAACATTTGAATCACCCACCATCGACAATATCTACATTTTTTATAAAGATATACGTCCTTTTTACTTTACGTAGAACTGAGCGGTCGATCGATGGGGAAAGAAAGCACCTTTTACATGTGATACTTTTAAGAACTAAAGCCATATTCAGATCTTAATGAAATTTTAGTATGTAAAATTGCTTACGCAAAAGTTGTCGTAGAGCTAATAATACATAATTGTCATTTATTAAATTGAATAGTTGAACTGTAGTAACACCAATCATAGCCTAATATCTTGTATTTCATAGAGTGATCTTAGTTTAATAATAATGATAAGACTTTTTTAAATATATATAGTGCTATTACAGGGGCAGTGAAGTTTGACAAAGTATAATAGAACTTACATTTTGAAATGTCTGTTAATTTGGAACTAAAACTAGCTAAAGTACGTTATATGTATGTGAATTGTATTGTTACTGTAAAATAATAACAATCAACGGATTCAAAGTTAGTAACAATGCCCCTGCGTAGTCACAGATGGTTAAAATATAACTTAGGCAGTTTAAATTTTTAAATCAGATTAGATACAATCAATGAAAATGTAAGCTTGGCTATAATTTATGTAATAAATATTGATACTTATAAAAGATGTTTTTATTTATCACCTATAGTAGTTGCAAAATTTTAATAAGACAAAAAGAATGTGCCCTATTATATAATTAAAATATATGCACTTTAATTGCAAAGTTGTATGATAAAATTATACTCCAAGAGGACTTGACAAGATGGCGCACCGCGCAAACACATTCTTTGAGTTGATGCAAAACAAAATGACTCATTTTTATTACAAAATGCAAATGAGTTTGTTACGTTTGATTATATTTTTAAGATTCTTTAAACATTTAAGGTTAAATGAATGTCATACATCTGCTTTGAATACTGAGTAAAAATTAATTTCTGAAGTTCTGAAAAAAGTTTATCTCTACCATTGAAGTGAATATTAAAAATATCAGAATAATGAATAATCTTGTCTAAAAAGTGAAAGTGCAGCTTAACCTGCTCTGTGCTCTCGGCTCGAAAAGCACTCGATGGGGGCTTATTTCATTAGTCACAGACTCGTTACCCGTATCGCCATCTACGTATCAATTTTAAGTCAAAGTGGGCACTCGATATCCATAGTTGCAAATAGGTGTCGCTACTCGCCTCATTGTTTTAAGTTTGACTGAAAAATTTAAAAGTAGGTAATCGGCTATTGTATTGTATAATATGTTGTCGCCGTGATATAGCAATAAGACGAATACATAAGAATATCGAGCCCCGGGTCTATATTTAGATATTCTTTACATTCACTTACTTTGAATAGTTCAGAGTTTTGTGGAAATTTATTGACAACTGCTTTATTTCCAGTTTTCGTGATTGCACCAACGCGAGATAATTTTTTTTTTATCTAACTTATAATATTTTAATTATTCTGAAGATTACTTCAGTACTTTTTGGAATTTGGATGAAGGTGAAGTAAAAAACTAAAATATGTATAGGCAATACGAGATCTTAATTGTCATTCATTATCAATATATTATCATTTTTATCTGATTGCGGCAAAACACAAAGAAAGATTATGTGTTTCATCTGTTAGGACTTAGTGTTTGGACATGTTCGTCGCTACGTTTTCTAATAGTACCTACTTATATTTAGACTTTTATATTATGACTAGCTGTACCCGCGGCTTCGCTCGCGTTCATTTTTTTAATTGCTAATCAACCTCATTGGGTTGATCTGTAGGAAAAAAAAATTGTCTAAAAAATAAAAAAATAAAATTTAGGTGTGGACTACCCTTAACATTTAGGGGGATGAAAAATAAATGTTGGCCGATTCTCAGACCTACTCAATAAGCTCACAAAATTTCATGAGAATCGGTCAAGCCGTTTCGGAGGAGTTCAAGTTCGAACCCCGTGACACGAGAATTTTATATATAAGATTATTTTTTACTAAAATAAGGGTTTTGGGCGATGCGACTTTTACAAAAATATCAAATATAATAAAAAAAGTGTTTGATATCCCAAGCTAAATTGTTTCAAAAATGATTTTTTATCAACCACTCGTAAATAAAATAAAAATATTATTTTTGAAAAAATTAAAACATTAAAGCTCTCACCAAAGTAAGTACTTAAATAGACGACATGTAAACGTCTCATTCTAGACTGTAATTGCTATTTAGGATTCTTCCTACAATTCAGTGATTACTTGAGAGTGGACTGTTGAGCAAACCCTTGTCTGTGTGGTCAATGGTCTACTTTGGTAGACCTGCCGCCTGACGGGCCATAGTAGTTGAATGCGTAAGTGATCCCATTAAAACATAAGATGCGTTCTTGGGTTTTAGAAGGTTGTACTAACTTTCCAATGAGCTCAACATCTCAACTACCTGTATTGATCACCTCACACCATCACATTACCCAAGGTTAAAAAGACATTGCTCCATTTCACGTTATTTATACGCACGAGCATAGCTTTTTCGCGGATTCACAACAATAATGTTTTCAGGTGAGGAAACGTGGATGGAGATGAGGAAGATTTTAGAGGTCTCTTAGAATCTTAGGTATTATAAAGTTATTGATTCCAATAAAACTGGAGTGCCGCTTAGAACCCACGAAGTCAAAATCAGGTAAGTTATCTTACCCTTCAATGAACCGAGCTTGTGAGGCACGGTTTATTACAAGAAGATCCGAACTATCGTTTTATTAACCAGATATTTAAATTCCAACCAGCCAGTGCGACAAAATGTCAATTATATATGCAACTTAAAGTTGCATAATAATTACTAATATGTTGTAAAGGTTATAAAGATCACCTAGTGCGAGATATGCTTTGTTAATGCTATCTTACTTAAAGATACAACTTTAAAACCCGTTGATTTAGGCAGAAGAACCGTTGTCATTTTTCGTCTACTATAGACCTACTCCTTACTACAGTGGCGTAGAAGCAGTATAATCATTTTACAGAGAAAAATATAATTATTGTATGATATCTATATCGTGTTATATTTATGACACCGTGCAATGACCAAAATTGCTAGCTGTGTACTAAAACTAACAAAAAAGTACAGGTACAATGTGGCCACGTCCTATTTTTTCTCGCCTAGAGCTTTTTGTACAACGTGATTTTATACTAGTATGTATTAAGATATGAGCGACTGACTCTCGACTGGATATTCCAGCTGTTATTTTTTAAAATTTTCCTATGCTTTTTATACTTAAGCCTCCTTAATCCTTTGATATAGCTGCAAAAGACAGAAAGATATTTCCTTAAAAAAATCAAATCCAATCAAATCAGTTTGTTTGTGTTGCTCAAATTAAAAAGTCTGCCAAAACGATTTCGATGAAATTTGGTATGAAGACAGTTTGAGACCCAGGAAAAGGAAGCAAATTTAAGGTGAAAAGGGCAGCGAAATATGCTTTTTATCAACTAAAGGTTCCTAATATGCATATTTTTTACAGTCTATACTATTCCGTACATTTAACCGTTAAGACGTAACTAGGAGCGAACACGAGCGAAGCGAGTTAGTTCCTAGTATCAATTACTTATAAGTAATATTACTTAAAATGTAAAAATTTTAAGTATAGAAAGTAGGTATCTTATACATAAATATTTTAAACATATTAATATAATATTAATAAAATTACAAGTTTAGTAAACTAAACTTATTATAATTTAACTCATAATTTCACTATTAGTAGGTACTTATTAGGTAAATAAATTAAATTTTACAACGAATGTTTATCAGTGATAAGAGCATTTTCCGAGAATATAGTTTTATTTTCTTTAATACTTATTAGATAAAAATGGTTATGTTTCGAATGGAGTTTTAATGAGGATAATATTAGGCTAAAACTGTAAGTATATGTAGGTACTTTACTACTCACCCTCGCTTCGCTTGAGTTCGTACCTAGGTGCCAGCCACGGGTTCCGCTAGTTAAAATAAATAAAAATTCTAAAATATGATCTCCTCCTATATTGAAGTTGGTAAGAAAGTAGCCTTAGTTACAAAAAAAAATTAAAAATTGATTTTTTGATATTAGTATTTTATATACCTACTATATGCATTTAGATCAAAAGCTGCTAATTTGAAATTAAAAACAGATACCTAGGTCCCTACCTAGTATCTGTTTTTTATATATTAAAATAAATCAGAATTATTCGATAATTATAAATTTAATTTATTGCTCTCTCAATGCTTGTACAGTTCGCGTCACGTAAAAAGAACGCTGGAAGAAAGTGGGGGAGCGTTTGCGCATGGGTACATTCACACACGGGGATCGGACTACTGTCAGATAAAAAACTAAAATATACTTAAATAAAATAAGTACACTGTTTAACGATTATTTATCGAATAATAGTTAAATATAATTCATTTAAATATTTTTAAATGAAGAAATAAAATTTTGTTATTTACAAGATTTTAAGTCTGTACTGAAACACCAAAACACAGTGCGTGACGTCATTTGTTGAATTTTGACATTTGACAGCACGTCACAGTATATATAATATAAAAGACCAATACTAAAAACTGTCATACATAAATCTATCGATTAATAAATAATTCTTAAACTTATATTAGTTTCAGTTATCAATTAAATACAATGTTTTTCGTTCCATAACAACAAATAAAGAATATTTTCCACGAAACAAAACTTCTTGCGAACTTATGTTCATACAGTCGTTTTGTTTATGTTATGAATGACCACAGAACAATAATATTGATGACATTTACAAGTGACGTCACGCGTATAACGTGTCGTTTTGGCGGTATTTTTAAACAAACAATATTAAAACATGATTTTGAGTACCTAAAAGGCTATAAATAAATTAAATTAATTTTTTATGTGAATAAGTATCCATGAAGATTAATTTAAAACACTTTCTGAAAAATTGTCCGATCCCTAGTGTTTTATTTTTGAACTAGCCTTTCGCTATGTTCGCTCGGTTATTGGTAGGTACATTGAAAAATACTTTGTATATTAGATAGATAGATGTCATTAAATAGAATTCTTTTAGTTAATAAATATGTTTGATTCAGTGTAGAATGTTTAATCCACTTACAAAAAAATTAATTAATTCGTTTAATATCATCATCATCCCTTTTTAACGTCCCACTGCTGGGCACGGGCCTCCCTCAGTACCATAGAGTATATTGCTACATATGTAACTCAGTACGAGGGGGATCAGGCCATAGTCCACCGCGCTGGCCTAGTGCGTGTTGGCGGACTTCACACGTCTTTCGAAAACTTGCTAGGTTTTCTCAGACATGCAGGTTTCCTCACGATGTTTTCCTTCACCGTAAGACAAGTGGTAATCATGATAGAAATGATTCGCACATGAAAATATCTGAGGTGCGAGACCCGGATTTGAACCCGCATCACTCAGTTATCCGAGCGACGCGTTACCGCTGGGCTACAACTGTCTCGTTTAATATATATTTTTTAATTATTATAAGCATTATTATCAGACTCTCTCTTAATAAAACAAAAAAAACGTCAATTTTTTTTTATATATACTAGCCATTTCGTAATTAAAAACTTTTGTGTGCGCGATGGAATTTTGAACTGACGAACCAATAGCGCGTGCACTGCCGCGCCGCGCCGCCGCCCCGTCTCTTACCACCAAAACCGATAATTCGCCTCTGCCTAATATCATGACACATTGAAAAACTACCTGTTACAATATGTACCTACCTAAATGTAAAGTTAATGGTAGGTAGGCACTTTTTCGCTTTATTTTGAAAAGTATTATTATTATTTATTATTATTTTTAAACATTTTTATTAATGAATATTAAAATAATACTCATAAGATTCCTAGGTAACGAAACGTTTTTAAGCGAAACTGTAATTCAAACTTGCAAGAGCTTTTATACTTCCTTAATTCGGCCCTGTCGCAACATCCATTCTTAGCGGATATCTATAAAAGTACCTCACTGCCAAATTTCATCTTTATACGTCAAGCGATTTTCGATATTTTTGGTGAGTCAGTGATTGACCTTTCGCTTTCGTATATTATTTAGATTGTTACAAATATTGCAAATAACCTGCAATTAAGTAAAATTCACTTTTAGTAGTGTTGTTCAATTCAATTATCTTGTTGATGGCTTCAAAGCGTGCCAGTTGAGGTACTTGTATTGTATCTTATAGCTTTTATCAAATCAAATCGTTTGACGTTTCATCTACAGACAAGAAAAGACAAAAAACTATATTACAAGTGTCAGCGCTCGTCATTCATTATGTACATTTCACAATTAGATCGATAAAAGAGACTTTGTGTAGAAAAGGTTTTCTCGCCTCTTAAGTACATATATACTTAAGTGTTGTAAAAAAAAAGAACACTGAAAAAGAACACGACCTAACTTTAACCGCCATTGACTAAGCTAAAAATGATACTTTCTTATACTATATTTTTACTTTGTAGTTTGTAGGTACTACACCTATTTGGGTTCCTAATAAGAGTTTCGTTAGGGATAAAAAAATATTATTAATTCTTCATTTATTTATTCATTTACTTAATATCTAAAATATTATGGCTTCAAAATTATTTAAGAAACAGTTTACAAAGAAAAATATATATTTTCATAAAGCGTACCATAAGTACTGGCTAAATGAAAAAAAAATTATACTTATACAAAATATATTATATACAGTTTAAGAGGCAAATTGATATTTGATAGTAATCACGTACTACGTCTAGTAAAATGTCTACAAATAAATATATATTGTAGCAGATTACATCCTACTCTAAATCTCTCTTACAATAATTATTACGACTAATGTAAAATTTAAAAAAGTATAAAATGCTCAATTCCTAAGTTATTATTTAGAGCTAAGTAAAGGCGAAGTGGGTTTTCAAATTACAATGAAAAAAAAGTAAAGAAGTCGTCTGAAGACATATAGGTACTTGTATCCCACCTACTTGCCTACTTAGACATGCCACCCATGCGCGCCGCATTATGAATACCAAAAAAGACAAAAAAATGTGTCGGTAGAGTGTCGGCGTTACGGTTTACAGCATGATACATATTATAGTCTGAAAGTATTGTAGGTAGGTTATATACGAAACTACGCATGCGCAATTTCTTTGAACCCGTTATCTCGTGTGGCATGTTTCAGTTTTTTTACGACAACATCCGAATACCGCAGTACATGACTTAAGATCGTTTAACTTTCAATTTTATTTTGCATTTAATCAATAGCACAGCCTAACTCGATCACATATGTACCTAAATGACCTTAAGGTGAGATATAACGCTAGAACACTATATGTCACCTAGTAGGTAGATCTTAGTCAAATAAAAATCTAATATGACACGAGTCTGAATATACAATACATAAATTACAAATACATGTGTATAACATCGTACATATTTCCTTCCTTTTTTCAGTATTGTTCATCATTCATTTCTTATCTAATAGTTAAAATCGCATACAGAATTTAACCAAGTTAACATCACGATACAAAGTTGTTTATGACGTCATCCCAAATGCTGACCAGCCATGCTAACGTTTGCAATTGCTTTAAATGTTGATAAAAATTAGAAGTTACGCCAATTAAAAACCTACATTGCAATCTATATAGGTTGAATTAATTTGCCAAATGGAAGCAAATAGTAAGAGTGCTAACTGCTACATAACATTTTATACTTGAATAAAACGATGATGGTTAAAGAGGTTGACGTAGTGTGTTATGTTATTTAATTGTCTATATTTTCAATACACTTTCTTTGCGAGGCCATACAAGTCATTTTTTTTACTTTAAGCCGATACTTAAATAACGAATTTTGAGTGTGTTGATTATGTTTGTAAGTGCAAATATTACGCTATACCTTCGCGATTTACGAATCAATTTTCATATATTTTTTAATATACGTATAGATTAATATTTGTATCATAACAAAATAACAACAAATCAAGCTGATTCTGATTTATATTAACATTTACATATTACAAAGGCATATTTGCAACTTACATTGCAAATGGCAATAGGGATAGGCAATGTTAGTCCCACGCAAGCACCACACATTTTCTTATGATTGCTTCGTTTTACTAGAGTGCGGCGATGCCTAAAGGAGGATTATGTGTTTGATCTGTATGTAAGTCAGATTCTATGTTCCCTTGTAATTAATAAAGTAGACCGATATGGTGGATCCCAAGCGCCAATTTATGTTGTGAAAAAATGCCATCCGAATGGAGTATTAAGGTACAGTTTTTAAGAGCCGATTAGATAAGTATTATATACTTTTTTACTTTACAATTTAGATGAGAAATTTCTTAAAATAAACAAACTAATAGAATAACCCTAGAAAGCTGTAAATGATATAATTAATTATATGTAAAAACTTATTTTACGTGTTCACTTTTTACTCAGTCGGATATGTATGTATTTATTAATTATTTTTAATGGTTAACAAAGCAAAAACATAAATCTAAATATGTTGGCGTAATCTATAATAGCAGTAGGTACCTGGGCAAAAAAGCATCGTGCGGCATTATTATATTTTTTCCGTACATTATGAAATTGCATTTTTTAAATAAACCCAGATACCTATAATATTAAAATGGATTGAGCCGTTTTCAAGAACGTGACTACAAATATAATATGTATTATACATATATATACGTTATAAAAATATTGCGTGTTTAACAGTATATTACTTACTACATAAAAATATTGCTCGTTTAAATATGTAAGTACCTACAATATATTTCCTAACATAAATAGGATAAGAAGTGACCTCGTACCGATCAGCAAATATGTACGATATTTACACATTCCAAACTATTTAAAAATTGTGCGAGATTTTACAACAATTTAGTTTATTACTTGTAAATGAAATTAGTAAGTTGAGATAGTGAAAGTTTGTTTGTGGCTTGCGCTTGATAATATACAATTATAAATTGTTTTGAATTAAATTCTGATTTTTATACAAGCTATTTTTTCACCAAACCTCAACATACTACGTTTCATTAAATATCCTTCTATTAATTATTTAATATCTATCGATGTACTTACAATGCATTAATTATATAGTGAAATATTTGTTTTAAAGTAGTAATAAATATTTACCGAATATTATTTTATTGTTACAATTTTTAAATGAAGATATATTTTTGGATCTTTTAGAGGATAAACATTGTTCATCCTCGAAAAAATTCGAAATCATAGTCACCACGGGAGAGACCAAGCTATTAGGCGTCTTAAAGGCATTATTATATAACTTTCACAGACTGTCAGGAAAATAAAAAGTATACAACACTTAATTTTACTAGCACTTTGATAAGAGAATATCGTCGCTGTAGAAAGATAACCTCGTATGTCCAGAGATCCAAACTTTACAGGAAACGAAAAAATGGTTCGTTTTGTCAATATTTTTCAAACAAAAGGTTTTCATACTACTCCAAATATGGCACTAGTACTAGTAGTCATGTATTGGGTTTACAGTTACGCCGTAATATAAAACACGCAATTTTCATTTGGTTTTTACAAAAAAAATATACTTATATGTATTTTGACATACGAGGTAATAGGTATCCATTCTACAGCGACGATATATAGAATCAGTATACATAGGTTAAAAACGCAACAAATAACCTATTCAAAAATTGTTGTTAAATTAGACTCGTACGTCATAAAGAAATCACAACAACAAAGTGACGTTAAGATGAAAACAATTTAAGTATATAAATACTGTTACTTTTGGCCTCTAGTTGAACAATAAAAAACAAAATGATATTTAAAATATATTTTTAGTTTTACAAAAATGGGCCCCAGTATAAAATTATACAGTATATATAATTATAATGTAACTAACTAATATAACTAATATACCATTAGTTTACAGATCATGTAAATATTCTAATAAATATAGATTTCGATATTATAATAATATTCTTGCACATCACATTAAATAGCGCAGTTAAATAAATGTTAACTGTAATATTTCCTCAATATATTTATTTGGGACATTGTAGAAATATTACCATTGAATAGATAAGGATAACTTTAAATGTTTCCCTAAAAGTATCCGTTGTACATTAATTAATGAACTGTAGCCTTAATAGTTACAAAAATTTAATAATAAATGAAATAGAATTTCATACAAGAGTTATGAACATAAACACTAAACTGCGAGTTTTCGTACAAAACATTGTCTTGATTTCGAATTAAGAGTAACGGATTATTGCAAGTACCTTAAATATTAATATTATTCTTTTAAAAGGATAAAATTCGCACCTGATTTAAGTATTTATATTTCAAAATATATGAGAACTTACTAATTTACTCAGTGCTGCATACTTGAAGTTTAATACGGCGGAACAAAATCGCTTTTTAATTTCATGTTACTTTGGTTTATATTATATTTAAAGTCTTTGTAAGTTACATGGAAATATAAATATCAGTAACTTAAATTTAGACATAGACTAAAAACAGGCAATTATCATCGAAACTCCCGATCGAAAATAGCATCTATTTTGAAAAACTTATATATAAAAAACAACTACATATATTTAAATTAATTTTTAAATTAATTATATTCTAACAAACTTTTATAAATCGAAAGTTTACTAAATAGTAATAGTAAAGTTCTTAGTATGTATAATGTTTCAATATTATTGCTTAGAATGTAATCCACTTTGCTTTAATTTTTAATATCACAATTATAAATTTTACTTATGAACACTTAGCAAAGTAGATGGATATTTTTTAAAATTAAAAAATAGGTTCTTCTCACTAAATCTTATAGCATTATTATGGGATTTTTAACTCACTATTTGCTTTCTACTTAGAAATGCATTTTTAAAGGTGTAAAATACTAACTACTACTAACTATTCAAAAAATACAAGGCAACTTTATACAATGTGTTTTGTATTAAAAATACACAATTTCTTATTATTCTATGCAACATAATAAAATAATAGGATAACTAAAGTAAAAATATAAAATTAAATATTTCAAAGTTCATTGTGACAAAGACACTACATTATGTTATTGATTAAATAAATAAATATGTTATGGGCTTGAAATTTCCTTTTTTTTTAGTTTTACATTACTTTTTTAATAGTCTTAAATATTATATAAAATAACTTCTATATAGCTAAAAAACATAAATTAAAATAATAATACTCAATTATATGTAAAATTGACTTGTGAGGGCACAATGAACTTTGAATAGCGACTGAGATTTAATCAGAAGAAATTAAATATAATTAAAAGTAAGTGGTAATAAATATATCTAGATATCAACCACAAACATATTAAAAATAGGATAAATTATCCAATTCAACTTCTACTTTATAAATCATAATTTCTAATAATAAGTTAGCTTTCATTAACAAAGTTGAAATCTGAAATATTATATTAACTAAGTGATTTTATAATTTAACCTTAAACTTTAAAATTCAATATAATAATATTAATACAAGACACTTTTAAAGACTGGTTTGATTAAAAATATGTAAAGATAATAAATAAATTATCTTCATATCCACATATTTTTAACACATAATAAAAATTGTATATTATATTTACATATACTGATATAAATAATATAGATAATATTGCTTGATTTTTATCACTAGTTTTATAAATTTTAATAATCATCATAATATAATATTGTGAGTAAACACTATGATTAGAAAGATAATATAGTAACCATTTTTAATTATATAATTTAGCTTTTACATACTTAACTTCAATAAGTTACAATTGCTCTTTTGTTACACTAAGCTCACTTACTTCTTTAAGTGACTTGAAAGTACTTTTGCAAATGATCTTTGGTAACAACCTCATGCTATACAACATAATATGTAATGCAACAGGTTGATCTTTGTCTAACATATTGCTATACTGTAACAACTTTATTATTTGCTCCATTCAAAAGCACATAATTAGCCGGTTTACGTTTAAAAGTAACATAAGTATATCCTAGACTAGCTAGAACACTGATATTTAAACCCACAAAGTTAAGCCATGAGTACACATAATCTCCACCAATCATCATTCCTAAATAAGTAACCAAAATATTTTTTAAACAACCAATTATAGTTGTAGTTAAGGCACTATTATATTGTGTACACATCATAACACTATAAGAGAGCACAAAGCCCATCACACAAGACATTAAAAATTGTGCTAAGAATAACATATCAGACCAATGAGCATAAGCAGCAGAACGTTCAAGATCACCTGTACACCAAGCTACTAATGCAGCTGGAACTATCATAAAAAGAGCATTGTAATACATAAGCCCATACTTGCCAAGTTCCTTTGAATCTAATTTCTTTTTCATGTAAACACCATTTGCTGCTGTAAAACCATCATTTAGTAGCACTAATGTATATCCTGACCAGGAAAATGTTACATCATCAGCTGCTGCGAGTAGTGCACCTCCAACCATGGCTAATACACTAAATTGAACTGGCCATGAAGCTTTTACACCAAGTACCAATCTTTCCAGAATCATTGTCATCAAAATACTGAAGCGTCTCAGGGCAGTAAACATAGGTAAACTTAATTCCTTTGTACCACCTAGTCCAGTTGCCATGTTTCCAAGATAAATCAGAGGAAGTGGCCAAATTCGACGTGCTACACCACTATCTAAGGGTGGAAACTGCACGACTTTGGCAGAGCGGCCAAACCAAAGCACCAAAATTGTTGCCAACATTTGGCCCAGGCCGAGGACTTGGTAAGATGGAAATGAATACGATGTTAGCACTGTTTTATTCACTACCGTTATCATAAACGACGCGAGCGCGTAAAATGCAGCGCTTAATATCTTCTTTACCATCAGTGTCTTATCAGCTTCAGCATCTTCTGGTGAAAATTGCACCGACATCGTGCTTCTTTAAATACAATTATCACAATATTTCGTAGATATTTTTTACTAACATGATAATTTCCGATGGCAAATAATGAAGCGAAGGTTTATTAAATAACGTAATCTGTATGATGAGGGGACTTTTTAATCACGAACTAATAGTTTCATGGTCAATTAAATGTTCTATTCATTAAATATAAATAAAAGGAAAAAAAACCTTGTAAATCGGTATACACGACAGCATTTATCACTTTAAAACGGCGCTTCGCTTATTGACCTGACAAATGTCAAACTAGGATGTTGTTGTTGTTTTTAAAATTTATCCCCAATAGGGAAAGGCAAAGTCCATACAGCCTAGTCTTCAAACTAGGATGTTGTTATTTGACAAATAACTGTAAATAAGACAAAGAGAAGCTTAATATGTAATTGTCTATGCTTTTCTAAATATCTTTTAAAGAATATCTATTTCAGTTGCTTTACAAAAGAATTCGGTAAAACAAATTTATAAACTAATATTAAATATTATTTTAATGATTATATGTATATATGCTAGGTACGTAATTTTCCAACAAAAAATTCAGTCTTAAATTTTTTATAGTGTTGTGTTAGTCTACTCTAGCGCAAGCGAGACGCGACATTTTGATACGGAACTTTTCCGTGTATTGATTGCCATGCCAGTCAGTAGTATTTATTTCATACCATAGGAATATAACACTTGATATATCTTAATTAACATGTATTTTTGCGAGACAAGTTGTCCAAGCGCATAGTTAAATGCTTACGTAGACTGTTGTATTTGTGATTGATTTTCAGTAAGTACCAGTTTCATTGTGTGGACGCGTAGTGTGAGTTGCGACTGAAAGTCGTGTGTACAGTTAGTCGCAAAACACGGGCGTCGTCAGTCCTGATTAAAAGGTGGTGTTTTTCAGGCGGCGATGGCGATGCCAGAACAGTTTTCTTTGAGATGGAATGATTTCCACTCAAATTTATCCCAGTCTTTTCAAGCATTATTGGAAGGAGAAGATCTGGTAGATGTGACGTTGGCGGCTGGTGGTCAGTATGTTCACGCTCACAAGCTCATTCTATCCGTCTGCAGCCCATACTTCAAAGAGTTATTTAAGGTATGACTCATTTCAATATGCCTTTGTCAGCTTAAATATTTTCCTCAATACTTACATATACATACATATACTTATGTTCTACAAAAGGCAGACATGTTCCATATAAATAAATACTTGATCTGTTATTTTATATCAAATGTGAATCTGTAAATAGTAATGTTTGTATACACATCTTACTTTCTTTTGTAAACATTAAGTGTAAATAGCTTCATTTGTGATAAATTATATTGGTAATAAACTCAGTAAGTGAAGATAAGTAAAATAAAGAGCATGATTTATTTAGATTTAATCAAATAAATCACACAATTGTGATGATGCTTAAGAAATGCAGTATATCTTTTTAATTATTGAAAAAAATTAGCATAACATTGTTTTTAATGTTTTTATTTTTCATGGCTTTTGTTACTTTCATCTGATAAAATGTATCTTATTTTGTTTTTGTGTTTTGAATACTTTTTCACCTTAAAAGAGATATATAAAGTCTTCCTTTCCCCACATTGCTCTTATTATTGCTTATGGTATTCTTATTTTATAGTAAATTTAAGAATAAAACAATGATAACTCATTTAAACTCATAAGTGATCACCATAGCTGGGCATTAACTCGTTAATCCGTTAATCGTTAATTAACGAAGTTAACAATTTGATTAACGATTAACTTTTAAGTTAACTTAAAAAAAAATTAACGGAATCATTAACTTCCGTTACATTTTCTCAAGTCCGTTAATCGTTAATCTAGTACCCACTATTTACCATGCATCGCGCCGCGCCACACCGCCACGAACGTGAAAAACACGTTTTGACATGTAAGTTCGGTAAAGTCGACAAGTGACGCGAGTAAAACGAAAACGCCTGACTCCAGCGACTGCCTCCCACGCTCACGTTCACTCGCCCGAAACTGGTATATTTCGGCGAATGCCTCCGCCTGGAGTTCCCAGGGCGAATCACCCGGCAGAAGCATGGTCAACATAAGAGACACCGTGCGGTATACGCAATTGGGCCCTGTTTGAGGCGGAGAGTGTATGCGCAATTGGACCCTGTATGGGGCGGAAGACGTCCATCCAAACGGAGGCACCTACTCGAAATGCTGAGAAGCTTTTAAGTTCCAAAACCCGAACCAACAGATTTTATAAGTAGGTAGGTCATTAGCGCAATGAAGTAAATCATGCAATTTTAAACACGTGTTAACGGATTAACGATTAACGTTAACTTGCGTTAAATCTTCCGAAATGTAACGCTTTAACGTTTAACGAAGTTAACTTTTTTAAGTAACGGATTAGCGATTAACGAGTTAATTATTTGTTTAGCGGTGCCCAGCTATGGTGATCACCATATTAATTGATAGTACTTCTCTTGTATTTCATTAGTATATTTTATATTTTTGAAGTTTCTTCATAATATAAATAAAAAAAATGTAAGTGACAAACTACACCATAAAGATATTTTTGTAAATCTTTAGATGAATCCCTGCGAGCATCCTATAGTGATTCTAAAAGATGTGGCTCACCAAGAGTTAAGGCAACTTCTACAATTTATGTACCGAGGGGAGGTTCATGTACGGCAACAAGAACTTTCTGGCTTTTTACACACTGCTGAACTGCTGCAAGTAAAAGGGCTTACAAGTGGTAGAGAGGTAAGTACTACATATCAATTATAAAAAAAGATTGTTACAAATTTAAATTAGATTGAGAGAAAAATTATTTAGATTTTTACAATTAAAAAACCTGAGTTTTAAACTGAATTAAATATTTTCATATTCAAATGCTCACATTATTGTTAATCCCATTATGTAATTCCAATTATACAGTGGTAACTTATAATTAAAGAGTAACTTATAATTGTGGTAACTTACAATTTTCGCTTTTGATATCATACAGTGTTTTTAAGTCTATTTCATACATAATAAAGTTAAACACTTTTACTTAAATGCCCTTTTTATTTGATTGTAGAAGAGTGAATCACCTCCACCTGTCTCCGAAGAGGATACATCTAGTAGCAGGCCTCAAGTGTTGGAACCTGTCTCGGACAGCCTACCTGAATGGGTTCCATCTGGAGAAGATACAGCTCCTGAAGCTTCACAAGAATCAACAGGAACTGTGGTTCCTAAGGAGGAAGCGACTAGGAGTCCTCTGAAACGGTATTCACATTTTATATATTATCTTGTTTTAGGTGTTTTAAATATGTTTTGATATATTTTTATTGTGTAGCTTATTGGCTATATTAACAATGGCAGGTTACCAACATAGTTTAAATTGACATGCAAATACACAAAATAGCAATATGAGATAAACCTTTATGTTTTTGAAGTGAAACTTCTTTAGAATCGTTGTGATTTCAAACTCGATGAAACAAAAAAATAAGTCCATAGTACCAGGCACTCAGAGACGGGGAAGAGTTAGCCTTAATTTAAATTCAAGTTTTACTTCTGACATGTGTTCTTTGTACACACGCACTTTTTTTTTAATTTTTAGCGTCGGGTAATCAGAGTATCTTTTTTTTGTGCAAAAAAGCTTATAATGTAGTTTGTCAGAAATTAATGTAAAACATATTTAAACCAATGTCATACCAAAGGCATGTTTTAGGGGGTTTTCTAGTATTTTGTGATCTGGAATATCCATGGGTTTTACTGGGGAAACCACTTTCTAATTACCAATAGTAATCTGCAATTAATGTTCAACCTTGATTTGTATAGTGTTGCCATCTTTTCCATACCTTGTTGTAAATCCCATTGTTCTTGACATAAATGTACCAAGAAAATTCAATGCACAAACTTAAAAAACATTATTTTAGAACCAATTTATTTTAGAAAGGCTGTAGTTTTATTATATGTTAATTATATGTTAACTAACTTTTGATACTTTCATTTCCTTTAAACAATTTGTATATATTTGGACTCACATATCAAATATTTTACTAATATTAAAAATGGGAAGTTTTTGAGGATGGATGGATGGTTTTTACACTTTCACTGGCTGGCTGAATAGCCATTTGAATGAAAGGCAAATAGACGACTGCAATAGGGATAGGCTCATTTAACATTTTAATTCTAGACAAATGAATGGTTCCCATGTGAAAAATTTGTTTTTATTTTTCACTAAGGACAAACCTGAAGCAAAGCGAGGGTGAGTTGCTAGTTAATAAACAATATATTAGGATATTACTACACAACACCATCTAGTCTCGTGGTAAGCTATGAGGCTTGTGTTATGGATACCAGATTGTTGATACACTACACGATAAGCATGAAAGTATCTACTCCTGGTACAAACATTTATGCTCAACAAATGAATGCCCCCAGCGGGACTCGAACTCACGACCGCCGATACAGCAAGTATAAATAGGGTCACCACAAACTGTGCCAAGTAGAAATTAACTACGTTTTATCTTAACAGATTATTAAAGAACACGTCAAATAAAAACAGCTTCAATTCGAACAAGAAGAAACCACGGCCAGTAAACGATAGTCCATCTCATGCTGAAAACACCGAATATGCTTCTGACGGGTAAGTAGAACAATAGAATATTATTTATTTATGTTATTTTGTCTAATTTTGTTATATGGCACATTTTTTTTTCTTTTTATTTGGTTGCAAATTTTCAGCGAGCCAATGATCGACTTCGACAACGATATGTTTCACAACGTTCTCGTATTACCAGATTCAGGCAAAGAGTCGGGTAAGTACACTAAACGATTCGCGAGAGATATTGACTCGATATTATAGTAACAATTTACTTAATTTAAAATCGATATTTATTCGATTATTTTTTTGTATAAAGGATGGAATTGCAAATCGGGCGGTGTCAAGTGTCCGTCTTGCCACCGATTTTTCGCGAATCGATACAACCTGAAGGTTCATATACGGGACAAACATGACACAAGGGAGGGTACGTTGCAATGTGACATATGTCAGAAACGTATGAGGAACCCTTCGTGTCTCCGCGTCCATATGTACCACCATCGCAAGCAAGCGGCCTATCTCGCCCAGTTGAGTGCACAGGGGGACCAGGTTAGACACGTGTAAGTATCAGGGCTAATTGCTTATTAAATATATGCACTATTGTTTTTAAATTATTATTTTTTTAATTCTGATTTTATTTTAGTAGACATATTATTAGGTTTCTTTATATTTTTCTAGCAAAACCGGGATCCGGTCCTGCGCAAATTAGTAAATTAAACGGTTTTCATAATTTTCTAACAAAATAAAAGTAGCACAAGTTACTCCTTATAACGTTTGCTTTCTGCGAGTGAAAGTCCCGTCAAAATCTGTCCAGCCGTTTCAGAGATTAGCTATAATAAACAGACGGACAGACATAAAATTAGGAAAATTGTTTTTATGATGGTAGTACCGTATATACATTTAGTGAAAAGCTGTTTATTTGGAATTACAATCAGTCACTTCAATTTTATTTATATGTACTGATGAGATGGATATCATAATTACATGTATTTTATTATTATTATACTTATTTCAAAATAGAAATGATATTCGCAGCGTTCAAAACATGGTTGGAAACAAATGGCGTAACGAAGCAAACTCCGATTTAAGAGAAATTGACAAGTGAGTAACTATTTTCTTTACTTATTGATAGTACTTTACTTGTATAAATGCTAATTACTGCGAAATTCATACATTTTTATTATTATAGCTTAATCTATAAATATATAAATGTCTAAGTTAAAGGAAGTTAATTTTAAAGAAAGTTTCGTAAAATTCATGTCCCAAGGTTTTGAAGATTTTAAATAAATAAAGCTTTTATTTTTTACAGCGAATAAACACATTCCTATTTATTTTAATTATAATTTTGATTGAAGTCAACAATATAAATTATAATGAACTCTCGTAATTTGGACCATGTAGAGCTCACGTTTGTCATAACAAAATGTTATGCTATTTAGCTCTAGCGAATAAATGTTCAATGCAATTTGCAAAGCGAATAATTTTTTGACAAGAATCGATATTGATTTATTCTTAAGAATGTTATTACAAGCTCTCGATCTAAACTACGAGGCTAGCGGTGACTAAGTGCTTATCTACTAAAATTTCATCCAAATCGGATCAGACATTTTAGGGTTAAAAAGTAAAAAAATCAAACATACAATGTTTCTTCTATCATCATCATCATCATCAGCCCTTTTTAATGTCCCACTGCTGGGCCTCCCTCAGTACGAGGGGGATCAGGCCATAGTCCACCGCGCTGGCCTAGTGCGTGTTGGCGGACTTCACATGCCTTTCGAAAACTTGTTAGGTTTTCTCAGACTTGCAGGTTTCCTCACGATGTTTTCCTTCACCGTAAGACAAGTGGTAATCATGATAGAAATGATTCGCACATGAAAATATCAGAGGTGCGAGACCCAGATTTGAACCCGCATCACTCGGTTATCCGAGCGACGCGTTACCGCTGAGCTACCACTGTCTAAGTCTGAAATGCTTCTATATTAAATATAAATAATATTATTTGTAAAACAAATTTCTTAAATCATTGAATGATTCTAGACGTAACAATCATGCAAGGAAGTCAATCGTTAATTTAAAAATACCGGTATATACACCAAAGCCACGTGTTGTAAAAGTATTTCGCCGTAACCATTGGTATGTTCAAATCGACTTATTCATATTGTAAGCTTTTGTTCTTATCGATGTTGTAAGCCTGACAGCGAATTTTTATTTTTCAGTGTACATTTATTTTACTTTTAAGCTTTTTCGTAATGGCTATGCGATTTTAATTACCGCTTCTCGATGTCGTTAATTAGCAATGTAATATGAAACGCAAAAGGTAGACGATTTGAATAGAAGAATGGTCAAAAGCGAAGCTAAATATAACCGTGTCTAGTCTTCAACGCATGTATACGCCCGTACAATGGGACATTATTGATCCGCGCGGGACTTTGCGCCGAACTGAGATCCAGACAGCAGCTTCCAACTAGGGTGCTTCATCTGGGCTCTACGACTAGCGAAATCAATATTGAACCGTTCTACATAGTAATAAGAGTCAGATTAGCTCGTACCAATAGCTATATATCACGTTTGTAAGTCGCCCCATCTCATAATAAGATTCAATTATTGATCCGCGCGAATCAAATGCGCCAATCACTACTAGACTAGGCTTTGGTGTGGTCTCAATTACCGTCTGGACGTACAGTAGCGACTTGCCGTGCTGTCCTTGATATAATATCTTATATTATACTTCGACTGAAGTGGTAGAGCTATCGAAATGCGTAGCGACGAATCGGACTCACAAGTTCTTTATGCGTAAGAGATTTTTGATTTTAAATTTACTGTTGTTTAATTTATTGGTACATAACAGAAATGGTGTGGTGGGTTGAGACCATATAGCTATCGTGTGTCAAAAGGGATATCCTTTGTTTTGTTTCACTTTGGGGATTATTGTTATGGCGATTTTTTTTATATGTTGATTGAAATTTAAAATATTTTGATGGAGATTTGATTGTTCTGATTAAAGTCGAAGGATAATAATAGAATTTTAAAAATCTTTGTTTATGCTGGCTCGAATTGCGAGGGGTGAATGTAATATTGCGCGTTGTGTATGTTTAATGTGCTTCAAGTGCGTTATTAAAATATTACCATATCTTTATTTTTTGCACAATACAATAAATATATATAGAATATAGTATTATATAATATAACATATATAAATAAGACGTAAACTTTTCCAGTATATCAGCATCTACACCGGCCGAGCCGGCCCAGGCGGGAGAGGTGGCGATCCCAGAGGCCACGCTCCCGAAGGTCGAAGCGAACCAGTCTCTATGATTAAACGTCCAAACGGACAACGACTTCGTCGACCCGATAACTTTGGCATACATTTTTACTCAACAGTTTCGCTGGAATTCACTGATTTTCGGATACGTCGAACAACCGGATAACAGGAATATGTAAATGGATACGGAAAAAGGCGATCGTTGTACGATTTTCAGTTTGGTTCTAGCCAGCTTTATGCGCATGTGTTGCACATAAAGCTGGCTATATGGGATTTTAGTTGGGGTTGGCTCTTCTTTTATTATCCTTAATGTTTTGAAGTCCAAAGTATTATTGGCTGACTTTTTCGTATATTGATTCTAAGAAAGCATTCATATAGTTTATTTAAAAAGAAATTAAACTTTCAAGTTTTCACAATGTTAGGTTCGTACATCGATCGCTTTATTTATTTTGAGCCTTTACTTTTGTATTATATATGTATCGTATTTAAATATTCGTATATGAGTGGTTAAAGCCCTCAGTCTCTTGTAATTTAAACCATCTTTGAGATCACATTTGACTCAATATTGTCTTCAATGTTTGGATATGAAAGGCTCCTAATTTCGAACTATTTATTCAATATCTTTGATTATATATGTTATTCAAAAATGTATGTAAGTTAGTCGACATTTTCATACGAAGTAAGATTTTTTCAATGTTAGTATTTTATAGCATTTCATAATATCAGTATAATATGAATATTCGATGTTCTACGTTTTATCGATCTTGAGATCACAATGTTTAATCGTATAACATAAAGTTAATCGTATATCTTAAGTAAGTTTAATATAAACTCGAATCACGTATATTTGTATCCAGTGTGTACTGTTGAGTCGAGTATTGTATATTTCTACATTCCACCACATAAGTTCCAAAGACTGAATCAAAAAACATAGCAAGCATTGCAACGGTTATATTAATAGATTTACAGGGTGTGTTAAGACGTACTTAGTTATATCGACATTATCTATAGGCATTAGCGTGGTCTTTCTTTCTTTACATTGTAATATTTTAAAAAGTTTGTATAATACACACACCCTGTAAAATAAAATAGTTTATAAGTTACGGTTCGTGCCGCCTCGATATATATATTATGTTTCAATCAGCTTTATGTAATAGTGTAGCTAGAATCTCGGTACATCCATTTTTTATATATTTTTTGTAGCGATTATTTTTTTTTTCGCTTTTGGCATCAATACTTAGGGTTGCGAGGTTACAAAAGATGCGTTTTAGTCAAGGAAAAAGTTTTTTTTTATATTTATATATTGATGTTAAAGCGAATACGCGTACGAGGGTAGTGTATAGGCAGCTCGTTCGGTTAGTTCATATGATAATGTTGCCATTCCAATACAAATGTACAAAAAATGTATTTTTTTTTCACATCAAAATTATTTTTGTTTACAACACATACAAGAACAAGATTTAAATAACCTTACAGTACAAAATACCTTATTGTGTATATTATTCATTTTATAAAGTATATGCTTTACTTAGTAATTGTAAGATTTTATTATGTTAAGATTGCATATTCTTAGTATTTTTTTTAAAGAAAACAGTGTTTTATACGTACAATTATTTTAGTTCAAGAAAGATGTATACATTTTTTTTATTTTATAAATACAAGGGTTCTAGGTATATTTAAGTGAAAAATTGTATGTACCTCAAGTTTGAAATGACTGTTTAGTTATAATTATATCAGCACGTAGGAAATTTCGTTCAATAAACGCGGCGAGATTATTGAGATTTATCAACGTTATAACGAAATATTGAAATCGCAAAACCACCTTTTATATTGTCATTTCGTTTTAGTAATCGATTATTATGTATAATTTTATTATCTTCAAGTGTACACCGGCGTTCAATGAAGCTTTAATTTTACGATTCGTCCCATCGGTTTAGAGTCGGAAATCGGAACTTTTTATAGTCATTAGCTCTCTTTGATGAAAGTTAAATATTATAGTGAAAGGAGTTGTGCATCGGCTTAGGTTTATTAGTTTTTATATTCGAAAATAAATTGCGTTATGCCGTCCCCGTCTAATAGAAACATGAAGGTAGTTTCTATCTCCTTCTAACTTACACTCCATATACGGTTGCCACATATAAAACTTGTGCGCCATTGTAGTAATTTATACCTTTTATATTACATAGTTGACTAAAATTATTTACAGTAAGTTTACTCACGTTTACTGCAGTCGCTGGAGTTTTAACGCGGTCATAACAGTTTGACGTAAGCAACTGTCGAATTCGTAAACTCATAGTACTAGAAACAAAGCAGGGTGATAAATGGACACAACCCGTATTGTATACACTTAATTTGAAACACACAAATCCAAGAGCTCAATTGATAAGTTGTGATTGTATACTTTACCTCTTTCTAGAACATAATATATTCGTAATAATATTCATATAGTAGTTTTAGAGAGACCACATCCGTGTAGAGGCGCGGGTATCGACGTGTATACTTCACCAACAAACATCTGTCTCGATTATAATATTTCAAATGTTAATTGAAATTATGTTACGTGGTTTGGGTATTTCTATGTCTAACCGATATTATTAAGGGGTATAAACTAATAACTAACAAGTGTTTTCTATAGGGTTTCTGTCTTTACATTCCACTAGATGTAAGTCTGCATAATCAACCTGATAAGGTGTTATTAGTATTCTGTAACGTAACATATATATTTATATATTAGTACTCTTAGAGTAAGTCATTCTATATATTATTATATTCGAAGGAGATTATTGTTTTTTTTATGTAAGTCACATTCCATATTTTGGTAGCTGTATTATTATTTTAGCGTTTATAGCGATATTTTTTACCAAATTTTTTTTATACCAATGCTCTTATATTTTTTTTGAGACGCGGCCGTCTGGTGAGTCCGAACAGGCTTTAGGCGCGTTGTATCATAGTGTTAATTTAGGTTGGATGATTAAATACTCATGTATGGCCAAGTACACCTTAAGTGTCTGTTTTAGAATGTTCTAGAATGCAACGTGGATATACTTGCGTGTTTACAGTTCAATGTAAGAGTCAAAATAGAAATTTACATTGTATGGGCTTTAAAGTTTTACGTTATTGAAGAAAATTTCTATTTTTCTTTATAGACTTATTCCATTGTTGAAATTTTAATATATAGTACGTAGAATTGTCACATCGTTTTTTTCACTAGTCATAGCTTTCTCACGCCTTGGACTGTAAATACGGTAGTTTGTCAAAAATGTTCGTAGTAAGTCGGTTTACGATCTTTTTTTATATGTAACGCACCCGTCTACCTTATTTGAATTATGTTTGATTGATGCAATTATTGTACCAATAATTAGTAAGTGCTCAAATATTTATGTCTATTTACAGGACTTTTTTCATGACAAATTAGTGTACGTAGAATAAGGCATTAAATATATTCATAACTCGTTTGTCAGACATCGGTACGATTCAAATCAATGAATCGATTATCATCTGTCACGTCGTACACAAGTTATGAATATACTTACCAAGTATATTATAAGGATCATATATATGAAAAAAATATAACTGTCAATTTGTCGTCTCTCGCCATATAATTATTCGTAATAGGTGTCTAGTAGTTCTATATATTATAACTTCTTGTGCTAACATATTCATGTAGTATTAGGTCAGGAACAATATCGTACACTCCTTTCGATTTATCAGTACCAGGGTATAAGCATAAACGAAAAGGAGCTTCGTATTGAAATTATCTAATTCATTAATAATAGTATTAAACATCGATTGCCATTTTAGAATCTAATTTTAAAAAGGCTATATGCATTAAACCACTTTCGAAATTCATAAAATGTTTGCCGAAGACTAAAATTTGGTCTTGTATTATTCAACAGTTGTAATATTCCATTACGAATGCATTATTTAGAACTAATACATTAATAGTTTTTATTATAACTAGATTATTACTCGTAGTAAAGTCTAGATACGCGACAGCATCTGTGTAATGGAATATTAAAAACATTGGCCAGTATTTTTAAAGTTCAGGGCTTTAACGAAGTAGTTGTGCATGCAGTGATAGGTATATTTTCTCCCTCTAAGAGATGGAATCTCGTAATTCAAAGGCTGCTTCTGTGTCAAATGTGATAGGTTGGCGTAAAGATTACGTGAATGTTTTTGAGATTTTAAAAATTATATTATCTGGAAACATCGATTTTCGATAGCTCATAGCTTATCGTCACATCGATTCAGGGTATATATGTTGACTCTGTAAAAGGAATAAGCATCACAATTAATTTGCACAAATTGTTA
Organism: Boloria selene; assembly: GCA_905231865.2. Lineage (NCBI taxonomy): Eukaryota > Metazoa > Arthropoda > Insecta > Lepidoptera > Nymphalidae > Boloria > Boloria selene. The sequence continues at coordinate 7,889,523 of HG993131.1, forward strand.
CCAAACGCTTGTGTTTATCGCCCCCATTTTTTGGCAGTAATGTTGTATACGTGGAAATAAGCCAAGTGCGAATCATACTATCAATCATAATCATAGTTCCAATTATCAATAAAATAGTAAGTTATATTAAATAACGAATTAAGCCCTTAAAAGCATTCCTGACTCACACTTGGCAAGTTTTTATCATGTTGATGTTTAACTTTAGAATTTGTGGTATAATCACGATAAATTTTACGGCTGTCCGCCTAAGGCTCTTCTAGTGTAGTAAAAAAGGTATAATTTTTTTTACTACAAGAGCCTTATAAAACTCATTTTATTAGAAACGCCTTTAATACTATTTTTCTTTATTTTGCGATATAGTTAGCAAAATAATACCTTCCAATAAAATGGCGGACACATGAAACTGTTTAGGAACAAGCGCTTCGACTTGTCACTTCTCTATAGAAGTAATTCTATAATTAACCATATAAATGTATAAATGTCTAATAAATAATCTGATTTTATTCTCTAGTAACTTTTATTCTTATATTTTGCTTTTATTTACTGTAAAATTGATTTTTTTTAAGGAATAACCCCTTTATCGAATATATCGAATATTATCGAAACTTATTAAATGACGTCTTTATTAAAATAGTAAAAATACTTATCTGATAATCTGATGAGTAAATGAGTTTTCTTCGAATCCATAAAGAACTTATTACGTTTTTGACATAAATACTCTGATTCGAGTTGACGTTGAAATGGAGGTTGCTAATACCCATTAGGCCATAGGCCAGGAGAAGAATCTTAATATTAATAAATATTTTAAACCAACCACAGCATAACAATGTCATTCAATGCGTTGTGATTGTTATAACTTTTTTAGGTTGTGTATAGGTAGCAGTTTCATGGAGGTTACAGAATTGGAGAACTATAAGTATTGAAAAATAAAACCTTTTTTCAGATTTTTTATTAAGCTAACACAATTACAGTTTACTGCTACAACTATTAATTTCATATATGGACAAAGATAATATATTGGAAGACAAATATAATCGACTTTGCGTTCTCTAACCTCCATGTACAGTGTTCTCGTAACATTCCATTTGATGTTAAAGTACATATTTTTTATTTCTAAACAAATCAAGTATTGCATTTGTAATGGCCTCGATAGCACTGCATTTATCATATGCCTGTTGTGTTTTTTTAATCAATATGATTATAATTTTTTATTTTATTATTATTATAATTTCTAATCTGTATTTAATTTTATTTTGTATTTTTATGTTTCTTTAAAATCTCTGGTCTCGTTAGTTTCACAAATAAATGCGATGCTCTCTAATGGTGTGATCGAATATTTTAATTTTTTATATTTTAATGTAAGAACACTTTGTACATTTTCTGTGATTTTTGCTGATCTGTATATTATTTATATTTTATTATGAGGATGATAACTTTATTTTTGTGGCAAATGATCTTTGCAGTGCAAAGACTTTTATTATTTTGGTTGTACATAAAGATATTTAATAATAAAAAATTTTAATACTGATGCATGCATACATGGTGTTACTTGGATGATACCTTCGGTGGTTAATTTGTACACAGTCGGCAGTCATGTCTATACATTCCAATGTTTCGATGAGTGTTTGTATATTTTGTTCTATCGAAACTTATACTCCTTTATACTCATCATTTTTTGATATTTTTTTACTTTAGTTCTTTTCGAAATAATAAATTATAATTGTCTATGTTTGTCTATTCATTTTTCCCTTGTTTTCCTTCAAATAGAACTGAATGATAGTGCCACTGAATTGAGTGATTGTGTTTCAGTAAGTAACTTATAGCATTTATAAATATAATATTAAGATCTCATGGGTGATAAATATAAGTAAGTATTTACTATGTAGATACTAAACTAAAATTGGTTGCAAGTGACTTATTCTATATTGAGTTTGTATGTATTTTACATAAAATTCAAAATGAAAAAATGACTAAAATGTTTTGTGTATATAACATATTTATGTTGTATATATATAATCATATTAGACATAATTAAAAAAATAATTTTGTTTAATAAGCTGAATATTTGTATTCTAAATGTTTGCATTTTGCATGCGTCAACTTTACGCTAATACTTTTAACGCTGTCTTTTTGAAAATTTTAGTGACAAACACTGATTACAGTGAGTGTGTACTATTCTTACAATTTTAAGTAGGTATAGAAGTCACAGAAAAAAATTATTATACGTTTATCGTTATAGAACATTCAAACATTGTTATGTATAAGCTAAAAAGCTAAAAAAAACAATATGTAGTAGGAAAAAACGTTTTTTATACGTGAACAATCATATAAACAGGTTTATTGACCAGTATTTGCTAACAAAATATTTTAAAAATGCGATAGGGAAAAATTTAATATATTTTTTTAATAAATAAAAGGAGAACAAATAAATGTTTTTGTGAACAATAAAGGAGAAATGACAAACTAACGTGTATGTAATAAAAAAACTTCAATTTAAAAAGCAAATATCCTGGGGGGATTAAGAATGTAACTACTAATATGTGATCTGTGCTACTAATAACAACTATTGAAGTAATTCAACATTCATGTTACGGTCTAAAAAGGAAGGTCTAGCATCAAGAGTAGTGGTGGGCTTATCGTTACAATAGTTTAGATTTACGGCCGTGGAGTGACGATAGACTGGGGTGCTGTGCAACTTAAATAGAATATGTTCTGTCTCTTTTTTATCCCATGTAATGCAAGCATACTAAACCCTCATCACATTACTCAAATTTATTTAGTATTTCATAAATACCATTTAATTGTCACTTAAAGGACGTGCGCAGTGCGCACTGCGCCGCTCCAGTCGATAGCAACGCTGTACAGCGGAGTTGACTCGAAGCTTGGAAGCTTGTTACACAAATCGTACAAATCTCTTACTACTGAATTTGAGCTTGTTGCTAGACCGTAATTCAGTAATTCATGTACATGTTGACATTTAGTAAGACCATAGACAAAAACATAGAGAAAAGTAATATTATACTTTTAATAGAGAGCCCTCTCTACCGTTTTTTTTGCCAACACTAAACTAGCGCCATCTGTAATTTTTCACCCCATGGCCTATACTTGTCCTTCTGATATCATAAAAATTATATTTAAAATTAAAGTCGATCGATTCTAAATGTGTAAATATAGTGATGATATTATTATATCTATTAACATTAAAATAATAAAAGCAAGAAAAATATATACTTAACATCACCATATTTACAAATTTAAAATCGATCTTCTCAAATAATTAAGTAGGGTTGAAGACTGTCGTTCTATGTAATAAATAATACAAGAAAATGTTATTTTTAAACTTTATTTTGTATATTTTTAGTGTAATACAGTTATTGTATAACACAGCTCGCCGCGCGTGGCATTACGTAGAGCGTAGACATGAAGATCGTAGATATAAAATCTTACCTCTGGTCATACAGACAGCCAAAGACACAACGGCTTAAGCTAGGCGTAATTGCTTAAACTAGACAACACAAAATAAAGCGACCTTTAGACTGCTTATTTAAAATAGTGTCAATATCATATAACTAAATTAAACCCAACTAAATTTTAAGATATTTAATATTTTTACTAAGCGTCAAAATAATAAAATTTAAAGAAGTTTAAAATGTCAAAAAAACAAAACAATGTTGCAAGCTATCCAATTCACGCATTTGTATAAATTTATTATTTGTTTGAAATGCTGGTTCACTAAAAAGTTATAATGAAATATATCGATTCAAATATTTAAATTGTTATTTTAAGCAATGAACTGTATTATTTTTATGTGACATTATGCTTATTTTTCTCAAAATTTAATAATTTTTTGCATGCAAATTTGTTTGGTATGCGTGTACTGGACTGCTGGATTGACGATTGCGACCGTAGCGACATCTCTTACACCGACTTATAGTCGCTGATAAATTTAAGCAAAAGTTTTGGGTGACGAGCAATAGATGACACTACCAATTTCTTATCTGTGGTAGATGTTCTAAGTTTCCAGCCCCTGGACAAAAATGTTTTACGTTATTCAAAATTTAATTAAATATTTTTATCAATTAATTTATTATTCATTTATTACTTATTATTAAAGAGATTAATAATATAATATAACAATCTCAGCTTGTAATAACCATAAACAAAACAGTAGTCTGTAGACTAAAAGGTTATCACACTGGGAAAACAGTTCCATCTTGCGGATTCAATTCCAATTATGTCACAACTAGTCCACCCCGGACTAGTAATAATATTACAAAGCAGTATTGTCCTATTTAGGTTTGATGATCATTCATAGGTGTCTCTGGGAGTAGCTGAACCAAAAAATGTATAGGTATACCATGAGGAGAAGGGAGACATTATCTAGCAATGCCTGCTTGCTACCTGATGCTACTGTGTCCGATTTATCTTGTAAATATTTTTGGATGAAGCTACAGGTTATTATATATTTTATATTTTATTTAGGTAACTTATTATGTATCTACCAATGTGTACGTATACATTATTTAGATTTCGTTAAATTCAAATGAATAAAATTTTCGATTAAATTTTATTCGTCAGAACAACAGCTCCGTACCTACTCCAGGTACTATTTAATTTTGATTTTTGGAAAATTATCAATAGATGTCGCCATGCGTTTTAAAATAACAAATAACAATATAGAAGTAAGCACAGTTAATTTTGCGGTTGCTAAACTGACAACAAAAATATTTTATATCACTAAAACATAACATATTATGTTTATTCTACCAAGTAATTTTAACTTTCATAATTTGGCAGTAATTCTTAAAAAATCGAAGATTTTTGCAATCCTCTTTCATGACATAGGTACGAGACGTGCTTTCATTAGGAGCAATGTAATAAAAAATTGTTAGAAACATTTATCTCATTTGAAAAAACAATGCTACTTGCGTACTTACCCGTACTCACTTAATTGATATTTTTATATTTAAAAGTAAGAATAAAAATATACAAATACATTTCATATCAAAATTGTTTCGACCACTCTCACTTACGAGAAGTTAATAAAATTTTAACTAAGTCGAATCTGTACAATTAATATTTTTTGGAACATCTAATTGAAATAATATTGAAGTAGTATTATTATTATACATTTGTATTGGTGTATAGTATAGTTTTTAAAAAAATCTGTCTGGCTGTCTCTGACCGCATCACAAGAAAACCACAGGACAGGTTTTGATGGGTATGAGGATAACTGGTTATCCGGGTCAACATATTACAGGATAATTTTTACTGTGGGAGACATTTTCATTTTTGAGAAATCTCGACTTGTAGATTTCTCCGAAATGAAAAAGTCTGCCACTATACAACTATTAAAACGTAGCTACGGACGAATCCGAGCGGAGCGAGGTCAATTCACTAGTCTTTTATAAGAATAGTGTAGCGCGTGTTAACTAGAATTCTTTGTGGTACCTATTATCTCTATATGTGGCATCTTACAACCGCATTAACTGTTCATATTTAAACGTACCCAGGGAAGCACCCGAGCAAAGCGAGGTTAAGTCACTAGTATGTTTTATAAATAAAATCCCAACTTTATAACCTATTAACTTTAATTAATTTTATGCACAAACAAAGTACAATACTAAAAGCTTTTAATTATGCACTGTTACTTGTGTTAAATTACACTTTATATCATGACTCACGAAGCATTTTAGGAATAAAAATCTGTTGCTATAGAAAAGTTACCACACATAACTGAAAAGTTAAAACTACATACGTTTAACAGCAACATAATATTACAATTTACGTACTTTTTCTTTTCGACCCTTAACGTTTTAGTGATGAAAATTAAAAAGTCATTTACAGTCTCAACCAATACATATAACTTCTGATCCTTGCATAAGGTAGTAAAGTTTCTGTTGCTCCTATACCTACGACTACGGGGCATCTATCATATATGTACTTGTCACAAATATTTTTTAAGTCACTGGCTGTTATTTTATCAATAGCCTGTAATCGTTTTAGTAGGTCGATATGATGGCCAGTACGAAGAATATTTTGACCGAGGTTATGGCAAGCTTGAACAGTACTTTGATTGTTCATTATTATTTTAGACTTCATTTCATTTTTTGCTCTTATCAATTCTCCATCAGTAATCATGTAACACAGTCGCATCCACTCGTCTTGTATTGCCATGACCATGTCGTCAACTTCGTTTCTTGGTGATATGAACTCAACGCCCCATAAGCTCGTGTCTTGATAATAGAAGCTAAATGTTTTATAGGACTGGCAAAGTTTTCCTGAAGATGCGATATATGCGACGTGCACTCCATGATTGGCTCCTCCTGGCTGCGATTCATCCCAACCTCCTAGTACTAACGAAGCTAACTCCATATAGATTTTATCTTCGTCACAAAATGACGGACCTTCTACTGCAATGGCTACGTGAGCCACTTCCATTGAATCGTCTCTGTAAACAATTTGTGAGCCTGTGTATCTATTGGGGCCTAACTTGACGCTTTTCAAACGATCATTTGTCCTAAAATATTTTTTGGCTAAATTCACCAACACTTCATGTGTTACACCGCCAACAGATGCAATAACTATTCTTTTTGGATCAAATAATGTACTTAAATAAGTGCAGATCGTGTCCGGTTTAAAATTATGAAGATTTCTACTAAGACCCATAACCGTTTGACCAAGCGGCGTACCTTGGAACGCTGAAGAATGTAAGTAGTCATACAAAACTTTTGATGGGCATTTATCATGTTCTAACATTTCTTGATAGATAACATCTTTCTGTATTTCTATTTCAGTATCAGCATAAGCGTTGTTAAAAATACAATCATATAGGATATCTAACGCAAGCGTTGCAATTTCAGCATGACATTCTACATAGAACGCTGTAGTATCACGAGTAGTAAAACATTTAAATTTAGCTCCTATATTGGACATTTCATCTTCTAATTCAGTTTTTGACTTTTTCTGAGTACCTTTGTAGGCAATGTGCTGAAAAAAGTACGTGATGCCATTCAAAATTTCATCCTCGTGCCTAGATCCTGCGTCGATATAAAACCCAATACAGACATTGTTGCATTTTCTCTCTTCCGTAGCAACTGTCAACCCACTGGGTATACGGGAACGTTGTATTTTGGGTAAATCTTTTAAGATGTGTGAATATGTTGTAAATGTGGAGTTGCAACGCATATAATATGTCTTATTTTTTAAATTATTTGCAACTTTTTGCAATACCGTGTGGTACCGTAACATATTTGAATATTATTGAATAATGTGAAGTAATATTGGCAGCGTACTATTTACTTTAATATTTACTAACTGTAAAAATAAAATTATTTAGTACAGTAGGTATACACTGGCTTGTCACTGAGAGTTTTGTGTCAAAACGCATATTAAATAAAAAATAATGACAAGTATCCTAAGGTCCTATATGTAAAAATATACCATGTATTAAAACATACAGACAAAAAATATTTCCAGAATACCTTAACACTTGTTAACTGAAAAGATATCCAGAGATTAAATAATTTAATTAAATATAAGTGGCACCTAACCGAAATTTAGTAATTGGATTCACTAACCAATTCGTTTTTTTTCGTAATTTGTTTACAGAGACGATTCAATTTTTTTGTTCTCAATCGCACTCACCTACAATAAATTATGTACCTTCTTCAACTTTTATTGAATGCGGGTCGCGATATGAAATACGAGTATATGTAACAATAGTGTTTCTTGTTTATCGAGCGCATGGTTATATCTAACAAAGAATTTCAGGAAACTGTCTACAACAGCTGCATCAAAATCAGGTCAAATACAACAACAGAATACCAACCACGTTCTATTGAATATAAGTCCAGAACTGATTTTGAATTTTATGACACTGACTTGCAATTAAAAAACAGAAATATTTTTCTCGAAGTTCTCTTTGACTATAATTTACAACAGACGGCATTCCAAGAGACTCCGTTAGCTTAAAGTTTGATGGGACCAACATGAAACATGCTAGAATTTAATAAAAATTATAGACTTCTAAAACATTACCAGCCCCATGGACTGTTTATATGAGTGCCTGGGAGAGTTCCACATGCAGGAAAAAGTTTGTGATATATGTGTATATCTCACGAACCCTAAGTCGTAACATTAATTAAAAATACATACGGAACGTAAAGAATCACAATTTTTTTCCGTAACGATTATATGGCTTAAGCTGAATGGCTCATGAAATGGCTAATGCCATTGCTATAGAAGACCTAAGATGTAATTCCAAAAAAGCCCAGGGTGTAAAATTAATACTTCTGTTGTCGACAGTTGCAAGTACTTTATTAATAGATTGATGAGATTAGCGCTATGGCCTTTTTACATCGCTTATTTTGATGTTGGATTGTGTGTAATTTATAATATTTTTAGAATAATTTGGTATCAAACTGTAATGATGCACTCTCTACTACTACTACTACTACTACTACTCGTACTATAGTTCAGAATAGTTGCCACAACCAATCAATTTTGCATTACATAATTTGGAAAAACAAGTTAATAGTGTCGCAACTTATACAGGCTTACAGTTGTTATAAATCTGAACTCAAAACTTTATCTGAACTAAATTGTGAACTGTAAAATGATTAAAGATATTGTATTCAACTATATTTACTATAAATGTCTTGTTATCGCCGCAATTGGTTCCCGGGAGGTTCTATCGGATCACAATACAATTAGGACTGGAATGTTTTGGTTAAGATTGTTAAATATATTTTTCTTATTTTTCTTTTACAAACATAATATATTCTACTACATATTTTAAAAATTATTATTATTCTTTATTGCACTTAAAAAAAATGTTACAAAAAATTAAATATTAGAAGGTAGGTAAAGGCAAAGGTGGACTTATCCCTACAAGAGATTTCTTCCAGTCAACCCATGGATGTGAAAGATATCATTTAGTAGCGGGTTCATAAGTGCAGCTACATATATATTATAAATAAATAAATACATAAATACATACATACCTACATGCATTCATACATACATACATACATACATACATACATACATACATACATGCATACATACATACATACATACATACATACATACATACATACATACATACATACATACAAGTGAATATGTTCCAAATAAATATACTTACAAATAAAATACAAAAGTACAGTTAATGGTTATTTACTGTGTATGTACATTTATTTGCTAACTTATATTAACTGATTCAATAAATATAAACAATTCTTTCCAATTCTCTCTGCGTCTCACATGAGCTCTGTAAATTACCCGTTTAGGTCATCCTGAGTGCATCTGCGTCTTGTAAGTGAGAGACGTGACTTAAATTAAAATTCCACAAGGAGAAGGATCTCCCTAAATTGTCGGTGTTTCTCCTTGTAGAATATACCTAATCTTGTTGTATGTAATTGAATTTTCCGCTTTTTATAATACCTAATAGAACTTTAGTATATACAAAATTCAGATGTTTATATCTTATATATAAAATTCTCGTGTCACGGGGTTCGAACTTGAACTCCTCCGAAACGGCTTGACCGATTCTCATGAAATTTTGTGAGCATATTGAGTAGGTCTGAGAATCGGCCAACATCTATTTTTCATCCCCCTAAATGTTAAGGGTAGTCCACCCCTAAATTTTTATTTTTTATTTTTTAGACAATTTTTTTTCCTACAGATCAACCCAATGAGGATGATTAGCAATTAAAAAAATGAACGCGGGCGAAGCCGCGGGTACAGCTAGTAGATTATAGATAAGTAATAAATGACAAAATTAATATACCTATGTTTTATATATATTAGTTTTAATTACTCATTATTTTTATATCCTAATACATATACAGTATGTATAGATAATTCCTTTGGCCGTTTTAGACTCCACGTGAATTTTGATCTAATTCGTAGACTTATATACGTAGTCAAACGGAACTTTCGGCGTTACTGCCCTAAAAGCTAAAGCTCTAACTTTATATTACTTCTTTAGTGATTTAAATAATAAGTTAGGTTTTTTTATAAAGGTTGATTATGTTTAAGAACTTTAAAATTTATTATCTTATGAGGACATTTGCCTACGTAAAAATGTACAACAAATGTACACACCCTAGATTAGTGGCCATTTTTTTTACCTTTACTAGTCACACACGGTTTTGACATCAATGAAACTTTAATTAAGTTAAACTTCGACAGTATGATGACAACATATGAAAATTATTAATAATAATTACTTGATGCATATCTAACGAACACGGTAATACTTCAGGGATGAAATTACATGCCGGATTTGCAGGCGATACTCCCGCAATAGAATTCAAATGCGAGATGCTTTCTATTGCGTACGTTCATTTTGACGTATTTGATTAGTAAACCCATGACAAATACTGTGCCATATTTTTATGTTGGAAACAGCATTCGTACTTTTTATATCAAAATCAAACCGACTAGCCTTTGTTTCTGTGAATAAAAATACCTATATTTTTAAGTGCTTTGTGTCAACTGACCAATAAAGCTTTATGCAATTATTTTAAAATTATTTTTGAAGTTAAACTTTATACGTGGCTGAGGGTAAGTAAGTACATAATACATTACATGACATACGTACAATACATACATGAAAGTGGCGAAAGTGAGAATCATTTTTTTTAAATATTAAAATATAAGATTTTTAATTAAAAACTCGATTTCCAAGCACTAAAAACTAAAAAATAAAAATACCTACTACAATTTCTTAATTCATTTTTTATTGTTTTAAAACATTAATTTTTTTCTTGTTGTAATATTAAGGAAAAGTATAAAAGTTGGTATTGATATAGGTATTATTAATTTAGTATTCGCTCTGTGCGCGACTTCAGCGCCATGGTACGTTTGAACTACAGGGGGCTATTGTAATATATTTTACTAAGTATTGAATGGCTGTCAGTAATAATAATATCGAATGATAAATAAAAAAATGCTTTTTTAATTAAAGGGAATATTTATAATAAATATTTGTTAATGTAAAGTGTTCTTGTGCATTAAAAAATAAAATGTAAGTATAGTTAATACCGAAAAAGTAGCATAGAAGTTAGCACACATAAAGGTAGGTTAACTGAAATCAGACTGAAATCAAATAAAAAGAAAATAGAAAAAGTTTTTTTTAAAATTAAAATTATAAGAAAACTTGAATAAACATTCAATTATTTTTTTTTAATAGCAAATTTAGATTAAACGAAATTACCAAAATATTTTATGTTTCAAAATTCTACAAATTAAAAGTGCTGATTGTTTTTGAGTACAAAAAAAATAGATTATGTTTGCTAACTAAAATTAACATATTACAATTCAATAATAAAGCTGGGAAAAATTGTTAATCGATAAAATTTATCATTTTTATTTTTAGATTTTAATATTTAATATTTAAAATTTATGATCATTGGTATGGATAATCTTTTTGTTTAATATAATAAGTGGCAAAGAGTAAATGAATCTTAAATAATTAATGAAAAGTTTATAATAAAAAAATTCAATCTTATTTTTTAATATATAATTATGCTAAATTTAAAAATGTTTAAAAAAAATTTTTTTTTTAATTAATAATAATATTTCCTAGCATTTTCTAAACTTACTATTTTTTTAAGTTTTACTCCTTTCAAGATTTTTATTATTACGGATAGTAAGGTTATGATTCTACTTACTTTTGTCTCCTAACAGCGGCTATCCATTTTTTCCTCTGATTTATTTTCCAACTTGCTGTTGGAAATTTATAAAAATGACAAGCACTTTTTCTACCTGTATTCTTACAACTTACAACACAACAACTTTTGTGACTCATTTTATGTTATTTTATTTAAATAAATTTTAAATAACAATTCACTTGTATATTTAGCTAACTCGAAACATAAAAACAGCCCCCCGTAGTATCGGATATAGCCACGGGTAGCGCTGACGGTAAATCAGTTTCTCCCCACCACCGGCTTCGCACAGAGCGAATTAAGAATAGTCGGCTTTGGATAAAATTGGAAATAACGCAAAATCCACTGAAAATGTCAAAATATACCATAGAAATGAATAGATAGGTACATATCATAGTATATCTATAAAATGTAAATAAGGAAAACGTGCCCACCAAAGGCTAAGTACCGGTAATATTTATACAAGCTGGTTGAGATGTGTTCAGGCACATATGTATAGAATGTTTGCGAACTAGCCATGTAGGTTACTGTGAGATCAGAGATGAAACATAATCTGCAATAATAATCCTTTCAATATTTATATTGTTTGTTTTCTCTTGCCATATTCATTACATGCATTACAATAAAAATATTCCGCTATGTGAGTTTTATGAACTAACTTTATCTTAAAATGTTTGGTGTCGATATTAGAATAGTAGATTGATATCATAGGAATTATTAAAAATCGTATAATTGGTCTGATATTTAGGTAGTCTGATTATCACGTCGAGGTTTTTGCAGCATTAAAAATAAGTTTATATCCGATTTTTCTTTCATGTGTTACAGTCATGGTTACAGTTACGGATTTTCTCTTCACTTGTGCTATAATTTTATTTTCTCAAATTTAATAATTTTTCAATTACGGAATATAGGTTTTCATTCCCTTGAGAGTGTCAAAATATGCGGTATAAACGACCGAATATTTTGATTGCTTGGATTTAGAATTGAAATACAATTTCATTTGAGTTCCAAGGCATGGCAGATATAAATATTTGATTTTAATTTCAAACTCCACGCGTTCCTGAAGAAAAGGGTCTTTAAGACAGACAGAAAGACAGACAATAAAGTGATCCTATAAGGTTTTTTTTACCTTTTGAGCTACTGGAACCTACAACTAATAGAATATAAAGGAACAATTGAGTACGTTACAAATTACAATATTTAGAACGTTAGAAACTGAAAAGCTCATAGAAACATAACTCTATAACAATAAGTTTTGTTTACAAGTGTTAGAGAATAGAAGTTAACAACGTTGTTTTGTTGATTTAGAATACGCATCCAACCCCTTTCATATGCGATCTATACACAGTCAATTTATTATAATTGTTAATTGCTTTGTACTAATTTGACTAACATTATATTTATATGCTACACCAGTGATATAAGTAAGTATGTATGATATTGCATCTGACAGACTTGAATATATTTGAACAGTGACATTTCTGTTGCTTCAGCAGAGCGTCTAACTCTTGCCTTCAAAATGTCATGTACGAGTGTGTAGAATGAATGACACAATCAAGTTAATGTAAAGTGAAGCACTAGAAGCCAGCTATAGCATGTAGGGTAGATACAATACAAGAGACAGACTTTGTATCTCGCATCCTTTTGTACCTTTAGTGTTACATAATATACAAAAGGATTTCATACTATTTAATTTTGGCTTGAATTAAACAATACTCTAAATTAATAGAATTTAACGACACGCTTGGCTCAGTTTGTAGTGACCCTACTTGCTGCGCCAGCGGTCGCGGGTTCGAGTCCCGCTGGGGGCATTCATTTGTTGAGCATGAATGTTTGTACTCCAGTCATGGGTGCTTATTATATTTATTTATAATATCTATTTATTTAAAGTTAGAATATCAACTATCTGGTATCCGTAACACAAGCCTCGTAGCTTAACACGGAACTAGATAGCACTGTGTGTAATAATGTCCCAACATATTTATTGTTTAATAAAATATTTTAACACATTTAAATTTACTTATTACACAATTATATTTTTTAATAAAGATGCTTCGATTCGTTATGGAAAATAAAACAAAAATTAACTTGCTTCAAGAAGATGATTTAGAAATTTTGTTGTTTCTTTAATAATATACGATTTTCAGTGGTTACGCTTCGTACGCGTAGGCATGACATAATGATGCCGTAACACAAAGCCATACGATACCAGCTATCATGTTCCTAATATTAACATGCTTTGTATTTATGTTGAAAATTACAATAAATATATACGAGTAGGTAAATCTTAAAATAACAACAATAAAATTAAACCAATATATTCTTCAACTTATCCAAATACTTGGTGTTTTAAAAGTAATTAGTAAAGTTCGTTTGGCTCAGTTGGTAGTGACCCTGCTTTCTGCGCCAGCGGTCGCGCGTTCGAGTCCCGCTGGGGGCATTCATTTGTTGTCACAAATGTTTGTTCTCCAGTCATGGGTGGTTTATATTTATAATATTTATTTAAAGGTTATATTACTTATATAACCTTCATCAACTATCTGGTATCCGTAAAAAAATATGAGTAAAGTGCAATATATTTGTTACGTACAGTTATGAAATCAAAAAAAAAAGAGAATGGTGACATTAAAGATACTTGCGACTCGTTGATTCTCTGTTGATTTAAAAATTTCACCATCGGTTGAAAAGCTCTAAATAACTTGGTTTTAATCTTTTATATAATTCTATTAGTATCAAAAAAACTATTTTAATTAATATTTATTAATAATAGAATAAACAATACTTAAAATATTAATTAAAAGTACAAATGTTAAGTTTAGTACAGTTAAAATCTATAAAGCTATGATATATTGTTACAAACATAAACATCCATGTGGTTATGGTACGAGTATACATGTAGTTGTAATAATGTCTTGCCAAGAACCAGTAGCCCTAGTGCTAGACACAGGATCGTTATCGGTTAAAGCTGGATTTGCTGGTGAATCCTTCCCTAGATGTATTATACCTACGGCAGTTGGACGGTAACAGTTATAATTTTATGTAAAGGACTTATGAAATATTTTGAATATATTAAATGTAAACATTTAAAGTAACTCAATAAATTTATAAACTTTATAATTTTCTGTATACAAAGTTTCTTGCCCCAATGAATAAGATCCCCGACAAAATATTCAATGATAAAGGCGTGTTCCTATGATGGCATAAAATAAAAGTATGACGACATAATAGTGTATGATATATTTTTCATTATTTCTAGGCAAAGTCCGTACTCCGTACAGACTACTAGATGAACATTAAAATAAATTGTATTAAGCAATATATTATTTATTTTCGTAGTTTTCGTCATGGCGGTCTTATAGACGGAGTTCCAGAAATGTACTTTGGTAGTAAAGCTGTAGCAAATAGAGGAATTTCTGCATTAACGTGGCCAATTAAAGATGGTTCTATAGATAATTGGGGCGATATTGAGAAACTTTGGCATCATGTGTTCTATAGAGAACTTCATGTTGCCCCAGAAGAATCACAAGTCATGATGGCTGTACACCCTTTGACAAAACGGCGGGATAAGTAAATATCAATATACTTAATCAACATATTATGTAATATGTAACAAAGAACTGTGATTTGTAATAATTTTCAGAGAACGGATAGCAGAAATATTATTTGAATCATTTGAAATTAATGATTTGTATATTGCACAATCGTCCGCATTAGTGCTGCACGCAAGCGGTAGGACTTCTGGCGTTGCTTGGGAAAATGGTCACTCTTGTTTATATGCTTCGCCAGTATTTGAAGGATTCCCCCTTAAACATGCCACGGTCTGCTCAGAAGTAACCGGTAAATCTTTAACGCTCCGTCTCCAAGGTCTTCTCGCGAAGATCGGATATTGTTTTAGCTCTCCCTTGGAACTTGATATACTAGAAAAAATTAAGGTAACAAAAACACGATTAATAATAATTAGGGAAATTATATTTTTAAAATGTAAAGTATTATGTATAATTCTAGAGTGAATTATGTTACGTAGCAACGGATTTTGAAAAAGAATCAACTGCTTCAAACTTTGCCAAAGAAGGCGTTCATTATGCTCTTCCTGATGGTCAAAAAATTTTCATTGGTGAAGAACGATTCATGTGCCCAGAGTTATTATTTCAACCACATCTACAAGGCAGTAAAGGTTCAAATATTGTTGATGATATATGTTCTAGTATAGGTAAATGTGACATGGATTACAAAGCTCTTTTTTATGCAAATATAGTGATATCTGGAGGCTCAAGTTTGTTTAAAGGCTTACCTGAACGGTTAGGTACTGAATTATCTCGACGAGTAAATGATCAGCCAGGGATTGAAGCGCGCGTTGACGCAATGCCTTCAAGGCATTATGCTGCTTGGATGGGCGGTTCTATCTTGGCATCACTCAATTCTACCAAAGGTTTTTGGATGACTAACACCGACTATAAAGATAATGGAGCTGAACGAGTGCATTTCAAATTTTTTTGAATCTAGTTTAAGCTAAAGTTACTAAGCTAAAGAGTACTTCTTTATTGCTCATGTACAATAGCGTCAGAACACGTGTGTTTACTTTACATTTGATGCATGTGCAATTAGTATTTAGTTAAAGAAAATGTTTTTTAAAAAATTTTACTTTTGTTATTTGACGCGTCACCTAGTGACCTACCTAGTTGAACCAAACTGTTAACTTATAATTTTGTTTTGCCCAGGTTCTTGATGTGTGCAACTGTAATTGAATAAAAAAATGTCTTTGTAGTCGCACTCTAAAGTTGTTATTGTATTCGCCTTATATTTTTGTTTAGCTTAATTTTTTTGTGGCCTTTTATTAGTCGGCCATTTATTAAATTATATTAATACTTTCTCTGTTTGTAATATCATAATGTATATATTTGTTTTTTATACCTATATCTTAGATAGATACAGGTACTACTATTACAAATAGGACTAAGATGTTTTTTTTTGTATGTTGGTTTATCATGGATAAAAAAAACGCTAAATTAGTTCTTGTCACTGAAATCAGCCCCTAAGGAGTGAAGGGTATGAAATATAAAATATTGTATGAGGAATTAAACATTCAAACAAATTCAAGTAGGGATATAATGATCATTATATTATCTGTGGATAGGCGAGTCCCTAGTAAAATTAATAACTTCTTACAAGGTCTTGCAGACTTTAATATTCAAATATAATAATCTATTAGACACAATTCGTTAGTTTTCCCAAATTAATTAATTTACTCAATTTCTTTTTGTTCTGATGTATGATTTTAACATAAGTTTCAATCATTAGCTATAGAAGTAATGCCCTTGTCGATTTATTGATAGTCTGTAAATAAAAATCCCTATCTCGACATATCATAGCACAAAAAAAGTACAATTTAAATCTCTAACTGCTTAGTTCATCCATATTTATGAAAATTGTCTGAATATAGAAAGCTGGTTAAGTTTATGCAATATGCATCTGATTAAACAAATTATTGCAGTCCCTCATTTTCATGCCACTTACACGACGCTGACGGCATTGGTTCTATAAATTTCAGTTTACGTTCATTTAGAGTGTTTAATGTTCTGACATGCCTATATTAGATGATATACAAACTGGAATAATATTTATCATCATATATTAGGTACTTAAATAGATTTTGATTATAACTTGTCATTTTATGTTGTATTTTATAGAAAAAATATACAATAATATTGAATTACCATCGCTCTGCTCTGGTTCGCCCCTGGATACTTTTTAACGGTTAGCTAAGATTTCTCAGAAACAAAATAGTTTTCCGTAGTCAAAAGTATTCTATGTGTTGATCCGGATTAATCCAGATATCATCGTACCATATTTCATCAAATCAGTCCAGTAGTTTTCGTTAAGTTTTCGTTAAGTGTTCACAAACAGACGGGACATCCTAAAACTATAGATTTGTTTAGATCCATTGTAACGACTATTGCAGTAAAATTATTACAAAATATCTAATATACACATTCAACTCAGTAAGAATTATATTACCAGCAAACTTGGCCCGCTTCGCTGGGCATAAGTTAAAATAAATTAAACGGTTTTTATATTTGTTCTAATATAATAAAAGTAGACTAAGTTACTCCTTATCTAATGTTATAAGGATTCTGAGAGTAAAACCGGTCTAGCCGTTTCAGAGATTAGCTGGAAGAAACAGACATACAGATAAAAATTTAAGTAAGTAAATGATTTTTTATGTAAGTACGGTGTATACTTTCATATGCATTTAGTGGAAAGTTAGAGAAAAAAAAGAAACGTAATGCAGCAGTAAAGTAAAGCCTTATAGAAGACGCATATAGTAAGCTACATTTTTATCTGTATCAGTAAAGACATTTATTTATAAAGTTAACACCTACAAATAAGCTTATTTAGCAGCAAAATTTTATTCACCACTCTAGCTTGATGCGATGTCCGTCTCTTTTATTTCTATTTCTCGTCACACTCAGGCATATGATAGTATCTTTCGGAAAGTGAGTTGGTACCTTCCAAAGGCCAACTCAACCACAAATCAAACAGCGCGCACTTCCCTAGCTTCCTGTTACACACTTCCGTCGCTTTGTAGCAAATTGCACAGATCAAAGCGAGGGGAAAGATGTTACACATCAAAAATAAATCTACTTATTCATTGACAGGGTAATTAATATATACAATAGTGCTTATAGATTTTGTTGTTTGTTACATTCCGTGCTAATTTCGATCTCTGTACTACAATATATAATAATTATATACTTATGTAGTCGCAAATATTAAGTACCCGATCTTATTTTTAAGAATGAAGTGCAGGTATAGATAAAAATTTGATCATAGAGCTTATATTATAATGTGTAGTTTTTAAATATATATGATAATTAATGTTAGGTATTCGCTTCGTTAGCGTAGTGATCGGCAAAGTTTTCTAATTTCTTAAGTATATTTTAAAAATACTATAGAATACAAATGTATAGTAAAATAACACCATTATTATAAATTAAGAAAATAAAAACAAAAAAATTAATGTTGGTTGAGCTGAAACTCGACACGCAAGTCAGATTTTTATATTAAATGACATCGCTACAAGGCATGTTTTAAATTTGCTTTTTATGTTACCCTGTATATTAGATAAATTGAGCAAACACTTTTGTATGAATATAAATACGCAATTTATCCATCTACAAGCTGAGATCAAGAAATAATATTGACAGAGAACTTATCACAGAGCTGGCTCAAAATTTCAATGTGTATTCTGCATATACAAACATTAATTTGGATTAGAGTAAATAAGTTTCATAGAACATCAAACAATTGTAATATTTTTCTTATTTAAAATATGCTATATTAATAATTATCTAATAAGTAAAAAATTTAAGATTAAAATTAAAATTAGTCCTGTCTGTTGCAATGTCGTAATGTAAAGTTTTATCATTGCTATGAAAACATGTGACGGCACTCAGCATGTCAAAATTTAACTTAAGCATTTTTTATTCTTACAAATACTGTCTAAATCTCGGACATTTCGTGTGGACAAAACTGTTTAGCTTAAAAAGATTTTCCAAAAATATTTTTATGTAAACCTTGTCTATAATCAAACCAACAAAACCTTGTCCTGACAATCGTGAACATAACGAAAAAGAACTCAGACAAACCGATGAAGCCGTTCTCAGCAACGTCTATGTACGAGTATATTAGTTACGACAAGAAATCCTTCATACATCTTGCCGTTGTGTTACATATTATGTATATTATATAAAAACACTAAATTCGCGTCGAGATCGATACACTCTGCGTTTAACTAATGCTTTAAAATAATCAGTAACATTATTTGGCCTCAAAAGCTTCTCTCTAATTTGAACTTTCAAGTCTTCTTTAGAAAGACTTCTTTGATATGGAAATTGTATTAATTAAATTATATACATTGATTCTTATGGTAATTACTTTCAAATGTTATTACGATAATAAAATATTAAAATAGGTACTTTATTATATTTCGTTAGGTATCATGTTAGGTAATTAATGCGATGACATTAAAATTTAATGTCGGAAACATAGATTTTTTTTTCATATTTTAATTCGTATGTAATTCAAATTTTCACCGTTCGCGCTGTAAGTGTAGGCAAGTGACACTGACATAATATCTGGTGCTTGTCAACATTATTATTTAAGAAAACAAATTATATTTTTGGATTATTAGCGGAATATAATACCAGTAAAATTAATTTTTAATATTTCGATTCACATAACGTTAAATAACATAAGCTAGTTATGGCATTTGAAAAGCCAGTGATTGTGATCGACAATGGTAGTTACAATATAAAAGCTGGGTTTTCGTGTGACAACCATCCGGTTTCCATATTTAGAACTTTGGTAGGAAGACCAAATTATTTAGATGGAACATATGGACGCGAGTACTATGATGTTTCTATAGGCGATGATTCGCTGGAGAAAATACATCATTTAAAGCTCTCGCAGCCTATTGTCAATGGAAGGATCGTAGATTGGGATAATGTAGAACGAATTTGGCATCACATTTTTTATAGAGAGTTAAAGGTTGCGCCAGAAGATCGTGCTGTAATTTTGGCATGCGGTCCAACTGCATCAATGGAGGAAAAGTATAGAAAACTTTAAATATCGATATTATGTTTTATATATATCTATATAATATAATATAAGTTTAAAAAAAATTTCTTTCAGAATCAAATGTAGTGAAGTATTTTTCGACACTCTTAACGCTCCTGCTCTTTGTATTCAGTCACAAAGTGTATTGGCAATGTATGGATCAGGAGTTACTACTGGTTTGTGCGTAGATCTTGGATATTCTACGACTAATGTTATACCAGTATTTGAAGGTGGTGTAGTTAGTTATGCACATATCGACACAGGCTTAGGAGGCCTACAAATATCAGATTACATTAAGAAATCTTTAGGAGAACGAGGTGTACTCGAAGGAGTTATAACACCACAGGATATTGAGAATATCCAAAAGAAATGTTACATTACACAAGACTGTGCAATGTCAAGAGAAGACTACAAAAGAAAATATATAGTGTCCTGTGAAAATAAAATTGATGTCTGCAATGAAGTTTTTATGGCAGCGGAAATGCTTTTTCAGCCAGATTTAGTAATAAATAACGACACAAGCTATGTTCCTCTTCAAGATGCTTTGGTAACTGCATCTCTGAAATGTGACGATGAGTTAAGACTGGAATTGTATAATTCTATTATACCTTGTGGAGGTTTAGCTTTGATACCAGGTATTAATGAAAGATTACAAAAAGAAATGGAAAATATACTTAACCAATCCGTCACAATTTTGTCTTCACCTGAACCTTATACCGTTACATGGTTAGGAGGAGCTACATTAGCAGGACTTGTAGAATCAGAGCAAATGATTATAATGAAGGAGCAGTATGAAGATCACGGGGAAAGAATTATAAGAAAAAAGTTTAAGTAAAATAATACGATTATCTTTTTTTTATTAATTGAATATTAACTTCGTTTTCAAGCATGGCTATCCTCGCAAATGATGTATAGTGAATGTGAATATTTATTTTGAAATAAAAATTAAATTCTTCAACATCTGTATCGATATAATTGATCTAATAATTTCTATGTAAAACCTAACTTTCATGACCCATAAGATTTTTATCTTTAATTAATTTAATTTTTTAATTGAATTAATATCATAAGCAACAATGATTTTGCATGAATTAGGTATAATTGTATAACGACGATAAATTATACGTTAAAAAACTAGTGTTAGCAAGTAGCAAATACAGTTGACGAAAATTATATGATGTATGTTTTGACTGACTACATGATTTTCTTATATGTACAATTTGTTATAATACCTTTAGTCAATATAAAGCTCTAATGTGAAAGCTATGGTATTTTCTAGTAAAATGATAGCAAAAGCGCTTTCAATATTCAATCTATTGTGCAGGTATTTTCACGATCGTGACTGCTATCGGGCTTTATTCATCGTATCGATAAATAAACCATTTGTTTTGTTGAAAACCAATAACAGAATAAAATTTTTGCTAGAGACTTACAAATTGTAAATTTCACGATAGGAATTTTACATGATAGGACTAAAAAGACTATTAAGATAGTAGTTCAGACTAAAGATGATCATACCGTACTTTATTATAGAAAATATTTTATTCGTCCTACTATTTTTGAAATATTTTTGTCATTCTGAAACTAAAATATATAATTTCAGTTGTTTCACGATGTTTTCCTTCACCGTAAGACAAGTGGTAATTATGATAGAAATGATTCGCTCATGATAAATTATCAGAGGTGCGAGACCTGGATTTGAGCCCGCATCACTCGGTTTTCCAAGCTAGCGCGTTACCGCGAGACTACCACTGCCTTCTAATGTAACTTAACATAATATGTATTCGACAAGCTAATAATATGTTAAGCTGACTAGAAAAAACATATAGGTACCTCATTCTAAGGGATATTGATATTATCTAGCTTAAACAAACAAAATGTGAAATTATTAAATATAAACATTTAAATGTATCGGGAACCGAGTACGATAATATTATCTGACAGGATCCTTGAAATGGGGGCGAGCTTGCGCCCTAGAGGCCCCTTATTTTACTTCAATATTGTATAGTAAGGGTCGTATTGAAAAGGGTCTGTGAAATAGAGGTCACAGATTGAAAAACACCGTAAAAATATAAATGAAAGTAAAATAATTTTAGTTTACAATCCATTGTTAAGCAAAGAGAAATACTTATTACTTATACTATGACACTACCATGAAAATTATATGATTCATAATATTACTATTAGATATACTCGTAGTTATTGGATCGGATGGAAACATAGCCTATAATACTTTTATTACGGTACGTGAAAAGATTTGGGTGACATATTAATGTAGTGAAAAAAATGTGAAGAAGAGCAAGCAGCTAGGAAGTGGGAGACTAAAATATTTGATTAATGTTTTTATACGAGAATCTGGTTAGAAAATAACAAAAACGTTCTATAAATATAATTGCATGTATGTGTTGGGGTGTTTTCCCTTAAACATAACATCTCCTTCCTTTTTCTTTCTTTTAATTAGATAGAGTAATATCGATGGTAGCACATGAAATAAAAATCATATATAATTTTCTTTTATCACCATAATATAATCCACATAGATGTGTATAATAAAGTAAGATAAAACCGAGCTTAAGCTCGAGGGCATGTTTAGTATGATAGTGAATGTTTGATTTTTTGTTACTTGGTGGTTTTCGCATTGTCTTAAGTTTGCTAGTGGTTTATCATATTTACGTGCTTTTAAATTATATAATAACGATTTCATACGTCATAGAGTCTCTTAAAATATACTATAGGTGAAAGTGTTTGCCCCACGTACACTTTTAAATTTTATTTTTTTATTTTATAATTAATTGTCAAAATTATCTACTTTTTGCACCTTATTGTAACATATATATCGTAGTTGGTTGCAAAAAAGTCTGATACTATTTTGTCAAAAGGTTAAAGAGTTATAGCCATTTCTCTACGATGAGGAATTTGTACGAATGCACCCCACGCGTGGGGCGCGTTCGTACAGCAGGCGGGATACTTTCGTATATAATGTGGTGGATTCATGCAGCGTAATTAAAAAGACTATTAAACTTGATAACTTCTATTAAATCATAAAGAATATTTATTTATCATAAAACTAACTAACTATGATTATTATCATACTTAAAAATTTGTTTTAGGAAAGTAACAAAAAAATTAAGTGTTTCTAAAATAAAATATTAAAATTTATTGTAAGTCTATATGAAATATTTGTATTTAGTCTTTTACAATTTATGTTTCATTAGGTACCTACTTTAGCTCGGGTTTTCCTTTCCTTGTCTATTTTCTAATTTCTTCAATTCTTTCTGTTTATATATCTCTTCTGTATCTGTAAAACCTGACAACCATATCTTTGTATCATAATATGATAAATTCATAGAATAGCTAAATTCATAGAATTAGGATTCACGTACCCTTTTTTATAAAAACTGCACCATGATTCTGCAACTAGTAAAAGCAAAGTAAAGTATGAAAAGTTTCACATCAATATAAATAAAAAACGTCTTAATAATAGTATGTCAAAAAAATGAAATGTAGGTGTGTAGGTAGGTTCAATTTAGTTAAAGTAAATAAAAATCGACATTTGATGTATTAGTCGAAATAAAAATCAAAAGGGGAAGCATTCGTATGCGTACGAATGTGCCTCACCCTTCGCACAAAACTAAATTACAATTTTATATATAAATTCTAAGTTAGTATGAAAATATTACCGTTAAAGCGCAAAATAAACAATGTTAACATCAGTTGATTATGACTGTATTGTAAAAGACATAAAAAAATATTTATAATTATTACGAACTAAACTAAAAATTTACTTACCGCGCGCGAAAACACTTTTCATTTCCCAGTTCAAAAAGCGTGGCGGACGTGAAGTTTTGCTTATATAACGGCGACTAGTATGCCTACACTCTCGAGCACCGGCATCTGTATATTTGTGTTTAGTTTCTCTATTATACTTAATTTATGAATGTACCTGTGTACGTGGGGCAAACACTTTCCCCATTACTACTTTTTGGACATAAATTATTAGCATCTGAAGACTTTGTGTGCACGATATAATTCTCTGTACACTACTACTACGATAAGCTTATATTGAGATTGACTTAATTAAATAAATTACTTTAGGGGAGTGCCTACTCACCGAGTTTCGGGATTAAGCCTGTCCTTGAAAGTCCCATGTTTATAGCAAACTAAGCCCAGGGTTACATAAAGGCTTACTAGAACTTTTTATTCAGAAAGGCCCATCGTCCCCGTAAACTGTGATTATTAACTTAGTAAGTGCACAACACATAAATGTGATGACAATAAATACATATAGGTAGGTATGTAATATATAAAAAAGTAACAGAGAAATTTGTACATTAACATATTTTTAAAAGCAATTAGTGATACATGTTGTGTACAGAGTACCTACACAGTACAGTACCTAACAGTTGTTGCGATTTTAGTGTTTGTTTAAATATATATTTATTACTTTAAACTATTACTAGCACTACTACCTAGTTAGTAGATATTCATATTATTTTTACGTTACCTGTATCCATTGTTTAATACTCCATGATCCATGTGTATGAATTGTAGAACGACCGAAAAATCAGACTTTATAAAGACACACAAGACAAGTGAACTATATTTTAAATATATAGGTACATATATGATATATCTTTATCTTTTTATAAACTAAGATAGTTTAGACAGATATTTTAAATTCTGATTATCCATGAATAAAAGAATATTGACAACATGTGAAGCACATACTATAAAGTCCTTTAAAACGCTTCGTGACTGTTCACAATGCTGAGCATTTATCTCAGATTTCTTGAGGTCAACGAGAACTTACATATGTATTAACCAATAAATTAGTAAATAAGACATGTAAATAGTCATGGCGACCGATGCGATGTTTGCCTTAGTTGCATAGTTCATATCCGGGTTGAACTTGCATTTGGCAGCTAATGTCCGGCGTTGGACAGACAGTTCGATAAAGTAGGTACAAGCAGTACCTATAAGTAACGTTAGATATTACAATTTACAGTATACGCCTTATCAAATTTCTACTGATACTATGTACGTATACTACGTACAATGCTCTTTGAAAACTATTTATTGTACTATCGATTTGCGCTAGCCTTATTCAGACCCTAAATATTTACAACCTTCGTTAACTCACACCTATTGAACTCAAATAAACACAAAATAATTAATTAAAATAATTAATAAGGGTTTGATATTAAGCTCAATTACTACAATGTATAAATAAATAAATAGCCCGCAGGGGCTTTAAAAGGGCTGAATAAGGTACGCATAATAAAATATAAGTTTATATTCAAGTTCGAAATAATGGATTCTTGACGTTGACGCCAATAAATACTTTATGCGATAGTCATTTTTGTTTATCAAGATAGAGACTTAAACAAGTGACATTTGATATAAAGGGTTGTGACCTACATCAGGCACTGTATAAAGACAATTTAGATCAACATCGTTAAGAAAATAATGAAAATTCATATCTCTATTATGTGTGTAAACGTTCAGCTGTAAGATTTTTGAATTATTAATTATTCTACATATTGGCAATGTTAAGAAAACTAATATAATAATTCTTCTATGTAGGTTTTATTCTTTTCATAAAAAAACTAACTATATCACTACATAGTATAAAACAAAGTCGCCTTTTCTGTCCCTATATCCCTATATCCCTATGTGCGCTTAAATCTTTAAAACTACGCAACGGATTTTGATGCGGTTTTTTTTAATAGATAGAGTGATTCAAGAGGAAGGTTTATATGCATAACTAGCAGATCCCGCGGCTTTACCTGTGCTAAATCTAGGAAAGAGCCCGAGCGAAGCGAGGGCGAGTCGCTAGTATAATATATACATAAGTAAATTATTTTAAGTCAATGTGCAAGTATTAATATCACTGTATTATGTATTTTGAAATAATAAAGAAAAAATATTTCAATACTCAATTAGTTTTTAATATGTAGCCCGTAATTCTCAGGTATAACATATTATAAAATCAATATTTCCAACCGTATAAGTAGAGAAAAGATCCTGGAAATTTTAAAAACCATTATAGGTAATCAGCAATGATTTACTTTTCCTCTCTCATCGAATACATTAAAATAACTTCCTTTTGTATATCGATAAAGTACACGAGCTTTTAAATACGTACATGTTTAATAATGTATTAGGTAGTTAGACTTTGTAAAATAATTATATCTGTAGGTATAGTAGTCTTTTTAAAAAAACATATAAAATGTAAATCATTTAAAGCCGTATTTCTAAAATGAATAAAAAAATGGTCATTTTTTTAATTACGTCATATAGTATAGGCATTTTAGATTAATAGCTAATATTAAGCCACGTATTATATGTAACTAGATTTCATTTAATTCAAGAAATTGTTTCAAAAACTCTGAAGTTATACGCAACTTTATACGACACTTAAACTATTAGCAGTTGTGGCCGAGCGGTTAAGGCGTCTGATTAGAAAGCAGATCCCTCTGGGAGCGTAGGTTCGAATCCTGCCGACTGCGAATTTTTTGTTTTTTTCAACGTTTTCTTATTTTTTACTGCTTTTATCATTATAATTTACAAGCATTGCTCGTAGCCCCTGCCAAGGTTTAAACGACTAAAAGCCAAACTATTTTAAATATTATTTTACTACCTACAATATACCAAGTAGCCACAGTAAGTATACCACATATTTTTACACAGAAAACAAAGTTGGGAAAAAGAGGAATAAAAGTCCAATAAACAGGTATATGCAAAATGCAAAGATAATTCCCCAAATCCGACTGGTTACGACTTTAGCGTTTTCGAACAAACGTTATTATAGTACGTAATATAATACCGTTCTGAGGTTATGCGTGTATTATTAGTGAGTTAAGTTAAAATCAATAATATACATTTATTAAAAATATTTTTTACTAAAGTTTCGTAGGAATTAGAGTTCAAATATACCCAAACATACTTATAACAATTCTATATATTCAAAATCTAATATATAATCTAATATATCTAACTACATAATATCAAATAAATTAAATTACCACCATCCCTTGTAAAGTAATATTTTAAATAAGTACTTCTTCATTGTAATATAATAACTTTCCTAAAATTATTCAGATTCAAAACTTTGGTTTCCTAATTAGAAAGTGGAAACATTTTGTTAATGACTCAAGTTTGGGCGCGATTGAAGAAAACACAATTTTAGTGTTCAATTTTACGATACTTTTAAGAAAACCATTTTAATATAATGACGGAAAATTTACTAAGAAATTTAAAATTTCGTAACAAACAAGTTGTATAGAATTTCGTATTTTTGAAACGGATCTAAAAATTTCTATCGAACATTACATTTAGTTAAAGCAAAGTATCACGTATCAAGCAATTTATATAATACGCGCCTCTTCTTGTCTGCAAAAACGCCGAAGCGAAATTTCGTTGCCCACTAAAAATCATTATATTATAGACTTACAATTTATTTGAATAGCGCATGGCATTTACTAGACGCTACCAATCGATTTAGAATTTTATTTGTATCTCTGATTGGAGGCGCGTGATGCAAATTTTTGTCGAACTCGAACGGTTCTTTATTCGGCTTTTACTTTTGACTGCTTTTTGGTTTTGAAAAGCCTGAGTTATGATATATTGTGATCTAAAAATAAAAAAGCTAAGCCTAAAAATTATATCAGCCTTGTGTTCTGAATAGAAATATACTCGAGTATAATTCCAGGCAGAAGTTAGTATAATTAAGAAATACATACAATCTATACATATAGTCCAATTCTGAGTTTACTCGTACGTAAAAGTATAGTTATAGTTATAGTATAGGTATAGTTTTTAAAAAAAATTCAGTCTATTTGTGACCACATCACGAAATAACCACTAGCCAGATTTTGATTAAATTTGTTATAATGATAGTGGGTTATTCGGGTCGATCGGTTATATGGGATACTTTCTATTGCTGGAAACTCTGAGAAATCTATAGTAATCGTTAAAACGAACCTAGGGACGAACTCGAGCGGAATTAGGGTGACTCGATAGTTATTAAATAATTTTATAGCATCACTAGATATCAAGCTTTTCCAAGTCTAATATAATGCGAAATGCTGGTTAATATATCCATTTAAGCGTCATACTGAATAGTGAATGTAGCTTATTTTCAAAGCACTTCGAGTTTGTAATGTGATGTTGCATAAAACATTAGGCAAAAATAAAATACGTATCTGCGATAGAACCACCTGAAACTACTATATTATCCTCGTATTGATCGATCGCCGTACCTACTCATATATATTCATGATTTTAAAACGACGGCGTAAATGTAACAATATTCAAGCGTCAGTGAATGTAATTTTATAAGAATATTATTGAAGGAAAATGATTTTGTGAGTGAATTAAGCGGCGAAATAAACCAGCACGTATACGTAAGTTCTCGCTAATGGATATACCTATTAATAAGATATGAATGGAAGGCATTATTGGGCACGTGCGGTGCAAAAGCTTAGTTAACGGTCCTCGCAAATATAATGGAGATTAATACCTACAACGTTGCTCAAACAGTTTTGAAGTTTCATACAACTGCTAATACATAGTAAAATGTTATTTTGAATATGAAGTGGTTTGCTCGTTTACATATTATGTAAGAGTACGTATACGTTTAGTATTACGTACGTTAATGGAATGTCGTACTGAGATATTCCTAATTGATATGCACATACAAGTAAATCAAGATAGTGTTCGTCTCGTCACTACATATTTTGATAGATAAATAGAATATTATTTTTGCATTTATTGACTAGAGTAGTGGAATTAAAAATGTAACTATAACATATTATGCATCAAGTTTAACCTCGTCCTTCTTTCTCCGACAAAATAAAAATATTTTACTATAGCGATATATACTGGAGTACAATAGCGATTTGATTACTTCCGAATTAATTCTATATAAATAAAGTTTTATAATACAGGTTTTTCATTTCGACTCGACCAAATCAATTACAGTTTTTTACTATAATAAGAGAATATTAGTGCTAAAAGGTATCCTAAATATTGGCCCAAGCAATAAGTATTATTATTATAACACAAAATTGAAATACCGACTAATTTGTTTAATACTTTTCACAAGAAATGCGTACAGTTAATTTAACTCGTTTTAATAAAAAAATGCATTGCAATTTTGGAAAGTTTAACCCCTATTCAATTATTTCTTCCTTCATGTAAATCTATTAGACATCCTTTCGTTGCTGTTATTAAAATATTTCATTCTTCTAGCCTTATTATCAGAGTTAGGTATGACCATTACTTTTACAGTTATTGGTTTTCGATTTGAATGCATAACTGTTTCATTTTGTAATACAGTAGTAACTTTTTTTTCGAAATTTTTTCGAGTGATAAATTTAGCTGTCAATGCAATACTTGCACTCATATTTCATACAAAAATTCTCGACATTCCCTGCTGTGAGGAAATCTACGTATTTTTAATATTCAGCCAACATATTTTCCATGTAAGGGAAGAGATTTGAATGCTTCAAAGATTAAATATAATTATTTTAAAATGAACCCTATCAGTTTATTAATATTAAAAATTGTTCGTCCAAATAAAATACAAAATGTTTTAATTTTTCAGAAATTTGTAAGTACTTATCTAAGGAACAAGGAGCCTACGTGGGTAGGTGTTACCTAATTAATGTACATATTTTTTTGGTTTTCTTTATATTTTAATAGAATAATAATAATAAAAAAGACAGTGATAGTCCAGTGGTAACGCGCTCGCTTGGTTTACCGAGTGAAGCTGAATCAAATCCGGATCTCACCACTTTTTTATGCGAATCATTTCTAACATTTTATATTACATAATAAAATTTTACTTTACAAAAATATGAGCGAGTATTCTTACCAGCCCTCGACTGTACACCCCATGCTAGTTACCTGGATATAGCGATTTACGCCTCAGTAATTACGCACACTGCGGACTAGGGTGGAGAAATTAAAGCTTTATTAGGGTATAATAATTTCATAGATTTTCGAGAATATTTCACATTTTAAATAAAACTATCTTTATATAAGTACATACATACTATGTACTTTCCGAAGCACGAGGTTGCAATACCGCCAACTTCTCCATGAGATTTATTAAACAGAAAGACTTGATAACTACTCACTCAGTGAGTGACTCATTTAGTTACCTAATCAATTTTAAATAATATTTCTTTATACTTCGACGCCACTATTATTTTATTAGGTCTTCTAGATGATGATATGCTATGATATGGTGTAAAGTATTTTTTTTTATTTTGACGCTATCAAATTACCAAAATATAAATATGTTCACGTAGGTACCTACACTTATTGTATTATGTAGGTATTTATAATTAATTTAATTCAAGGAATTAAAATTCAGATTCAACTCCAACCAGCCAGCGTCCAAACGACTGTAAGCCAACCTCTTGTATACATTAATATGCCATTGTGGGCATCAGCCACCAATATTAGAAATAAAAATTCGATTGCGAAAAGATCATTCATACAAGTTAACAAAAGGACCTGGAACATAGTACATATCTAGTCGGAGACTACAGCTATTATATATCATTTATGTATATATTAAAAAAATACAACATATTATATGTTGATATATACCTACTATAAAACATCTAAAATAAAATCTATCTACCTCCACACCTTTTCTTTACTCCAAAAATATTAATATTTATCTATGAAGTCATATTGAAATCTGTCAGCCTTTTCTCAGATGGATTTAAATATTGATGCCTTGGCACCTATCATCCAACCCGAACCCTAATATCACTCAAACAGACAGCTTTGAAGCCGATACAATGTTAGTACATAATGTCTACTACTAAAATGTAATAGGATATTCGGTGTTTCCTTCGGGGCAACAACTATAATAATTTGTACGTAGAATATTGTATGTATATAAAAGCGAAATTCACTCATCACGAATTATCGAAAATCACTGGTAGTATAAAGATAAGATATAGAGTCGCTAGTATTATATAAATTTTATAACAGCTAAATATTGAACAATTGAAAATATGAATAAATAAAGTAAAACACCACAATTTTTACTCTCTAAATACAATAATTTTCACTCTTCGAATTGTCATTTTGATGGAAGGATTTCTAATATACTTGTAAGTTTTGGAATGAAGGTGTATTGTAACAAATAAAAGGTTTATCATGAACCGAAATCAAAAAAGTAACATACTCGATGGTAAGATGTATCAAGCACTTCTTTAAGGTGTCTATAGAATATTTACTATAGAGTCACCCTCGCTTCTCTCAGGTTCATCAGTACTTTCTTATAACTATTAGTCTTTATAGATTTCTCATTAAAACGTATCTAGAATATTAACTCTGTTACCAGCTAGATATGTTAACTTATATGTTATATTCATCAAAATCAGTTTTGTTGTTTTCTCGAGATGCGCTCACAGACAGACGGAGAAATCTTTATAAAACTATACATTCGATCTGATTATTGATAATAATCACTGTTTAAATAAGATTTACCAATAAAATAATTAATGTACACATTCGAGCCAGTTAAAATTTAGTATAGATTATCTATAGACTATATTCATCATTCAATATAGGTAGGTACCCATTCTTATAGTTCCGTACCTCAAAAGGTACAGGGACCCTTATAAGGTCACTCTCTTGTCCGTCTGTATATCTTTCTCCATCTTTTTTTAGGAACGGGTGGACCAAGTTGAAATTTATACCAGATACTGAGGTCTAAAGTCCTTTTAAGTCTATAAAAATCAAGGTCCTGAGTCAATATGATAAAAAGATATGATAATAGATAAAAATTAAGAAAGTCCTCTGAGTTGTATGGGCGCTCATACAATGTAGAGGACTAGCTTAATTGTCATACATAATAATATGGTACGGAACCGATCGTGCAAAGTGGATTAGACTTAGTCGTAAGGTAGTCCCTGGCAACAATAACCGGGACTAATGCCAGTCAGTAGAAGAAGAATATGGTACTGTATGGAACCTTTCTAGCGCGAGTCCGACTCGCATATTTATACATACCATATTAACATCAAATATAGTACACTTTGACTGTGGGTAGGTAAATATCAAATTTCTAAAAAACCTATAGGTACTAAGCGTCAAAGTATACATAATATCTAGGGACGAACTCGAGCTAAGCGAGGTGATGGTTCTAGTACAATACAATATGGAACGTGTTGATATATTCAAGACTGTTAAATGTATATATTATACTACAATTAATTACTTTTCCCTCCATTAACTCTGCGGTCACATTAATCGATT
This sequence comes from Boloria selene, assembly GCA_905231865.2. Lineage (NCBI taxonomy): Eukaryota > Metazoa > Arthropoda > Insecta > Lepidoptera > Nymphalidae > Boloria > Boloria selene. The sequence continues at coordinate 7,922,102 of HG993131.1, forward strand.
TAACGGAGCTAAGCTTGCAAAGTCCTTGTTTTGCCTGCATCTAAGTAATAGTGTCCATACTCAATTTGCATAATTAACTTCAGGTTTGTCTATAGGTACTGTGTTCTGACCCAATTCCCACAAAATTTAAGTGAGCCTATATAAATGAATTTATGTTTTGTACAGTGTATTGCGTAGTATCTAAATATATAAAAAAATATATTTGTAAAACAAGTGTAGAAGAAAACAAATGTGTTAAAATAATTAAATTAATACTATACAGATTTGATGACACGTTTGGCGCAGTTTGTAGTGACCCTATTTTCTTGCGCCAACGTTCACGGGTTCGAGTGCCGCGAGGGGCATTTGTTAATCTCTGATGATTGTAGTCCAGTCATGGGTGCTTATATTTATAACATAAACTTATATATGTAGTACGAGTATATCAACTATCTGGTATCTGTAACACAAGCTCCCTTCGTAGTTTACCATGGAACTAGATGGCGTTGTGTGTAATAATGCCAATATATTTATTATATTATTTATTTAGTTACTATACGGATGAAATTCACACTTCAAGTATGATACATACACAAATATCTTTATGTAATTACATTTGGAGCAACAATCGTATAGATTACAGCCAAGTGGCACCATCCTTGCAATATCCTTTTTCGTATTTTTCTTTGTCATTATTCTCTACATGCATACTGATTAGAACGTCCTCAGACTTTTAATCTGACCTTTTTTAAGTGTAATAAGGTATTCAAAGTCCTTCGAGATCGGTTCTACCTCGATTTCCGCTTATTCTTACATTGGATATCTTTTTGCTATTCTTTCTTAACCAATTCTTATTATGTGCTCGGGCCATTCAAACAAGTTTTTCCTCGTCGCAATCAAATCTTTACCTACTCAAGACATTTCCATATGTGTAATTGCTTCGCTTCTAAGGGTCGTAGTGTTCGTCAAAGCATTAAACATTAAACGAGAATATATAATTTTATGTAGCTGTACATATTAGCATGTAAAGCTGTGGCTGTTGTACTTATACCCAATGTATAACATAGTACTTGTATGTATTAATTGAAAATTCTATCAGCTAATCTGTCTTCTACGTCAGTTCGTTTTTCGTTTTTTCTACGTTTGAGACTTCCTTGTTTTTCTCATAAATATCTCCCAGATTTCTCTCACATTCTTCTTTCTAATATTATTGCATATATCATAGCTGCTTATATCCCTTTACCCTTTGGATAGTAAGTCTAGTACAAAATATAACAAACTGTTCAGAGGAACTAAAAAATTTGCCGCATCCATAAAATCCGGAAAGTATAGTCTTAACTCAAGTGCAGTAAAAATTAAAAAACAGATTGAATTATTGTTATATCTAAATATATAAAAGTGAAAGGTCATCACTCACTCACTCCATCACGATGTATCGAAAACCTAGCTTGACGTATAAAGATGAAATTTGGCTGGGATGTACGAGTATTTTATAGGTAGTACACGTCCGCTAAGAACGGATTTTGCGACAGGGCTGGATTAAGTAGGTCTGAGGGCTCTCGCAAGTTTGTATGAAAGTCCTTCATTTTTTGTGTTACACACTTTAATTTGGCAGGGAGCACCTAGTAAGTATTAGTTCACTAATAAGACAAAGCATAAAAGTTGTGATAATAATAGCAATTCTCTTAAAAAATGAAAGCGCCATTCTGCATTATTCTGTCACGATATATTTAATGTATAATCATTATACATTCAGAACTTATTTTTTAACAAAGAGTCAGTGTTCTACTTTTAAAATTTTACATTATTACTGAACTGTAAAATCATTTTTCACAGCTTCATTTGACTCCATTTTAATGTGTTACTGTAGTGCGTACTAAAAAAAATTGTAGCATGCCTACACCGTAGTTATATTTCAGTAATAAAAGGCCCTGACCCCACTTTACCTAAACACAAAAGCTCAGCGTCGCGTCGTGCCTACTCTAAAGCGAGATTAATATTTTAAAAATGTGTCATTACGTGACAAAATTAACAGAGATTGTAATTAAATGATTAATTTTGGCTGTAGGTTCCCAATTAATATAGCACTTCACAGCTGAAGAGGTTTGTATCTATCTCATTTCCCTTCAATCGTAGTATGGTAGAAAACAATATTTTTAGTATTTTTCTTACATAAGTTTGTGAGGAAACTCGATTTGCAATACTAGCTGAAGCCTCATCGAGAGTTCTGCAAACGGGGAAACCGTACGGAAATTAAATACGAAACGAAAGAATTTTTCACACGAACTGCTGTAAAACTAATATTGGAGCGTAAATACGAATGAAAATGTCTTGTTTCTATGATTTTAATTCTGTTGAAATCAAATTCAGGACATTTACGTATTATATCATTTAATTACTTTACAATCCCTGAGAGGCAAAATTTATATATATTTGAAATTCTCAAGTTAAACGATTTAAGTTACTTTATTTATGCTTTTTACTTTATACTTTTGAAATTCGTGATTTTATTATCACGATTTTATCATAGGAAAGCGCCTCCACGCACTTTAGGAAATACTACAAATTTTATTTGAAAATCTAGACACTATCAGCATATAAAATACCTATGCTCTTAAAATAAAATAGTCTGCGGCTTATCTAATCCATTTAAGAGCACAGGTAAGACTATCTCCGTATAAAAAACTGTGGGAATGTGAAATAAAATATCTCCGCAATAAAATGTAGCTCCTTCACTCAGGATTTCAAATATCCATGTTCGTATGACTATGTACGAAATTTAAATATATGCTTAAAAAGAATATCTTTTTAGTAAAATTTATTATTATTATTGTTCAATAGCTAAATAGAATTGTAAAATGTCCATATATGTGGAACAAAAAATTACATCATAAACATTAAATCTATTTAATTTTTACCAATATTAATTGTTATTTAATAAATTGTTTTATGTCCAAGGTACAATACCCATTATATATAAGTATAAGTTAGTTGGGGGACTACGGAACAACATTCATCATTCCCCTCGCGCATTTTCTATTTGGGGTCGGCCCTCCTGATACTTACGCCACTTGTTACGATCTTGCGTCAATGCCGGGGTTAGACGTAGCAATTAGCATCAATGTTTGGAGATGATCAAAGTCCCTGAACGGAGTAGTACGTACATGCCCAGTATGGGCATGTACAACACTACAGCGTAATTGACCTTCTAGACTCATCATACGTATATTTGCAACTTTAATAGTGTTGCGGATATACTCATTCCAAATTTTGTCCGTTTGAGTAACACCTCCAGACCAACGCAACATTTTTATTTCGGTGACAACTGACAACAGTAACTTCTGGTTCCATTGCATAGAATAGCTATACTCGTACTATTAAAGTGTAAATAAACATGTTTTTATATATCCACATCTATACATCTATACATATAAATAAAAATTTTAATTTTTAATTAACAGCTTTTCACTATAAAATATATAATATATGAAAGTATGTTATACCGTATACGGTACTAGCATCCAAAAATCAATTTTTAAAAACAAATCTCTGTAACGGCTGGACCGATTTAGACGGGACTTTCACATGCAGATGGCTAATGTTATAAGATGTAATTTAGGCTACTTTTGAACTAATTTCAAAAATGAGGAGGTTATATTTTAGATTTTATTTTTAATAGCGGAACCCGTGCCTTTTCTCGCGCTAAGAACGAACCCGAGGGAAGCGAGGGTTATTCGCTAGGAATACATAAATAGGGCAAGAGTAAAGTTCAAAAAACGAAATTTTGAGCAATAAACGATAGATGATAATTAAATAAATTACCTCTTTTTAACTTAACTGATGCGACGACGGTGAATTTTAACTAATTTTACATTGAAATTAAAAAAAAATGCTTTGACTACGAAAACCAATATTATTGAAAATCGAAAGTTTAAAGATATAATACTGTCCAAGGTCCACAATTATAGGTTCCCATCCGTTTTAACTATTAATATCCAGTGGATTTCTCAGGATGCGGTCACAGGCAGATAAGTTCTAAAGACTACATAATCGACCTTAATAATGACAATAATAACCACTATTTCAATAAAATCTGCCAAATATATCATATTATATTATTATAATGTACAGATTCGAAAAAGGCACGTCAAGACATTTTTTATAATATTTATAATATTTGAATAAGAAAATTGTATGATTATTGCTAAGTGCAAAGCTAGAGAACGGATGAATCAATTCATTATTTTTAAATATTCTTTAAAATCCGAGGAAAATTCTCATAAAGAGAAAAAAGAAAAGTTTTACAGAAAACCTAAAAATCACATTTAATGTTAGATCGAATTTATTTTTTTATTATTCTTTTATTTGTTTTGCGGCAAATTGCGCATTGGTTATCCTTTGACCTGTATTACGGGTAATAGAAGAGCTCTTACTTATCCCGCTTAGTACCTTTATAAGTTCTTTTTTTATTTCTGAGTGCATAGAAATAACGTAGTGACTGCTTATATTCATATTCTTCATTCATATACGATGTATTTACTTCTTATTTATTTTGATGTGCATTATAAATTTTCATCTGCAACACCACAGGACTTGCAAATGCGTTGTCTGCTTTTCAGGAAGGAATACGCTAGTGCACTAGTATGTGAATAACTGTAGTAAGCACTAAGAGCCTATCTAACGATTGAATTAAATATCCATTTGTAATAATATTGTTTGCCAAAGTAATAAATAAAGGATACTATATTTCATATGTAAAATTGCATTAAGAACATGTTAAAACAGTTAAACATACTTATTTGTAGGAATCTAGTTACTAGTACAAAGATAGATCATGACTTTTAAAAAGTATTATATACATACTAGCATTTCCCACGGCTTCGCACGACCGAAAACCAAATTATTTCTGAGTCGCGCGGTATGGTACCTCGCAGAATTAACGCCCGCCCTTCCCGTTTTTACAACACTTTTCGTTCATGCTCCGCTCCTATTGGTCGTAGCGTGATGGAATATAGCTTATAGCCTTCCTCGATAAAGGGACTATCTATAACAAAAATATTTTTTTAATTCGGACCAGTAGTTCCTGAGATAAGCGCGTTCAACCAAACAAACAAACAAACTCTTCAGCTTTATAATATTAGTATAGACGTATTGTATAAGCTACTGTTAGCAGTATAGAACTTAGCCGAAAAGTAATCTAATTTTGTAAATACGAAAGGCACCTAAAGATGCAGCGGAGCGAAGCGAGGGTTTTCTAGTAGTCTTTTCTACCATGCATTGGTCCAACGAGTAGGTACTTTACCCGTACTTATGTCCATATTATGTATTCATGTGAACATACAATATCTTCCCGCAACGAATAAATTAAAAAGAAAAAAAAACATCATAGCATTTATTCCAGAACAAAAATAAATAAGGAAATGAATCCGAGAAACTCAATTTACTTACTAAAATTGTGCTGTCCGCGACGCATGCGGAGAATTGATGTCTCCATTATCAAGATGATTGTGGGGCAACAAGAATATCTAACCAACTAGAAAGTAAATTGGATCTCGCTTTTAAGCTTTGTACTTCTTTATACTGTACATTTATTATGTTTATCAGTCCTTTTAAATCTAGAATATCACTTTTCTGTATGGCACATTGTTGGAATTGTAAAATAATCTTAAAGGATATTAGTCCTTTAATATTATATATAGTGTAGTAGAAGTAAAATGCTGCTTGAGTATACATTATAATATGTGTATGTGTAAATGTACATTGATATATGCGTATATGTATACTTCTTTACATATATTTACATATATGTACCTACGTACGTAGGCAGTGGGCAAATGTATTGTCATAAAGTATTTAATGAAAAGTATTCTAAATATTGGTGACGTCTTATTCCCTATCTTGTTTGTTAATATGTTTTATTGCTCATTAATATTATTTGTCTGGGAAAGGAGCTTCGGCTTTCGATTTTCTTTTTAAATATATCCAAAAAAATGCAAACAAAACTTTCATTTTCATACTCAGTTTCCACTTATTATATGATTATACTGACTTACATGAGAGCTGTATTTACTGAAAAGTTACAGTAGTTGCTTGCAATGATTTTGCCTTTTAGCACAGTTTACTTTCATTCTTTATTTATAAAGAGCAGTTGCGTGCGTTTGCAAATAAAGTTAGTCTAAAATTAACTCAACTTTATCTACAACCATCATTTTCAAGCGAGTTTTCATTTGATAATTAAAACATCTGCTAATATTTATACCTAATAAAATATATTACACCGTTATTTTATTAATAACTTATAGTAGAAACAAAATAATCCTTACTAATATTATGAATGCAAATTACGAATTACGACTAAACCGATTTAAATAAATTTTGGTACACAGATAGTCTAGGGTCTGAGAAAGGACATAGGCTACTTTTCAAAAAAATCTAATTATGCTGTAAAGGGTTGAAATAGGGGATATAGTTTGTATGGGAATTGCGTCATTTTTTAAAGCTATAAGATTGAAATTTATGTTTTAGGCTCTTGATTAGATATTAATAAACAATATATTCAAAGTTTGTAAAAAATATCCTAAATAGTACCTACCTACGCTAGTAAATAATAAAATTTCTTTTATGCATATTGTCAGTTTTGGTGAAGTGAACCTTATTTCAAACTTCTTCATAATATTGTATGTAGAGAGAATAATCAGACTTTTAAATTGCTGTTGAATCAAAAGGCTTTAATTTATAACGGTACTTAACATATTTTTCTTTAGCGCGACCTCGATTGCGCTCTGTAAGCTCTCTAAGGTATTTATACCAAGTTCTCTGCTTTTCATTTCTACTCTTAATCCATTTTTCATGCTAAAGTATTATAACGACTAAACATGGTAATTGTATCAATGTTATTTACATTTTTTAGTTTTCTGTTCTATTAACATCGGTAAAAAATTGTTGACGTGATAAAGAGGTTAACGGTTATTAAAAAAATCTCAATAGTTAAAAAAGTCTAATGAGAAAGTGCATCGTTATATCAAGTATACAGTTAATTTAACAAAACTCACGATGTATGTCAATGAACTACGTACTTGCGGGAATCCAGATCTTATTAGCTATGTCAAATTTTTTCATCGTAGGATTTCTGTCAACATAATAAATAATGTTTTGCTTTTCTGTGACTGATAAGGAACACCTTTTACGCTTCGGAGCCATTGCAACTAGAATTTTTAATAATTACTTTCCATCAAACAATATCTACTGATTGTTTTACGAAAAAACGTGTCGAAACCTGTCGCGAGTGAATCACATACTATGGAATTAAGGTCATATTGGTGGGAAAGTTATACTATAAGGTTTTAGGGTTGACATAATTCGTTAATTAGAGGTGTTTACACTTTTTTTTTATAGTTAAAAATTAGTTATAACGAGGTTGTTCGCACAAAAAATCGCAATGTAAAGGTATATTAATGAGTCCGTCCTACTTGTAATGGATACATACAGAGCTAGAAGTGGACTGACGGTACGGTTTGTCCACCGGCTTAAGATCGCTCAGCGTTATGGAGAGGGATATGCCATAGGAATGGCCTGCAGTGGACAAAAGCAGGCTGAATATGATAATGATTATAATACAAATTTCAATTTAGGCAAATATTTTAATATGTCTATACTAATTTTACTTCTATATTTATATTCAATGTTACTTCTATATTACTAACTAGCTGACCCGTGCCCACTTCGTTGGGCATAATGTTAATAATCCTTTTTTAGTACAGAGTGTTTAAATAATTTAAATTATTTTATTAATATTAAAAATTAAAAATTAAATTATCTATACTAATATTAAAAAAACTACTTTTCGTCACTTAAATATAAAAGTTAGACATATGCTGTCGTTGACTTTTTTGTAGGCATTTTTAAGCTCCACATGTTTTCTCTAGAACTCAAAAATATATCTTTCATAGTTAAGGCAGCGTTCGTAAGAAACGCTTTCATTCGACCGTTTTTTCTCCGATTCACTTTGCAAAACGGACTACCACGTAAAAACCTATTTATTTTTCGGTTTTTTATATAACCTATGACACTCAGCAATAATGTGGCTTTCTATTGGTGAAAGAATTTTTAAAATCGGTTCAGGAGATCCCGAGATTACCCCTTACAACTTAACAAATAAACAAACTTTACTTCTTTATAATATTAATATAGTATAGAATAAAATTTTCGTAAAAGACTGTTTTCACTTTAAAATAGAAAAATCGTGTAAGTGAAAGTTTCAGTATAAGGTAAATGTTTCTGAGCAACTTGCTTATGAGCTATATTGCCAAATAATATAACTCTTAAACTATAAACTTTACCTCTATTGTTTAAAAAATAAAGGTTCCTTCTTAACCCCTCAATAAATCTCTAAATTAAGGTAAAAGAGCTTCTACATAACTTTAAAAGAAAATTATTTTTCGGAATACAATAACCTTATTTTTTCAATTTAGCAACCGCAAGCTTTAATTTCAGCAATAAGTTATCAAAATATTCAAAAATATTGTTATTGTGAAGAAAAATGTGTTCTTATTTCACTACAGTGTTAACTTCCCAATATGAAAGTAAAAACAAAACAGGCTTTTGCTAAACGACACCGTTGATTGTGTGGACGCGTGTGCTATATGGACACGATTTATATCATATTTGATCATTTATAAATATTATCGTTACTTACAAAATAATAGCAAGAATGAAACTTTTTTTACTTTAAAACGCGGATGATGACAATAATTGTAAAAAATAATAAAAATGTCATATCAGTACCTACATAAATTAACTTTAAACTAAAATAACGTAGTATTTCTAAAAGGCACAGTAACCAAAACTCGTTCAGTAGTTTCGCTGTGATACGGTCACATATAGTAATATAGTCCTCTGTATTAATGGCATTGGATTAAGAGCTTCATTTATGGATTGATCTCACTCAGAATTTTATTACGTCATCTATACCATTAAATTATAAATATGTTACTAATTTGTTACCACATAGTTTTATTTTCGGTAATTTAGACACGGGCGCGGGGGTTGCTAGTAGGTAAAGAATTTATAGTAAAGTTATATCAGTATATTAAATTAAAACTATTGAATTAGTTTTCAAAAATTATCATCAAGTAAACTAGCTAAATTTTTAATTGGTTTAGTGTGGTTTTATTGTTAACTATTTTTTATATTTTTTTCGGAGATAAGACATATTGCCGCAGTGAAAAGTATTTTATATGTAGACCGAGACAACCATTTATCACTAAATTATTTAAAATCTGTCCAGTGGTTTTCTCGTGATGCTTTCTACTATGAACTCTGCTTCTGTATCGATGAAAATTCTGCTCGGTTAGAATTTTCTTGTACATGTGTCTAAATGAAAAAGCTACAATTGCAGATGAGAGATATGTCGAATATGGCGTGTAGCTGTCGGTAATAAAATAAATGGTGCTCTATTTGCAGTGATAAATCAGAAGACTCTGGGCTAGTCCGTACGCGTGGCGATTCATAATGTAGCTACACATTGTTACGTGTAGTAGTCTAAATTAGTATAGTTATCCATAAACTTTTAAATAACAATAAAACTGAGACTAGAAATAAATAAAAAACAGCTATAGTGTCCATATTACTGTAATATTTTTAAGAAGAATTTTTATTTTAACCGCGCGTAAAGGTACATACTTTTTTAGTTTCGTTTAAGTCGTTCTACTAAAATACAGAGGCAGTTTGAAAAAGCTGACCTTCTATCTAGATTTTAGGCTACATCTAAATAAAAGGTCATCCCTTTTATTAACCTTGCGACATCTGTTCTTCCTCATATTACATACACCCGTATGTGTAACGTGACCAATTGAATCTTTTTTACAATTCGTATAAAACATGAAATTTTCGTATATTGTTAAAAATATACTAATATTTATATACAAATTTTTAATAGTGCCTGAAAGTAATTTTAGAGCGTTTCTGTTCCTTAATTAATTATTGTCAATTTTACGACGCTCGTGTTGCCTGTTATTAATGGATATAAGGGCCGATGGGTATGAAAGACGGATATGACAAAATTATAAGGCTTCCGTTTTAGCTTTTACACGGTTACTCTGCTAAAACTTTGATCTGCAAAAATAAAATTAATATGAGTACTACGTAGCAGGTTTTCTATATACGTTGTTTTATGTTTTACATCAGTAATTTTAATTTGCAAAACTCATTACATTAAAATATGAAATAATAAACGAAACTCTACTTTTTACTTTTTACTCAACTTACTCTTTACAAAATATTATTAATTTTGAAGTAACACCCAATTTTACGTTCAAATATTTAACATCTAGTGTCTTGATACATAATGTGTAAAACATAACATGTAAACAGTTATTTTAAGGAAACATCGTAGAGGTACAATTTAGTAAATCAATATAAAAGTATAAGATCCTTTGCAAAAAATTTAAGAAAATATCTAGTTTGACTTTTACTCTCTTCGGTGAAATTTATTTTAGGTTATAAAAGACTACATAAAACGCAGAGAATGACAGCTTTATATAAGATTTTTTGTGACAGTCAGGAGCTGATTATCTAAAAACGATTCATTTATTTTGATTAATATACATAACAATTATATACATTTCGCATTTTTATAGACGAATATTACGGACCAGACATGGTTTAATACTATCAGTAGATATTTACGTCGGAAAGTAGTTGCTAGTCGTTATATTATGAGCGCAATATGAGAAAGTAAGCATTGAGACGACAGTAAGGTTTATATTTTTGGCTTAGATCCAAAATTGTCGACTCGAAACACAAAAATGGCCGAATATGAGACAAATGTCTGCACAATACCATCTATGTATATCGTTACCGTCTAGAAATTATGGAATATTATAATTATTTTAACTGGAAATCATTTTCAACAAATCAAAATCAAGATACTTTTAACTTATATATAAACATACTCGTTTTGTTCTCAACTGTTGTTTAGTTAAGTTCATAGAGAAAAGTAATATTATACTGGTTAAGTTAAGTCAAAATAGTAAGAATGAATATTTTCATAAAGGTTCTAAATTTAAATTGTGATGAAAATTTAGAGAGAATTATCTGAAACATTTTGAAAAGAACGTTAAATCCAAATAAAATCAATAGGCAGATAATAAAATATATAAAACATAAATACTGTACATAAATTATATAAAATAAACTATTTGGATACATATTTTCCAGAAAACCCAATTTTATTTGAGTAGCATTTGAAGGAGAGTGGAGCACTTGATTCACCCTTAAAGCTCAATACAAAGTACAATTCATAAAAACGAACGTCTACCAACCCTCGGTATAGAAATGATTTATACTGAAATAATAAATAAATATTGATTTATGTGATTAAACTGTCTCATAAAATCAGGATGTATCAAATAGTATCATTGTGAATGTAAATGTAAAAAATACCATTTATCTATATATAAATAAAAAAGAATGTTGATAAGCACAAAACTCAAGAATGACTCGACGAGGTTGATTGACGATGGTCTTTGGCAAACTAATTTTTAAATCTCGTTTATATTTATACTAAATAACCCCGTCTAAGCTCGTTGAGAGAGGGAGATGGCGCGAAGGTCACACTTACGAGTTAGACAGAGTTAGAAATGTCACTGACTCGCGGTGGGCGAGATGTAACTAAGGCTAAGGCTAACTCTTCCCCGTCTCTGAGTGCCTGGTACTATGGACTTATTTTTTCGTTTCATCGAGTTTGAAATCACAACGATTCTAAAGAAGTTTCACTTCAAAAATAAAATAAAATTCAAAGTTAGTAAAAACTTTTACTAAAGGGGGAAGCTAGGGTTGAACCCGAGCGAAGCGAGGGTGATTCGCTAATAATATAATATATGCCTACTTAAATGTTACAATAATCCTCTCAGGCTCGTTCCAAAGATTTTTTTTATATTACATTTTAGGGATAGCAAATAGGCAATAGTATAAGGCTCATAAACTGCTTCATTAAAAAAATTACGGCGATCCATAGCCCCCTTTAAACGATGCAGGTTGTTTAAAGGGGGCTATGGATATTCATGGAGGATGAAAAAATGAATTCTCGAAAACGCTAACAATTATATTTGTTTAATTGATGAAATTTATTCGGTTGAATAATTTTCTTATAAAATAATATTTATACTACACCTAGAGCATGTTTCCTAGAGTAATGAAAGTACATGACATGGATAATCAGCTTTCATCATACTATATCAAAATCTCTCGTAGTTTTCTAGTAATGCCGTCACATACAGAAAGATAGACATACAAAAATTCTAAAAACAATGGATTCGGCCTCTATGTTGACAATAATGACTACTTTAATAAAATAAAAAAATCTAATTTACATATTCGACTCAGTTAAAATTTTATTATATGCATATCTACATATTCTATTTTAAACTAGTGACTCACCCTCGCTTCGCTCGCGTTTGTTCCTAGATTTAGCGTGAGCGTAGCCGCGGGTTCATTCATTTTCAAATTTCATATCCATTTATAGAAAAGCTGTTAAATTGAAATTAAAAACAGACACTTCAATTTTATTTATTACATCTATAGATGTATAGATTATCCACACATAGAAATGACTATGAATAAAATAGAATATTACAGGAATTACAGCTGGAACACCTCGACACAAATAGCTAATTAATTTTCTAAGTGGAAAAGAAATAACGATAATTTCACTTTATAAAGAAAAGCAATTCATCTAAAAGATTAATTAAGGCAGCTAATTTTAGAGCAAAAATTCAGATAACGTTTAGAAATACATTTTAAATACAAAAAGTAGAGTTTACTTATATACTAGCAACAACAATAATTTACATACTGTTTTGTTTTTTAAGATAATTCTCCAGAAGTATAGGTTTTAAGATTATAAACATTTTAGTAAAGTTTTATAATAAAGTTTTCAATTTCAATAATATTCTAGAATACTAGTATGTTTGTGTTGAAAACGAACACGGAGTTCCAACATAATATATCTTTCCCATACTAGGCACTAGTCTCACTATAGTTGATTTTTTACAGACTAGTAACTCAACCTCGCTTCGATCGGTTTCGTCCCTGCAGGTTTCAACGGTTAGTATGGATACCTGAGAAATAATATGTTTTCTCGCAGTAAAAAGTATCCTACATCTTGACACAGATAATCAGAAATCTATATAAGGATGTTATATATAATTATTCTACATTAAATTTTACAAAGAGTAAAAACGAATAGTGCATATCTACATACATAGCGCATACATACAACTTTTAGTTCGTGTACTTTAAAATTACCATATAGATGATATAGACGCTGAGGTTGAAGTTTGATTTACTCGTAGCACTCGTAGTACATCCCGTGTGGACCATTAAGCAAATTAAGATGTGACGAACTTTAATTTTTTTGTATATTTCTCTTAAAATGTTACTGGCAGTATAGTTTTTCGTATTTTATTTTTTCTTAAATATTTTTTGTATAATTCGCGTCATGTAAAAAGAACGCTGGCTGTCAAGTTGCGCAGAGGCGATTTATCGGCCAATTCGGTGGTAAGACGCGGGGCGCGGGACGTCAAGACACGCGCCGTATGCTTTCCGGCTCGCTATTGGTTTGTCAGTTCAAAATACTATCGCGCACACAAAAGTTATTAATTACGAAATGGTTTTATATAAAAAATAGAGAACAAATATTTTTACGTATGTTTAAAAGTTATAAAGAGAGAGTTTGAAAATAATTCAGTTAATAATTTTTAAAAAAATGTTTAATTAATTAATTATATTTTTTGTAAGTAAATTAAACATTTTACACTGAATCAAACATATTTTTTAAATAATATAATTCTATTTAATGACATTATATCTAATATATTTTTCAATGTACCTGCCAATAACCAATATACGTCGCGAGCGAAATGCTAGTTCAAAAATAAAAGAATAGGCTTAGTAATTTTGTGTGCGAATGTACCGATGCGCAAACACACCCCCCACCACTTTCGTCCAGCGTTCTTTTTACGTGACGCGATCTGTACTGACATTCATATTAATAAAATTGAAGTGTATATACGGTACTTAAATAAAAATAAACTATTATTAACATTTTTGTCTGTCTGTCTGTCTGTTTGATCCGGCTAATCTCTGAAACGGCTCAGCGGGTTTTTACGGGAGATTACTAATATAATTACAAGGAGTAACTTAAGCTACTTTTAATTTATTAAAAAATTATAAAAACCGTTTAAAATATTTTAACTTACGCCCAGCGAAGCGAGCCGGGCTTGCTAATTTTATATAAAAACATATATTTATTTCTCAATTGCTTTATAATATTGTTATATTATATAATAACATTTACTTTACAGTTTACATTGTTATTATATATATTATTTTTTTCCTTTCTGTTTGCAAATGAACCAATAGACATATATAAGTCCTTGTAATTATTATTATAATGAATGTTACTACTCTTAATAGATATTTTATTAAAAAGGGTGAATTTTAACTTTAAGATAATTTTATGTATGCTGAAACTTAATTTCATTTAAAATCTGAAAATAGCATCAAAATTAGTTTTTCTTTACTTAAACGAGCAGTTTTTATGTATCTTCTTTCTTTTTAATATATAAAATCCCCGTGCCATATTGGCCCGCCATAAACTCCGAAAGTAATTATCCAATACAGTGTTTTAATGTATGCTTTGTTTCGACATAAAAATAAGATTTTTTGTTGCAAAATTAACAATTTTAATAGGCGTAGATTCTGGAGAGAGAATTTGTGAAACGGCTACCCTAAGCTACGAATTCAAAAAAAATTTGTTATACGACCCGCCCTAAATAAACAAAATCCGGGGTCACAATGTTGGGGCCACGATGAACTCGGAAATTACTCAACCGATTTAGATGAATTTTAATACTCTAATGGTTTTAAAGGTCTATAAGTCTTATCAGTTGCACTCAACACAATGTTGACTGTTCAAAAAATATACTGGTTCCAATAATAATTGCTCAGTCAATAATTGGCTCTACTAAGAAATACGATTTTGGCACAAAAAATGTTGTAGTTATTGAAATTAATTATTAGATACAATATTTACTGCCAAGTGATGGATGACTTTTCAAAGTCAATCTTTCTAGTAAAATTTTGACTCAAAAGGTTAAGGAGCGATCGTCTCGTTAACATGTATTTCCATAAAATACTTACTCTACGTACCATCAGAGTGTGCAGTACCCTTCAAAACGCTTCAATTTCCGATGTGTTGTAAGGCGAGACAATGTCTATTTGTGGCTTATGCCTCGAAAATCCATGTGTCTCATATAGACCAGTTACTCGTACATGTTGCATGCTCATGTGTGGGAAAACCATCGTATATTATTTGTGTTAGAATTCGGGTTAACCTGGATTTTTTTCACCGGTTAGCGCTTAAATAAGTTTAAAAATATTATAATATTAAAAGTAAAATTATTATTAAATATTATTGAAGATCAATGTTATTTACCTTATTTATGAAATTAAAAGTTCATAGAGTATTATCGATTAAGAAGATTATTATACCACATTTATCACGGGGAGGGTTCCGAGGAATTGTTTGGAATGATCCCGGCCGCAGAATTGCACCATCGAACATCGCGTCTAAACCGCAACTTCCATCTACACCACCTCGATGTCCAGCGTTCCACAACAGTGCGATTTTTAAGACATTTTCTGCCACGCACAACCACTCTGTGGAACCAGCTGTCGCTGGCGGTCTTTTCAAACCGTTACGACCTGGCAACCTTCAAGAAGAGAGCGTATTCCTTCCTGAAATGCCAGCAAATAGGTTCGTATGTGAGATATACTACTGTAACATTCAAACTTGTCTTTGGGCTT
Organism: Boloria selene; assembly: GCA_905231865.2. Classification (NCBI taxonomy): domain Eukaryota; kingdom Metazoa; phylum Arthropoda; class Insecta; order Lepidoptera; family Nymphalidae; genus Boloria; species Boloria selene. The sequence goes on from HG993131.1 coordinate 7,937,948, forward strand.
AAGCTTTATTTGAAAAGTCTTCAAGGTACTGAAAATAATTCAACACCTTAGCTATAAAAAATATTTCTAGGGTAAGTTGTTAGGTATAAATACCAAAACACTTACAAAATTTTATTAATTTTTGCATTATTATAAGGATGTGTTATCTCTGAACAATAGAAGCTCCTGTCAAACGTCCTGCAAATAAAGGACCTTCATTACATTTAAAGTAATACTTACTGGAGCCGCTCCCACGCTTCACTCAGATACCTTAAATTAATGATATCGATCATGTCCCTCATAAGTTATTAAAAATCACAAACAGTTTACCTATTTTTCTTTATTCTTTTCAATTCGCCCTTTATTGTCAATATCAATAAAGCTCTACCACTTACTTTCTACTTTTTCTTACTTTTCATTTTCGGAACCATCTTTGCCTTGATATTTATTTGTTTTCGTTGTTTTGGCAACGCTTTGTAATGTTAGTAGCGTGGGCGTACCAAATTGCCCAAATTCACGTTATAGAAAAAACCCTTTTACTTTATGAACTTGTGACTTTTGAACTTGAGACAACGAAGAATAAACTTGAGATATAACGAACATCTTAAGTAGTAGCCTAATGCCTATGAGTATGTTCCCTCGTAATTACTAATCGACTTACACGATTTCGATAGTTTATACGTCATTACTTTCGTCTTGATAAAGCGATTATTATAGATTTTATAAAATGATAAAAGCTCACAATGGAAAATTTGATTTTGATGTATTTGAATTTGTGACTGACTGACTTCACAAAAAAATCCAATATGAAATTATATATTTAAGAGGTAAAATCCAAAAATATATGCAACTTATATGCTAACAAATCGGTTAATATTTAAAAGTTTATTTCAAAATCAAAAACTTGACTACGCAAAAAGTGAACTAAAAAACAAGTGAACGAGTACAAGAGTTTGCTAAAAAATGTGTATATAGTCAATGACGTATAGTTTTATATATCATTGTATATAGTAATAATAAGTTTAATAAGTTTTATACTAGGCCACTAACATACAAGTATATGCATTTGGCGAATATTATACAAAATATATTATTACCTTTATATTTTAAGGAAACTGCAGTACATGTACAACTATTGTGATTTAACAATTTATCTTTCCTCTTCCAGTTAACGTGTATTCTCAAGTTAAAAAAAACTCTTGAGTTGTTTAGAACATCGAGAAAACAAACCGCTATTCAAATTTGATGTTACTGTTATAATTAAAAGTAAATAAAATATTATAGGATATATGGAAATATAATGTATGTTTAGAAATATGAATATTAATAAGTCTTCATTAAATCGTAAACTACTACTACTATACGTACTACTCATATACGTAAGTTGGCTAACTCTGTCTAAGTCAACTTCTCATAGCGCACCAAAACGCAAATATATCAATAGTGGGTACTTATAATTGTCGGAAAAACTAATCTATACTAATATTATAAAGCTAAAGAGTTTGTTTGGTTGAACGTGCTAATCTCAGGGACTACTGATCCAAATTAAAAAAATCTTTTTGTGTTAGATTGATATCCGTTTATCGAGTAAGGCTATAGGCTACATTACATCATGCTACGACTAATAAGAGCTAAGCATCAACGAAAAATGTTGCAGAAACAGGAGAAAAATATTTCTTTTGCTTTCCAGCCTTTAGAACGCGAGCGGAGCCGCGGGATCGGCTAGTAAAATATATCAAATTTTGTTGAATAGTCACATTATAAAATATTCTAAAATTTCATGCTCTACAAATTTGAAATAGAAACATTTTTCCGATACGTGAGGCGTTAGGTATCAATAAAAGAATACTCGTATGTGAGTAAGGGTATGGGATTGAAAAATCTAGCACGATATTAATAATACAACTAGTAACTTACCATCACTCCGCAGGGTATATTGGCGCAGTAATAATATCCTCTATATTGATTGACCAACCCGCTATCATAATACCAAATTTCATCAAAATTAGTCCCAGTAGTTTTATGTGATGCGATCATAGACAGGTAATAAGACAAAGATTCTAAAAACTATGATAATAATAACTATTTTATTAAGAATTTTCATTAAAAAAAATGAATTTTCTGAATCGACTCGGAAAATTCTAAAAAAATAAAAAATAAAATTATTATATGCAGGTATTTCTAAACTAGAGGCACTCTCGTTCCACTCGGGTTCGCCTGTAGATATGCGTTTTGACGGTTGTTGGCGACTGGCTGGCGCGCGACCTTTTTGGAACATATATTATTTTGTAAAACCTATTTTTTTATGTTTCAATAGATTTGTCAGAGTAGTCTGCCTGTCACTGTTGAGATTATAACATATTTATTGTGCAATATTTAACAATTAAAAGAATTAATTATAAAACGTGTTTCCATCATCTCTCATTAATACAGTCCATTCCTCATTAGCTATCATTTTGGTCCATTCTCGCCGTAATTTTACCATTCCATCGAAATTCAGATGTCAAATTTTTTCACGTAAGTTATTGTAAATTTTATTTCATTGTAAAACGGTGTTTACATTATTTACTTACATTTTCATCATGGTGGAAACACGTAGTAAGACAAGGGCAGAGGCGGCTACGGAATCTGACCGGGTGCAGCGCGAACGGCGTGATCGTTCACCGCGCGGCGCCCGGCCGGGTTTAGTCACGAATAACGAAGGTGCTTCGACATTGCCTGGTGGTTCGAGCATACAAACGACGGGCGACATTCCAACCAGCGCGGCACAACCTAAGCCCGCTGCCGAACGCCCAGATGCTCGAACTAGCTCGCTTACGCTCGCACGAGGCAATGCAAAGCACCAACTGAAAGCGCTTTTAGTGTCCACAGTAAGCAATCACATAACGTGCGCACACACTCAACGAGTTCCTCGGCGACCGTTCGCGCACAGAAGCTAGCTCTTGAAGCGGACCTAATGCGGCGTCAGGTGGAGCGCGAGCGCGAACTCGCTCGACAACAGGCGGACCGTGATCGGGAGCAGGCGGAGCGCGAGTTTGAACTCGCGCGTCAGCAAGCCGTGCTCGCCCGTCAACAGGCCGAGGCGGAGCGGGAGCGCGAGCGCAAGCTCGCAAATCTCGAGTTCAAGGCGGAACAGACGGAGCTGCAAGCAAGAATCGCCGCTCTGGAAGCTTTAGATAAGTCTGCCAAATCTCGTAGTTCGTATTTTTCTGATCGCAACGCCGAAAGGCGCACTGCTACTTGGGTATCCGAACAGAATGCTAACATGACTACAGCAACTTATGAAAATATGCCTGGTGGGGCACCGATTGTCACCTCGAGTAACGCTCGAGGACCTAGTTTACAACCGGCCGCCACCGCCAACTCGGTATCTTTCAACGTGCCTATTGTCAACCAAGCAACCCTCTCGAAACCCACTCAAGCGCTCTTAACATACAACTACGACACAGTGGCACCACGACTACCAGTATCATCTGAACATTCCTCCTCAGACCCTATTACAAAACTTACCCAAGCTATAAACTCACTTTCAAACAGGCCAAAGAAGCCCGAGCTAATTACGTTTTCAGGTGAAACTTCACAATGGATGGCTTTTAAAAGTAGTTATGAACGTACAAAACGTAATTTTTCAGCTGCAGAAAACTTAGACCGTTTGAACCACGCAGTCCGTGGACAAGCGTACCAGTCCGTCGCGTCGCTCATGTGAACCTGCGGCTCGCCCGACGACATCATGAAGGCCCTGGAGCAGACGTACGCCCGTCCGGAACTTCTGGTCGCTCGCGAGATCACCGAGCTCCGCAACACTCCAAAGCTAAGTTCTCCTCAAGACTTAAATGGCTTAGCAAATAAATTGCGTAACTTTATTACAACGCTCACATTGCTTAAACAGAATGAGTACTTATCATCTCCAGAGCTCCTTCGGTGCATTTTGGTAAAATTGAGTGAGCACACTAGATCTCGCTTTACAGACTACGCATCGGCTCACGCGCCAGAGCAACAAAGTCTAACAAAACTTGAATTGTTGTCACATTTTTTTTTAGCCGAGGCTGACAAACAATTAAAATATAATTTTATTGCTGACAGTACATTTAAAGCGCCAACGCCACCAACATATTCAAACGTACCACGCAATAATGCTCCGAAATTCCCGTTAAAAAAGGAAACAATACATGCTACGGTATCTTGCGGGAATACATCTGAGCAGTGCGCATATTGTAAACAAGGATCTCATAAAATAAAAACATGTAAGAGTTTTTTAAAGCTAACATGTGACGACAGATGGAGCTGGGTTCGAGAAACTAAAATATGTTACCGTTGTCTCAAGTCTAAGCCACACACGTGGAACAGTTGCCGCGCGAAACGTTGCGGTGTCGATGGATGCCCTAGACGTCATAACGCACTCCTCCATGGCACAAAGACAGCCGTCGGCAATCCCGACGCAGCTCCAAGCGGACAGAGCATTTGTCTTCATACCTCCTCTGTCAACCCTACATGTCCTGTCAATATAAATACTACTCAACAACATAACGAAATCGAACCTTCGGATAAAATTGCGAATACCACTGATTTTTCAATTAATGCAACAGGATCCTGCCCAACGACTTCACGCCCACATCCCCGAGGCCTGCTGAAAGTGATCCCGGTTATAGTCGAGGGTCCTGACGGTGCGTTCGAGACAACAGCGATGCTAGACGACGGCAGTGTGTCATCTCTCATTGACGCTGAAGTGGCAAAACGCATCGGCGCGAAGCCAACCCGCTCGGAGCGTCTTCGCATTGAAGGTGTTTGTAATATGACAGCGGAGCGTGAAGTAAGCTATGTTGATTTTTATATACGCGGTCGCGACCTACCCGATCGTTACCTGATCGAACACGCGCGAGCCGTGGAACCCTTAGGGCTTCGCGCACGATATCCAGACACGATTAATATCATGGATTACGATCATCTGTCAGGCCTAGCAAACGAACTGTCATGTGACATTGCTTACCCCACCGTCTTAATCGGCGCGCCTGACTGGTATATATCCATAAGTCGCGAAGTGCGGTGTGGAAAAAAGAATGACCCTGTTGCCTCCAAAACCTTATTAGGCTGGGTACTCCATGGCGCACACTGTTTGTCGTTGAAGCCATTTGAATTTATCAATCACGTCACGGAAGATCTGGATACACTTATAAATAATACGACATCGACGCCTTGGGTATCACAAAAAAGGTCCCACGACAAAACAGCGAGGATCAACGGGCTGTAGACATCATGGAATCATCCGCTCACCAACTTCACGATGGCCATTTTGAAGTTGGCCCGCCTTGGAAGAAGGAGCTACCGAAAATTATACCAGATAGCTACCCACAGGCACTATCACGCTTCAAGGCCCTCGAGCGACAGATGTCAAAGGATTCAGCGTTTGCCGCATCCTTTCAACAATTCATCGACGATATAATCAGCAAGAACTATGCCGAAGAGTGTGATTCGAAGACTTACTACCATCGACCCGCACCAAATGCCTCTTGCGTCAACCCAGACGGCTCCATTCGCTGGTACCTGCCTATCTTTGGTGTCTATCATCCTCAGAAGAAGAAGCTGAGAGCAGTCCATGACGCGGCTGCCACAACAAAAAACGTAAGCCTCAACAGTCTGCTTCTGCAAGGTCCTGACCTATTATCGCCCCTACTTGACATCCTGTTCCGTTTCAGAGAAGGTGCGGTAGCCTTGAGTGGCGATATCAAGGAGATGTTTCCTCAGATTAAGATTGCCGCAAGGGACAGGGATGCTCAACGCTTTCTCTGGCGTGACAAGAACGGCGACCTCAAGGAATACCGCATGTCATCAATGATTTTCGGCGCAGTTTCGAGTCCTTTCATCGCCCTCTATATAAAAAACAAAAACGCAAAGATACACGAAGCCGACTATGCCGTTGCCTGCAAAGCAATAATTGACGATCACTATATGGATGACTACCTTGGGAGCCACACAAATGTTGCGGACGCAGCTCAACTAGCCGCCGACGTTGTCACAGTGCACAAGAATTGTGGTTTTGAGATGCGAGCGTGGACGTCCAACCATCCAGAGGCACTCTCTCATGTCCCGAAGGAACTTCGTAGCGATGCAACTTCTGACGTTTACCTGCCTACCAGTAGTGACGTCGGCGTCCTTGGTGTTAATTGGAACCCACGTCAAGATTTATTAGGGTTTCGTGCCGTACCTCAGATACCGACCGACACTTTGACAAAACGCATTCTTTTATCGAACGTCATGAAAGTTTATGACCCTCTTGGGTTTTTGATGCCGGTCGTCATCTGGGGTCGCATTTTGATTCAAAGATTATGGCGGGCAGGCGTTGGCTGGGACACAGGCTTACCCGAAATGTATGTAAGCGAATTTAAAGACTGGTTTTCACAGCTGCAGATTGCAGCCAATATAAAAATCCCACGCTGGTACATGGTCGGATCAGACTTGTTCGACGTCCAGTTGCACGTAATCGCCGACGGTGGCGAACAAGCCTACGCCTGCGTCGCCTATTGGCGTTTCACTTACAGCGATGACTCTGTATCGACAGCTCTCATCGGTAGTAAGGCCAGAGTCTGTCCCCTGAAACCGGTTTCCATCCCAAGATTAGAATTACAAGCTGCGCTTATCGCGTCGCGTTTTGCGCAAACAATTATGCAAGCTCACCGTTTTGAGCCCTCCGCAACCATTTTCTGGACTGACTCAACCACCGTCCTAAAGTGGATCCGGAGTGACGCTCGCGCGTTTAAACCGTTCGTGGCACACAGGTTGGGAGAGATATTGGAAACCACCAATCCATCCGATTGGAGGTGGATCCCTACCTCTCTCAATGTCGCTGATGATGCGACAAAACCAAAACGAACCGACTTTACCGCAACTCATCGGTGGTTCACCGGTCCACAGTTCCTTGTTGAACAGTCTTGCACTTGGCCGACCGAGCGCGTCACTGACGAGGGAGAGACCTCATCAGACCCCGAGTTAAAATCAAATCTGATGGTTCTGCTCCTCGACACCCCACTCTCGAATTCGTTACCTGACCCAACGCGTTTTAGCTCCTGGCTACGTTTGCTACGTGCCACCGCTCGTTTTCTCCAGGGCGCACGCCTATTCCGGCTTAATTTGTCTCGGCCAATAGATCCAAATTCCAAACTCTACATTGATAGCACCACGTCTCCCCACCAGCTTCACGCGTCAGACATGATAGAAGCGGAGAAAATGTTGGTCCGTCAAGCACAAACAGAGAGTTTCCCTGAGGAATTATCGCACTTACGATTTTCGAAGCCAGTGCCTAAGAATAGTCGAATTAGGAAATTGGCGCCTACACTGGATGGAGAAGGTCTCATACGACAAGACACGCGCATAAATTCCGCACCGGGAGTGAACAACGAGATGAAATCACCCATGATTCTCGACGGCCGCCACCACATTTCACGACTGCTAATCCTCCACGAACATATCAAAGCCGCGCATCAATTTAACGAGCTCGTTTTGAATGAACTTCGGCAAAGATATTCGATTTTAAGAGCCAGAGGAACCATCCGTAGCGTAGCAAGCGCCTGCTTGAAGTGTAAGAAATGGAACACGAAACCTATCCAACCTCAGATCGGCAACTTACCACCAGAATGTCTTGATCACCACAAAAGACCCTTCACTCACGTAGGCCTTGATTACTTTGGCCCGATTCTGGTAAAGCTATATCGACGGAGCGAGAAACGATACATCGCCTTATATACGTGTCTCACAACCAGAGCGCTTCACCTCGAAATTGTGAACTCGCTCACTGCAGATAGCGCTATAATGAGCCTCAGGCGCTTCATTGCTCGCCGAGGATCGCCCACCACTATATTTTCCGATAACGGTACTAACTTTGTTGGCTCTTCCCGCGAACTCCGCTCCCTACATGACAACTCGGTCGTAGAGTACGCCACTAATCACAAAATCAACTGGCGCTTCATTCCACCAGCATCCCCATTCATGGGCGGCGCATGGGAGCGGCTTGTGCGGACAGTGAAAGCAGCTCTCAGATCTTGCCTAACAAATCAACCACTGAAGGAAGAGGTCCTGTCAACACTCCTACTCGAGGCCGAATCAATTGTGAATTCTAGGCCACTTACATACGTCCCGTCTTCCCCTGATGCACCAGAGGCGTTAACACCATTCCATTTTATCCTCGGCTCCTCATCAGTCGTCCCATGGACCACGTCGCTGACAGACGCAGACCTATCCCGACGATGTGACTGGCGGAGAACGCTGCGCCTAGCAGATCAGTTTTGGGCACGATGGCTACGGGAATATCTACCGATGCTACGTACAAGAGGACCCAACAACAACTCGTTGAACCTCGGTGAGGGTGACGTGGTGCTGATCGCCGATCCCAACCTCCCTCGTGGTTTGTGGCCACTAGGAAGGGTAGCAAAGGTCTACTTAGGATCCGACGGAGCGGTCCGCGTGGCAGACGTCCACACCAGAGGGGGCATGCTGCGCAGACCGGTCCGGAAACTTATCCTGATGGAAGCCGAGCCTCAGCCAGTAGCCACCAGTAGTTAGTGTTCCACTGGGGGTCCGGTATGTTGGCGACTGGCTGGCGCGCGACCTTTTTGGAACATATATTATTTTGTAAAACCTATTTTTTTATGTTTCAATAGATTTGTCAGAGTAGTCTGCCTGTCACTGTTGAGATTATAACATATTTATTGTGCAATATTTAACAATTAAAAGAATTAATTATAAAACGTGTTTCCATCATCTCTCATTAATACAGTCCATTCGTCATTAGCTATCAACGGTTAATACCTAAAAATAAGATATTTTTCCGTAATAAAAATTATACCTGGATCTATCATATTTAAATATCCACTATAATCATCAAAATCTATCCAGTGGTTTTTTTGTAACGCGGTAACTGACAGTTAGACAGATAGAGATATCAATTTATACATGTAAATTCTAAAAACTATAGATTCTGCCTCTGAATCGATAATAATAACTATTTCAAAGAAATTGAAAAAAATATTTATGTACATATACGAGTCTAAAATTTATTATATATGTATAGAATAGAATTTTATAGTAAGTCAACTTTCTCATAATTTTTTCTATTAATAATAAAATGAAATATTCATCATTTATACTTGATAAATGTTTGCGTTATATCAAAACCAAAAGTTGGCTTACCAAAAGTTTTGTGTGAATACCAAAATATTTCGATGATGAATCCATGTTTTAACTTGATTCAATCAAACTGGAAAAAGTTTTTCATCAATCAAAAATATTCGCTGAAAACATTTATTCAATACATGCTTCATTCAGATAGAGTACGTTGTTACTTTTAAAATTTTATAGAAATTGTTTCCTGACAAGAATTTATCTAATTATATAGAGTGGTTAATGGTAGAGCAAGTATATATATAACATTTAACTCTTATTTTATTTAATTTAAGTAATTTTGGCTCAGTTAGCAGTGACCCTACTTTCTGCGCCAGCGGTCGCGGGTTCGACTCCCGCTGGGGGCATTCATTTGTTGAGCACGAATGTTTGTTCTCCAATCATTGTTGTTAATATTTATATTATGTATGTATTTAAAATTTATATATGTAGTATATCAACTATCTGGTATCCGTAAAACAAGCCTCGTAGCTTACCACGGAAGTAGATGGTGCTGTTGTAAAAAACTGGATATACGCTAAAATCCATTGTACAATCGATTTTGCCTGCGGTGAAGTCCAAGAACGGTTGACATAACCGTTCGACCTGTATGAATGTAAATCACTACATAGTATAAAACAAAGTCGCTTCCCGCTGTCTGTTCTTATGTATGCTTAGATCTTTAAAAATACGCAACAGATTTTGATACGGTTCTTCAATAGATAGAGTGATTTAAGGTTTATATGCATAATACACTAGCGGACGCGAGGGTGAGTTGCTAGTATATTTATTCGATACACAAATATCAATAAATATTACTTCAGTGGGAAACATAACAAACGTTTTTATTTTTTTAAAAATACTTAGGTACTCTCAGATATTTACAATATTTTGCAATAAACAATTCGTGTATGAAAAGTATGATCGTGTGAAGATAATTTATTTACTAAATGAGATTAATAACATTTTATTTCAAAGTCTGATGCTGTTTTTATAAAAGAAAAATATTAAATAAAGTTAGATATAGATAGGATAGGAAATTTTTAAGAGAGAATCATAGAAGATAATCAATTCTTATTTAAAGATAGAAAGCAAGTTAGTGTACGCGGAAGTTACATAAGTAGTTACGTTAGACGAGACTGGTTAAGCCAAAAATGATGAATGACTACTATTTACACATTTCTTTTCAAATCATTCTTAAAATAAATAATTGATTAATAATTTAGTACATATAACAATGTCTGAAAAACGTTAGCCATATACAATATGTTTAATGTATATGTACTAGGCCAATCTAGGCCACTTATAATCAAGACAGGCCGGCATCCTGTTCACCAAGGATGAACTGAACTGTTTGAGTGCAGCATCACTAGAATATTACGAGTAAGTTTTCAAAACAATTTTATAAAATTAAAAGAAAATTAAAGTAACAGAAAATTATCATTAATTTGTAGCAAACCTAGTTAATATATGTACCTGCAAAATCTCATTTATCTGGCTAATTTCTCATAAGTCTGATTAACAATGAATCAATAAATACTGGAAACAAATGAGTGCCTGTCAGGACCATGTATCAATAAATTAAGAACAAAAATTAAAATAAAAGAAACTATTTAAAAAAAACCAACTTACTGTATGTACAAAATCTCCAATATCCTAAACGGGTTGTTAAAATGAAATTTAATAACAATTTCCTTCGATTATACGAAAACTACAGTAGAAGCGATATCGAGTAAACTTCATCTCATTAATGTTTACAAAAGTTTTAAAACAGTCATCAACTTTCTGTATTCTGAAATCAAACGGTAACTAGTTAAAAGTTATCAAAAAGGAGAATTGTGAATTGCGATGCTCTTTCTGTGGTTACGTCAGTTTTTAAGCAAGATTGTCATTTTACACATTGAGTTTTAAGAACTATATTGATTTCTATTGTCATTATCTCCTTTTTTTAATGTTGGGAAATACATTTAAGCATACCACAACGGAATGTTGGATTCACCGGCCGGAGAAAAGCGAGCACTACCCACTAAAACCCAACCTCTCCTAGGTCTTAATGGAGCATCGCAAGATCGCTTCCTCGTGATGACGTCCCGACGGCATCTGTCGAAGCAGACCATCACCAATGGGTTGCTCCACAATCCACTCTGCTATCAGAGTACCTGGAGCAACCCGCACGACACACCGCCCACAGAAGTGGGCCACCTACATGTTTTGCGTCTCTTAGCTACGCGTGTATTTTCGCTTGAATAACCGAGTGTTGTGGGTCTTGAACCTCTAAATTTTTATATACGAATCTATTCTAACATGTTGGCTACTTGTCTTACGGTGAACGAAAACATTGAAAAGAAACCTGCATGTCTGAGAGAACCTAGCATGAAAGATATGTGAAATTCGCCAACCCGCACTTGACCAGCGCGTGGGTTAGGGGCAAGTTAGGTGGCTTAATACTCGCAGAGCTCTTTAATAAAGGTCTTGAAATATGCATGTTTCATATTATTTATTTAAAAGGCATATATAATTAGATATAAAAGTCAAAAACAAATATTAATTTTATAACTAATAATACAATAACTTTTTGTACATTACTTTATTTACGTTAGATAAAAATCATGAAATGTTCTAAGAATAGGTATTAGGTATCAACAATAAAATAGGTAAAGGTAATATTTTTCAACTATTATAAAATGCTTTTCTTGTCAGAATATACTTGATAATATAATGATCACTGAAAGTAGGGTCATTACAAACTGCGCCAAACGTGTCGTAATTTTTTTTTAAATTAATGAATTTCTTAAAATGAATGAGATGCAAATGTTTAAAATTAGTTAGGCTTTAACATATCATGTATTTGATTGATTCATTGACTCGCAACCCTATATGAAGTGTAAATAAATATCCTACGTGAGTACATTGTATGATAAAAAAACATCAATATAAAAGTGAGTACATTTTATCGCAGAGGCTTCTATTCTGTTTATGACGACACAAAGACTACAAAAGAAACATTACTCCAAAGACGGTAACTTCTACACGCGAGCGGTTGAATGGGAGGCTAAAATTGCGTCGCACAGAAAATTATGCAGTGTCGACCTTTATCTATAATAACTATACTAATATTATGAAGAGGAAAGATTTTTATTTTTGTATTGTAATATTAAAAATCTACATTATCACTTAGGCTATATTTATTACTAGCGAAACCCGCGTCTTCGCACGCGCTAAATCTAGGGGCGAACACGAGCTAAGCCACGGTGAGTCGCTAGTCTATAGTCTATACTATTATACTTTAATATTATAAAGGGAAAAGGAAAGAGGAAAGGTTTGTATGTAAGTATGTTTGTAACGAATTGGCTCAAAAAGTACTGGACCGATTTTAAAAATTCTTTCACCATTTGAATCCTACATTATCACTGATAAATATAGGCTATTTTAATTGCAAAAAAAGAATAAGTATCCCTACTTATATTACAATAACGGGAGAGGAGGAAGAGTGCACGCCGCACATAATATATGGAATAGGTAGCCGCGTGGCTCAGGAGTATATTAAAGCTGGAGTAATTTTGGAGAATTTTCAACCCAGCGAGTGATTGAATGAAGTTTAGTAGCGATAAAAAAATGAACGCGGGTGAAGCCGCGCGTTTTTCTAGTATATTATATAATAGTTAGCTGTATAGTTAGTTCACTATGCTGGCCAAGTGTGGGTTAACATGCGTTTCGAAAACATTTTAGGTTCTTTCCGACATGATGATGTTAGTCAGGTTAGAAATTATTCACACATGAAAATCAGAATTGCGAGATTTGGTATTTGAACCTCCTTCACTCGGTGTCCCATTCGAGCGCGTTGCCCCTGGGCTTCTACCACATACTCTACCACTACCACACAGTTCGTATTAGCCAAGCTCTATGAAATAAGAGACATATTTTTAGAAACATTAAACATATTACATAATTATTGTCGCAAAAGATTTTACCTATAGCACTAGAAAAATAACGTTAATTGATCGCTTCTCGAGAGGATAACATAGCTTTGAGCAGGGTGGAGTAATGGAGCTAGAGTGTTTAAATGAAAATTTCTCTTATTTCCTTTGTTTTATTAAAACGTATTAAAGTATTTTGCGAAAAATATGATAATACGATTATTATAGACTACTAATTTTAAGACTTTGAAATGTAAATAATTATCTATAGTAAAATTAGTGAAAACTTCTTTAATTATAAGGGGATAACTTGGACTCGTGGAAATATAACAAAATAGGTTCACAAAAAGCGAAGGTAACGTTAACATAAACAAAGAAACGTACGCCTCAATTGAAAAAGTCCGGCGGTTTTTTTGTTTGCAGAGTATTTGTGTCCCTTCGGACCAACACTCTACTTCTACTATGTTATATGTACATTATACTCGTATGTATAATGTACATATAACATAGGTTAAACATATAATTTTTATTAGAATGATCGTCTTTTTTATAGAATTTCATCGCTCTATCAGTCTTTTTGTGAACTTATTGCAAGAAAACCACTAGTTAGATTTGGTTTAAATCTCGCATAGTAATGGCTTGATAGCCGTGTCAACATATAGGATACCTTATACTGTGAGGAACTGCTACTAAAAAATCTATACTGACCGTGTGAACCCAAACGGAGCAAGGGCGAGGCTTATACTAGTATACTGTTACACTAACTTATACCTACTGGTCCGGGAGGTAGCGTTGCATTTTTCATAGTGATTTCAGGCTGATCCATTTTAGATTTTATTGATAGTTTAGATGAAGATAATAATCGAAAAATTGTTCAGCAGGCGCACCTGAGGTGGACGGACGAGATGAAAAATTTTGATTATGTCAAAAATAAAAAATTTAAAAACGATTTCAGGTCGCTTAATAATTTGTTGAGTGATTGTTTGCATAATATAAAACAATACAAAAATAGTCAGCAGGATAGATAACGGTGGATTACACGTCAGCAGCCGACATAAACCTGATAAAAAAAAATAATTTTAATTCATTTCAGGTCGCATGAAACTAATACACAACAATCTTTTCATCAAATAATTAATAAAAAAAACGTCAGCAGGCTATTCGACGGTGGTAAAGTTGTCAGCAGGGGGGTAAAAGGTAGCGTTGCATTTTTCATACCGATTTCAGGATGATCCATTTTAGATTTTATTGATAGTTTAGATGAAGATAATAATCGAATAATTGTTCAGCAGGCTCAAAATGGGTGGACGGGCTGTATAAAAAATTTCGATTATGTAAAAAATAAAAAATCCAAAAACTATTTCAGGTCGCTTAATAATTCGTTGAGTGATCGTTTGCATAATATAAAATAATACAAAAATAGTCAGCAGGATAGATAACGGTGGATTACACGTCAGCAGCCGACATAAACCTCATTAAAAAAAAAAAAATTTGATTCATTTCAGGTCGCATGAAACTAATACACAACAATCTTTTCATCAATTAATTAATAAAAAAAAACGTCAGCAGGCTATTCAACGGTGGTAAAGTTGTCAGCAGGAGGGTAAAAGCTGCTAAGTACGTAGCCATTCAATCTTAGTAAAAGTTTTAGATCGGAAATTTAGTGCGAGGTTAAATTCAATTTTTACTGGCCTAATTACCATGATAATCAAATCTATAATTTTGTTGATTGAACTAATTATATTATATATTATTATATACGAACAGTATATTAAATGATGAAAAGTGTAGTGATATATTGAGGGCGGAAAGAATTATTATCACCAGCTCGTATAAAACAATTAGAATAATATACCAGCTATGTTCCAAAGGAAAAAAAAATATGTGATTTTTTTATACAGTAATGTTTAAATTAATAATAAAGTTAGTTTAAAGAATGTATTAAATAAAAAAGGGTCAGCTATTTAAGGGTCGAATAACTGTCAGCCAAATATTTGATTGCCTTTTACTAAGATTGAATGGCTACGTACTTAGCAGCTTTTACCCTCCTGCTGACAACTTTACCACCGTCGAATAGCCTGCTGACGTTTTTTTTATTAATTAATTGATGAAAAGATTGTTGTGTATTAGTTTCATGCGACCTGAAATGAATCAAAATTATTTTTTTTTTTAATCAGGTTTATGTCGGCTGCTGACGTGTAATCCACCGTTATCTATCCTGCTGACTATTTTTGTATTATTTTATATTATGCAAACAATCACTCAACAAATTATTAAGCGACCTGAAATAGTTTTTGGATTTTTTATTTTTTACATAATCGAAATTTTTTATACAGCCCGTCCACCCATTTTGAGCCTGCTGAACAATTATTCGATTATTATCTTCATCTAAACTATCAATAAAATCTAAAATGGATCATCCTGAAATCGGTATGAAAAATGCAACGCTACCTTTTACCCCCCTGCTGACAACTTTACCACCGTCGAATAGCCTGCTGACGTTTTTTTTTATTAATTATTTGATGAAAAGATTGTTGTGTATTAGTTTCATGCGACCTGAAATGAATTAAATTTTTTTTTTTTTTATCAGGTTTATGTCGGCTGCTGACGTGTAATCCACCGTTATCTATCCTGCTGACTATTTTTGTATTGTTTTATATTATGCAAACAATCACTCAACAAATTATTAAGCGACCTGAAATCGTTTTTAAATTTTTTATTTTTGACATAATCAAAATTTTTTAGCCACCCCGTCCACCCATTTTGAGCCTGCTGACTTTCATATCACTAAATGACAGCTAATAAACATTTGATTTCACCATGAATTATTCGACCTGAAATGATATGTGATTTGCAACGCTACCTCCCGGACGATACTCATAAATTACAAAAGCAAATATGTATTTAGACACACGCGTAGAGAAACCAATTTAAAATATGAATATTGTATAAATCTGTAAGATTTTAAATAAACATCTTAAAATATTATTTATTTATTTAGAGAGTCAATCACTCTATTCAATTCTCCTAAATTAATAATGGTCCTATTTGAATATTATCCAACGGAATAGCGGCGACCGAACCTGCATTTATGTAAACTGATAGTCGCAGCGGTAGATTAGCAATTAAGCGGGCGGTATAGAAAATTAAGGCCATGTATAAATAGAAAATCTAAATAAAGGAAAATGATATTGGTAATCATGACCGATTGTAAATATCAACTAAATAACATAATGAAGTAATTGGTCCTTACTTATTTTTGATGACACGGGGGAAGATGGAGAACGGTGTGGTGATTTTGATTTTTGCAATCAATGTGTTCAGAACATGATAATCTAAAGATAATAATTGAAACTAAATACCAGGTCGATTATAATTATTTGATTTAATGCGCTTGAATAAATATATGCTTACGTAAGCGTAGAGGAGCAAGAGCTTTGCTTATTTTTCAGAGTATGGAGAAGTGCAAAGTCTGGGGTTGGAATTCGGGATTTCCCAAGTGAGCGCGTTACTACTGGGCTACTACTTATATGTATTGTATAAATAAGAAATATATTTTTAATACTTTTTAATAGGCTTAACCCATTTCTATTTAGAAATGAAAACATAGTCTCTTATCTATTAAATTCAATCTTTTTCATAAATATTCTGTAGAAAGTTGAATAAAAGCCGTTTAGAAGACGATAAAACGAAAAACTTGATTCAATTGTTAGTAAAATGAAAATACATTTTGGTACAAAATGGAAATACGATTTAAGCACAGGTATCCAAATCCATATATACATATTTTCCCTTTCCTCCATTCTTCGACATCCTTTCATAAGAATTGGATTCGTAATTTTTACTGCTGGTTACTGTAAGTCTTTGTACGTAAAATCATACACAAAACCTTATTGAATTAATGCTGGTTAAATAGAAGCTCATTCCAGCATAACATATAAGTAAGATGTTGAGAAATGGCCAGTTGAAAATAACTATTTACGACGTAATCTGGAAACATGCAGTTCAAGAACCAATTGCGGATTCCTTAATCGGATGACTCTCGTAACATTTTGTTATTTACACATTTTTGGATTCCGAATATACTTAATTAAATATCTTACTTAAGGAGTTGATTCGGGCCATAGTCTATCAGAATGACCAAGTGCGTGTCGGCGGACGTCACATGTCATTCGAAAACTTAATAGATTTTATCACAGAGGATTCCTCACAATGTTTCACTTTGAAGACAAATAAGTAGTTATAGGATGATTCGCACAAGAAAACATTAGATGAGGGCCGGAATTGAATGCTCTCACCCGATTTATATTGCCCTACCGCTTCCAATTTTTTATAATAAAATTGTCATTATACTATAAATAATTGTTTAAAAAGATAAGGTAAAAAACTTGCAAATCAAATAATTAATATGTTAGTAAAAAAAAGTGTAAAATAGAATATTAAATCAGTTAAGTAATAAAAGTAACAATTTGAAAAAATATTCGACAGATTTTATTAACCGGAATTCGTGAATAGACATATTCGTACATGTATTTATACAAACTATGTGTTTCCAAATTCCGTTCTCAAATAACATAAAAGTTCTTACAGAATAGCACTATAGGAAGAACATTATAATATGAATTATTAGAAGTATAACACCTCAGAAACGTTGACATCATTCATATAGAATTAATATTATTTGATACATTAGAATTATAAAAAATAAGAAAGCATTATTTGGCGCTTTTCCAAGTTTTATTTACTTTCTACTATATTTATTTACCAATCACGCTACTAATCTCATGATGACTGATAAAAAAGACGTTTTGCCAAGCGTTGTTTCCATCGGCTTTTTTTGTAGTAACAGGGATTAGGTAGGTACTTAGTGGTGAAACTATATTCTTTATATTGAAATATGTTGGTGTATATTTTTTTCTTATGTTTTATTGAAACTTAGTTATTTGACTAGGCGTCAAATTCATCATATTTAACTCAAGAAAACTTAGGTCTACACCGGTTTGTTTGCTCAAACTTGTAAGTTTTTATCTGGTATCCGTAATACAAGCTTCGTAGCTTACCACAAAACTAGATGGCGCTGTGTGAAATAATGTGCCAACATATTTGTTTACTTTATTTATATCATAAGCGCAAATAGTTCATCAAACTTCCATTTGGAAGCCACAGACAGATTATAGTAGATTATCGACGACACGTTTGACGAAGTTTGTAGTGACCCTACTTGCTGCGCCAGTGGTCGCGGGTTCGAGTACCGCTGGGGGCATTCATTTGTTAAGCACGAATGTTTGTACTCAAGTCATGGGTGTTTATATTTATAATATGTATGTATTTAAACTTATATATGTTGTATATCAACTATATGGTATCTGTAAGACAAGCCAGTAGTTTACCACGGAACTAGATGTGCACTGTGTGAAATAATGTCCCATCATATTTATTTATTTATTTACATTTATTTTATTAAGCATCTAAATGTAATAACGTTTTTGTTCTACATAACCTTTCGTATCTTACAGCACATTATTGTAAGCACCATGTGGCAGTAACAATTCCACAGCGAACCGTAACGAATTGTCTCGATTATACCAGTCACAAACTACCCACGCCACAAACTAAGGTAATTCAAGTTTTGGTCTGATGAAACGACCCAAGTAGTCTACACAAAATGTAGCCGAAGAACTGTTACGGCATTTATATATACTTATATTAAATTGCCGTTACGTTTATTTGACATTTTGATACTGTAAATTAAATCGAATTTAAGTTTTCCTGTTGGTCCGCTTAATCACACATTACTCGAGAATGTCAATTTGGGTTGGTATTTTAGCATTATTCTCTAGCTATAGGCACTAATTTACTTAATATGTAATCAGTACTTGAAAGCAAGTTTCGAATAAACCAAAAGATGTTTAGGGCTTATTAATAACTTTGAATCTTTTCTTGAAACCTTCTCTAAGGAAGATTATACATTTGTGTATGACCTGAAAACTCTAATTTTAACAAGTCTCTGTTCGCTCTTTTAATATTTTTTAAAGGATAGTGAGAGATGCATTCCTGTATACGACATAACGGAGCTTCCCACGTCTAATAAATAAAATCACAGAAATCATAGAAATCGGCATAATTGAATCACTTAATCACCAACGACTTGCATAGCGCCCGTAGCACAATCTGCTATCAAGGAATTATCAAGAGAAACTGACACCACCCAATAGGTGGATCGCTTCCATTAGGGTGAAAGATCGATTGATCGATCGAAGATCGCATACTTTGTCTCTTGGCTTGTTATTAGAGCGAATCCTATTTCAACAAGCTTAAATAGGGCTTACCTTCTGTGTCAGTCAATAAGTTTATAACAGCTATACAAAAAATTATGTCAAAGAATTTGCTGTTATATATTTAAGGTCTCTTTAAGTTTAAATTTATCTTCAAACTTATAAAATTAAACAACTCAATATTGTCTCAGAAATTGAATAAATTAACGAAGAGTCTTTTCTTGTTACTAAACTTTCGCTATAACATAAATGACAACGAAAATGATTTATTATTAAGTAGTTTATAGAAGGCTGAATACTCAAAAGGTTTCATAATAATCCTGTGAAGCCTTAGATGCCACTTTGATATTAATATGGCATAAGCTCAGAAGCTCCGGACTAAGTTTATACTGGGGTGAGCTAAGTTATAATCCCTGGCCTCAAATTGAGTTCTACAACCTTTGAAAATTAAAACTAGAAGTTTTAATTTTCAAATAGGTTCATGCATTTTTATGTATGTTTATTTAAGTATTTATAACTTGGTGGTAAATTACTTGAAACATATTAATTTTATCTTTATAAAATCGAAAGAAAAAAAATTGTCAAACTTTGCAACATTTCAATAGGCGGTAGGTAGTACTTGATTTCTGGATAATAATGTCAAGTTGTTAGCTGCTAGCCAAAGATCCGAAAAAATGTGGTTTAATTCATCAACCTAAAGGTTTAAAAGTATTTCGTATTAAACATAGTCTATAGATATGAATAAAATTGAAGTGTCTGTTTTTATTAGCTTTTTACTAAATGCATATGAAAGTATATACAGTACTTACATAAAAAAATCGATATTTAAAATTTTTGTCTGTCTGTCTGTTTGTTTCGGATGATCTCTGAAACAGCTGGACTGATTTTGACGGGACTTTCACTCGCAGATAGCTAATATTATAAGGAGTAACTTAGGCTACTTTTATTTTAGATTTTTTTATATATTTTAACTAGCGGAACCCGCGGCTTCAGTCGCACAAAATCTAGGGACGAACCCGAGTGAAGCGAGCGTGAGTCGCTAGTATGTAAATAAATCTTCTTAGAGGAGTATATAATTTCACTCAAAAATATTATTGTTTGAATTAAAAGTAGACTTGACCGTAATTTCACTAGAAAACCCTTCATTCATATTAGTATATTATGATTTATTTGTAGCTTATATGCACAGTTTAATACTCAAACGTTTTCTTCTGGTAAGCAGATTAGTGAAGTACCACCTAGCTTTAGATCTTCTACTGTACAAAGTCAGCAAGTCTTTCCTCCTCCATTGAGATGACAATTTTGGATTGAAGCCAATACGCAGAGACGATGCTTTCATTGCAATATTTTTCCTTTCTTTTGTTTTTTACGTTCTACCGTTGCCATATTTGTTTTACAGTGTATTTGTATTGTACATTTTTCTAAGCTGGTAGTATTTTGTGATTATGGTCTATATTCTAAAAATGAAGCAATCAAGAATGACTATCAAGATTTACAAAGATTGTGTAAAAAATATGAAAGGCTAAAATAATATTAAAGATCTTGAAAAAAAACGGAGAAGAAACAAATATTAAGAATATTTTTTTCATATTGAGACGTTTTGGGTAGAATTTATGGACCACAACATGGGAGTACCTTAAATATAGAAGTTATCACGTTTTGCTCAAAGAAAACATTTCTTTATATTAAGAATTAATAAAAACTGAATTTATTTGATTTTTTAAGAAGTGTAACTAAAATATAAAGAAAACAATCATAATTCACAGTTATTATTTAAAAGCTAACTTAAATACTGAAACAACAAATGAATATACTTCAAATGACGAGGTATTTTTACTCGTAAAAATATAGCTGAAAATAAAAAAGAAGATTTACTTTCCTAGAACCATTAATATTCAAATAAAATACTTACTTAGCTTTTTTTAACAAAAAAATAATAAAAGAATGATGAAATTAGTACACATAAATAAAGTTGAAGTGTCTGTTTGTAATTTCAAATTAATGGCTTTTCACTAAATACATACGAGTATATAAGAATCTGCGGAACATAAGTCATAAAACCTTTTTTTTATTTTTGTCAGGCTGTCTGTTTATCTGTTACGACCCTCTCGGATAATCTCTGAAACGACTGGACCAACTTTGAAGGGACTTTCACTTTTATTAGAAAACTAGCCGTTTCCCGCCCGCTTCGCTGGGCGAATTGAAAAAGGAAATAAATTACATTTTATGTTTCAATTTATTTTTTTTCCATATTTTTATTATTCTCCTTTTTTTTTGTATGAACATAAATAGGCCCCGCGGATAGAACTGTAAGCATCGATATTGTTTAGACTTACACAAATTCCAAATTCCATCGATTTAGCCTGTATCTTCCATGCAGGTGATTTTTCTCACTAATATTCATTGTAACTTTCAATGTGCAATCATTTAAGTTAAAGTTAAAGTCGTTAAAATCGTTTAAGTTAAAGTCATTGCAAGTCTCATATGTGAAGTTGAAATTTGTCTAGGTTCAAGTGCGACGAATTTTCTGTTAACTAAAATTTTCTCCGTGACATCAATTTTTTATAGAAAATTAATTGTTCATGTTTTTTATGAATTCTATTGGAATAAGTAACTAAATTTCTTTTCCACATCTCAAGTGCTTAGAAAATGCATTCATTATAATCTGGTACATTTCCGCGATCACGCAATAAAAGAATTCGTCGGATATGTAGTCTGCAAAAGTAAAATGAATGTAAAATTCTTAGTCCGTTGATTGGCTACATGTAAAGTTAAGTTTTGGAAACCTCTCAATGACTTTTTCTCCGCTGCCAAAAAGACGATTGTTGTAAGGAAATACACAAATATCCCTACATACACGAAGATCCCCACCAAATTTGGAGTCTGTAGAAGTTACAGGTTGGAAATTAAAATTTTAGATTTTAACACCCACCCCCGCAATTCCTGTCGGAAGTAGACTATATTGAAATCCATTTTAAGATGATCTTTATGTGAATAATAAAAGATTCCTACCATATTTAGAATTTTTAGAAGCTATATTTCGCTTTTAGAAAATTCCTACAAAATTTGGAGCTTGTAGGAGCTTTAGCTGGAAAATTAAAAATATTAATTGTTAATACCCACCCCCGCAACCCCCTGCGGGGTGAGCTATCGTAAAATTTGTTCATAGCCTATTTCTACACCTCTTACAGAAGATTCCTACCAAATTTGAAGTCTATAGGAGCTATAGTTTAAAAACAGGAATTGTTCATTGTTAACGCCCCCGCAATCCCCTTTGGGGGATGGATTTCTTAAAATCTATTCATAGCTGACCTCTACATAGCAAAAGTAATATTCCTACCAAGTTTCACGTTTCTAAGTCTTATGATTCAAATTCTGACTATAAAAAAAAGCCTAATTGGTCCAGCCGTTCTCCACTACCGTGAGTAGATTCTTAGCTGAATGTAAAAAACCATAATCCGTTTAATATACTCTGTTGAAATCCATGAAAACAAAAGAATCAAGAGAAAATGCTTATCTTTTGTTTTTATTAGCGGGATAAATGTTCATAAAAGTAAAACAGCAATAAAAAAATGAAGGAATGTTGGAATTCAAAAAATAGATAGCCATAAACCATCTAGGAAAAATTTCGCATCGAATGGTGGTAGTTTCATGTCGATACGATCAGTGGTTTAGGCGTGATTGAGCCTCAAACGAAGACCATTTTCATTATATATATATATATATATATATATATATATATATATATATATATATATATATATATATATATATATATATATATATATATATATATATATATATATATATATATATATATATATATATATATATATATATATATAAATAGAAGATAGAAGATAGAAGATTATAAAAACCGTTTAATTTATTTTAAAGTTAAAAACGACGCGGGCCGGGTTTGCTGGTTATAATTAACTTTATAATTAAAATATCCTATAACTAGTCTTTTTATACTTTGTGTACTTTTTGTATCTTTATGGTAAAACAGTACTCGGTAGTATTATAGGCTTTAATAAAGTTTTACAGTTCTGTTACTTATACTTACGCCTGCAAATAAAAACCGTATATATGTTAAGACATTCTGTTTAAGTATGATATGAAATGGTTAAGGTTCATAAAAGTACGGATACCTAGCAGTTGGTATGTTGGAAAATAGGTAACTGAGCGTGGTTATTTTCTAAGTGTAACGTGGTTACGTGCCTTATTAGTAAGACAGGAATCTGTTACAACCAAAACTGTTAACTGTGTGGTACGTTAAGGAAGAAGTTATTGGGTTTTCCTCTCACTTATAGAATAGCGGTGTCGAGGTCTTCATCACTGTACCACAGAGATCACGAAGTTCAATGTTATATTGTTAATGTCAATTAAAATAGTTTACTAAGATTGACCATAAAAAATAGTAGCTAAGCTAGCCTACGAATATTTTGAATTATTATCGTCAGCATTCTAATAGAAAATCATATAATTTTATCACAAGGGGCTTAATTTTGAAATCACCTACTTTATTATAGGAATCATTTTATTTTCATTTTTTAGAGAAAGAAATGCTTATATTGTCTTCTCTAAAGAAATACTCGTATACATAATATTTTTTTTGCTTTAATGTTTAATAATTGTAAAGAACGATTTTTGTTGTATAAAACTGGAGCATAAATCTTTGCTTAATAATTGATTAAAGTTGAAAGGAATTTATGTTAAAAATGAATATATAATTTCGAGTCTGTAAGAGGATTCCATTAATATACTTAGATGCTCAAGTCTTATGAGATCGTTTTTATAAAAGAAAATCAAATATAATAAGCAACATATTTTCTAAACACTTTTAAGGGTCACACTTTACGCAGACAGTTTTACTAAATTTTAACGTATTGTAATAAGAGAGCAAGTTAGTATCTCTAATTAGACCGAACGAGTGGGTTCGGTCGGGCTTGCTTGCTTGCTGAATATCGAGTAGTGTAATAAGACTTTTAATCAAATGTACAGTGTTTATAAAAATATACTTCTTAGTAACCTTAGTAGCCCCTAAGAAAGAGGCACACGTAGTCGAAGCATACATTTCACTGAATTACTATCACGAATCACGATGCTAAATGCTGGCCATCTAAATATTTTCACATGACTTACCTGCCATTCTATGCATTTACACAAAGCTTATAAAATATTCTTTATGATGTTCAATAAAATATTTAAAGCCTGTCCTTAATACAAACGTCATAGACCCAAAAAAATTTATGCTAGAAAAATGTTTATAAAATATTGTTTATATTGTGTTGTGGGGTGTTAGTCAGTTAAGTAGTAGTCATGACAGGTAAAATAAACACGTCCGTTATACTCGAGTTTCCCCACTTTAATAATATGAAAACGGCCAATGCTAAATACATCGATTTAATGCTGAATAAGGACTTAACATAATATACTTACATACTACACACACTACATCATCCCCCAAAGGGTAAAAAAAAAAAAAAATTATCATATACATTTTTTTTTTTTTTATATATATATACTTATAGTTACTCAATCAAACTAAATAGTTTATCTTATAAGAATACAAATTAAAATTAAAAACTATTTATTCCTTATACAGTTTTGTTCTATTTTTATGAACAGTTACAGTTTTTCCATTCATATTTATTTTTACATTAGGACGCAAATCTTCAATTACAACATACGGTCCTAAGTACAAAGTATCTAATTTACTGCCGGTTTCATTTTTCAATAGCAAGAAATCACCTGGCTTGTAAACAATTGGATTAATTGACTTATCGTAATTATTTTTTCTAGTCTCTTTACTTTTAATTAAATTATTTCTCGCATCATTTTGAGCTTTTTGCAATCGATACTTAAATTCAGATACATAATTATCGAAATTATACAATGGTTCTACTTTTTGACATAAATTACTTGGTATTCTACATAAATGTCCAAAAACTAACTCGTATGGAGTATATTTCGTTTCGCAATGAACAGTAGTATTATATGAAAAACTCCAATATGGTAACCATGAACTCCAAGACGATGGGTGATTATTTGTTTGTATTCGTAAATAAGAACCTAGTACTTTATGTGTACTCTCTAAAGCTCCGATACTTTGATGATGATAGGCTGATGCTATTGTTTGTTTTATATTCAAAAGGTTACACAACTCTGAAATTACTTTAGAAACAAATTCCGTACCTCTATCACTAGCTATTTCTGTTGGAATTCCGTACCGTAAAGTAAAATTTTCAGCAAAAATTTTAGCTACTTCTGTAGTTGTTTTGGTTTTTAAAGGGTAAGCTTCGACATATTTACTCAACTCGCATTGTAGTGTTAAGATATAGCAAAAACCACTATCGTCCCTATCAATAGGACCAACTATATCCAAAAAAAGTTTTTCAAATGATGATGATGCTGTTGTTGTGATAGACAATGGTTCTTTATGAATTTTTGTGTATTTCTGTTTTTGACACTGAGTACATTTACCTACATAAATCTTTACGTCTTTTTCTAATGAAGGCCAGTAATAATATTTTTTAATATTATTTAGCATTCTTCTCACACCTACATGACCACTACTAGGTAATAAATGAAAATCATTCATTATCACTTTCTTTTCGTCACCTGTGAATATTCTTTGTACGTCTTTTACAATACATATTCTAGGTAAATTCTTTTCTTTATTTCTAGAAATATATTTAGCTAACCATTCAATAAATTCTTTATTTTTACGCGTTTTCATTAATATTATTTCTTTTATTTCTAAGTCCTTGCACAAAATTGCCAGTTCTTTCAATAAATCGTCTCGCGAGTATACTGATAAAGAAGATTGGCTTGCAAATATAGTATTCTTACTCTTACAATAACATAAATTTTTTTTACTTGAAATAAGCATGCTTTCATCTCGATTTTTTAATATACTGCGCAGTTTCTGGTCAGGTAAAATAATAAACTCTACATCTGAATCGCATTTCTTAAGTACTTCAGCAATTTTAGGTTGATCAGTCCTACAATCACTAGAAGTAGAAGAATTACTAATCTTGCTCTCATTCTTTCTCGCTTGCGCTCGAGTTAACACACACACCATCTTACTATTCATTTGTTTTAACTCATCTGATGTTATAATTATCCTAGACAAGGCATCTGCCACCACATTATCTCTACCCCTAACATACTCTACTTTAAAGTCATACTCCTCTAATAAAAGTCTAAACTTTGTCAAACGACTCGATGGATTAGTCATATTAAATAAATATAACAACGGTTTATGATCTGTTCTAATAACAAATCTTTTGCCATATAAATAAGGTCTAAAATATTTAATCGACCATACAATGGCTAATAGCTCCTTTTCAATTGTCGCATAATTCAATTCAGCTTTATTCAAACCTCGACTCGCGAATGCAATCGGTTTCTCGTTACCATTACATAGTACGCTCCCTATAGCAAAACCTGAACTATCAGTTTGTAAAATAAACTCGTTTTTTGATGAAAAATCTGGATAATCCAATACAGGTGGATTAGAAAGTAATTTTTTAAGGCGCTCAAACGCGTTGTTACATTCCGGTGTCCATTCGAATTTAACATTTTTTCGACATAATTTATTCAATGGTAAAACTATTTCACCAAAGTTACGAATAAATTTACGGTAATAATTACTAAATGCAACAAAGCGCTTGACGTCATCCGCACATTCCGGTGTCGGGTAGCGTTCAATTACGCGAATCTTTTCAGGGTCCGGTAACATGCCTTCCGCGGATATCACATGTCCTAAGTAAAGTATTTGTCTTTTTAAGAATTCACATTTTAATGGATTTAATTTTAAATTTACTTTTCGTAATCTTGAAAATACAGTCATTAAGTTTTTATTATGTTCGATTAGATTTCTACCGAAAATTATTAAATCGTCCATATAAACAATACATTTTTCATAGTTAAGGCCTGACATTGCTATAGTCATTAATCTACTGAAAGCTGAAGGGCTGATTTTTAACCCCATAGGTAACCTACACATTTGAAACTGTCCCATGCCGGTAGTGAAAGCTGTGTATTTTCTTGACTCATCTTTTAAACTACATTGATAATAACTTTGGCTTAAATCGCAATGGCTAAAATAAAAAGCTCCCGATAAGGAATCTAATATATCTGTTATATTAGGCAGTGGAAACTTATCATCCTGTATCCTTTCATTTAATTGCCTATAATCGACTACTACTCTCCACTGACGTTTCCCGTTTTTATCTTCCTTTTTAGGTACTAACAACAACGGACTGGACCACTCACTACTCGTTTTTTCTATTATCTCATTTTCTAACATCTCATTAATTTGTTTATTAAGTTCGTCTTTTTGTGAAAATGGTATTCTATATTGTTTTTTATAAACAGGCGTTACATTATCCTTTAAATGTATAGATTGCTCATAAATATTTGTTACTGTGAGTTTGTCACCTGGTAAATGAAAAATATCAGAATATTTTGCACATATCTGTTCAATTGACATTTGTTCGTCTTTTCCGAGGTATGAATGTAAATTAAGCATAGAAAATAACTTTCGCACTCGTTCCACACTTACATTCGGTCTTTCAAACTTACAAAAGTCGTAGTTTTGTAATGAATCTATTTCTAGCTCATTTATACTCAATGTTACTTCCTCATCCGTCGTATTCAAAAGTCTTATGGGTATTTTACCGTTTCTTGGCCTAGCTATTACACTTGCTAGAAAAATTCCTTGCCTTATCTCTTTTGGATATATGACACAATCATAATTAACGTGTGTAGGTAAATATTTTATTACCTCACATCGCGGTCCGATTGTTAAATTATGATTATAGTAATGCATTGGTAAGGATACCTTATTCCGACCTACTCTTAAAGATAGTACATCTGTATTATAATCTATGACACCTTTATTTATTTTTAAAAAATCTTGACCTAATATACCTATAGCTTTACATGGTAAATTCCTAAATACGTAGAACTTATGACTAAAATTAAATCCTTCCCATTCTAATGTCAAATAGACAAAACCTTCGGATTTCAAACTACCACCTACGCCATTTATACTTAATTCACTCTTATGTAAAGTTACGTTAGTTAAGCTTAATAATAATTCATATTTAATCGCTGATAAAGAGGCCCCTGTATCTACTAATAATTCTAATTCTAAATTATTTATTTTAAAATTAACCCAATTAATGCTGTCACAAGCTAAAATCTGATTAGGCACGAAAAAACTGACTTAAATTATCGTTTTCCTCACCTTGGTCATTCGAAGTAAAATGATTTAAAGTTCTATCATTAGAATTATTCACATTATTATTACGTTTACCGCGATAATTATGGACATACCTCGATGCACCGCGATTTGCAGAGTAAGCGCGTCCCGCTGCACCGTAACTCGACGCTCCGCGTGAACCGCTTCCGCGCCACGTGCTTTGCTGTCGGTATTGCGACATCGGTCGATTTGAATAATATGTCGAAAAATTTCGACCACGATATCCACGATAGCTGTAGTTAAAATTATTACTACGCCTATTCCTACGATTATTATTATACGAGAAAATCTGATCCTTGTGGTTCAAAGATGAGCCACACTCATCCTCCGCGACTCTGATGGCATCTTTTAAAGAAGTTAAATTACGCGACGCAATTATGGTACTTACTCGTTGGCTTTTTAATCCATCCGAAAAACACTTAATGGCATTTTTCTCATTTAGAGGCTGCAACACCTTATACTTAGTTTGATCCCCGTTAGCCTGGGAAATTGTTAAATCCACAAACAACTTTTCTACTTCATCTCCATATTCCTGAACAGACTTATCACCCTGCTTTACTTTTTGTAACTTCGATTGCAAGGCTGTATCCGATTTTCGAGTGAGCAAATGTGTACGCATATCTTTTAAAAGTAAATTAATAGAACTATAAGAACTTTCTAAACGCATTTTTGCTCCGCTGGATAATCTACTTTTTAAAACAAAATTTATTAACAGCTTTTTATCCTCATCTAAGAGCATCGAATCATACAACTCTATTGAGTCAATAAGATCATTCGTAATTTGTTCGTCATCGGTCATTTTAGGCAAGAGGCTAACTGCCGTTTTTAAACTAAACTTTTCTCCAGACATGTTTTCTATCTCTGACTGACCACTACTACACGAATCAAATTTCTCCTCAAATGATATTATTTTATAATAAGTCTCGTCAATAGAAGCGCATAATAAAATGCATTTCTTAGAAACGTCAGTCGGTAAGCACTTCAATATATCTTTAAATTTTTTATAAATTGCCTTTGCCTCAGAAACCTTTTTTTCAAAATTACTACCTACTCTCCTACTAGGACCTAATTTAATTATATTTTCCTTAAGATATTTCAACTGTTCAAATATAGTAGTTAACTCTAATTCTATTGACATAATCAGAAAAACTTAGTGATTAAAAGCTAATAACAATATTTTAAAGAAATTAATTTTAAAGAATTAACAAATTTAAAGAAAACTTATGTTATTTTTAAAGTCCATAATAGTTTGATATTGTCAATAACATACCGTATAACTACGCACTCACGCACTTTAGGACTATAACACTTTATACTTGCGGCTCGATGTCGTCGCAGCGGTCACGGGCATCTCGGCCACGGCGGCGGTAGCTTACGCGCGACAGGACACGCTCCAAGGCCGCACTCCTCAGCCCCCTCTGGATCCACTGTTTATGGCACCTCTTGTATAAATAGTAGACTCCAATCAGCACCCCCACAATAATGAAACCGCAGATAATTGATAGAAGAATATTATTAGACTTCATGTGCGCCAGGGTTGCTTCTCCGTGATTGTCGCCACCAGACGATGTTTGCGCGATGATAACTTGTTCTTTAACATCCTCTTTACTTTGACCTTTCCCCATGTTCAAATAAGGGTATCGAATGAAGAGAGATATTGAAGAAAAAAAAAAATGATGATTCCGCCAGATCTATGGCAGGGTCGCCATGTGTTGTGGGGTGTTAGTCAGTTAAGTAGTAGTCATGACAGGTAAAATAAACACGTCCGTTATACTCGAGTTTCCCCACTTTAATAATATGAAAACGGCCAATGCTCAATACATCGATTTAATGCTGAATAAGGACTTAACATAATATACTTACATACTACACACACTACAATATTTATATTTATATATTTTATTAACAAAAGCAAACCACTAATATGAAAATTATCTTAAATTCATTATAAGTATCTCTCTATTAAAGTAAACACGACGTACTTCAGAAATATTAAACAGAGAAGAAAAATTTGATATAAATCCTCTTACCAAACGGTAAGAAATCCTCTTATCTCGAGTTTCTCGAGAAAGACACTTTTAAAAATTTATTATCAACTCATCAGTTATTTTTCTTAAATACACTAGTAAATAGGCAGGTAGCTCAGTGGTGTAGTGGCTAGCATGTACGGCCACACATCTAGAGGTCCTGGGTTCCAGTGCTGGGTCGGGCGAAATTTACTTATTGAGTCTTTCTCTTTAGTAAGTCTTAGTAACAGTCCAAAGTGGGTTCATCCCCGTGCCTTAGAAAGCATGTTCGTCGTACAGTCGTTGGTCCTGCGCTTTAGCTTTCGTCATCCCATCGGAGTATGAGGGCTTGGCACTTGCACTTGACAAGCGAGTCCTTACACTATCCCATAACCTGATAATTTTGTGGTGCACTTTACATAAAAACTATCACGCCTATAAATTTGTACTTTAACAAGGTAATTTAACTTCGATAACATATTTAGATGTGTTATCTGTTAAAATAATTTTATAACCACTAAAAAATGAACATTAACAACTGTTTTAAAAATTACCTGTTAGAAAAACTATGCGAGCCTTCACAGCTCAGCTTTTTGCTAGTTAAATAACAATTTTTTTAACAAAAAATTAATAACAAAGAAAAAATACTATTATATAAAAAAAATAAATGAAAGTTTAAAATAGCGATCACATTATTGTCGACTATTTTTGACTCGTCAAGCTTTAAACGGTGGTGAATTTCCACTAACCTGTTTTAACATAACAGCTTTGCTATTGCAGCGGCATGAACTTTGCTTCGTTTTTTG
This sequence comes from Boloria selene, assembly GCA_905231865.2. Lineage (NCBI taxonomy): Eukaryota > Metazoa > Arthropoda > Insecta > Lepidoptera > Nymphalidae > Boloria > Boloria selene. Next base: position 7,969,355 of record HG993131.1, read on the forward strand.
ATTGCTTCTCGTAATTGCTTATCGTTAAAGTTTCCATCAGTTGGTATTTTTATCCAATAACTATGGTCAGTACCGTGCTAAAAGTGGACTATGTACCTGGGACTTTAGAGCAAGCTTTTGTCTATAGCAATGACAATAATCAAAGAAATTAGAATGTAGAATATAAGAATTTACTAATATTATAAATGTGAAGAATGTTCTGGTCGCGCCAGAACGGTTGGTTAATATTGATGAAAGGTACAAAGATAGATAAAAATATAAAGTAGCACAAAATAAAAGTATTATTTCAGAAAAATGATTATTTTGCGTGGAATCGAATAGTTTTTGTTAGTTACCTAAGTGATAGTCACTAATTATTTATACGTAATCTATATATATATAATGAAAATGGTGTTCGTTTGAGGCTCAATCACGCCTAAACCACTGATCGTATCGACATGAAACTACCACCATTCGATGCGAAATTTTTCCTAGATGGTTTATGGCTATTTATTTTTCGAATTCTAACGTTCCTTCATTTTTTTATTGCTGTTTTACTTTTATGAACATTTATCCCGCTAATAAAAACAAAAGACAAGCGTTTTCTCTTGATTCTTTTGTTTTCATGGATTTCAACGGAGTTTACTAAACGGATAATGTTCTTTTACATTCAGCTAAGGATCTACTTACAAACTTCCACGCATCCACCCACCAACTCCCACGCACCCCTGCACACCCACTCTCATTTTTTGATAAAAATAAAATGCCGTATCTATGATCGAGTATCACTTGAGAACGGCTGGACCGATTGGGTTAATTATTTTTGATGTCTTCAGAATTGTCAGGAGAATGTTTATATGTAAGAAAATTTTAAAAAAGTCTGCTAAAACGTTAAAAATTTCGATGATAATCGAAGTATTCCAATTTCTATAGTTACTCATCACGAAATCTCGGGAACTATAGGACTTAGAAATGTGAAACTTGGTAGAAATATTACTTTCGTTATGTAGAGGTCAACTAAAAACGGATTTTAAGAAATTCATCCCCCAAAGGGGATTGCGGGGGCGTTAACAATGAACAATTCCCGTTTTTAAACTATAGCTCCTATAAATTCCAAATTTGGTAGGAATCTTCTGTAAGAGATGTAGAAATAGTCTATGAAAGAATTTTACGGTAGCTCACCCCACAGGGGGTTGCGGGGGTGGTTTAACAATGAAAATTTTTATTTTTTAAGCCGTAGCTCCTACAGACTCCAAATTTAGCTAGAGTCGTCTATATGTAATGCAGAAATGATTTAAGAGCGGATTTTACAACAACCCACCGCCGAAAAAGATTGCGGTAGTGGGTGTTAAAATGTGAAATTTCTATTTCCAAACTGTAACCTCTATAGACTTTAAATTTGGTAGTAATCTTTTATTTGTCATGCAGAAATCATCTCAAATAGGATTTTACGAAATTCTATTTCCAATAGGGATGGCGGGGGTGGGTGTGAGAATGTTAAATTTATGTTTCCAAACTGTAACTTCTACAGACTCCAAATGATTATTTTTTTACTGTTTAAATAGAAAAGGTTAAAGTCAATTGTTTTTTTTTTATTTAATTAATTTCATTGTTTTTATATAACCTAATAATCTATATAAATAAAATGATAGAGGTCTGCAGTTGTGCGCGCATCACGGAAAAAGTACTGGATAGATTTAAATGAAACTTTCTAAGTTCTTAAACACTTGGCCCTTATATAAAAAAAGATTGCGATATCTTCATTTAATAAAAAATTATTAAAGTTTCAAGAAACAACGATTTGTATATGTACTGCGTGTTCAGTGATGCAGTATGTATGTTTCCTTCTCGCGGAGTAGTGGGGCAAGCGGCGCGGCGTAGCGCCATGCGGAAAACTTTGTTAATATTTCAAGCAACGCGGACGAAGTCGCGGGTATCAGCTAGTTACAATAATATATGTTTTTTGATTTAAAGAAAAGTTTTCGATCTGAATCTTTTGGGCCTTTGTAAAATAATATATCTTAAATAAAAGTAGATCAAAGTATACTTCAACGGGAAACTGATAGCTATTAAAATTATATACTGCTGTGACCAATTATACCACGCCAGTTAGTCGTCTGTTACAAGTTATAGTAAGTTCAAGATGTCGTTTAATATTGGTATCTGGAATTAACCACTTTGTCATTTAATACCGACGACGAGACGATAAGCTCCACATTGTTCTGTTAACTGAAGATAATAGTGAACTCCAGCTTAGATATTAGACTCGATTAATTTATAATACCTCTAGTTGGTAATATTTTAGCGGTATTATGGCATACCGATTTCATGATACTACCAAGAACTTCTAACTAGTTTCCGTACAAATTACTCGGTTTAAGATTATTCAGTGCTGACTTGTGTTCCGGAGAGCGGAAGTTCTACATTTCTCCTTACATATCAAGCGAATTGTTAGGTAGACAAGATTCCGTACGAGTAGGTACACTAAATTTTATCTAATGTGTCGACATATTTCAAAATAATTTATCGCTGCTTTCACGAACACACGCTGTTAATGGAGTTTTGTCTTTTTCATATTTTTTTGTAAAGAAGTGTTATGTGTGTATTTATTATATTATGTCCTTAACATGTACAATATTTCTAACGTCATATTACGTTTTAAGAAGATAAGAATGTCATATGCCCTCCTACATTTAATTAAATCGCGCGTTTAAAGCCGTGTCAATCAAGTACAATCATGGATATAAAGCTGATCCATACTGCCAATTACAATGCGGACTAATTTATATATACTTTGTAAAGCAACTATTATCAAGGTATTTCTTAGTATGGCAACATGAGAGATTAATTTGTTTTAGTATTTTACTATTGTGTTTTGTAATCGATGTATTCTTATAATGTATTTGATGACACTTATGTATACATTGGATGTAAATTGTACATACGTATATAAAGTATATACAATATATTACAGTTTCTAAAGCAATACAATTTTATTATTAATTATTATTAAGGGTTGACCACAATACATGGATAAAGTTGCCGTGAATTTGCGAAGTTAAAAGCTCCTTTAATTTATTGGAGTTTAAACTGTAGCAGTTGCTTAAGTCATTTCACGAACGAGCGATTTTTTAAAGGAATGTTACAACAAATTTATATTACACATTACGTTTAGTTTTTTATTTTTAAATTTTTTTTTATCTCAAAGGGAACTCTCAAATTGTTGGAAGTCACTCACGTTTAACAATTAATTGGTCGTTCGTAAGCCTCTTTTAGCAATTTAGAACATTTAGTAGCTTTTTTAGCAAAACAGAAATATGATTTATTTTTTGTAATTTTTGAAATACGAAATATTTTGGTCATTACATCATTTCGGAAAGAAAAGAAAACTCGAAAATGTGAGATGACGTCATTAATTGAGATGCAAAAAGAGAGGAATTATAAATTTTACGTGTGCGTCTGTGAGATCGTAGCGCCCAAACTGATGAACCTGTTTATATTTGTTTTCTAAGTGTGAATCGGGAATAATTTTAACTATAAATCAAGATATTTCATTTAGTCATTTGCAGACTAAAAGCTCTTTTATAGACGGTAGAAGAATATGAACAAATACCACATTACTAATTGTTTCTATGCTTTGTATTCCGTTACTTTGATGAAATTCTAATGATATAGATAATTACATGCATGAAATATATATGTATTATATTTTTTTATTAGACTTGAATCTGAATATTCATATACTTACATATTTCGCTATTTTTACAATTATTACAATTTACATATTATTACAATTTACATATGCACTTAGGGAAGCTAGTACTTCCTTGGCTCAACATGTTTCAATAACAGTATAGTAATAAGTTCTTGCACTCCGCAACTTGTGATTCCTTAAGCCTTTCAAGCAAATAATTTTGGAACTATGAATAAGAATAAAAAATGATTTTTTTCTTTTAATGCTACTTGTACTTCAAAGTTAATTCGAGTATTATGAGTATGTTTTTCTAAAAACAAGATCTCTTGAGATTGATAGTCTACTTATTACACATAAGTCATAACCATGAAAATTACATAACAATTATCAAAACACCGCAATATCAGGAAATAAAAAAATTGTTGTTGTTCTTAGTTACTATTATACCTATCCATGATTTTAAAGAAATTGTACATGTATAAATCACGTCTTATGAATTACATAACGAATATTTGTAACATAGCGCATACATTTGATTTTCCAATATTTTTACGTACTTCTTATTAGCCATTAAATTTTACTTTTGGCAAAGTAAATTATGCTGTATAATAAGAACCCTATAATCAGAATATTTTAAACTAATTAAAATATCGTAAACCGTACCAAATATTTTTACTATATTAAACCAAATATTATTATATTTATAGTAAATTAGTAACCAAGTGCACAAACAAATATAATTGAAATTCAAAATATTTTTCATTATAAGTTAAACAAATCGCGGTTGTATTGATGGAATAGATCAAAATTCAATCATGGTCGTAACTTGTATTTATTCTTTAATTGAAGAAAAATGTATTTTATCTTTGACGTTTCCGAGGGAAGAAATCTTAAGACTCCCTTCCTCCCAATCACGGCAAACTGTTTTTGATTGCCATTATCTTTGAATTCATCTTTATTTACCTAAATATATTTTTTACGGTTACTATGCTCTGAGAGGAGATATGACATAGTTTCCCGCAGCATAAAGTACTTATACGTTGATCCGAATAGCCAGCTATCATCATTCTAAATTCATCATTATCTATTTAGTGGTTTCCTCTCGATGCGGTCACAGTCAGATAGGCAGACCGGTAGACAAATAAAATTAAAAACTAGATTGCTACCTATATACCTCTGTATGTGTGTACTTTTCTTAATAAATATATAATGATCTAATTAGATAAACGTAGTATAAATATATTATTATGTCGTTATTCTGCGTATTTATAATAATAAATGTTTTAATAAAATATTAACCAATTAGAGACGGGTAATCTTTCAATAAATAAACTCTCGTACACGTACGACAATTAAACTTTGTAAAGGTATTTCCAATGTTATCTGGATTTGACGACAAATGGGGTTGAGATTAATTTATTGGTTAACATTCATTTAGCGCGTTATTTGTCAACCAACTCTATTAATTCTCAAGAGGTTTAACTTTAACCAATCCTTTTAATTCAATTGTGTTGTTGTATTAAGCATTAATTTCAAGTTAAAATTAAAGTAGCAATAACTAAAGTTGAAGTCGTTATATAATATGGTGCAGGAGATTTACTAGAGCGTCAAGTAGAATAAATGCGACATTGGATACCGTGCCTGGGTTGGTGTGCGATGTCATAATGATATTGCAAGTTATTTTTATTATAGCCGCTAGTACTGCAATTTTGTTATAAAAATATGCTATATAGTTGATAATAAAGGTTTATTTTAAATACATACATACATATTTGGTGTTGGTAAACCTGGTTGCTTACTCTTTTTCTTAAGTTTTTCTTGGTTTGAACAAACTAAACGTCTTACTTACATAAAAATAACTTATATTAAGTATAATCAAAATATACATACAATAGTACTCTATGGTCGTCTAATCAAAGTTTGCGTGTGATACGCATTAATAGAGCACCTGTGTTTACGCGCACACTTATGCACTATATTATTAATATTACTCAACCAACCACCAAACCTTAATTCACTTGTGGCTAATGCTGTGTTTTAAGGTGATTCTTATTTTATAAGTTAGTGTTTACGTTGAACACTCTCTCTCTACACAGACTTTTTTTATTATTTATTTAATATTTAATACATTTGTCGACCGATCTTGTCAGTCGGCCCACTTCCAACATATTTTGTTGTCTTATGTCTTCAGTTCATCATTACATATAAATAAAATTGAAGTGTCGGTTTTCTATTTCAAATTAACAGATTTTCATATAAAAGTATATACGGTACTTACACCAAAAAATAAATTTTCAATTTTTTTTCTGTTTGTCTGTCAGTTTCTTCCAGCTAATCTCTGAAATGGCTAGATCGATTCTGATGGGCCTTTCAACCGCAGATAGCTAATGTTATAAACAACTTTTATTTTATTACAAAATTATAGAAACCGTGTAATTTATTTTAACTTACGCCCAGCGATGCGGGCCGGGTTTGCTACTCTCCTATAGAATATATTATACTCGTACTTGCCTGTTTTTTAATCAATCTTTAGCCCTGTTGTTGTACGCAACCCTTTTTCTTAGGGATAAAAATCTTTTATTTCGCTTATAATATCTTATAATAATAGAGAATTCTGAGTATTAGGACACTTTCTATTGTACTGGCTGAGCACTATATCTCAACGTAAATAAACTAATAATACAACTAATAAACCAATAAAATATTTATGGTAGTATGAAATACGAAGTACTTCGATTTAAGTAAAAATAAAAAAGTATGTTTTGTTCATATTAGAAATTTAGTAAATAAATACGCTATGTACACTAGTATTATCCACGATATAAATAAATGATTCTTCGGCTTTATATATATACTAGTAATATTTTGTCGACTGAAATACTGTTTGAATGAAAATGTTTGTAAGTCTTTGATGTCGAGGGTCTGCTAAATAGGTAATCAACACTGTCTTGATCGGAAAAGTACGTGCGTGTTCCAAAATTGTTAAACATGTGATGAAAAATAGAGTAATTTTGTGGCTACAAAGTTTTTCACATCGACATATATATAGTACAATAGAATAGGACATAGGTATATAACAGTAATAACACTTTGTGTTGATATTTATATTTTAATAATAATTTAACAAATCTGGGCTCATAGCATCACTCTGAAAGATAAAATTTTCGCTTAGTCTTTACTTGCTATTTAATATTGCAAAAGATACTTATTTTATTGATTAACAGCTATATATTTAAAATTAAACAATATAATAGCAAAACTAGTTATTATACTTAATAAATAAATGGCATTTAAAACACAATCCAAAAAAATATTAAGCGTAAAAACATGACACTAAGATTTTTGAAAAGTAAATAAGTCTAAAACGCGGAAAACATCAACTTTAATCAGCTAATGAAATCTTACAAAGGAAGCAACTCGCGTAGTGTTTGTTTTTTGTTTTAAGAATTTGAACGAACACAAAGCGTCGTTTATAGTCTTTCGTAATGGAGAAAGACTAAGTACTTTAGCCTTTACGTATTTATTATATACAAATATAATATTAAACTATAATACTTAACATTTCATTTTGTTCAGTCGGAAGTTTGTTATATAAGTCTATGTTTACTTTTAAATAATTTTGAATATAATAATTATTCCGGTAATATAAGAAAATATTTAAAATCTGCGTAATAGTTATATAGCATTTAATCACAACATGTATCAATCTTGAAACAAACGGAGTGTGGATAACGTTTCAAGTCTGCAAATACGTATGTAGATTAACATTTGTGAAAACGGGCTTGAGGGACATATTTCTTATGCCCCTTTGACATACAGTATATAAAATCAAACTGGCTAAGGCTTCTCTGGGCTTATGTTACTTACATTAAGATAGATGTTATATGTTAGGAGGCTGTCGGCTTCTACTTGTAGTTTTATGTTGAGAATTACATATTTTGTTTTCCTCATATTTTTAAGCGAGTTTTCATAACTTTAATATTTTTACAGACGCACGTTCCTCTTTTCGTCACTACATAAACCTATCGACTAATATTAGCTATATTCTCATTTACGTAAACTGTAGTTTTGGTTATTTTTTTGGTACTGAACAAAGATGTAATTTAATGATTCCAACATATTACAGCGTGATAAAGAAATTGTATGGAATCTGATTAGTTCTGTACACTTAACGCTCCTTCATTATCCCATCCCTAAAAACTTGATATACTCCATGGTCATAGGGCACTGGTAGTTTCATTTTATAATATCTAATTTAATTAAGTTATATTTAATCAACAGAATCTTGCTAGTAGGTATATTCTATTGTTAAGGGAATGAAAGTCAAGATTTTAATATATATTTATTTTTTGATGTCGAAGTTTCGAGAATAACTTTTCGTTTGACTGGAAGTTTTTCATAAGAAGATATCCAAAGATTTAAGGCGAATAAAAGATGATGTAGCTTCGTATGTCTATATCGTATATTTAAGTTTAAAATTTAATTTGTAATATAAATTTAAGTTCAACGATGCAATTATCGAATTAATATACCTACTACGAATTTTACAAGTTCAGTGCCTATTGGCTATTAAAGTTAACATTTAGTCTAGTTTATATATACAAAGCTTTTATCCATATGTTACTTCAAAGGTTAGGTATATTTTTTACAGAAATAGCTTTGAAGCGAAAATTTTGCAGAATTTATCAAAGTGGATAAATAGAAGTATATATAAAAAGAAAACTTACGTTTTTTTCATGCAAGAAACGAATTTTATACTGTTAATGTTCCGTCGTAAAAATGGTCATATTACCCATATAACTTAGTGGTTATAAATATGTTTACCTCCAATTTTCTGTTTACTTAATGTTAAACTACCGATGTGTATTCTTATATCGGAAAAAAAAATAACATACCATAATTTATGTGATTGTAGAACAATATTATATTAAAGTAACTAGCGACTCACCTTCGCTTCGCTCGGGTTCGTCTCTACCCCCTTACCCCCTTATATCACTAATAGAATCATTCGATAGTTTATTATTTACACCATCTGTGGGTCGTCCCTCGAGCACTCAACCTTACATAGGTAGTAGTGCTAAGTTTTATTTCTTTCCACTCGATACGTTCGGCGAATACACTGTGACAAACGTAAGAAACAAATCTGTGAATAATCAAGCGGTCTCGATATAGCGCGGATAAACCTGAAACTTAAAAATTATAGTTTTGCCTTTATTAACACGAATGCACGGCAAATTTAAAATTTTATGATAAAGTTGCAATGTAATTTTCGAAACAATGGTTTAACTTTTGGTTCTGGCATAAAATATTGTTTGTAGCATTTTAAATGGAATGCCTCTTGACAATAAAAAAAATTCTGTACATTTTCGTCATGTATTAAATTATTTTGTAAGTTATTTTTGTAATTCAACAAAACATTTCCATTACACACACTTATTATACATTCCACGAACTTCGACATTTATGGAATCTCATATTTTAAATACTATGCATGACTGCCTGTATATTGGAAAACCGCTATAAAGCTCCGCTTACTAGTAAGTAGTAACTCGTGCGTGTGACATGTAATACATTTATGTAAAATCAATGAATTCTTTTTACTTTATACGACTTCTTATTTATTCATCATCATCAGCCCTTTTTGACGTCCCACTGCTGGGAACAGGCCTCAGTACGAGGGGGATCAGGCCATAGTCCACCGCGCTGGCCTAGTGCGAGTTGGCGGACTTCACATGCCTTTCGAAAACTTGTTAGGTTTTCTCAGACATGCAGGTTTCCTCAAAATGTTTTCCTTCACCGTAAGACAAGTGGTAATCAGCATAATATAAATGATTCGCACATGAAAATATCAGAGGTGCGAGACCCGGATTTGAACCCGCATCACTCTCTTATCCAAGCGACGCGTTACCACTGGGCTACCACTGTCTTTAATTATATATGACCTATTAAATATTTTTATGATTATAAAAACATTAATAACTAAACTAAAAACCAAAGCGTAGTTAATTACATTTATTAATGCTCGGAAAACGACATTTCTGAAAAACTTTATTAGTCTGATTGTTTATACTGTTATTTAAAAGACTCAAAAAGTGCTACGTTCTGAATATTTATAATCTTTTAAATGGAAACACGAAATTACTACAAATTTTATTATGATTTAAAATTATTGTATCGTCCTAAAATATTAAAGTTGGTATCAACTTTTTATATGACATAGAAAGGATAATTTTGAAGTATAAAATTTTAACTTTAATATCTCTCTACCTCTTTCGTCGTCATCTCTACCTTATGATGGGTAGCACTTGACCAGTAGTAGGTATCTAAAGAATATTTTTACACATATATAATATAAGAGTATGGTATATAAGAACATACATAATATTAACAAAAATATTTTATTGCTCTATCAATACTAATATAGTTATTTAAACCTAGTATCAGAGTTCGGGTTATAGCCATGGTTTTGGTAAAGAACTGTTATTGGGTTTTAAGTTTTAACCTTATATTAAATCTCTGTGAAGCACTCGATTACAATAAAAACGAGAGACCACTTCAAGCTATTGGTCCTAAGCCTGATCGTTCTTTGGTTGGATGAAATTGTCGTCCTACCGCACAAAAACATGCATGCCCTAAAGCCCTTTTCACACACTCGTGGTATCCGTATTAACGGTGACCATTGAAATGGACGTTGATCTTTCACATGTACGTACACGGTAAACGGTAAGGTTAGTTAATTATATATTTTTTATTATACTGTTACCGTTAATATGGGACCCATGTGTATATGAAAAGGGCCTAACGGTATAAATCGTTTTTGTTCTAAATTAAGCAAGCATACTTCATATATTATTCAAAATAATGTTCCAATGTGGTATTTTAATAACCGTTTTATTGTTTACTACGTATTGTATTGACTCAATTTCTTATGAATAGGTTAATATAGGCGAATAAAATCCTATTACAACCGCGATTCTTATTCACAGATAAGCCGGACACATCTGCTCTCACCAATGTACCCAACCACTTACCCGTTACAGACAACGTCTTCCAGATGCTCGCTCGTGAAATTTATTATCTTTAATAGCTATGATTTTCGCATCTTTGTAAAAATCCTAACAAAAATGTATTAAACATGGATTCATTTTAATGTTTTTTAATAAATCTGGTAATCTTACGGTATTTATTAATAATAAGCAAAACAAAAAGGAAAATTGGCTCTTAGAAAATCAAGCGTAAAACCCTACAGTATCGTAATGTGGTTTTTCTCAAGGAGGGGAAAATATACAACGTATCCTACCTCGTAAGTTGAATTACTCACAGTTAAAAGTATTAAAAAAATTAGACATACCTACGTACATAGATATCTTATTAAGTATTTATCAGATTTTGATGAATTTTGGTATGAAGAGCTGGTTATCCGCCTGTAAATATATTATCCTTGAGAAGTCCGTTAAAACGTCCGTAGGGATGTATGTATGTATGTACCAGAGTGAAGGAAGGGTGAGTCGCTATTACTATTTAAAGATGTATCGAGTCTATAGAGCAGATTGTCTTAGTTTTTATTCACTATTAATTTAATTTATTATAAACTCTTTACATACCTACATATTATTTTATATAGAAATAAATTAACCCTATTACCACTTCCACGAAAAGATTTGATATTGAGTCGTCTACAAACTTAGTTTTAAAGAGTCGTACTCTAATAGTTTTAAATAAATTATATTCAAGACATACAAAAAAATAATCTATTTTAATGTTTTCGGTAATATTATTCCATATATACAGATTCGTATGATGTTCTTGACAGAATATATTATTAATATTGTATTTTTATTGAAAACTCCGATCACATTTTTGGCTCACAAAAGCGTATAAAACGTCGTCCGAATTAGATTTTGTCCCAATAAATCTTTATTAGCAAGAGAGAAAGAAAATAGGATAATATGTTACATAAGACAGCCCATTCGGAAAAGAGTTCAGTATTCCTGGGTTGTTTTATTGAGCCAAATTCAAGATATGTATATAGAAAGACTTTTTAGTGTGTATTGCAATTGTAAAATATTATATTTACACGGCTATCTATATATATGAGTAAAGTCTATTTATTTTATAAGTATATATGTACAAATACGATCTCTTAATTTCAGACCCGATCGTTAGACAAATCGCGATTATAGCTCTCTCGCTCCATAGTAAAAAGATGTCTATTCTTTATACTATGCTCGCTCTCTCTCTGTGTCTGACTGTTGGATCCGTAGAGCTGAAGATCGAGCATAGTTCCATATCATATAACTAGTAGAGGCCCATGTGCAGCATTGGCCAAAAGCGGGCAAAATATGATGATCATTGGACGTAAGCAGGCGGAATTTTATGATGGTGGTGATCATGATGATAATGATGTATAGGTACATGTACTATATTATATAAGTTTATTTTTAAATTGATTCTTTCATTCTTATGCAATAATTGATAAATGCAAGGAAGAAAAAATAATTGAGCACACACTAAGTATTACATATGCTATGAAAACAATAAATGACAAAAGTTGAACGCTTTCAATGCTCTGAATCTATTAGGTAACTTTATTGACGTACCAAAATACAGATTCGGCATGCTTTATACGGGCACGTAATTGGAGTTCAATTACAGATGAGATCGTGAAATGCTTTACGTATATGCACAAGTATCTTTTGCATACGACTACGGCGAAGCCGAAAGAAATGGGAGAGGAATTTAGCCGTCAATGTATGTATAAATTAAACTATCTAAATGTGTATGTATGTATGTTTGTATGTTCCACTGTAGGGCCTAAACTACTGAACTGATTTTAATGAATGATGATGTTTTTGTATGAATAGATTCATATAATATGTATAATGTGATGTATATTATTTGTATAATGTGTATCATAATGTTTAAAACAAAATATATATTTAAAATGCAGTCGTACAGTTCGTGCGGTACCTAGCACCCCACAGTAAGTGCAACCACGGATCTACCTTTATCATTTTTGTACCTACGCATTTCTAGATTTCAATTGAATTATTTTCTTGTTACGTCCTTATTTAATCCCTTTTTTACGCGTCGCGTTATAGTTTTTTTAACGATATTATTTTTAACATTAGTGTATCTTTATTTTTTGTACTTTCATACACTATACACTACTGCAAGACAATAGATGGATCTCGATTCCAGCTGAAGATGCAGAATAAATAGTAGGTATTCTCCATTGTCCAAATGTACAAAACAGTTGAAATTTGCTATAATTTATAATTAACTAGCGACTCGCCCTCGCTTCGCTCGGGCTCTTCCCTAGATTTAGCACAGGCAAAGCCGCGGGATCCGCTAGTTATACATATAAACCTTCCTCTTGAATCACTCTATCTATTGGAAAAAACCGCATCAAAATCCGTTGCGTAGTTTTAAAGATTTAAGCGCACATAGGGATATAGGGACAGAAAAGGCGACTTTGTTTTATACTATGTAGTGATAGTGAAAGTGCGTCTATTTTATTATGTAAGCAATTCGGAGGTATTTATTATATAATTCTAAAGAGAGATATTTTAAAGATTGCAATATTTAGGTACAGGCAAAATAATAATTATTATTGATAGTTCAATTGTAGTTTTCAAATAGTTTTTTTTTACAATTTACAGTACATATTGTACTAAAAAACGAAAAAAATATAAGTTACTCCTTATAACATTAACTATCTGATTTTTTGATGTAAGTACGTAGGTATATATGCATTTAGTGAAAAGTTGTTAATTTGAAGTTAAAACGAAGAATGTTCTTTGGTTGTATCGATTACAAAAAACAAACTAATCGTTCTTATTTGCAAAATTAATATTCAATTCGATGAGATATAGATATTTTTTTAAAATGTTGTTATAAATTCACAGACCACTGACTGTAGTAGCCAAACCAGATAATTTATTTACGCTCAGCGAATTCCCGACGCCGAAGAAATCAAGCGAGTGATAATTATTTCGTTAGGCGGTTCTCTTGCCTTCTTTAATGTGCAATGTACGTAATAGGTACATGGTGTTTAAATATATACTTATTACTTCGTAAATCGTAATACTTTATATCAAATCTCAAATCAAATCTATACATCTATTCATATAAATGAAATTGTAGTGCCTGTTTTTAATTTCAAATTAACAGCTTTTAACTAAATTCATATGAAAGTATGGTATTAACAATAAAAATCAATTTTTCATTTTTTTTCTGTCCATCATGATTGTTACGGTTAATCTCTAAATCGGTTGGACCGATTTTGACGGGACGAACCAGAGTCAAACGAGGGTGAGTCACTAGTTATTTTATAATAATTATATATAATATTTAGCAGAGTGACTACTTTTACTAGTCTATTATAGTAAAAACCATATAGGTACATACTTAAAATGGAAAACCTGTTCATTTTTAAAGTCGGTTATAATAAAATGATGAATAACAACAGAATTGAAATCGATACATTCGTAAAACATAAAAATATATAAAATATTATTTATGCTATGTAACAGAAATAAACATGATGAACTTCAGAAAAGGGCAACAGCGGCAACAAAATCGTATTCCGAGAAGTTTATATCTCATGTACTGAAAACACGAACTTTTTTATATAAAGATAACGCCTTAAGTGTACTGCTTATTCTCGTGAGTTAAAGAAAATGTAAACAGATTTTTCTGTTCACATTTTGTGTGAATTTGAATTTGCTTAAGCTACCATAATACGCTTTCATTGTCAAAAGCTCCTCCATTATACTATTTGCACTAAAAGGTTTCTAAGTTTAAAAAAAGTCTTTATGTGCTAAAGATTTTGATTTATCGCTTTCACTGGAGTCGAGATATGAGTTTTAAAAATTTCGATGAAAATAATAACGCCATTCAATATTGGTAACATATATTATAATAAAGGAAAATATAATATAACATATTAATTTTTAATGTAGAGTAAAGTAAATTTATTACAAATATTGAGACGTAATTTCATACAGCGTGATAAGCTTTCGTATACGAGTTTCAAACTCGCCTCGTTAAGTCGACGTGCTAATTAATTTTTGAAACATCGACAGCGTGCCATACTGTGTTACAGATTTGGTTGCGCTCATTAGTCACAATAAAGCTCTCTATTTATACGTATTATATAATAAATATAACTTTATATTCATTACAATTTGAATAAGTTAATTTTTATTTTATGTACCTTACGAGTACAAATTCAATAATAAATATACAACTTACGTGTATAGTATTTTAATGAATTAAATGTATATTTTCAAAAGTGATGTTAAAAGGAATTAATAGTAGTACATGTACATTGTGCAAGTAACTCAGTGATTGTTTAAAAAAACTTCTGTTTTTTCTATCAGTAGTCTATTACATTGTTGCCGTAGAGCATTTAGTATATTACAATTAAAATTTTTTCAAAAGTAACTTTTACTTTCTGCGTCAGCGGTTGCGGGTTCGAGTCCCGCTGGGGGTATTTATTTGTTGAGCGCGAATGTTTGTTCTTCAGTCATGGGTGTTTACATTTATAATATGCATGTACTTATTTAAATGTATATATATTTAGTGTACTTGTATCTACTATCTGGTATCCGTAACACAAGCCTCGTAGCTTACCACCAAACTAGATGGCGTAATAATGTCCCAACATATTTATTTATGTAATCACTCATGGGTGATTAAGCTTTGCTTTATTTGTTTTTTTGTAACATTGTGTTTTAGAATATTCGACCGACAATCTTTAAAGCTGTTTCTGAGATACGAATTAAAGTATAATATGAAATAATATTGCTTATTTGATTTTATAATGATGTCTCTTAAATTGGGGTTTAAATAAAACTATAAAATATTAAAAAAATATAAAGCTACATAAATTATCTATATAGGTTATTTAAATGAAAAAATAATATTTGTAGACATTTATTTTAATTCATTTAGTCGAATACATGTAACAGCTGTGCGCTCGTGCAAAAAGACGTTTTAATAAAATACTTTTCAAAACCAATTACAATAACAGCCAGACTTCAGACATGGTAGTAATGCTAGATAATAAGGGTTCGAAAATTTTCAGTCGTAATATCTAAGAAATAGTCGTTTTTACCCCGATTTCTTTAAATAAGAGGCATAGCTCAGTAACGAGATCGAGATAAATTTCCGCTTATTTCTTTTATTTAATAAATGAAGCATCATTTCATTTGTTTTGTACGTTAACAATCTCAAGGGTTCCACGGAACTAGATAGAGATAAAGGTTCTGCGTGAGGTTATTATCATGCAGATCTGAAAAAGGAAACGTTATTTAAAATAATCAAGTCTTTTGAAGGCAAAGAAATAAGCGGAGTTCCGACCATGAAATGATTTATTGTCGTATAGACATATATGAATATATCAAAATTCAATGAAAGTACGAAAATATACAAAGGTTATTTGTTTCAAACCATCTGTCTTTAAAGGGTTTAAGATACCTTAATTATAAATTATTAAATTTAATGCATATAATATTATAAGATATTGATAAGTACTAGTTTAAATAACGTGGATGTGTAATTCGGTTGGGGGTCGGTGTTATAGAAATCGGACAGATGATTGTAGCCCTTACGGATATGTTTTATATAGTACATAATGTAAATGTTAGGTACTACAATAAACTATTGATTGCGCCTTAAGTTTTTTTCAAAACTAACGGATTAGAAAATTAATACATAATAGTATTTGAAATTAAACTTTCAAAAATCTAATGAAATATTTTTTTATGTCGACATAGTGTTTAAAACAGAAACCTTCGTATTTATATATTGAGTACTTTTAAACTTTAGTTTTTGGCACATCTTGTTTATATCACTTTTTTTTCTTTGGCATCTCTTTCTTATGTGTTTAAAAAATATGTATGTATATATCAAATTACTAAACACAGTTCGAATAAGAGAAAATATAAAGTTAGCTAATTTTTATGCACATATCATTACAGAAAACTACACAGCAATATAATCTACTTACATATAAGACTGTATTAAAAGAGGCCATTATAATAGAAATCTATATTATACATTTGTAGGTTTGATTAGAATTCGTAGGCCACAGTTGACTAAAGAGAATATTTAATTATCAAATGTTCATTAGTTCCGGATACAAATCAAAGGGACTAAACATGAGTATAATATACCTACGTTCATTACACATTAATAGTTACACATTGCAGTATCTCCCTAAATGTATAGAATATAAGTATTGAGAAGGTAAGTATATAAAATCAAAGTGGCCTCTAATAAAAATAATAAATCACTTACACAAGCAGATAAATAAGGGAGAAGAACAAATCCAATGGCGTCCGTATATACCACTCAATTCCTTTACAAGAATAAGTTTCCTTTCACGACTTTGCATGTAATAAATTTTAATTACATAGATATAAATTTATTCGCTAACTACTTTTTTAAACTAAAATACAAGTATGTAAATAAGATTTAAATATTATATTTTCTTTGCTTTTTTCCCTTTAATTGAAATGCATATGTAATCCATTCGTTTATTCCAATTTTACGCTATTTAAATTATACAGTCGCAAACACTGGCTCATATCTGAGAGATTATGAATAAAATGAAAATTATTTAAATTCGGGTTTAATTAATTATTATATATGAAAAATCCACTTTCATTCCCAACGGAGCCATTTTTGGATGGTGAGAGAGTTAAGAAGGGCGATACTTGACACCGAGAGTTTATCAATTACGAAGAGGTTGAAGGAAACAGTGCTTTTACGACAGTGAACATCTATCATGCGTCTACTACACTGATACATTTATTTCAGATTCTAATAGTTACATGCGATTATATATTGTATTTAAAAGTCTCATTCTATAACCTTTTTTAAAATAAAACATAGGTATTAAGACGAATTTGTTTCTGAAATTTAATAAGAAAGTATTGTTAATCTTAGGATGGAAAAAGTGAAGGAGGAGAAACTATTTTCCAGTCTGTTTTAAAACGGTAACGGGTAAGTTTGACCTGAAAAAAGTTAAAGAATGAGATACTTTTTATCGCTCCCTAAACTATCCTCACCCGAGACGGTCTTTAGTAAGTTTGTTAAGTCTCTCACGATGACAAACCTTTTTGAAAACTCAAGCTAGATCGATATTTGGAAAAACATCAATGGAATACATTTAATATTATCATAAACACACCAATAATTTGAATTAATATGTTGTTGTCTCTTTCGCATATCTGTCAAATAATTGTTTCAGTTTTTACCGAGTAAAAATCTTTTCAAGTGCAATTTACGTCACAGAATTAATTGACAGATATACTACGTAAATAAATGATTATTATTAGACATCGAATTACTTATAAGATACAGTTTGAAAATTTACAATTCTACGATAAAACTGCATATTTCTTAATAATCTTGATCATTAAATTCGATGTCAAAATAATATTTATAAATAATCTAAACATCATCGATGTAAAAGGCATTGCTAGTGCAGTTTCCGTTGTCGTTTGGAGAGTCGGGATGTTCTTCGGGCTCTGCGCCATTTGTTCGTAATTCATCTCGTACCTGTTGTGATTAATGTACATATTTAAAAAATATATCTTTTAACTCAGAGATAACTTATAGCTCAATGAATTTCATATATTTGTACTTTGACGTTTTTAGGATTTTTAATGGGTAGTTTTTAAGCTTTACTAGATATAGTTTTGCTTATACCAAATTTTATAAAAACACCCTTCACCTGCTTCATGTTTATGTAAACTGCAGATAAAATTCGAGTGTGTTATATTAGTCAAATATAAACTGGTTTTCTACCTTTTCCACTTGTCGCATTACTCGGAGCATATTGAGTCCGGCTAAATTCTTCAGCTCTTGAACAGTCCATTGTCCACTTCTCAATAGTTCAGCGAATAACACAGGGTACTTTGAAACATCTTCCAAGCCACGAGCAACTCTGCGATCAATTTTTAATAAGCAACATTCATATGAATTTTTACACCGATGAATACGGTGCATAAAAAGGTTTCATACATGTTTGTTAATAGATAAATAGATATTTAATGTAATAAAATAAGATAAGTTCTGATTGACTTCAAAAACTTTTTTATGCCCCTTGCAATTGTCTTAAAAAAAACTGTATTTGCTTCTAAACTAAATAAAATAAAATTTCCAATTTACCTGTTAACACCATCGTAATCACCACCAATACCGACGTAGTCAGCCCCAATCATCCTCTTGATGTAATGGAAATGTTCTAGAAGAAATATTACCTTTGAAATATTTACACTACACGACAGATAACATAATAAATAACAAAAATGGAAGTTTCTTTAAAGATATACTTATCTGGGTTTGATAAAGTATATATAAATAAATCAAAAAAAATCAATCAAAAAGACAAGCTATTTATATATTTGTTAATGTAGACATATGGTGGTATTCTTAATTGGTTTAATAATCACTGAGACTAACTAACTGCAAAGGAGATATTGAGCACAAATAATAAGTGAACGGGCTAGCACAAACACAAACACTCCTGTCACTCTCATATTATAATATATGAAATAGAAAGGTACAATTCGATTCTACATTCAAGAGATAAGATGCAGCAATTATGGCTTTCCTTGCTCTCCAAGATACGGGACGTATTTCGTAACAGATACGCTGAATAACCCAACTTGGCCCTTGAAGCCAGGACCATCAGATCCACAGCCTTACACTGAATAGCCACTAAATCACCGAACCAGTTATATACGTTATATAATATAATGTAAAAGGGTTAAAATACGTTATATAATGTAATGTAAAAAACTTCTACTGAATAAATGTAAATTTTATATGACGGAAATATAGTCTAAAATCTAAAATTGTCTCTCATAATAGAAGAGAACATGATATTATTTGCTTGTGATAATAATTACGCCCCAGGGCTAAATTCGCCAAATTAACGAGAATCTCAAACCTAATTTTGTGTTTAATACTAACGATAAAGCTCTTTAAATAATATTCTCAAAATAGTTCATTGTCATTGTGTATATATACTTAAATTACTTTATACTAGATAGTTATTGAGATTTCATATGCTATTTCATTGTTTATATTATGTAAAATTATAAGATTTTAAAGATATATCAGTGAACAATTACTATTAATATCATTTCGCTTTCACAGTTCAGAATAATCATCTCAAGAGATGGTTGATTGCAATACATTTTGGATGCATAAAAAATAGTTAACCCTGTGCTTACTACAACTTCTTACTAAAAATGAGGTTATGAAGTTCTTAATTTAGTTTTTGATTTATAAAAAAAATATTTCGACGTTTTCTCACCTGCAACATCAGATATAGTAGCGTTTGGAGCACATTTGACGAAATCGGGAAAGAAGTTCACCATTATGATTCCACCGTTTTCTTTCTATTTAAAATTAAAAATGTTTGTGTAATTATATTATACACATTTTAAAGTAATTATAGATTTTGCTACTAAAAATAAATAAATAAATATATATATATATATATATATATATATATATATATATATATATATATATATATATATATATATATATATAGTTATAACCTTGCATAAAACTGAGTATTAATGGTTTTGGTTGATTAATGAAACAGCAAAATTGGCGGTTATCAAAATATTCTCTAATAAATTTGTCAAAGTGAGATCATTTTAGTGAATAATAATTAAACACGATTTATTTCAATTTTTAGAGTAGATCTAGATATACTGATTCCGTTTCACGCTTTTCAAATGAAGAGAAGTAGGTAATGGATAGTGATCAAAAATTTATAACCAAACTATCTATATTTTGACTGTTTTCTCTAACAACTCTAGAATATTTTAATAAAACATACAAAATAGTGACTTGATATTTAATACTCGCTTTTTCACTCCTGAAAATTGTTATACACTGCTGTAAATTGAGCAATTCTATTTTAACGCCCTATCCTTTATGCTTTATTGCATTTTTGTATGGTAACATCGAGTATAAATAAAATCAATACTAAACAAATTTCGATAATATTTGCTACAAACAATGCAAAAGCCAGTAAATTTTACTATTTTTTAAACCCTCGTAATTGAATTTATCCATAACTTATATCATTATAGAATGAGCATCCCCATCCGTTAATGAATTAAAATAGCTAGGTACTTAAAATAATACAAACATTTCATTTTTAAGCATATTATGAATTTTACCGTAATAAAATAACCTAAAACATTTCCTACATTAACTTGCAGTAAATGCCACGAAAGCGTACAGTTTTTAACATGCATATATAAGTATATAAATTAATAAAGAAAGTTCGAAGAGCTGTATCAGTATTTGTGACTCCAGTAGCGCATAACAAACAATATAATAGATCACTTACCATGGATTGGATGATATCGTCTGGGACATTTCGTTTGTGGGGACAAAGAGTGTAAACGGAAGAGTGGCTGAAGATAACGGGGGCTTTCGACAATCGGATTGCGGCCCGCGTCGTGTTCTCCCCCACATGAGACAAATCTATCAACATGCCGAGACGATTCATCTCGCGTACTACTTTCTGTTGACAAATTCCATATAATTAATTATATACTACAACTGCTGTCGCGTCTGTTTTTCCTTATATCTATATATAGTAGCGGGTAGTGACAATACATAGCTCTATTTCTCAGAGATGTGATATTTTGATGCAGTAAAAAGCGTAATACGTAGATCCAGTACCACTATCATCATACTAAATTTACACAAAAATAAATTCGCATAAACGGACAAAAATCTAAAGCTTTTTACCTTTTAAAATGATTATTTAAAAAAAAATCAAAAATTGTTTAATGTAGTTTATTGTATACAATATAATACATAAAAATACTACTTGATATAAAAATCGTATGCCATACGTAACTTTCTCTAAAACAAATAAAAAGACCGATTTGTAGAATTACTTTATTGATTTTTTGCAGGTGCGTCAGAGGCGGTTTAAGTATAAAAAATTGGCTAATTCCAAAAAATTCCGCTTTAAAAACGAAATGCTCAGAACTATTTAATTTAAATGAAAATCACTAACCGTTAAATGAACCTTAGCGAAGCTAGGGTGAGATATTATTCTAACATAAATGACATTTGTATTACAATAAATGTTTGTTACTCTTTTAATGCACTAGATAAAATTAACTATAATGTTGTGCTTTTTGCTGTATAAGTACAAAAAGCACTGAGAACAAATCAAGGGTAGTTATATAAAGCTTTATAAATATGATTGTAAAACAAAATATTGAAATAACAATAGAACAATACAACTAATAAATCAACTGTTAAATATTTTACTCCGCTCATAAAGCAACGCTCGAATCTGGCGTGCAACAAAACGTTAATTTGTGAAAAATGTAAATAGACGTATTTAAAGTCAATTTAGACCCAAATAGTTCATTATAGAATCCTTTAGCTTATAAGTCAACAGCTATTAGAAGTTATTTAAGAAATATGGGTTTCTAGATTGTTCTAATTATACTTATAAAGCTTATTTGAAATAATAAAACGATTTCTATAATAAAATAAATTAAAAGTCTTAAGATACATCGGTAAATAAACTAAATATCGCTTGCTAAAACATTTCAAAAAAATACAAGTAATTATCTATCTTCGTCTTAGTAATTAGTCGTCTCTGTAAATAGTGGTATGCCCTTTCATTAACAAGACCCCAACATTTTCAGTAAGATATAGTAATTATGAAAACAGTTCATCTTCTCTTGTTTAGGAGTCCGTTTAAAATAAGAATAAAATTGTGCCTTTTCTTATAACGTGTTTGCATTTTAAAATCCCAAGAATATGATAATATGATTATACTGCCGGAATTTTCATCGACATAGGCATAAAAGAGTGTGGAAAGTACAAGAAATATTTATATTCATTTATTATTACATGCCAAAAAATAGTAAATATTAAATACTAAAAATATCTTTTTGATTTTAAAAATGTTCTCAATACTTTTAATAAGATCGATAATTCGCGATTGCATCTAAACAGCGCTCAGCATTTATAGTAAGAGGGTGCATTTAGCTTAAAGTCAATGCCGGGTACGGACTGATGTTTGTAACGTACAATGTAATGTTTGTATTACACTATTCTAAAGGAAGATTTTATTCTTGCAAATATCTATAATGAACATAATATCAAATAAAAGAACCGGGCATTTGTATCTATACTAAACCATACAATCGCATGTATTGTATTGAGGATACAGATACAAATTACTTCGTTAAACAAAAAATACCTGCAATAACACAAATATCTTCTTGCATTTCCAATTTATCCTTGTAATTCATGCGATGGAAATTATTCAGTATTCTAAATATTACATAACATCAGTATACACTGCACAAAATGACTTGCTTACCTCTCCAAATTCCGTTAGACCGTTCGCAGCGGGCGGCTCGTTGGCAGAATCGGCCCTACGAAATAACAATACAAATAAATGACGCGACAAATAATACAATTGTATAAAAAGAGGTGTGCTTTGCGTTTCATTTTCGCTTCGCCTTTTTCGCTTACATAAACATAGCTCAAATACGTGTATAAAATTCGCTTGCAATGAATTGTGTTGTTAATAATGTTATACACGCGTACAATCACATTTTTTTAAAAGAAATGCTGTTTATGTACAATTCAGTGCGTGACGCAAATATGTTCATTGTTCATAGTGTTAGTGCGTTATTAAATCAATGTACCTAATAAATTGGCCTAACTTTAATGTAAAATTGTTCTGTAAATACCAGTCAGCCACGCTATATATTATGAAATCATAATTTTATTTTTAGGATAAAAAGATATATTATATTTTTAAACTAATACTTACCAGGGTGTATTACAGGTGTGGGTGAGGGTCATATAGCGCACGCCAAGTTGATAGTAGCTTCTAAGAATTCCAAGGGAATTGCCAATCGAATGGCCACCTTCAATCCCGATAAGCGATGCAATCTTACGTGGCCTAGCACTATGGGCTTCGAGAATATCTGATACAAAATATATTATATGAGTTTTGTATATAACATGTAAAAGTTACATTAGACTACTATTAAAATGTTAAAGTTTGTTTTTGTTTGTATGTGTGCTTGTGTGTGCTTACTTCATAAGGGAAACAAAGAATTTTAGGATGTAAAGTTTGATGAAATATCGTGTAAATGAAACCAATAAGAACCAAAGAAAGTCTCACCCTTTACAGATTTTGCGAGCTGCAGATGGTGAGGGTACTTCTCAACAAGACGACGGATAACGTCAATTTGCTCCAGTGTCAGTTGGACTGCATCTTTGTTCTGAGTACCGCAAGGGACGAATGCGGACCAAAACTGGTAAAAAAGTTCTACATTCTTAAAGGTATATAATGTTTGTGATATATATGTATTTGCTAATAGCTTAAAGAATAAAAACAAATCACGTAAATTATTCCACTGTTAAATATTATAACTTAAATAAGTAGTTTTCAGTTTTCTGTACTTCTATTTCTATACTAAGGACAGATATAAAGAGAATATATTGTACTTTTGTATGTTATTTGTATTGAATATACTAAAAATCTGCTGGATTGAATTAGGTGAAACTTTGTGTAGGTTGTGACTCTGGAAAGAACATAGTATATTTTTAACCGGGAAATCATCCCTAAAGGGAGATGAAAATTCCCATGGCAAATCTATCATAATATCTCAATTCAGGGACACTTATACACAAACGTATGTATGTGGTTAGTATTTATGTATATACCTAGTCAATAGTTTCCAACCCATACTAAAGAGCACCTAGAAACAAACACGAGAGGAGTGAGAAAGAGTGAGTGTGCAAGTAATTAATATTGCACGAGATAATATAAATATTGATGTTTTCAAGAGCTTATTTGAATTTATAGGAAGGAAACGAATAATAATATTCTGGGTTAAACAAACATTATTGTTGGTTGTTCTGCTTCAGGCGTTCCAGCCGACAAACTATAGATATTTCTTTGTAAAGTTTGTTCAGTTTTTTTATTCTTTTGTTAAGCTAATTAAAATTTATCTTTTTAAAATGAAGATGAAAAGTGAATTTAAATTACACAGTAAATAAAAAATACTAAGTGAGTAGTTAGTACGCTAGGTGTTATATTATCAACTTTTATTTGACGATGGGTCAATATTACATGTTATTGTTTTTCTGCAAAATAAGATTTTTAACCCCTCAAGAAACGGAAAAAAATTATACTAATAACATTAGAGTTCATAAACTCACCCGCCGCGCTACTGTTTTACGCGACTTTATGCCGCGCGGCGGGAAAAGATTAATATAAACAGAACTAGACTACCTATCTTAGTTCTGTAAACGGATATTTCTAGGTTAATAGTTTATCTATTTATAGATGTAAAATACTTAAAGCTATATCTAATGTAAGAATAATAAAAGCGAAAAGCGCAAAAAAAAGTTAGACACTTTTTTAGGGACATTTTTTTCCATAAAATCTACTTTATTTTATATTGAATTTTACTAGATAAGGATTATAAAGGTTTATTTATGATAATAATATAAAGTTTTGTTCCAGCTCAATACAAAAAAAAGGAAAACAAACTAATTCTAAAACAAGCGTTTTTACCTAAAAAAGACGATTGGCCGTAGTGACGTGACATCCATATATTTGAACAAAGTCGATAAGTGTTGATATTTATTTCTTATGATACATGTATTGAGGTTTTATAAATAAAAAATGTTTATGTTCATAAAATGTTTAATTTACAATTAGATCTAACAATAAAGATAAAAAGAAAAAAAAAATTATTTACAATATTATTATTATTATTAGTAAAATCTGTACATATAATAAAATTCAAACAGTCGAATATTTCTGTATATTGAAAAGATTTTGAAAATTGAAATAGTTATCATTGACGATACAGATGAATCAATCAAAGGGTAAAACGGGACCCTATTACTAAGACTCTGCTGTCCGTCTGTCTGTCACCAGGGTGGATCACATGAACCGTGATAGCTAGAAAGTTGAAATTTACACAGATGATGTGTAAAATTTTACTTACAATTAAATCCAACAATAAAGATAAAAAGAAAAAAAATAATTATTTACAATATTATTATTATTATTAGTAAAATCTGTACATATAATAAAATTCAAACAGTCGAATATTTCTGTATATTGAAATGTTTCTGAAAATTGAAATAGTTATCATTGACGATACAGATGAATCAATCAAAGGGTAAAACGGGACCCTATTACTAAGACTCCGCTGTCCGTCTGTCTGTCACCAGGGTGGATCACATGAACCGTGATAGCTAGAAAGTTGAAATTGTAATGTACTTATCGTACATCAAATTACAAAAATATGGTCCATACCTCTTCATCACAGTTCACCAGGGCCGCCTCATCACCTCTTTCGAGGGGCTGTACTGATAGGTCCTTTAAAAAAAGAAAGCAAGACATTAAGTGAGAGTTCAAAATGTACCTATCGTACATCAAATTAAATATATGGTAAATACCTCGATCTCTTCAAAAAGCTCCTCCATCTCCTCATCGACGTCTGATAATGGAACTTCCTCCTCCTCATCCTCCTCTTCTAGGATGTCCAAGAAAGTTCTTGGCGGGGAATCCACTCCCGGATTCCACATTTTGAAGCTGAAAAAATAACACAACAAATTACACACACGAATATATAATTACTTATATTTATAAGTTCATAATATTTATTGATATAAATTTAATTCATAAGCATAGCCGCGCGAAACACGTAGTATACGGCGCGCGCTTTTGTTTGTTATAACAAAGGACTGTTTTCGCTAAATATTGTATGGTTACTTCTTGTATTCAATATTATTATACAAAAATAAAATCTAAATAAAAATATTTCATTTACATACATACATAAAAATATTATATATAAATATTATTATACAAATTATAAATACTAATATAAACATAAAATCTAAAAATAGATTGCACTATAATATTTATTGATATTAATTTAATCCATAAGCATAGCCGCGCGAAACACGTAGTATACGGCGGAACGGAATTTAAAATTGAACAAATGACTGTTTTCGCTAAATATTGTATGGTTACTTCTTGTATTCAATATTATTATACAAAAATAAAATCTAAATAAAAATATTTCATTTACATACATACATAAAAATATTATATATAAATATTATTATACAAATTATAAATATAACTAACTAATATAAAAAGAAAAAGAAGATTTAAAAATATATTTAAAAAAAAGTTCGTATATTCAATATTTTATATAAACATAAAATCTAAAAATAGATTGCACTATAAAAGTATCGAGCATAAAAAACGATGTAATAGATGCCACATTCCTACGACTTTGACCACTAATATGGACTGCGATGCTATTATAGGCCTTAGGCATTACACATAAAGACTACTTTTGCTAATTGAATTTTCAATGTCCGCTACAAGATGGCGGCCGTGGATATAAAGTTTCTTTATTTAACATTTTTGTTCGTTTTAGCTTTGAATTCTTTATTATTTTATAACAAATGGGTTTGTTTTAATTGTAAATACGTATATTTAGTTACATTCACACGGAAATCACTTGAACAAGGCGAGAAATTTGACCGTCTATATAATACGAAAATAGTAAAAAATACAACTAAAACGATAAGTTTGAATTTATAAATAGCTTTTGTATTTATCAAGGAATACAATTATCACAATAGTTATTAATTAATAAAGCACTTACCTTATTATATTTGAGAAATAACGGGAGCGCACGAGCGAGTTGTAGCACTAACCGCACTGTCACAATGTACTGGTTGGATTGCGTCATTTTTGTGTTGCCGCGTATATAGCAGTATTACCATTACGTAAAATTTAATAGTCAACCTAATGAACACAAGTTTTCCATACAAAAGTAGACTCTGTCTTAGTGAAAATTGGATTCAAAGTCGGATTCTCGGGCGGAGCCGACATGGGCTCTGATACTGTGAGCGGAATTTTTTAGACGTCACGTGACCGAGCCGAAGTCGGCTCTGCGCTGCTTGAGGGGTTAAGTACATAATAATATTATAGCTTTGATGAACGTGGACCATTCGTAAGAAAGATGACCATTTATTTTTTTTATATCTACAACTTTTTCCACTTTGGAAACGTTCTTATGAAAATTAGTGCAGATTCCAATATTCTACTAGTTACGTTATTATTATCACTCCACTTTTCGTTTCTTGGTATCAAAATTTCTCTTCATGTTATATTAGACCAGCTTGATATTAGTGACACACTAGGTGTTTAAAAACAATCGAAAACGGTTTATACCCACCAAAGACATTCCTTTAATGAAATATAAACAGTACCGGAATTAAGCATCTCCTTTTAAAGTTATCAAATATGCCACCGTAAATAAAAGTAAAAGAGGATCAAAGTCACTACATTGTTTCATTTTAATATACATTTCATAATTTTCAGACATTTTTACTAGTAAGGCTTTAAAGCGATAATTCTGCCTTTTCATGGAGCACTTTTCATCTTCATCTTTCTTTAAGAAAAAAATACTTTAAAATTCAAAGCGGCTGACGTCCTGTTTGGGCCCTCTTGTTTCGTAGAATTTATCTCCGTCGCCTTTAATTATAATACCAAAAGAAAAGAAGCTAATTAACACTGTTATATGATATTCTATATTGTACTTTATTATTTGTATTATAATAAGTTACAAATTATTACTTTTGTAATAAATAAAAATAATTGAAATGAATTCAAAGACGTTCTCCGCTTTGGAATAACAAGAGTGTGAGTTTCCACTGTAATCTGAAGTGTATAGCATAAAGTATAATTATATAGTACTGGAGATATTTTTTATCGCGTAATAGTATTTGTTTCAGACTCCGTTAGAAGAAAAAAAATAAGTATACTTTTCTTGAGTGATGAGTGAAAGTTTTTTCATTCATCATTCGATACATCAAGAAGGAAAACGAGGGAAAAATATACTGCAGTATATATCACAAAATATTCGATCACCTAAGGAAAATCTTAACTTTATTTTAATATTTTTAATGAATAGGTCATACTAAAATTATACCTACTTATAGTGGAACAGTACAAATAAAATGAATTTTAACCCGGTCAAACTTCTTTTTTAAGTTCAAAACTTATTTCTCCAAAAATAATACCTCTAAAAGTCTTACCTTAATACTTAATTCATTTGTACAATTATTTAGATTTAATATTTTTATCAATGTTGTTTTGACCGTAGGCAGTCAGAACAATGATAAGGGTTTATTGCAAAGTTAATTATCGGAGCAAGAGTGGGTTGCTTAGTGCAAATTAGATAAATTATACCCTGATTAATATTAACTATAGGTCATTTATATCGACGTTTCTAAATAGAAGCGGTAGCTGTAAATGTATTATTATATAAACTTTTCTATAAAGCCAAAGTTTACTTAGCCAATATTCAATTATTCAAAGTTCATGAGTAAGAGAGAAAAAATGGCAAAAAACAAACAGATATTTCAATCTTGTTATTAGCAGAAATATAATTAAAATCACAAATAATTTTAAAAGAAAAAAAATTGGCAGAATCGTAACTGAAGGATAAACAAAGAATGGAATCCTAAGATGAAATATATTTCAAAGACATTTCAGTTACTGATTTAAAACTTTCTTTGATGAAAAAATATTTATTCATCAAGTCTATGCAGGGGTCTTTTGTGTTTTTATTGAATTTTAATAAAAACAGACTCTGAAAAATATAATAACATTATTGGATAAAAGATAAAAAAAAATATAATACCTGGGCGCCGACCATGCCTTCCCGAAGTCGAGGTAAATCAGTATGCGAGTACTTAGAAATGGACCACGGTTCCACTTGAGTGAGGTCTGTATCGAGTTCGAATTCGTTGATCTGATTGCGAAGAAACTTGCGAATGTTCCAAGGTAGATCATTGTGCCTGATAACGAAATATATATTAAGTTCAATAATAAAGTTAAAGTTGTGTATTTTTATACCTATAATTTTAAAGTATTGTTTATATATTCGAAAGTAATAGATATTATATTACATTAAAAGACAACGCAAAATAGCACCTTAATATAAGGGTTACTATGTCTTTGAAGGTATGGAGATAGAAATTTGAGATTGGTTTAAAATTAATTATACACAAAGTGCTTCAAATAGCAGCTTTTGTTTGCTTCTGACATTGTAATTATGGTGTAGTCTTTCTCAGAAAATTTAAACCATTAAATAATACTTTTCATAAAATTAGAGTGAAATATTATTTTATTCTTGTTATATTCTGACATACATAATGCACATACACATTAGCGTTGTTGTGCTGTTTATATTCATTATCGCAGCATATGAAGTTAAAAGCTCTCGGGAAGCGTTTTATTTAATGTCTCTGGTTATTTTAATGTTTAAGTAGGTATTTTATTGCCACCTGTATTATAACTGTTTATTTTAGTTCATCTTTTATACTATAAACTTGTTCATATTATTTCATTGACGAGTAATAAGATGTATACAAGAGACTCACCCTCGCTCTGCTTGGGTTCGTCTCTAGATACTTTTTAAAGGTTAGCATTTATTTCTTATTTGAGACATCATAAACTATATAGTATAAAAACATATCGATATTAATGATTATTTCAAAAAGATTTCCATAAAATTTGAATTTTATTATATGCATAGATAGGCACTAGTGTTTGTTCAAACTAACCAAACTGAACCGCAAGACCTGTTGGGCTAAAAGTAAAATATATACATTGTTTCTGTTATGAATTTTTACACCAAACTTTGAGGGGTAGTCGTATATATAGAGATACTTTCGGGTCCACAAATAAAAACGAACGAGCGAACCAGGAGTAACCATAAAGTAGTAGGTAATAGGTATGTCTTAGTAAGTTACTAGATGACTTATCGATAAATATTCACTCTGCTGAATCTTGACACATTTAATATAGTTTTTTTATTTAAATCCTAAAAAGTTAAAAAAGAACTGAAAATTATACGAAAAATATATTTTTTTATAAAAACTACCACACACACATCAATTCACTTAGAATTCATTCTTACGTATTGCTCTTTAACATAATTTCTCAAATACTATTAAAAAATATTCGCCTTAGTCTGACTCGTATGCTGGGAGTTTCAGTGGATAAAATATTAAATAAAATATGGTTTGTCTTAAAATACAACTTTGTAACGTCAGTTGCTTGTAACTTCAAACGTTAAATAAAATAAGCTTCATGTTCATCACAAACTTTACGAATTTATAAGCATAATTCTGTAACTTCAATAAAAGATGTGCGATGTACGAGTATATAGGTAAAATTAAAGAATATATTGTATAGGACCACTTCGTCCAGTTAATACCTAAGAAGGTCCAGAAAACCAAACAAATAATCTCATTAGTTTCATAACTTTTATATTGTTATAAATATATTTCCATTACCCATCAGTTAGAGGAACTTCTTCAAGTATTTGTTTAGCGATTTCAAGCCTCTCTCGGTCGTAGGATGCAGCTGCAACCACTGCCATAACTGCCAGTAGGACGCATGCCACAGCCCTGCCCTCGTTACGATTTATCATTCTCACTGTCAAAAAATATGTATGATTAATATAAAATATTTATTAATTATATAATTTTATATAAGTAAAAAAAACTTGAATGCAGTACTAAAGTCAAGGAAACCGATCTAGAAAATTAATTACATTTCTTAAAATCAACCTCAAAGGGTCACTCATATAAAGTATCCGTTAATGTAATTAGTATACTGCATAAATTATATCACACACAAATCTCTTCATTAATACTCATTATAATTAAGGTTGTGAGAAAATGTAATTGTAATGAAAATGAAAAGGACGGGCGCAGATGGTAAGCACGAGAAATGAGTGACGGGGATTGAATAAAAAATGCGTACATGACGAATATGATATCACAAATATTATGAGAGACCAGGTGCAAATTTTCAGATCAAAAATGTATATGACCATTATCTAAATAATTGAAAACGAAAGGTTCATCACGAAATATCGAAAACCGTTTGACGTATAAAGATGTTTGGTAGGGAGGTAGTTTATAGTAAGTAGACGAACGCTAAGAACGTATTTTGCGACAGAGCCGAATAAGGAGGTCTAAGGGTTCGCGGAAGTTTGTTTGAAAGGCCTTAATTTTTTATGCTACAACTTTTTTGGCAGAGAGCGCCTAGGGACGACCACGAGCGAAGCGAGGGTGAGTCGCTAGTTAAATGACAAAACCGAGTTCTTTTTTCTGCATCGAATGTTCCGTAACATTTAATATTTTTAGGTTGTTTTAACTTACACTGTTTGAACTGATGTAAAATAATATTCATTTGAGTGTTTAATATTTTAGAAAGACACTCTCGTATTTTAAAATGCTTTATAAATACACTTTATATAATTCTTCCCTAATGTGATTCGCTAACATTAATTTGTGACATATCGTGTCAAGCAGATGGAAAGAAATTAAAAAGGTTACTTTGTCTTTTTTAAATTATGTAATGTATTTTTACCTTTATAATTTTATTAAACAATATCGAAATAAGTTTGGCCTAAAATTTTTTCATAATTTAAACAAGTAGTAAATTTTAACATGTAAGTTGTAAACTAAACTGTCTTAGGATTATTTCGCTTGCTTTCCGAAAATATAGTTTTATTTATAACTAGCAAACCCGGCCGCTTCGCTGGGTGTAAGTTAAAATAAATTAAACCGTTATAATCATTTTCTAATAAAATAAAAATAAACTAAGTTACTGCTTATAACATTAGCTATCTGCGAATGAAAGTCACGTCAAAATCAGTCCAGCCGTCTCAGCTGGAACAAACAGACAGACAGAAAAAAAAAATTTTTGATGTAAGTACCGTATATACTTTCATATGCATTTAGCAAAAACTTGAAATAAAAAAAACAAACATTTCAATTATATTTATATGTACTGATGTCAAATATTCTAGTCAAGGATACATGGTACATTTTTGCACTTGAATACTATCAAGCTAATTTTCCGTGAGCTAACGTAGTGAGATAACGTACCACGCAATTTGTAGGACAATATGTCTGTTAAATTATATAAATATTAAATAAGTAAAAAAAAGAAAATCAGCTGGTTAGTAATCATTTATGATGACCTCTTTATCGGTACATGTTGGAAAGAGGGGACTCTTTGATCAAACCATAGGTTTTGGAGGACAAATATTTTTTCGAATAATTTTGATAATTATCTTGAGATTTAACAAAAACAAAATCAGTTAGTAATAAATATTTGAGAACCATCAAATCGACATATTTTATCCTTACTACCTCTGTTAGCTACTACAATCGAGAGTTTCGTACAGGAAATTATTGGGCGTCTCATCAAAATAAAGCTACTCACAGAAAATTAGCTTGATAGTAATCAATTGCAAAAATGTACCATGTATCCTTGACTATTCGTGTAAATCTACGGAAAAAGATCACTTGATAAAATTATCTAGATATATATCGTCTTGTCGCAGTTTATTGCGCTATTTGCGCAGTACTTTAGAAATATCGTCTTTAAAATATAGCAACATGATTTATAATTTCAGTTCGAAGTGAACGTAAAATATTTACTTAACACCTCTAAAGAAATATGAAGGAATCTTTCGCAAGCTTACTTTTTATCCATGCACTTTCTCTTAGATATAATTTTTCTTATACATACAACTAAATAATATTAAATATAAATAAAATAAAAATTAAATTTACAACAAAGTATGCTTAGGCTTGTTGTTTTTAATAATATAATAATATTTTCATACTACATTATAACAATTTTATTTGATGTCTAAATGTCTAAGTATTTGAATATAATCTAGGTACAGTTCGCGTCACGTAAAAAGAACGCTGGAAGAAAGTGGTGGGGGGTGTATTTGCGCATCGGTACATTCGCATACGAAATTCCTAAGCCTATTATTTTATTGTTGAACTAGCCTTTCACTCACGATGTATATTGATTATTGGTAGGTACATTGAAAAATACATTAGATAGTATGTCATTAAATAGAATTCTATTAATTAATAAAATATGTTTGATTCAGTGTAGAATTTTTAATTTACTAACAAAAAAATTAATTAATTCGTTTAATATATATTTTTTAATTATTAACTGCAATATTATCAGATTCTCTCTTTATAAAACAATATAGGTCAAAAATATTTTTGCACAATTTTTTATATAAAATCATTTCGTAATTAATAACTTTTGTGTGCGCGATGGTATTTTGAACTGACAAACCAATAGCGAGCCGTAAAGCATGCGGCGCGTGCCTTGACGTCCCGCGCCCCGCGTCTTACCACCAAATTGGCCGATAAATCGCCTCTGCGCAACTTGACAGCCAGCGTTCTTTTTACATGACGCGAATTATAGGTAAAGAGCACATACAGATAATTAATTAGTTAGTAATAGTTAGATACTTGCTGAAGTAGAAAATTTGATGTATGAAAATTTTTGTTATCCTCATTAATTATAATTTCTTTCTTGCAGAAAAATATAAATTATTATGACTTATCTTAAATTTATGTTCTAAATTATTCATGGACGTAACGAACTTTGCGGAATATAAAATTTATAAAAGTCTCGCAACTTATCCACATAAATATTCGCCTAAAACATATTTTTTATAGAATTAGGCTATTAATTTCTTTACTTTTTAGTGGTATTTTTTGTCTGGTATATTTATATTCATTTGTAGATAGGATTGATTTTCTTTAAAAATAATAATATGTATACACAATTTTTTAACTACTAAAACGATTTACTATACAGTAAAACTCAACGCAATCCTATAAGATTTTTAGAAATTTAACGAAAACTTCACTGTAAAACAAAGTAAGCTTTGAATGTTAAAATTATAAATTTAAAATATTTCCTAGACGTTCTTATAAATTTCTTCCTAAAGCTTAGCTTTTAAATATTTTCTGACTTTAATTCATTATATTCCGTTCTTTGTTACAATCAAGTCTTTCTAAAGAATTTTATAGTTATCTTACCTCCGGCAATGAAGTTGGGTAACTTAATATTTCTTCTCGGAGTACGACCTGTAAAGAAAATAGATGCTATAAATTTTAATTTATATTTTCATAAAGAATAAATTTAATAACTTGGTGTTTTAAATAATTATTTTTTTAAATTCTTAACTAGCCTATGTTACCCTGGGTAGCTCAACGATTCTACCGATACCACGTACTTCGAAATCGGTTACGGCGTTTAGAAATTATGGTGGAATAAAGAAACTCACAAACATACATACATGAACCATGAAAACATAACACTCCTTTTTTGTACAGTCCTGTCTTATTACGTATAGAGCAAGGGCAGACAATAGTGGCACACCGTTTTCGCTTTAATATCTGCTACATGGCGAAGGTCGATATACTTACACAAAAAAGGGCACGTTGATAAGAATAGTAAATATTGAAGCTATTATTCTCTCACTAGAACGTAATGAGTATTTTTATCTCAATTCTTTGGGCTGTCATTAGAAGTCGTTTATACAACATTACGTTTCAGCTCAAATACGTCCACTGCTGGACATAGGCCTCCCCCAAAGATTCCCACGACAATTTTATAAAATGAAATAGTACTCGTAATAATATTCAAATATAATAAGACTAGGTATATACCTATGTTGTAATAACGTGCCAAAAAGATCATGGAACAGATATAGGTACAGATAGACGTGTGCAGTGTGCGATTTAATTGATTTATAAAATTTATATTCGAGTACCTATTCAATCCTTTTAAATAAATAAATAGACAAATTATTATTTATTTATTTAAGAGGATTGAATAGGTACTCAATTTGTCGATAGGAAAATATTTTAATAGCCCCTGCTGTACCTTCCATTTCGGATCTGTATCTCTTCAACCATAGTAAGCCGGAAGTAATATTTGCGAATATTGTTATTACGGTGGATTGTTTAAGAAATAATAAAACAAGGAAAGAGCTCTTGCAAATTCGTATTTTGTAAGAAATAAGAGCTTCTGTAAGAAATATTATATTAATAACTTGGAGTTTATAACTATTTGATACTTTGCATATATTTCAATCGTATTAGCTTTATAAAATAGAAAGTTTGTATAATATAGTAACTCAAGATAAGCAGATTAGAATATTATAGAATTTGGTGTATAGGGGAACTATACAAGACGCGTAAATGTGAAAGGTTTTAATTTATGAGAGAGACAATTTGCGTATTTCATACTTCAAAAGTAAATGACCAAGCCACTGTACCTGACCAAAACCTGTACCAAAATGCGAAAAAGCCTCGTTGCTGACAAAAAAAGTTAGAAATTACACACAAATAAATGCCTAAACAAATAATATGATCTAATAGAGCTTTGGAAAGATTATATGAAAGTACTGTCTTGGGTATAAAAGTATGATTTTGCAACGAAATATGATTCGATAGTGTGAATTGTGCTTAACGATCTTTCGCCTATTTTCAACCTTTTGTGGACTCGGACAGCGATGACAGGCGCGGTCACCATTTAACTCCGAGCGTTCAAAGAGAATTGTTAAAGTAGGGATTTTAACAACACGAAGCTTACTACGTCAAATAGTTCTGGGTTAAATATTGTTGCATAAATATAGCAATGAAAGATACTACAGTATATAACGAAAATTGTAAATGCGGTGATGGTTTAAAGATAGCTAGTTCGATTCCCGCAGGTGCGATATTATGTTTTTAAAGACGTGACGTTGAGATTTTAATAATATTTATTAATTAGTGCCTAAATACCTATAACAAAACTAAAAACTTAATAAATTAAATTTAAAATTAAATAAGCGTAACAACCTCATACAGTAGGTCTCATCGCCAGCGGCACTAAGAAGTCTTCATTATAATATGATCAAAAGCAGTAATAAGCCTAATTAACCACGTCTAGCATTAGATTAAGTACAATTCGAAAAAACGTTAACTTTTCGTAACCATAATGTGATATTGTTTAAATATAGTACATTTATACATGAAGATTTTTTTTCGGGTTTTAGTGGGCAGTACTGGTTTTTCTAGCTGAATTTACCTGAAGAAGAAGAATTAGCTATCTCATGGTTAAATAATTCAAATAATTGAATAATAATATAAATATATACATTAACTAGCGACTCGCCCTCGCTTCGCTCGGGCTCTTCCCTAGATTTAGCACAGGTAAAGCCGCGGGATCTGCTAGTTATGCATATAAACCTTCCTCTTGAATCACTCTATCTAT
Source organism: Boloria selene (assembly GCA_905231865.2). NCBI lineage: Eukaryota > Metazoa > Arthropoda > Insecta > Lepidoptera > Nymphalidae > Boloria > Boloria selene. Next base: position 8,006,281 of record HG993131.1, read on the forward strand.
TAAAAAAAACCGCATCAAAATCCGTTGCGTAGTTTTAAAGATTTAAGCGCACATAGGGATATAGGGACAGAAAAGGCGACTTTGTTTTATACTATGTAGTGATATTTTATCAACTATTTTAGCCTTGTTAATCTTATATGTATAAATCAATTTTATGATACACCAGCGCCTAAAATGAAACTTTTAAATTTTGTCAGCATTGTACATTTAAAATTTTCGTTGAATAGAATGGAAGCTGTATTGTATACATATAAAGAAATGATTAGACTTCTATTCACCATAATACTGGTTGAATGGTAATGAGTTCGCAATCGACGTCACTATTGTTGGAACTTAGAAAAGATTTTATATTAATATATAGATAGATACATTAAGATTGAGTGTTGTTGTTGTTCATTTTATTTTTTTCACATGATAATCTCGTAAATTAATTTATTATTGATAAATAAAAATAAGATAAGTGACACATGTAAGTCTCGAAATCAATTTTGACCCGACTTTTTGTGTGCTTCAAGATATCGAGTGGCTACATGCCACTAAATCTACAACCATTTGTGTGAAAAACCTCTCCGCCTCTTATATAACTTCCGGGCCGTTATTCGTTTTGTGGAACTCTCAATGGCTCTTAGGCTAGTATTGCGAGTTAAGCGTCAAAACCGAATCGTGTTAGCAGAACGCTTTGCGATGAAATTGTACTAAAGAACCCAAGCCTGTGATGCAAAGAATAATTTTATAAGTTTGAAGGGTTAAAAAAATACCTTTTGTAGGAATATTAAAAAATCGGCTTATTTCTAGGTTTTTTTACAGTAGGAAATATTTTATACGTACCACCTGTAGGCGTAACAGGTGGTTATGTGGGGCTCACCGGCAGGAAAAGTACTACCCACTACAACCCAATAAAACCTTCCCATTAATCCGCGATGCCTTAGCTGTAAGGCAGACCACACAGCCAAGGGGTTGCACCACAGAATAGATTTTTGAAGTGAAACTTTAGAATCGTTGTGATTTCAAACTCGATGAAACGAAAAAATAAGTCCATAGTACCAGGCACTCAGAGACGGGGATGAGTTAGCCTTAGTTAGATCTCGCCCACCGCGAGTCAGTGACATTTCTAACTCTGTCTAACTCGTGGGATTTAGTATAAATATAAACGAGATTTAAAAATTAGTTTGCCAAAGAAGTTTTACTTCTCACATTACGTACTTTGTACACACGCACTTCTTTATTTTTTTTACCTATTCCATGGGTTGCACCAAAGTCCACTCTACTATCAGAGAAATACCTGGAGCAGCCCGCATTATACACCACCCACCGCGACAGCCCCCGACAAGTCACGACAAAGTGAACGTACGTTGGGGAGGATTTGCTAATCTAAGTACAAACTTTGAATAGCAATTATTGCACAGTATATGTATACTTACTTGCATCTTACTATTTCCACAAATCTATTCACATAATAAAATTCAAATTGAATCGAGTCTGGAAATTAATATTTTTTCAAAAAACTTACTGAAAAGTCATTATCGATACAGAGACCGAATCTATAGATTTAAGAATTTTTTGTTTATCTGCTTGTCTGCTCGTCTTTGTGGGCAAACGCTTCATTGCAAAACATGGACATATTTTGATGAAATTTCGTAAATTTATGATACCTGGCTATGCGGCTCAACCTATATGCTATACCTACCTATATTTTTTACCGCGGGGAAATATCTCATCTCTGAAAAATCTACATTTACAGTTAATTTACATTATACAATATACACAATATATTTATTTTCTAAAGAAACAGTAATACAATAGGACTTTATATTTGGTCAATAGTAATCCCAAGCGTAAGTCCAAGTCATACTTGGCCGGTTTTATTGATTGTTTTACTAGACCTCGTACTGTAAGAACACAGTGTTTAACGCTACTGTTGTTACGATAGTGAAAAAACAAAAAGAAATCTAGAAACATATTTCTATGAGAAAGATCCACTCATATATATATTTTTTAGCTTGAATTTAATGTTTCTATTGTAACGTTCATTTAAAGAAATGTTTATAGTAGGAGAGCTCATATTAAAATTATAGCGCGGATAATATTAATTTTAATTAGATTTACAATAAATATATGAAAATTTCATTAAACTGCAGTAAAGTACTAATTAATAATGTAAAGCACTTTAAAATCAGCAGCAGAGCGATGGCAACGCGCCCGCTTGGAAAACTGCGAAGTGCAGTCAGTTCAAGCCTCGTGACTTGCATTTGTAATATTTCATATGCAAATCATTTACAATATGATAAACACTCGCTTTACAGAAATGAAAAACATATTAATAAAACTTTACCAATTAAACATAACTTGAGTGGTTTTTGAAAGACGTGCCTACTGACTAGCTATTCGGGAAGCATGGAAAATAATAGTCCTAACATTATCACTATAATATTAAATGTTAAACATTATTAGAAAAATTAACAATACAAGTACATTATTGCTAGAAATCAGCAAAAATACGTTTCCTTCCAAGTGTTACCCCCTATAAGCGAATGCAAATCAGATTTGCACTTGGCTGGTTATTACAGTTACGTGGTCTTTAAGTTTGTCTGACGGCCTGTCACAACCTGTTTTCTTAGAATCTTCGGGGCAGTCAAGTCAATTAAGTCTTAATATGAATAAATTGCGAGAACAAATTGTTACGCCCTTACCTTTCGGCAACTTATAAGATAATTCTTTATCTGGTAATGTATTAAGATAAAATATTTCAGTAAAATTTTTGTTTACGATTAGTATATAAAAACAAATACATATACTAACTTAATTAAATTCTGATTCGAATCTGTATATACAAATATGTTTTAGAGGCCGAATCTAGAGTTTGCAATTTGTGTCTCTCTGTGACCGCATCATGAAAAAATTACTAAATTAATTTTGATGAAATTTTAAACATAGCTATTTCTAAGATGAATATTATAGAAGAAAAATGAGGTCATTTCTGAGAATTTTGGAAGAACCCGAGCAAAGCTAGGGTGCCTATATGTTGGAAAATGAAAAAATAACTCTAAGCTAAGGGCTATCTTTTAACCCGAGGCTTAACCCGATACTGCATTTAACAACTTTAACCTGACATGTAATTCTCTTTTATCCAATCTCGTATCGCATTTGATTGCTTTTTAATTTAACCGTTAAATTCTTAGAAATTGGACTTAGCAAGACAACAATAGTATCTCATTTAAATACTTAACTGCACGAGATTTTTTTAATAGTTATTATCTAATTATATTATTTTAAATCCACCATTTTTTATTAACGTTAGGAAATGCATTCAGGCATACCAAGGCATACCAAACCGCCAAACTCCAACTGTTAGTAAGCTCACTAAAACCCAACATTCAAGAGTCTACTCTAGCTTTCAGAGAAGTACAAATATTGTACACTACACATCGAAATGGATCGCCTCCTTGTGCGTTTCTTGGCTCCTAAACAATGAGAGGTGAACGCACGTTGAGGAGGGTTCTTGATCTTACCCAATGTTAAGGTATCTACATTTTATTAAGTTACATAAATTGGTTTATTTATCTTTACATAGTTTTATTATAAGTGCTTTAAAATTACATAGCAAATAAAAGCTATATATTTATTGAATAGTATAAAACTGAGTCAAGTTTGTGCTTGGAAAATAGTTTCTTATTATTGTTTGCAGACTAACAATTGTAATACGTCTAGCAAGTTTACCAGCAAAAAAATATTATTATAAGGAGCAGCCACGTTATACTTTCTTTGGTGTTACGTATTTTTACCTATTTAATGTTATTCGTAGCTTATTGATGTCTATGATGTTCTTTATAAAGTACTAGCGACTCGCCCTCGTTTCGCTCGGGCTCGTCCATGGATTTAACGCGAGCGAAGCCGCAGGTTCCGCTAGTTATACATATAAACTTTTGATCACTCTATTTATTAAAAAACCGCATCAAAATCCGTTGCGTAGTTTTAAAGATCTAATCACACCTAGGGACAGATAGTGGGAAGCGACTTTGTTTTATAATAAGTAGTGATAATTAAAAATAAAAATAAAATCTGATTTAGATTAACTTCTGTTAGAATAGTATATTTTGTGCAACAGTACATTAATTTGTCAGACCTAAAGAATTATATATATACTTGTATGACCCGCGGCCCCACCAAATATTGTTTTGTAATTTTACTGAATCGATCAATATCTACTGAATGGTTAGTAGTCGACACTAGCAAAGTAATTGTATACGTACTTAACTGGCTCACTTAAAAGCCATTTTATCGATCATTAAATAGTTCTTTGGTGATTGGTGACCCCCCAGCGACATAAAAAAAAGTGCATAAAAACCATGCATCATATATTTAAATTACGTATATTAAAAATTATTTATTTATTATAAACAAACATTCAGAGTATTAGTTTTGTTTGCATTATATTATAATACCGTATTCATGAGTTCTGGGCACAATCCGGCATGCTGATTTAAATTTGTGGTTACTGTTCTGAGAAATGGGCTATATCCTTCCGGTAATGTCAAAATCAATTTCCTTTGAACTATCTTGCAAATTCAGTTAAGGTTGAAATTAATTTATAGACTTAATCTTTTAATATATGATATTAATATAGGTGTTAATATTATTTTTGGTTATGTTTTGTGCTGTCGGTTATAACATGTATCTTCGTATACTATACAAGAAGTACCCTACGGCTTCGCCCGCATTCTAACAATAACAAAAAAAATCTTTAAATATTTTACTTGAAAATATAAATGTGAAGTTTCTATACATTTTTAATTTCATTTTACAACAAAACGAAGCGACGGATTGGCGAATTTTTGAATGGACATAGCTGGAGGGCTCGAGTGGCATAGGCTACTTTTTATTGCGTAATATTATAATTGTTTCCCACGGAAAGTATAAAATGTAACAGATAAAACAATGTAAGCAACTAAACAACATTTATAATTGTCAAATTCAAAACTTGTGATAATTACAAAAACAATAATAAAAACTATATATAGCCAAATATATACATTATACACTAGTAGAGACTCATCCTTGCACTGCTCGGACACGTCCCTACGCACGTTAGTATATATTTTCCAAAAAATGAGATACTTTCCCATAGTGAAAAGTATTATATATATGTATATATTATGTAGAACCGAATAAACAGATATCATCATACCAAATGTCTTGAAAAGGATATTTAGCTTATTCCCACATAGCAAAGTATTCAATAGAGCTTGGCATATTTTATTTCGTATTATAAAAAGTTATAGTACTTATATATTTTCACCAAGGTCTTCATAGCATTTAACACATAAAATATTTAGTTGAGAAATTATATGTCTAATAATTTACCCTCACATCGCTCGGGTGTGTCCCTCGGGGCCTTTTCGTTTTTTAAGAATAATTGCATTATCTCCCTTTTAGTTCACAGAGGATAGGCTGTTAAAACTTCAATAAATCACATCGCCACTCCCGTCTAAGCTATGAGACTTGTGCTATGGATACCAGATAGTTGATACACTACACATATTATATAAATTTAAACGCACGCATATTATAAATATAAATACCCATGACTTGAGTACTAATTATTCGTGCTTAACAAATGAATGCCCAAAGCGGGACTTAAACCCGAGACCGCTGGCATACCTAATAGGTTCACTACAGAGTAAAGGATTTTCATTTCTTTCAACTCCTTTCTTCTTTTTGAACTCTTTGACTTAGGGATTGACTTAAAAAAAACACCATTTGTTTGTCGATTACCTACTCTTGTCCTATAAGAAATCTGCGAAGTTTTGAGTTTGTTATATACAACATCTGAGAGAAACGACGTCACAAAAGCTGTGTAAATAACATTGGATATCGTGCATACTCGTGTACTCATGTGTACGTGATTTATCACAATACCTTGAATATGAAAAGTTTGAAAAATTAATATACGGCTGGTGTCCGCGTTGGAATCCCGATGATTTTAAAATTGAGTTTCATTTGATATTTAAATGAACACCTCGCCTCACAGTTCATCGTTTGCACCCTGCACCACCCTTTTGGAGTATTGCATTATAGCATTCATTCTACCGGTCAAAGTTCTATACATTTGTGATAAACAATTTAAACAGCTTAAAATTATAACAGTTTTCAAACTGTTCATTTTAAAAGTGATTAAAACTTTCAAATTATTTAAAACATTAGTGGCTTTTGGATATCTCACACAACGAGTTGGTATATTCTATTTAAATATTGCATAGAATTTCAAATATTCTTATCAAAGCAAACCGCAAAACGTCAAGCTGGAATAATAAATGGTATCTAAAGCCGTAATTAATTTCAATGGCAAATCCATTAGCTATTTATTATTAAATTGGTTTAATTTCAATATTGTAACTGTTTCATCTTTATTCATAAAATTTCTGTGCGCTCGTAATTCTTCGTCTCATAAACGTCTACACAGATATTGATGAAATTATTATGTATGAAGGATAGTTCCCCTTTTTTTTCACAAAAAAAATTATATATACAAAAAAATAATAAATTTTATCCCGTCTACACCTATATTTTTATTTAATATTTTTATTGCTAGCTAAGGCTTATAACACGAAGTCTGCCTACACCGGATCCGTCAATTCTATAAATGTAATTACGTTCATGAACGAACTGCAGATATTTCATAAAGTGATGTGAAGTGCATTCAAATATTACCCATTCAATAAATCGGATCGAATATAATTTAGTTTTTTCGAAAAGTATTTATGGATAGATTTTATTTTCTGTTAACTTTCATAACAAACCATACAGTAATGTACAAAAATTTGTAAATAAAAATACCAAGAGTGCCCAGTACTTGTCTATTTGATGGAAACCTATAAGATTTTGTAGATTACACAATTGGAAGAATGGTCCTATAATGTTTCCACTTTCAGAGATGGGGGAAAAGTCAAGTCACACTTTCAACATAGTAAATGAAACAATGACATGGAAATACTTAAGCGTGTCAGATATCGACATATTAAATGTTTATGAAATAAATATTAATCTGCTAATTTGCGTGGTTGGGGTGGCCATGCGGGAGGGTGAAAAATATAAAATTTGCGGTCGAGTAAGTCAAGACATCGTTTTTTTAGAACATTGTGACTCTCTCACTCCCTTAGGTAACGTTTCAATCGTCACATTAGCAAATTTGACATTTGTTAGTTACTAATTAATCTTATCTTAATCTGATGCGCTCGAGTATTTCAGATGAAAGATTTTTTTACTAACCTGATGGGTTCGCCTGAGCGTACCCACCTATATTAAAGGTTCATACTGGTTGGAGGTACTTATACGTAAGGTATCCTACCATATATTAATCTACCGCGCTCGAGTTAATCCCAAAATCTGCTCTTAGACTCCTTTACCATAATAAATTTAATGTGCAGGTATAATGTTATAACTGTTATAACTTTTAATGAACAGAAGTTTACAGAATTGATTAGGCGACTAGTACCTACTAGATTCTAAGTTTGACGTTTCATATTATATAATTCAATCTATTTTCTACAATATATAGGTACCCACTTTCATTTATCTATTTATCGTTTCGCAAAGAGTAGTAAAATGACTTTCACTCGTTCTTCTTTTTTCTTCTCATTTTAAAGAATTTATTAGAAGTATGGTTTCCAAAATATTATTATTTTAATAAAGTACCATATCGTTTATGAAACGAAATAGACAATTCAGTAATAAAATTTTACTAACATGATTATAATATTCTTTTTTAAAAAAAGCTTTGGTATTGAGCTTCGCTCACCCAACCAGTCTGTTTGCAGCAGATTTCTTCGAGGTATAACGTTTCGAATACAAAGTAGATAATAAATGTAATAAAGAAAATATCGAATCTTGTTATTTTAAAACAACATGACAATATCAACAGTATAATTATAATAACAAATGTAGATAAATATAAATAAATATGATAAGAAATTAAAACAGCACTATTTAGTTTCATGATAAGCTACGAGGCTTGTGTTATGGATATTAAATAATGTTCTCCGACCGTTTCAGGCCACGGCGGTCAATCTCATTGAGACTAGCCAACTGAAGATATTATAGTGTACAAGTGTAAGCGCAAGTGTAATCTTTATTCCTGTCACTCTCATACTCTCTTGGGAGGACTACTCGACAGGACCAGAGAGACCTAAGGCGCAGGACCGACGGCTTTACGTGCTCTCCGAGGTACGGAAGCGACACACCGCTAAATTCCCAACTCCGAGCGCTACTGAGGCTTACTAAACAGAAAAACTCAATAACAAAACTTGGCCCGACCCCGTTTCGAACCCAAGACCTCTCGATGTATGACCGACAGACTGGCCGTACATGCTAGCTACTACACCAGCGAACCACTAGATAATTGATGCGACACACACATAATTTTACAATTATTAAAAAATAAAAACACTCATAACAAACATTCGTGGTCATCACACAAAGTCGAACCCGTGACCGTTGGCACAGCATAATTGGTCATTACATACTGGGCCAAAAGTATCGTAAATTCAAATTCATATGAATACCAAAGTTCTAGATGATAATCATTTTTTTTATTAAACCATTATAAAAAGTAAAGTGAAATAAGATAAGCTTTCCTGTGTGTAAATGGAAAATGTTGCCTAGATTCCCTTTTATAAAAAATGTTAACCTATATCTACACCGTTAAAGGGAATTTTCTTAGCAGATTAAAGATTTAGCAGCTTCGCCTTAGCCTCGGGTATTTAATTACAACTTTCGCACAAAATTATTTAATTTTTTTTCTATTCCCTCATGAAAGACGATAAATTGCGATGCCATATCCATACCAATATAACGATTATCCTGCGTTAAATCAATATAATTAGTACAATTACAGCAGAATACTTCTTGTATTATTCATTATATTTTATTCCATATAAGCAATATTAAAACGTATTCCAATGTCGATATAATAAAAAAAAACATTGGAGAACAAAGCAGGTTGATCTATTATAAAAATGCGAGAATATAAGAATAGGATTTTATCCTATTCTCTCGCTTTCAGTGAAGTAAAAGTTGGTTATAATTGAATAAGAAATAGGTACCTACTTGAGCACGGTGTGCTATAGATTTATTTATTAAAATATTCCCTGTTATTTAAATTATTGAATCTTCACATTTTATTTTTAAGCTTAGAAGTTTAATAAATTGAAGATACATACAGTAAACCTATAGTAACTTAATATAATAAAGAGGAAAGATTTGAGTTGAAGTGAGTTCATTTACTACTGGACCGATTTCAAAAATTCTTTTGCCATTAGAAACCTACATCATCACTGAGTAACATATGCTATATTTATTACACGAACCCGAGCTAAGCAAGGGTAAGTTGCTAGTCTAATAATATTTATACTTGCACTAAATATTTTTGTAAGTTTGTGCATAATGTTGATTACCCAGGTAGTCATCCCACCGGATAATGAGAGTGATAGGAATATAGAGGGCACATGTATTTGCGCATACACTTGTGCACTATAATATCTCCTGATGAGATATGATAGTGCACAAGATATCCTCAATGAGATTGACCGCCCTGGCCGGAATCGGATGGAGAACATTATTATGTGCCATAAAATATATTTCAATACGTAGGTATGATACAATTAAAGAAAAAGACGAACGGAACTAAAATATACACTTAAGAAACTAAGAAATAACGTGATTTGGAGATCATTTTACCCAAAAAAAACATGACAAACGTTTTTATTGCTCCAGTCTAATGTCGAGTAAGTCGGTACTTCGCGTATAAACTTTCGCTATTAAAGAAGATAGAGTTTGAGTTGTATAGTAATGTAGCTAGTCAGCTGTTGGTTGTGTTTGCCACTTATTTAAACTTACCTTTTGCGTAATAAGAGGCTATGACGTAACCTACAAATTTCTGTTTGGTAATTTCCTTCGGGACCTCGACATGGAACATTTTACTCTTCAAATTGCTCGACCTTTGTATTCAGAAAATATTACTAGGTTAGATATTTTAAATAAACTTTCTTGTTGTTTTGTTTTACCAGAATTATTTTGTTGGAATAATTAATTAATAAAGAACAGTTATTCTACATTGTTGTGTTTGCGAGAAGTTAAGATAAAAGCTTCGTGAAATATTAAGTAAAACAACGAAGAGAAACACAGAAGGGAAGAATATAAAACAATTTCTAAAACTGCATTGCAAAAGTTTACCTGAGTTCTTATTATTTAAGTAATGGCACCGACATAGAACGCTCAGTCTCCGCGATGTAGGGCGGTGTCGGGTGGTGTCGGGTGGTGTCGGGGGACATAGTCAAATGTCACGTGGTATACATGCGTCAGTGTTCTCTTTGCTCAGCTTCAAATGAAATAATTCACCATACATTGTGTCCTCATGGGAAAATCTTTTTTGTTCTATTTGAAGTCAGTACAATTATTATAATAATTTAGCAACAAATGTAGCTTTACTTCGATACATATCTTTATATTAGATAAATTACTAGACACATATAACGCCTAGGTCAAATGGCGATAAAAATTTGAAATTTAGAATCTAGGTGTAAAGAATTTTTTGAAATTGTTTCCCCTAAAAGTCAAATAAGGGGTTGAAAGAGAGTTGTTAAAAGTGCTGTTATACGTATTAAACTCAAGATTTATTTATTAAATCTGTCATGTGAATGCACGAAAAGTAGCAGGTACCTACTTCAAAATATAAAAAGGTACTATATGTACTGTAGCTTCAAAATATAAAAAGGTACTATATGAAATAGCTTTTTTTAAATCGTTTTTTGGCATAAAATATATCTTTTATTACATGAATCTTAGTATCGACACCTTTCAACACAATGAATAAATAAGAACTACAGAAAATTTTGAATTCCTGATTTTGAGAAAACAAATCTTCCATTTTTATAGGTACAGTTATGTAATCAGATCTTAGAATTAAAAAAAATATATAGATTAATTATATAGTTAATTTTTATCTGATTAGTAAAATAAAAATTTTTACTATGAGTTGCGAACTAGTGCTAGTAGACTAGCTTTTTTAAGTACGCGAGTCTTTAAATTCACATGGTATCCGTATAAGCAAATAGTTTCCTATCATCATAACTTACTAGAATATTTACCTGATTGGATATTTGCTTAAAGTATTTACTACAAGTTTTAGTATTCGTCTTATCTTTTCAAATCCGCTTGCACGGACTGTCCTAAAATAATAAGTGATAACCCCTTATATATAGTTCCTTGAAGTTAACTTAACGATTTAGTAAGTTGATATTTGAAACAAGTAATAATTCTATTCAAATTTAAATCCAAATACAAGATGTTCAACATTAATTTATACCATCGTCTTACTGAATGTCATGAGTTTACCACCAGTAGGTACGGAAAGAAGAACTGGCAAAAGAAACTCATCAGAACTATCGTAAGTTATATGAATTATACTTGCGTTAGTTTGTAAAGATTCTAGTCTGTGTAAAGTTCAAAGTTATGAAGATAAGTTGTAGTTTTAGGATCTAGTGCCATGCAATATTTCAACATGGATAATGAGCTCGCTCCATAACTTCTCAACAGTTGAAAGTACATTATGTGAACAAATTGATCGAGTCACTTTGCTCTGATATTGCAGCTGGCACGTTACTGTACCGCCTTTCATTAGCTCTATTAATTCAAATTTCATCGTCTCTTACTGCAGGATGCAATTAATATACTCAAAGCTATGGAATTTGTACAGTATCTATGATCACTCACACGTTTAGTTCAATCGTATTTCATTTATTTGTATAGTTACATAAACAGATCATACACTATTTCTTTTGTTAATTTACTAGTGATATTATTGAAAGTTCTCTATATTTGCAAACAGAAATCACTATAATAATATAAAAATCTATTGCTGTTTGCTAAAACTTAAAGTCATCTGGATAGATTTGGTTGTTGTTTTGTTGGGGTTATATATATATATACATATTAATAAAATCTAAAAGTTCTGAATTTTATATTTAACTGGCTGACCCGGCAAACTCTGTTCCACCAGAATACAAATAACTGATTACAGATACTAATTATTAATTTCCGACAAAATTTGTAATTATCGAATTCTCAACCATACTTAACCATAGACAAAATTACGTTTAGATGTCATTTGCGTTTTGTTATTCCATGTCAGATGCGTTTTTGCTACCACGTTGTATAGCGACTGGTATGCAATTTGACGTTTTATGTCACGTCACACATGAACGCGATCGAACGAGATAAATTTTTAGCAATTTTTTTTCAATTTTCAGCCAAATCGGTTCAGCCGTTCTTGAGTTATAAATAGTGTAACTAACACGACTTTCTTTTATATTATAATTTTATTTTATATCTATATAGATAGATTACCTACTTAAGCACTTAACATAACTTTTACAGATCACTCACTTTTGTACCATTATAAATTGAAAAAAGTTATATTTTAACAACATGATACCTAAACATGCAGTAGGTTAATAAATATCGTTTGGTTTCCATAATGGGGTATTACACTTATTTTTAAAAAATATCTCAATTACATTCTGTAGTGCTATTAAACCACTAAAAAAATTACCAGATTTTTATTCATTCGATAAGTATCATAAAAATGCATTAAAATTTTTACATTTTCAAATTTCGCGCCTAATTGGACGAAAACGCTGAAAACAGTGAACGCCATTATTACTCTGTGGTCATGACATCGTGATGTCTACGAAATGTAAACTAATGAGCTGATAATTTGAAATTGATATAATTGTTTATTGTTAAAAAATGAATTATTATTATACTTATCGTTGGAATGCTGTTCCTGAATGCAAGAATACTAGTGTAATGTAAAAACACCGAACAAATTATGGATTCATGTGCCAACTGATATAAATATGATTTAGTTCAAACTTGCGGAGTATTATGTAATTTGCCGACCATCAAAGAGCTTATTCTTGGCAAATTTGTGTTGTCTCCCTTCACGAAACCGTCTTCTATGGTATTAAATTAATAAAAATGACGTTGTTTACGAAAATAATAAAACTAAAGCAAAAACACTGATCAGTTAACACATACACTTTTTTATGTACAGGACAGCATGACGTCATAACGCGGCGGTTACTATTTCGTAGTGTTCCAAAACAGATTAAAAATACTGAAAATTTTGAATTTAATTTTAAAATGTATTTTGTTGTTTTATGAAATAAAACTAACATTTCACTGCTTTTTGCCTAAGCTATCTCAATAATAGATTTTTAGATTGTTTTTCATATGGAGTAAAATACCCTATTCATTTTATCAATAAAACTCGCTTTACTTACATTATAGTTGTCTTTCTAATATTTATTTAATTTTGAATTCTTACAGAAACGTGATTAAGGCTACCTTATTGTTACCTTTTTAATGTATTTGCTTTTCATCTGTCTTATTTTGTCTTTATTTCAGTTTCGTATTTAGCTATCGCTTCCTTTAAATTAGCGACATTGTTTATTTTACTTTGTTTGTTTAAACATTTATTTTGTTAAACAAATCCCAATTAAGCTAACTAGCCGCCCTCTGTAATTTCATCTGCGTCGAAAATGTAAAAGGATAAGAAAGTAATTTAAAAACTGTCATTTCTAAAGATATCAACATAAAACCACAGAAATTTTTACAAAAATTTTATCCCCCAGCTCGCAGTAAATCTTTGGGGTTTATGATACATTAAGGTGTTTATACTATATATTTTTCATTCCCTTCATATTGCTCATTATATTTTCCCTTCCACAAAGTTTCTTTTTTATTAACCGACTTCAAAAAAGGAGGAGGTTATATGTTCCGTTGTATGTATTTTTTTTTTATGTATGTTCACCGATTTCTCCGCCGTCTGTGGGCCGATTTCAAAAATTTTTCTTTTGATTGGTAGGGTATAGTTCCGAGGTGGTCCCATTGTCACCAAGTCAGGATCTGATGATGGGATCTCAGGGAAATCGAAGGCAACTCTCAAAATTTACAGGCACCTATTATGTTTTTGATATATTTTCTAAACCCGATAAAGCTTTTACGTATGAAAATCATCATCTCATGTGGATGAGCTGATGATGGAAGGTAAAATTCCTCAACAGTTGTTTTTTATGTGTTTTCACCGATTTCTCCGTGAATTGTGGGCCGATTTTAAAAATTTCTTTTTGTTCGGTAGGGTATACATTCAAGATGTTCTCATTGTCACCAAGTCAGCATCTGATGATGGGATCCTAGAAAAATCGAGGGCAACCCTTAAATTTTATCGGCACTGATTACCTTTTTCATATATTTTCTAAAGCTGTTCAAGAATTTGTGATGATGTAAGGTATATCTCCTCAACGGTTAGGAGTTGAAAGAAAATTCTTTTAATATTATACGAACTTATGAACTGATAGTCGTATTCATTCAGGATATTAGGTGGATTGATAATAGAAGGTAAATCTTATTAACGTCTACGAGTTACGTGGAAAAATAGACGTGGACAAATCTGGATTGACTATTGTCGTTCATTTCAAAACTTCGCTGACTTATTGGAGCAGTAGTTTAGTTAGCATTGCAATATTATATTTAAACATAATATCTAATTTCCACAAAAAAATTAAAAATAAATTATTTTTTAACAAAAATGAAAACCGACTTCAAAACCTTACAAATTGAAACTAAAAAGAAAAAAAAATAATTTTAATTACTTAGTTATTGTTGGAGTCGGTGCCAGCCAAAGCAAAATAATCTTAATACAATTAAATTAATGTATCAATTTGTAAATATAATCAAAATATCCGTTCGAAAGTCCATTGTAAAGGCAGGATAAAACTGTCCTTCTTGGCTGGCACCGACTCCAACAATAACTAAGTAATTAAAATTATTTTTTTTCTTTTTAGTTTCAATTTGTAAGGTTTTGAAGTCGGTTTTCATTTTTGTTATATCGGATAGAATGTAGTCTAAGATATAATATCAATTTACTTAAACTTTAAATTAAATCTTATTTTACAACAAAATCTAATAGATATTTATTATTTAATTCGTTATTACTAATTATAATTTACAAAAAAAGTGTCTACTTTTATGGATTTTGAATCCAAAAAGTTAAAAACAAATGTTCTTGTACGGGTGTTATGATGTAAAGATGCGGTCGAATTAAGCGACACAGACATAGAAGCACCATTTAGAGCCATCTAATAAGTACATGGTACGAAACTCTTTCATAGTGCCTTTTAGCGAGCAGCATTTTAAAAACTTGCACCATAAACTGACGGAAAATTTATCGCACGGCCCTGTTCAGTGTTCATAGGTACTAAGTACCTACCTACTTACACAACAAGTTAATGTTAAAAGAATAATAATATACATATTTCCCAAGATCCTAGCCCCGCCAGACTTCTTATTTTCTCGTTAACCAAATCAATGTGATTGTGTAGTTTATCTTTATGTATGAGTTTTGACCGTCTGCATATCCGCTAGTTTCCATTCTGAAAGTGTCTGGCAGTATAAATTATAATTTTTTACGATATTCTCTGAAACACACGCAAAAAACCAGCACCGAAGCTTTATGAAAAGTTAATATTTCGACTTAATTTTCACAGAAATTTTATTTCCGGTCTTTAGAACGCGGGCGGAGCCGCAGGAAATACAAGTAAAAAAATAAAAGTCTGACGGGTCTGGGATCTTGGTCGACTATAATAAGTTAAATTAGTTAACGGCTTAATGTAGACATGTTTGCAGTAAAATATCAAACTTTACCTACATATTATGTCAGAATTTTGATATAGGTATTTAGGGAATGCAGTAATTAATTTTAGCTACGTTTTAAATTAAATTAAATTTTGTTTTATTATTATTACGCTTAATTTTATTTTATTGTCGTTGTTTTTTTCGAATGCAATTATCGGCTTATTAGGCTACTATTATGCCTTTATTTAAAACTCTGTTGACAGTGGTCTATCATTGTCTATTTGTTATAGAACAATATGATGAGTTTGAATTCATTGTTTGCTTAATATTGAACCTATCGTGATTCGTGGTATTATAATTTAACGTGGGATTTAGATTTATGTGACATTTATTTACGAATATTTGAATTACATTATTTTCGTCGGCTGTCAGCCAAAACCTCATTTATATTTGTGGACGATTCGTTAATTTATTTATTACAATCACTGTATGGTATCTTTCTTCTAAATCTTTTTATATATTGACAGAAACATAAGATGATATAAATATTTAAAATATACGACTAATTCGTTCATGATACGAGTATATTTGTCATGTCATGTTATGAACGTAGTCATGTCAAATACTTATTAAAAATTATAATTTTCAATGTATTTACATTTTTTATAAGAGAGAGAGAGCATTTTATTCCTTGTCTTAAATGATTGCTTCGAGCACCTACTACGAGATGCGTGAGCTCACTCATTTCAGTACGAACAAATTTTCAAGTGCTGTTTCATTGATAAATCTTGCAAAATGTATTTAAATCCTGGCACATGATTTTTAAGTGCAATGTAATAAATATGATTTTTTTACTATATTAGTTGCCGTGCAAACATTTTTCTTGTATCCTAATATAAAATTCTAACAGATTGAAGCAATTAATTAAAAAGTGAACAGCTAGCCAGAGTAATATGAAATATTATGTACCTAATTATACCTCGTTTTGTCGTTCTCGTTGAATATTATTTACCTGAATAGAGCAGCGACAAAGAAAACATAGGGTTACCTTACTTAGTTCTGAGAGAACTCAAAAGTAATCAAATTTCATCAAAATATAGATTCCGCCTCTATATCTATACTTAATGACTTTTTCAATTTAATTTACAGAAACCTAAAATTATATTATATATAATGAAATTCTAATCTATAAACTATTGGAACTAGTATTTATTTAATATAAAATTTTTTGGAGGTGGGCGTTATTGACTACAACACAGTTTCTAACTAACGTAAAGTAATCTATGTTGGGACATTATTACACATAGCGCTTGTTTTACGGATACCAGATAATTGAAACACTACATATATAAGTTTAAATACATACATATTATAAATATAAACACCCATGACTGGAGTACAAACATCCGAATTTAGCAAATTATTATTCCCCCAACGGGAACCACTGACGCATGATAGTAAGGTCACTATGAACTGCGCCAAACGTGTCGTCAAAAATATCTTAAAATATACAAATGAATTTGTAAGATCTGTTCCAATAATATTTTTGTTATATTATTATTGAAACAGAGTCCGAATGTATAGTTTTAGAACTTTTGTCCGTGTGTCCGTTTGTTTTTCTGAGATAGCACTACTGGAAAATCACTAGACGGATTTCGTTGAAATGAATGATAATTATCAGTGAGTCAATATGAAGGATACTTTTTACTGCAAATAATGACTCATCTCTTAAATATTATCATATCAGATATAAGGAATATACCCAAGTGGACGCGGCCCGCGGGTGAGGCGCACAGTTACTATATATCTCAGCGGTTATAAAATTACATATGACCTTTGTGTATTTACAATTGTAAATGATAAGAATATCTATAACGAATTAACAGACATACTTATATATTTTATCTATATTTGTTGTGGCCATGTATTACATCAATTTCGTTAATTATTTAATATGTTTACCTAATATCATATTAAATCTGTTTATTTGTGTGTATTGAATTATACGTAATAGTACACACAATATAATACATTTTTCATGAACGAAAAAATCTCTACCATGCAAAATAGAGATTCACAGCACCTGCAGATTACAGACTTTTTGTTTTCCGATAGTTTGGTTGGGTTCTTAATCAGTATGGAAATGAATGCAGGTGTGCACACAACACCTATTCGATATCGATTGAGTAAAAGTTGCATGGTTCATCCAACTAAATTGTCGGCTACACACTCTTGATAGTTTGCTCGGACACCTCGACCGATAGTTTTTGACCGCCACTTACATTTTATTACAAAACGACTAGGTGTAAGAACATATATAATTATGAGATCATACAGTTTACTTAGCAGGAATAAAGATATAGATTTATTTAATGATAAATTATTTAGTTTTAAAAAAAGATCGTTGTCTCTATAGCGTCCTTTTACAATAACTACAAGCAAATAGATAGATAGACCTATAGAGATACAGACTTTACTTATGTTTATTTATTCTTAGATTATTTTTCAAATGTTATTAATATGACTTAAGTATTTGGTTTTTAATTCTTAAATAATAATTAATTTAATTTTACTCTCTATATTTAATGTCGTTATCACCTATACTAATTAAGGTACTACTTTTTATGTTTTGTTTTCCTTGTACAAATAATTTCATGTGTTTAGTAAGTAATTTGTTGGTGGTCCAAAAAAATAAAATATATAAAAATCCATTTTAAATATCTTGTATTTATCATTGGTAGTGAGGAAAAGAATTTTCATATGCAAAAGCATAAAGCAACCATTGAACCGCAGTCGTAAGGCTTTCATGAAATATAATTACGCATCACTAATTACGTATTCCGGACCAAGGGCTGTATTAAAACAGTGTTGTGCGTACAAAGAACGGTTACAACTGTATTTATTTCTTACATTTCTTAGTAATTTACACGCGTATATAAATGTGTGTGGTCTAAGCATTTTATGAGAAAAATAGGATCTTTCAAACCTTTAGCTTTGATTTATTATGAAGTTCAAAACGCATAAATTATTAGGTTACATGTGAATTACTACATTAACTACCCTGTTAAAAATTTCTATTGTATTTTTCCAAAAATTTTTGGAAGTAATTACGCACCCCAATTTAGTAATTTTAAAACTCAGTTTTGTAAATTTACTATACTATTTAGTGTAATTTAATATAAGAAAATTTCAACATATTTGTTGAAATTTACTAAACTTTCACTGAAAAAAAGTTTGGTAAAATTCCTAACACGTATTGTAATTTTACTAATCAAATGATATCCAAGATGTTTAGTAATTTTAGAATGAAGTATTGTGCTTATACTATGCATTTATTCCATCTATATTTAAGAATATTACAGAAAATTTGCAGTAAAATAAATAGAAGGACAGTGTAGTTTAAACCTAAAAAATGATATTATTATTAGTGTAGCTCTTAACTACTTACATAATAATTTATTAATTTTTTTAATTCACTCATGCTTTTAATACATTGTAAATATTACTCATATTTACAATGTAAATAGTAGGTTAAGTAAAAGATAGGTGTATGTATCCAGCTTATTCTAGTGTGCCACATAATGTTTTTGTTTTGTGAATAAGTAATTATTTACAAAAATAATTATATAAGACATTTTTAAAGTAATTCAGCAAACAGTCTTGTAAAATTACCACACACATTAAAAAAAAAATAATTGTTGGTGAAATTACAATTCATGATATAATTTCGCAATCAAAATTTGAATATTACAAAGAAAATTATTAAATTTACAATGACCCCATTGTTATTTCTATTACAACTTTGTTTTGTGATTTTACAAAAATTTCTAGTAAACCAAATTACAAATAATGTTTGTAAATCTAAAATTTTTTTCATGAAATTCGACAAACAGTTCTGTAAAATTACAATACAAGTAGGATTTTTACATTAAGATCGTAAAATTACAACACATCCTACTAAGTTTCCTGACATCTTTTGGAAAATTACTAGAATTGTTTCATGATTTCGCAGTGGTAAACATCGATTTGTAATTTTACTCAACCTTTGTTTTGTAAAATGATTGTAATTTTACAAACATTTTTAACAGTGTAGACCTACAATATATTTTATAGTAAAAAACGCGTCCCTGAATTTATAGAGTATATACTACGTAGAATTTATAATAACATCTCTTAAAAGTAGGGAGGCAGACACTTTGCATGACTGAATTAACGCCTTTAAAAAAGAAAACTAATTGCTATCTTGAGCATACTCAGTATTGATGTATTTTTATCTTGCACACAACTAATTTTATGTTTTAATTAATTTGCTTTCTTTTGTTATATATCTATAATAATATTATAAAGTTTTTTTTATTTATATAATGTTTTGCTATTTGTATAGTTTAAATATTTTACAAATGAGGTGTGTAAGATCAATTCAATAAATACGAGTTACATGTTGCCAAAATAAAAGTTAAAAAGTAAGTATCAAATGCAACTAATAATTTCCGAAAAAATGAGCTTAAGATTACATAGGTACATTTCTTTCATTCATAAATTCTTAATTTTTTTTAAAACTTAAAAGCCATATAACTGACGGCGTCTTAAATGTATGCAGTTTAAGAGGGCGCTTACAAATAGTGGAGTACGTACTACCTAAGTTCTAGGACATGGAAAACGTGAGCGCTTTGAATTACAGTAGAAATAATTAAATTTGAATTAACACAAATAAGACAAATCGGACTCCTATTACAGTTAATAAAATGCGAATCGTTCTCATTGAAACTATTAGACTGATTGGGATGAAATTTATTGTATAGGATAGACGTAAGCTATTGTTAGCAAGGACCTACTGACGAGGGTATGTAGGTAATTAGAGTATTAATGTGTTGTGTGTGAATAAACACAACATAATGATAAATAAGGTCGAGCTCGTTTAACTTAGCAATATAAAATAAATCTTTTAGTTTGGTATTTAACATTAAAGACAATAACTTTGTATCAAAAATTCTTTTACGTATAAACAATCAACATTCAATGATTAAGTATCGCAAACAATATACCAATACCTTTTATTGTTCGCCATCTTAATATAGAACAAATAGTATTTTTAAACAATGAAAAAATAATGCACAAATGCTGATACTATTTTAATTCTCTATATTTACAATAAATATTATCACAGAAACATAGCACTTTAATTGGTTTATTAGCACTTCAAGCGCCGTACCAATAAGAGTGGCACGTCAACCAGAATAATTTCTTATTATCCATTAAGGTAGTGCTAAGTTGAATGTATACTTTAATTGTTTATTGCAAAAACTTATGAAAATAGTCTTTATCATCGATACAGTGGCCAATCCTTTAGTTTTAAAATGTTCGTCTTTCTGTCTGGGAACGCATCACGAGAAAATACTGAACACATGTTTCTTAAGGCCCACGGAATGTTTTTATAATAAAAAAACTCAAAGTTTGTAAAAAACTTATACTAAACCTATAAATAAAATAAACTTTTCTTCATGCGAGTGGTGAAAACTCCAAGCTCGACCCTAATTTGGCGATGTTTAAGTATATCTAGTTTTGATATTATTAAATTTATATTATAATACAAGCAATTCCTGCGGCTTCGACCGACTTTTAATCACTATTTTTAGGGATATACCTAAGCATATATAATTTGGTCTTAAAAATAAAAAAATAAAAAATCTGACGGACCATATTAATCACATAGGGAAATAAAAAATATCCTACGACCTATTCTCAAACCTAAGAAATATACTCAAAAAATATCATAAAATTCGGTAAAGCCGTTTCGGAGATGTTCGATAACAAACACTGACATGATTTTTATATATTAGAAGATTGAAATTTTAGTGTTTTTACGATAGAGCAAAAATAATATTACACTTAATAAGTAGTAGGAGTAACTCCTACGCATTGGGTGCACGAACTTTCAGGTAACACCGACTTCAAACATATTTGATTAATTATCTTTAGTAAACGTTTTCGTTGCCTCTATTTAATTAGTCATTTTAGTATCTAGAAATACTTCTTTTTTATTCATTTACGTTAAGATTTTACTATAGCACCTGAAAATAGGTTTTTATTTGTTGCATTTAAAAATAAAAGTATTGGTAATTAAAAGTGTGCTTAAAAGCTAAGGACTTTTATAATACATGCATTGCATATTCTAATCATGACTTAATCCTACTTTCTACTGTACAAACTGTTGAATTTGTTTATTTCTTGTAGCTTAAAATACGACAAAACAATGTACTCAGCTTTGAATAAATAATTACTCGTTGTTCAACAAAATTATTTATATTTTATATAAGAGTGTTGCCTAAAAGTTGTTTTAAGATAAAACCAGGACTCATTTATATTACAATATTTTACTCTATGAGCTTTTTAGTTCTCGACTTATGATCATTATTTAAAAATCTACTTTTATATCCTTTATTTCCTTCAAATTATTAAAACAACTAATAATTAAAATTATTTGTATTCAAATTTGGTTCTAATGAGTAGTAAGCAACTTAGGACAAGAGTTCATCAACCATGTAATCTACTCCAGTTAACTTGTTGAGACATTCACCGCAGGCAGAATAAAGTTAGAACTTAGAAGTGGAAGAACATCAAAGTGGGACACTCTGAAAATCTTCTCTTACCTTTACACTGACCTTGACGCAAGAAAACTTCTTGGCTTCAACTTTCAACTTTTGAAAATGGTACTTAGAAATCCTAACTTCAATAAGAATTAATATTATAAATATGAAAGTTTAATTTTCATAACAATAATTATAATACAGTATTTATTGTCGATATTTCAAAATCCTAAGTTTCTAATCTAAACGTGTTTGGTACTTAATCACGCGTAAACTGTTGAAGGATCTTAAAGTATTGATAAAAAGTTCATTATTATAAAAAGGCAGTGGAGGAGAAAGTGATGGATCAAATATTTATAGATCATGTCTGTGTAATTCAACAAATGTTTAAAACAAAACATTGAGTATTTGAAGTATTTTTAGAATTCTTAGTATAATATAAAGAAATACATAAAATCAGTAAAAAATACAACCATAATTATCAATTCACTTATAATAACAACTTTTTATTCCGTAAATATTTGGCCTAATACTCGTAGTATAATTAAGTATATTTTTCGCAGGCAATTTGAAAAAAATCCTGAAATTAGTATTTTCTATCCTTGTATTTTTGCAATATAACAGCACAGATAACAGACTGATATGAGGTATATAATTTCACTAAGACACTACAATTTCACTAACATTAAGTGGTGATGTTACACCCAGAGATATAAGCTGTCAATAACAGCAATTCTCAGATGTGGTGGAAAGCCTCGGTCTATTTGAATTGGTCGATTCACTGATTTTAAAAATCCAAAACGAAAACATTGAGGCAGGCTAGCAAATACATTTGTTTATTTGTGATATATTTGTAAGGTCTTAAAGAAATATTTTCTTTATATAATACTAGCAATTCCCCCAGCTCCGCACGGTCTAATCGCTATCAAAAATAGGGAATGGTGGTAGAAGGATGAAAATTTAGAGCTATAAGTAATTTTTGATGCCAAATAACAAAAAAAATAAAATAAAAGATGGTCTTAAAAGAAGAACAAAAAAAATGTATCTTCCTCCTTGCTCCCTTCATCACCTACGGTACTAAGAAATAGCCTCAGACCTACCAAATATACACAAAAAGATCATAAAATTCGGTCAAGTCATTTCAAGAAGTTCGATAACAAACACAGTGATACGAGATTTTTTTATAATGGAAGATGTAGAATATCAATCAATATCACACAAAAGGGTGCATTTTGAAATTTGGTGCTTCGAAATAGAGCAAAGAAACAGGTGTTAAGATTTTCAAATGTATAAAACCTAGCTACTTAAACTATTTTTTTTATTTGAGGTCATTATATTTATTAAATTTAAGTATCCTGTAAGGTAGCAGATTCAACTTGGATGACGTAGGCTTTCTCGATAGACCATTTTTATTTCAAACCCATAGTAATAGCACGAATGTGTTATTTTTTATTGTGAAGTAGAGAAAAAATTAAATAGTCATGCGACAAATTCTGTTTCGTATGACTTTTAGATACTTTTGTAAAAATAACATTTGTATATTGCCTGATACTTATATATGTATTTCTTGTATAGGCGATTGTAGTCACTGTTTGGCAAAAAAGTGAAGCGGGTTTAAATCCCGGGCAAAAAAAGATGATGACATATGTGTGTAACATTTTTAAGATAATTACTACTCGTCTTACGGTGACAGAAAACACCGTAAGTATGCCCGCCTTAGAGTACACTAGCTCTTCGTAAGATATATAAATTCCGTCAATCCGCACTTGACCCGATACCAGTAATCGAACTGATGTCCAATAATAATGCTATATTTATTATTATTATTATCGGATATGCTCTTCTTCTCAGCTCTTGGCTGGTTTTAACTACATTACGGGTCGAAACCAAGTAAATGCAGCATGTGTTGAGTGCGTATTAAAATGTAAATGTGTTTTCTTCTTCCAAATGCATGACTTTCCGGACTATTCTGCAGGTATTTAAAATGGCAGCCTTCTGCAAACTTATGAAAACAGTTTCTTCTAAATCTAACAATTTAAGGCTATGCATAAGATGATTGGGGATAACACCTGTCGTAGAGAGAACTATAGGAATAACATAAACTTTTTCTTGTTTCCAGATTCTTGCAACTTCTTCTTTAAGTTCAGCGTATTATTATTATTATTATTATATGTACTTGTATATTATTAATTCCGTTTATTAATATTACAAAAGTTTATTGTAATAATATAATTTCGACATTTTTCATAAATTTATGTTTAGATTAAGGCATTTTGCGCCAACCGCCTAATGTAATGGCGTCAAATGGCAACCATAAAATCTTATACGTAGACGGACCGCTCTGTTTTCATTTTCTTTCTTTTCTACTCTATAGCTGGTTTAATTAAATGTTAGTAAACCACTGTTTTCTAGCTGTTTAAACGCTTCAATTACTGATAATATATTATTATTAGTTACCTAGTAGGTACACTAGATATAATATTTAAAATTATGTCTCACTAACGGCTAAGATTAACGAATTAATTATTAATTTGCTTATAAACTCAACATATAAAAATTCGAATAAGTAAGAAACTCTACAACCATACAATTTAGTATTTAAAACTTTATGTAAGCAGCTGATAAATGAATTGTTTTAATGATAGATAGGTAGCTAAGAATTGAAAACGAATATGACATTTTTATAATCTTGTTCTTGCTCACGCAGTTTATCTTTAGAGTTCGTTTGCGTTTTGCAAGTGTTATACACATGGGTCATACTCGACGAACAATAGCCTATTGTGCTGAATGATGAATGGAAAATTCATATATCATATTAACCATGTTTTTTAAACTTTCTCGTCGGTATCAAATACAATAAGAATTATTATGTATTACGTGCACCGGAGTTTCGGTTTGACTCATAAATAATCCGTATTTGTTCTCTAACATAACTAAACTACGGATTGAGTATGTAAATTATTTTTAGAATACATAATTAAATTATATTGTGTAAATAATAAAATGAATACTTGTTATTTAGGTTTTTAAAGTTTTAAATAGCAGCGAAAATTTATTTTATGCGATAATATTTTAGTATCGTAAAAATAACTTCATAAAATAAGACGTAAATCACTGATCTGTCGTGTCATGTAATGTAAATATCTCTATCATTACTTGTAAACATTAGGTGGATACAGATTGAAAGAGTAATTTTAATATTATATAGTTAATAATCTTAAATAATAAATCTTAAAAAATATTAAAAAAAACAAACTAATTTTTGGAATTTCTCAAATAATATATTTTAATAAGTTTGCACTTACCGAGGTCGACTTTACGAACGTTAGTTGGCGAGAGCGACATGTCACTAGCGTGTTTCACACACCGGTTGCGCGCGGATACTGCCAGTGCCAAACGGTAGCTTTCGGCGGGATTCTTCAGCGTGAATGTCGACTAGTGATGTCCCGCGAAAAGGACCCTGACATTTGACCCAAATATCGATAAAATGATCTTAACAATACATTACATTGTATAACAGATTACTAATGAAATACTATGATAATGATATCTTATCATATTTATTTTTTTATATTACGATTAAATCGGGAAATTATATTAGTTTCGTGTATATGTTATGATAGAAGTGTATTGCATTAAAATTAGCTATATGCGTATAAAATTAAAGAAGTATAATTTGAAAATGTGTAATTGTATAAAATCTGATAATACATTTTTTTTTGTTATATACATACATACATATATACATATATTAATTCGTTAGTACCTCGTGGAAAAATGAAAGCAAAACATACTGAAATCTTGCTTTATTTTAAATTTTTATTTAAACAAAGTACCATTTTACACAGGCTGTCTTATTTTGTCATCTTTGGTGAGAGCTTATTTTCTTAGTAGTAGGTTCTAGTCTCATCCCTACAGCTTGGCGCATGCGCAAAAAGCACAGAAACGACTGCCGGGTAGACTTACCACGTTGATTGATTCACCAAGTTGCGCGCAGGTTAACTCACCCGGCACGTGCCTTAAGTAACGCACTCCCAACCTCAAAAGCCTTACTGCCTCCTTTTAGCCCTTCGCAACTCATATCGAAAAGCCGCGTATCAACCAGAGAAAGGTCGAACAAAATTGGTTACCCCACATCTGCGCACGAAGATGTTGCGCATATTTTTGTAACGGACATGCTTGCAAGTTTTGCACAAGTAACAAGATGTTTTTTTTTAATTTAACTGTGTTATAGAAGACTTTAAAAACAAGGCATAAACAAAGATTTTCAAAATATTTAAAACAAAAATAAAATTCCATTAAATCATATTATAATAACCAATTAATAAATTTTGAAGTTAGTGTCATTAATTATATCAGTGTTATTTTTTTACTGTAAAATTTGAATGAAATCATGAATTCCCATAGACACATCCATTTTAACATTATAGTTGATTTTTCAGTTCAAAAAAATCGTAGATCAAGATTGACCAGACCCAGAGCCATTGTCACGCTCCTGCTCATACTCATAGCAACACTTTCAGTGTCTGGGGGAACGTTTGGCCCATCCGATTGGTCTAGCTGCTTACAATAGGGATTAAAATAGTTTTCTGAATATTGTGTGGAAAAATCAAGACTGAGATTAAAAGACAAGTTACAATATTTTTTTTGAGTTTTTAAGTGTCTCAGAAAAGTGACTAACAGTATTGTTTATTGATTTTTAACTTAATTTTTTAACAGATACGTGGAAATCAGCACTGAAGCTTCTAGAAAAGTGAATATTATATACAAGTTTACTTAACATCGGGTACCTCTTGATTGCCCGTCGCCAAAATTAGCTGTAATGCGTACGCATACAGTATTAGTACATATACACTTAAACTACTTAATTCCATACATTTGGTTGCTAAGAAAATCAGTAAGGTCTGGCGACCCTGGGGTCTTCGACTATATACTCAATTTGCATAAATAAATGTCATATATAGATATTTTATTCTTAAATAATAAACGATTCTCTTAACAAAGTTGTAAGTATACGAGTAAATAACTTTTTCAAACAACTTATAAGAACTTCCAATACGTTTTTGTTGGTTTTCATTTTATTTAATAAAATACTTGATAACATCGTGTAATCCACACAATATACAACATAATATTTTAAGTGAGACAGTCCTTCAGGTGCTAATGGAGCATAGTTACTTTAAATATTTTTGCATAAAGGAGCAGGTTATATTATCTTATGGTCGGTTAGTTACAACTTTCTTCGGAGTCAAATTCTCACCGTTTAACTTGGCTGAAAGCCAACAAGTCAATATTAGTGAATCTTCAGAAATATTGAGCGTCTATTTTTCTTACATGTAATACTCTTAAATCATCTTTAAGTTGCAACCGTACTTACATACTATTTATCATATTCATAGTTTATTGACCTAATATAACCGACGCGATTTTATTATTGAATACATATATTTTTATAGTCTTATTCCAAAGTCACATTTTTACATTGAATCAAAATAATATTTTAAAAAAGTAAAGGTAAAAATCGTGAATTCACTAAATCGTTTAGATCATATAGCCTAAGCTATAATATAATAAAAAAATTATAATAAAAAAGCCTAAACTATACATAGTTTTTATAATTTAGTCAAGTTAGTACGTTTAAATGCCACAACCATTATTATGTTTATTCAGAAAGGACTAGATACAGAGACCTGTCTTAGGTGTATCGCAAACAAATTGACTTTAAATAACGTGAATTAAAAAAACACAATAGGTACTCCATATATTTAATTAATTGTGAGCGGTGGAAAGAAATATATTGTGCACGGAAGTTAAATGCTGAATTATCACAAACGTAGCGTAAGATGTAAAATATGGAGTGTAAAATTCAGAAAAAATTATTAAGATAATAAGATATTAATTTACTATGAATGGACATTTATTAAATAAGTAAAGTTATAATTTTGTATCTAACTTATAAACTAAAGAGCAACGTAAAGCTCTATCTCTCTCTTTCTCTCTCTCTCTCTCACTCTCTCTCTCTCTCTTTACATTTATAAATTTTATAATTTTACAATTTACTAGCACTCCGAGAAATAAAAATTTTTCATGACTATAACAATTTCTGCGCTAATAACGATACCTACTTGAAAGTTTACTTAAAATCTGTCACTTAAATAAATTAGAAGACAAACTCTTTGTTCAGTTTTAACTTCCGACTTCGAATATCCGTTTCTCTTGGCAAAGTCACAAAGAAAGGCTGTGCAAACAATTTTAAAACTGAAGTCACAATATATTATTTTACGTGACCCAAGAAAGTTGCCTGTATTTTTATAGTACCTAAGTTACGCTCTAATGGCATCATTCTTATTCTATAAATTATAATAAAATTTCACTTAAAGTGAATTATATTTATGAAATACTTGATCTTTGCTTAAAAATAAAATGAAAACGTTTATTTTAATAGCTGTCCTCAAGAAAATAAAAAAAATGTTGTGTGTGTCACAACTTGTGAGTAAAATACGATCTTTCAGACTACTATTATGAATGCGATATTTTGTTTGTGAGGAAACCAGCATGTTTGAGAGATCCTAGCAAATTTTCAAAAGACATGTGAAATCCGCCAAACCGGTCTAAGCTAGCGTGGTGGACTATGGTCTCTCAGTCTATCTTGCATCGAAGGGAGGCTCGTGCCCAGCAGTGGGACATTAAGGCTAATACATTACATACAATTTGTTTGTATATATGTCCATGAATGTGTATACGTGTGTTCTTGTTTATAAGCATATTTTGTTTCCTGATAGGCTATGACTTGAACTAACACATTGGCATTTGGTACCTAGGGACCTGAGCAAAATAAAGGTAAGTCGCTAGAAGGAAACATCATTAAGATCAGTTCAGTTCAAAAAGTAACACACCCTACTTATCTACTTGCGGATGGATAAAATTAATTTCGTTTGATATTCTCAGGATGAAAAATATAACGGAGCTTCCGGACCGCATTTTCAGATTTATCGTAATAAAGGGCTCCTTAACTTCTGGAGTGCACAATCTAATCAGATAAAGCCGAGTAGGCACTAAAACACTTTAAAATGTTCATTTTATTTAACGAAAGCGTAAAAGCTATGAATAACTTAAATTTTGACTACAAAAGTCCTAATTATGTGTAAAAGTAATGAAGCGCTGTGTACAAGTATACATTTAAGAGTGATCTGCTATCTTATCGAAATCAGACTTCTTTAGGGTCGAAAGAGAAAAAATAAAATAAATGAATTGAGTAAAACTAAAAATATCGTACAAGTTGACGAAGAAAAATAGCATTATGCAGTCAGAGACATACAACACACGTAGCAAGACTCGCAGCTACTCGTAGTATATGTATATGTACCTTATTCTCAGACTTGCATTATACTACATTTCACATTTGTTCGACAATTTGTTAGCATCTTTTTAATTTGCTTTTTACTTAGTCGGGCCTTTTATTTTTCTAAATATGTTTTATGTAAAACATCTAATGGTGTAATTTTGGCAGTAAGAATGACTTCTGTTATTACGGCAAATGGTAGCGTGACTGATATATACTCACAAACGATCATAATACCTATATACTATCAACTATCTACCCCACCGCTCTCAATTCCCTCATGGTGTGTGGTGTATGTATACACGCTTCATTGTAAAACAGTCTCTATTAAAAATAGTTATAATTTTTTTTCTATTCAATTCATATATTCTGAAATTATTATCATAATTATATATTGATTACCGAAACTCTATTTTTTCTCTACTCTTCTCCATATTTTATTACAGATTTTCATTAATTATTGATACTTATAATAACATAGATGTTTTTGATAAAATGGTTTGGCTTACGATATTAAACGAAATAAATAAAGTTGATACAAGTAATATCGAAAAAAGCGTAAAATAGTTTCCGGGTTTATAGATTTCCCGTGCAAAGATTTATTTCTATATTATTTAAAAGGTTTTTGTGTAACAATATCGATGTCCTTGCTTTTTTGCTTTCGAATTTGAGAAAATGTACCTTTTTCTTTAAAAGCAAAAATGAATATTGCAACTCACATATGTCCAACTTATTTTCTATAATATAAACTTATATATACATACTTAGGTACTTACAATTTATTATTAAATATTAAAATCATAGGTCATATTATATATACCTACTATTTAAATAATATTATGCGTACACTCCTGATTTACCTACCATTCTATACATATAAAAAAGAAAGGTGGGTAATATTATATACGATGGGTTCTGAAAACGTCAAAAATTTATTTCTAATACATTTACAACACTATTTGAATTCCTTTATATTCCTGAAATACTAAGCCTAAAATATTTTTATTTTTTTAACGCTGTATAAAAAGACCTTTTTGTGATTATAAGGAAGCGTCTTCGTTAACTGATCTCGACATAGAAAGTAGCTACTTGTATATCGCGATTAATTTAGTCGTTCCGCGGTGAAATTCCACAAAACATTTTACATCAGAAAACCTTATCTATAATTTAAGCAAAATAAACAGTAGGTATAATTTGAAAATTGTGTCTTCATTTTCTATTTTGAATGGTATCATTAGCATACAATCAAATAATATATTAGAAAATAATATAATAACATATTAATGATGGATTACTTATTTTGTGAGTGTATTGCTTATTGGAATTCGTATGAATTCGTTACAAAAATATTTTTTATTCTATACATTTATTTTATTTTTTCTTATTTTCTAGGATCTCTGCGCATATTTTTTAAATATCCAAGTAACTTTCACATTCGAGGATAATAATAAATGGAAATCATTTCTATTGGGAATCAACTTTGCTCTTGTTCGTACCTACGTACTTTTTAACAGTTAGTGGAAAGCGGAATAAATAGACGATGTACGCATATAATTGAGTATATTGAATTGTTGTATGCTGTATTATAAAGTAACAAGTAGTCTTTATCGCTCCCGCCTTAATCCACCAAAACCAGATATTATAAAAAAACTATATTGAGACAAAAAATCTATCCAAAAATCAAAAACAAACATACAGACTCACTTTTACATTTGTAATGGAGTATGGATGTTCGTAATGAAAGCAGTAAATCAAAGGTAACAATGGTATCGAAAATAAGCACGTATTGTATACCGCACCGGATCTCATTAGCTTTTCTTCCCCTTCGGAAGAAAAACTAGCATTGATTACTGACACAATGGTTCATCTTGTAGGCTTGTGTACATCTGGGTACATAATAAATGTTATATCTGTACATCTAATATATATAATTCTCGTGTCGCGGTGTTTGTAGTTAAACTCCTCCGAAACGGCTTGACCGATTCTCATGAAATTTTGTATGTATATTGGGTAGGTCTGAGAATTGAACAAAATTTAGTTTTCATCCCCCTGAATGTTAAGGGTAGTCCACCACTAAATATTTTTTTTTAATTTTTAGATAAATTATTTATTTTTTTATTTTTTTATGATATAGCATTCAAAATATCCTAAATTTTAACCCTTCTACGATCAACCCCTATTTTATTTTATTTATAATTATATCCACAGATCCGTAATAGGCTTGCAAGATGGCAATTGAATTGAATTGAAGTACGTTAAATCGTTCAGATTTTATAATTACAATTTCCTTTAATTGTATTTTTTTCTCAATTTAAATTGATCTTCATCCCTCGCCGGTCGATAACTGATCAGTCGATAAGTTAACCCCGCCAGGTGTTTACATTTGTCACCTCTCATTTAGCCAACATCACGGAGTAGGGATAACAACGAAGCAGGGCTACTGTCTCACTAATTATACAGTTTCGGCCATTTTTTTGGTTTTGTTTGCGTATCAAATACTAATAGAGAAATAAAGCGCAATGGGGAGAAGGAGGGGGTGCCAAGAGCCGGAATACGGCGTGCATGGGTTCTGAAATAGCTGGAGTAATTTTGGAGAATTTTCAGGCAATCTACAGATCAAGCAGCATGCATCATTGACGCTATATGTTTCAATACTGAGTCAATTAACGTTAGTGTACCACAAGGTTCAGTTGTGTCGTCTACACTGTTTATTGTGCATATCGGTGATACTACGTTTCTTCCTGACAACATTCGTAGACATTCCAATGGTGATTGTAACAGTAAATTCATAAAAACTTATTATAATTTGTTTAAAGAGGATTTAATCATTTTCAAATAGTTAAGAGAAAAAGTTTGTGTACACTTAAAAGAAATTATATGGTTCTTATTTCTCTCTCATAATTTCTTTGATATAAGAAAAGCAAAATAAGTCCAAAAATAATAGGTACCGCACGCCAACACATTATACTTAATGACTAACCTCATACCGTAGTCTAATTCTGTCAAATCGTAAAAATTAACTCTCATATTTTCCCCTCAAGCGCACTGAAGGAAATATAATTTCAATAAGTGACATTCTTATTATGTTTAAATCCTCCTAACTGTTTTTCATCAATCGCAACGTTAAAACCGATGTCAAAATGAAACTAATCTGTATAATTTGAGCATCATCGATATCGAATAGGTATTATGTGCATAGTTTTAAATAACGACTGAAAATTGCAAATTTAATCACGTATTCCTGCCAAATGAGATCATTACTGCGATGTTGGATTTGTGCCTTCTTATATCTAGTAGAGTAATTTATTAAATTATAATATTTTAAGATAGCGGAAAAAGTAATATAATAATGAAATTAAAGAGTAAAAAATGTGCTCATAATGCCTTAATTGGCGCTCTTGTTAATTATTAAATAGTTGGTACTAGTCTGGTGTACACACACACACACACACACACACACACACACACACACACACACACACACACACACACACACACACACACACACACACACACACACATGCACGCACGCACACACACACACACACACACACACACACACACACACACACGCACACACGCACGCAAGCACGCACGCACGCACGCACGCACGCACGCACGCACGCACGCACGCACGCACGCACTTAACTTAAAAAACTAAACTAAAGTAAACTTTATTAACTTTTATAATAACTTTTTATACAAATTAATTTGCGATATAGATTTTACTACAGAATAAGATCTAGATCGCTTTCAGGAAAGTGAGGGATAGGATCACACGCCATATATGCGCGGAATAATGTTTTGAATTACATGTAATATCTACCTACATACTAATAATAGTATAATATAGTATAATTTTTTTTTTATTATTATTTATAACTGGGATTGGTGCCGAGGTCGGCCCTTGCTACGTCGACCAGTGTTGGTCCATTGTAGCTCCCTTAAGGTGAATTTAAAGTTCTCCGCTTAGTCCTGTTGCTTCCAGGAACTTCCAGATTTTCTGAGCGGAGAGCTTCTGTATCTCTTCCGGTTGCATGATATGCTGCCCTAGACAGATACTTCTGCGGTGCATGAGTGGTCCGCAAGAGCAGAGGATGTGCATAGCAGATTCCTCTGACTCATGGCATAGTCTGCACATTGCGGACTGACTTAGGCCAAGGGTAAACATATGTTTATTGAGTTTGCAGTGGCCAGTGAGTATTCTGGTTACCGCACTAGTTTTATACTTGTTGAGTTGAAGGAACTCTTTTGTAAAGGTTTTGCGATATCCCTTAATTAGCGCTTTGGAGTGAGTTTGTCCAGAGGTGGATTGCCACTCTTTAAGTGCTTTGAGATTGCAGTCATATTTGAGAATTGAATAGGCATGTTGTTTGGCAATGCCACAAAATGGCTCGGGGCCACATTGTGGGGTTTCAGCGCCCGACCTTGCCAATTCATCTGCCTTTTCATTCCCATCTATACCTGAATGACCCGGGACCCATCTGAGGATAACTTTGTTGGATGTACCCAGGACGTTCAGGTTGTCCATGCAGTTCTTTACCAGCTTAGAGTTGGTCTCAAGAGAATCTATAGCCAATAGTGCTGCTTGGCTATCTGAGTTGATGTAGATGTTTTGGTTTCTAAGCTTTCTCTCCAGAATGACTTCAGCACATTTATTGATGGCGAAGACTTCTGCTTGAAAGATGGTGGCCTCCTTACCTAGATTGACACTCATGTTAAATCTAGGCTTAAGGCCATAGATTCCGCACCCTACATCAGATCCTTTCTTGGATCCGTCCGTAAACCATACATGACTGCCCTTTTTGTGAGACTCTTGGCCGTTCAGCCACATGTCCCGGTTGGGAAGATCTATTGTGTATTGTTTTGTAAAGTTGAACTCTGTGTTCATGCCATCTGCTGGCATTTTTAGAGTATTGTGTTCGAATGTCGACTCTTTGAGTTTATTCATATATTGCGATTGCAACTTTACATTCGATTGTGTACAGAGCCTGTAGAGGCAGGATTTTGCTTCTTTTTGCACGTGCAGGTATAGCGGAGCTATGTTCAACAATGCATTTAGAGCGTCTCCTGGTGCCGAATGGAAGGCTCCTGTAATGATTAGACATGCCATCCGTTGTACACTGTCTAGTTTACTCATTGTTGTCTTTTGTTTGGTTTTGTTACACCATACTACTGAGGCGTATGTTATAACCGGCCTTACCACAGCGGTGTACATCCAGAGAGCCATTTTGGGTTTTAGGCCCCACTTGGCTCCAGCCATTCGACAACATATGCAGAGGGCCATTTTGGCTTTTTGTATAATGTTGTTGAGGTGAGAGTTCCAAGTCAACTTTTGATCGATAGTGACTCCAAGGTACTTTACCTCATTAGATAGGTTAAGGGTTTTGCCATTTAGTCTGAGTTCGGTCAGCCTTTCAAGCTTCCTTTTCCTAGTGAAGGGTACAATTACTGTTTTATCGGCGTTTATTGATAAATTATTTTCTCTGCACCACCTACTTATGGTGTTGAGAGCTCCTTGTAACCTGGTGGAAATTGTGTTGAGGCAGGGACCTCTTACTATTACAACAAGGTCGTCTGCATAGCCCTGTGTATCATAGTCGAGATCCGCCATGATAACAAGCAGCAGGTCTACAGCTAGTGTCCATAATAGGGGTGAAAGTACTCCTCCTTGTGGACAACCTCTGGTAGTATAAAAGTTGTGCGAGTGTTCGTTGAGCGTAACATTTGCACGTCGGTTGGAGAGCATATATTCAACCCATCTAGTGGTTGTGTCATCAACACCTTTTGCGCTCAGCCCTTTAAGAATGGTTGCTGTAGGTGTGTTGTCAAAGGCTCCCTCAATGTCTAAAAATGCACATAGAGCGGTCTGCTTATCCTCTAGTATAATATAGTAAGAATGATAATTACGTATTAAAATATGTATTGTATTCACGCGTATTTACATATTAATAACCAATATAATTAGCAAATAAATAATATTATGAGTTATGACGACAATAATATTTCTGAGTTAATGAAGATATTTCTTTTGATTTACGATATAATTCCATCATAATCTAAATCTTATGTAGGTACTG
This sequence comes from Boloria selene, assembly GCA_905231865.2. Lineage (NCBI taxonomy): Eukaryota > Metazoa > Arthropoda > Insecta > Lepidoptera > Nymphalidae > Boloria > Boloria selene. The sequence goes on from HG993131.1 coordinate 8,041,980, forward strand.
ATTCAAAGTAATTAAAGAAATATAAAATGTAATTTCATTCTTAAATCTTATAAACAAGAACATTTATATAAAAAGGAAGATAAAAGATAAATTCATTATTCCAATTTCCATAATTACTTTTATGTTTGTTGTTTATGGCTAATTGTTATTCAATTAGAGGTATTAAGAATCGGGGCTTAATTTCTAAGTATTTAATAAGTGTATTTATATTATAAGCTTTCTCAATTGCTACTTTCAGTTTGAGGAGACTTCTCATTAGCACTCCTCATGATCAAATATTTATGTGTTTATTGCTTATCACATACATATATTTTGTAAAATAAATTCTGAGCTTAGGGCCATAAATTCTAAAATTGTATTTTATCTCAAACAGCAATAATATGATTGTAGAATAAGTCCCTCTTGTTTAGATAAGCAGCATCTAGTATTGTTTTCACTTGATGGACGAATATTTTATAATAAGCAACCGAATTAAAATTGCTCCAAATAACACTACGAATATAATATTTGGTGAGCCTTTATCGTGTATTATATAGACCGTACTCCATTTTGTACAGGACGTAGCTGTCAAAGTTGAGTTGATGCCGGAACATTCTGTCAATATCCAACACCGATCTGGGATCACTTATATTATTGAATCGTAATGGTATATTCGAAAAATAAATTATTATTTTTATATTATACTATCAGAACCTGCGGCTTTGCACGTGTATAAATAGAAAAAAAAGCTTTTAGTTTTATCTTATAATTTCATGGAAGATGGCTGTAAACATGTTTAAAGTATGAGGTATGAGTATGATTTTAACTCTTACATCAAGGGTTCAGTGCCACCGAATAATGTCTTGTAAAACTAAAATTTAAAGTTTTTGTTTCCGCATATCTATACTAATATTATAAAGAATTAAAGTTTGTTTATTTGTTAAATTGTAAGGGGTAATCTCGGGATCTACTGAACCGATTTTAAAAATTCTTTCACCAATAGAAAGCCACATTATTGCTGAGTGTCATAGGTTATATAAAAAAACCGAAAAATAAAAAGGCTTTTACGTGGTAGTCCATTTTGCAAAGTGAATCGGAGAAAAAACGGTCGAATGAAAGCGTTTCTTACGAACGCTGCCTTAACTATGAAAGATATATTTTTGAGTTCTAGAGAAAAGATGTGGAACTTGAAAATGTCTACAAAAAAGTCAACGACAGCATATGTCTAACTTTTATATTTAAGTTACAAAAAGTAGTTTTTTTAATATTAGTATAAATTATGCCCAATGAAGTGGGCACGGGTCAGCTAGTACTTTATAATTTTCAAAACAGTTGCGTTTCATATCATTTTTCTTATCTCAAATAAATTTATTTAACGTTACCTACGTTAATTACATTGTGGATATTAAATTTCGTTTAAAGTATTTAGTAAACACCGTTCCTTCTCTGTCCATAAGTGAAAGTAACTAAGTAAGAACAATGATACAAATGGCACATAATGCTAATATTATAGGTTTTATACTAACGTATGAGTACACAGTACTAACATCTACTACATTTTTTTTCAAGACCTAATGTTTTTCTACCCCCTTTTTACCCCCTTTTTAGGGAATGAAATTCGGAAAGTATATACTATCTTTCTTCTCACGAATCACTTGAAGCCACACTAATTAGACAGTGTTTATTTAATAACTAGCAAACCCGGCCCGATTCGCTGGGCGTAAGTTAAAATAATTTAACGGTTTTTATAAATCTAATATAATAAAAGTAGCCTAAGTCTCCTTATTATTAGCTATCTGCAAGTGAAAGTCCCGTCAAAATCAGTCCAGCCGTTGACAATTAACCGGAACAAACAGACTGACAGACAGATTGACAAAAACTGTAAAAATTTTATGAGAAAGCCTATCTAGTTTTCAAAAGCAAAGTCCGTTCTGCACTTGGCTTGATCCCCCTTCGTGTTGCAGTAGGTCCTTTTCTAGTAGTGGGAACTAAAAAATGAATAAATAATAAATAAATTCTATTATTAAAGTTTTGTATACTCGTGTATCTAATTCATAAAACGTGTCCATATTTTAATCGTATTGTTTATTGGTTGAAAGAAATGTTCACATCGTAACAAACCTACAAAAGTTTAAGGATTTCATTCCACTTCCTGTTCTTTATTAAAGGTGTTTTCGTGCGTTCATGTTATACAACTTCTGTAAAAATTCGATGAAAAGTGTCGGTGTAAATAATAATTTATTACTAGCATTGTCCGTGGTTTCACGTTCTATTTATATATAACTTTCATATATTAAGCCTTATTGATATTCTATGTCTTTTCCCTTAGGTGTGTTTGCCCAGCTACATATATATAAAGTAAAATATACTGAGATTCGAGATCATCACATATATAAAACCGTTATCCTGGACAAGTGCGTAATCTGTAAAATGACCCCTATCTTATAGATTATATATCACTAGTGACACCTTCGCTTCACTCGAGTTCATCCTTAGATTTAACGCGAGTGAAGCCACGGGTTCCGCTAGTAAATGTATACAAAAACTTGACAAATTATATATGTTGGGACGTATGTTGGGACATTTTTACAACAGCGCCACCTGGTTGCGTGGTAAGCTACGAGGCTTGTATTACAGATACCAGATAGTTTATATACTACGCATATAAATTTTAAATACATACATAATATAAATATTACCACCCATGACTGGAGAACAAACATTCGTGCTCAACAAATGGATGCCCCCAGCGGGACTCGAACCCGCGACCGCTGGCGCAAGAAAGTATGGTCACTACAAACTGCGCCAAACGTGTCGTCCAACTATACTAGTATAGTATAGTAGTCAAAATATACTAAAACCTTCCTTGGGAACCACTATCCATTGGTAAAAACAGCATGAAAATCGGTGCAGTAGTTTTTGAGTTTATCGCGAATAGACAGACAGACAGACGCGGCGGAGGACTTTGTTTTATAATATATAGTGATATCATAGCAACACAAATAGAAATTGTAAGCATCAGCTTTATTTTCAGATTCGCACACACGAAACGCTTACACAAACCGACAATAGTATTGTACGTCTTCGCCATACGTTAATTATGTACAAACACTAGTTACTCTTTTATTATATGTATAGAAAAAAGAACAATATGTTCATATTTAATGCCTATATTATAGTAAGCCCTGGAATGATAGACAGTACAGTAACTTTTAGTTATAGGTAGTTTAAAAATAATTGCCGTAAACAAAAGGTTGTATCATTTCTATCTCATTAAATGAGATAAATAAATGATTATTAAATGAGAGTTACGAAAAGTTTTCAAGTTCAGTACAAATTATAACGATTTAAATTTGTATTTAGTTTAACGAACGAATTGCTCTGTAAAGTTTCTAATATTATATTTGTTGGTTGTCTTTACTCGAGCAGTCATTAAGCTATTTATATTAAATATTTCTATATTTAGAAAGCAATTAAATGAACAAGTTGCTGAATTAATATCAAATATTTCCACAGAAACCTTTTATCGCATCAGTGTTATTTCAATATTGCCTTATTTAGTCAGTATAGGTATTACAAGCTCGAAATACTTTATATAATGTCAATTAATTTTAATCTTGCGCTTCTAGGAATGGGTCTCTCTGAGGTACAAGGTGAATCAGATCTTAATCTACTAAGCTTATACACTGGTAAGAGAACTAGTTGTCACGTAGGTAATCTTGCTAAAAATGATGATTCATATAACATTTCAATTCAACGTTACCACTGGATTAACGCTATTTTAATAATTATTTAAAACATTATATTCAACAAGAATATCAGTAAAAATACTCATGAGATGAGTATGAGAGCATAAATCACCGATCTCTAGATGCAACCTACATAAGCATTTACGGCCGAGATTACAAAAAGTAAGAGTTTCTAGAGTTTCTTTTGTTTAAACGTCTAGCTTCGGAAAACATTTTAAAAGGAATGTTTGTTTCGCATTCAACAGAAGCAAGAGTTTGTGTTTTGTTGGGAAGGATGTCGTACATTTTAATCGTACTACGACAACATTTTTACGTATTTCCATCGCAAAACTCGGCGTTGGCGTGAGAAATTTTTCACGCTCCACAAAATCATTTATATGGAGTTAGGTAGCGTTGTGTTTGAATTGATCATTTTAATTTCAAGCGAAGCTTAACTTTGCTTTCAAACATAATTTCAGGGAAAATTTGGGATTCAATAAATTTAAAAATGTATTGCATTAACCACGTTGCTTTAATTTACAATTAGTATATAAGTTAAAATCACTAGTTATTGAAATTTAAAAGAAAATTCATAAAATATTATTATATTATCAAGGGTAATAGATATAAATCGAATCTAGTACCTATAGAGGATTTTTGTTGGTCTCTTTTTGTTTATCACTTAAGTTAACTTTTAATTATTTTTAATACATATTAGAATTAAAAATAATAAAATAATAATCATTTTATTTATTTTATGGTAAATACCTATATAATTTATGTTTTGCGTTTTTCTAAACATTGACTAAGGTTGATATTTTGGACCAAACGGAATACACACGCAGGCAGTACATCAGCGGCTAGTTAGCTTAGTATAAAACGTTTCAGATGAAAGCAAACTTTTCTCGTCAAATTAAAAGTTTCCCATTTTTATAACAAACAAGATATGGTGGTTATCATCTTGGTCTTTTCCATTAACAAGGAACTTATTGCTGCAAACTAGAATATAACATTACTTCAGTAATTTAATGGACTAGTAAAAGTTAAATATTTTAAATATCTTTATATATAAACATTTTCTGTGCATGTGTATGTAATTGAACTCCTAAAAGGCTGGACCGATTTCGATGAAATATTTTGTGTGTGTTCGAGTGCGTTCGAGAATGGTTTAGATTCATAATTCCGTCCACCACAAAATGATTTTTTTAAATTAATTTGTTATTTTAGTCACATTTAGATATATAAAAGAAATGCCATATTCAATTATAAATAAGTCGTTGTTAGGCAACGTTATTTTGCGTATGCGTACTGAAACATTTCACCAGGAGTAAAAGTTTATAAAAAAAGTCAATGTGAACAGGACAACGACTGTCGGGTCCGCTAGTAAATATATAAAACAGGATAACTATAGATACTCGTATGTTGAAAAAAATACATTCTTTCACCCCACATTTATTATACTGTGCTGAAAATTGGTCTAACTCTGACTACGCAAAATAAATTGTATATTATTATATATTTAATTTTTCACAAAATTAAAAAAGGAATGGTGGGAGTTAGGCAACGCCGCAAAGTTTTCTTAAGTTTGTTATAATTTTTAACCAACTTCAAAAAAGGAGGAGGTTATATGTTAATTTATTAATATGCACATTTCGTTTTAACAACATCATTTGTTATCCGTATGGTATGAGTAGTCAGTAGATGGACTACTACCACAGAATATATAATATACCAGAAGTTGCTCTCCTCTGATCTCGAAGAAAGCCGCCGTTTTAAATACCTACAACATTTTTAACGCACCTGGTGCATTCGAAATCACACCTTACTACTATGCTCACAAGAGCACAATTTTTTTGTGTTCAGAATTTACCTCCACGACAGCTCAAATAATAAAAAAGCAAAAATAAACCTTGAGTTGCGACCATGATCAACTAACCATCGTATACGTAGGCATGTGACAGCTCCGTCACATTTGCAACTCCGAGTTGTTGGGCGCTGTAGGTACTCATCGCGGCAGGTATAGGCGAGTGACGGTGCCTGCTACTACTACTATACTTATTATAAAGATTTCAGAAGACGATAGAGGTATTTATTTTTTTTTGGGTATGGGCTTTTAATTGGTCAGATTTGAACGGCCATACGCTATTTAAGTGAAAAGATTCGACAATATTTAGTTTTAATTTATAAATAATAAAAATGAAGTAAATACGTGAGTTTCGGTGGCACATAACATTAAGCCTTTATATATATTGCATGTAAGCTCGAGAGATTTCCTAGTAGCAATTAAAAAATTCCACTAACCACTTCTTGGCTCTATCATCAGACTAACTTCACGTAGTTGCATACGATACGTAACATTTTTTATTAATGATCTGTACTTCTTCAGATGCTTATTATCAACATTGATTAATATATCTTACATAATATATAAATTAATGTCTTACAGTAAGTGCACCTTCTCTATATCCTTTATATTTTCTCATCACGCAAATGCACACACATACCTATAGTTGATCAAATCATAAAGCGCGTTTTTCTCCAGCTTCCGTCACCTTCCACGAAATTACCTACTCCCTCAAATTACAGGAGAGTGAGAGAAAAGATGTAACAATCAAAAATATTTTTATTACCATCCGAGAAAAATCTTTCAAAAAGTACCTAAGGAATGGACCCAAGTGGAGTGAGGGCTATTCACTAATAAACTATACTTCTATTATATAATTTATATTATAATCAATAATTTTTTGTCTGATATTAATACTATTTTATACAATCACACTACTTTTAACGCAGAATCTATAAGTCTATAGCTTTACCTTACTGGGAAAAATATACAGCATCAGATCTAAATGGTCTATATCTATGCTAATGAGTCGCCTACATCCCCCGCATAGACGACCCCTTAAATGAATATGCCAGATTGACTACAAGAAGGGTGGAGAACTGCCGTGATGCGATTGATAATTGCCTCCACTACATAACGACCGCGATCGCTCTATGAAGACTTTTACCAAAATATCAGTAGTTTAGTTTACCAGCAATATGTTAACTTACATTAACTGTTATATTTATGTCAAGTATTGTAAGTTAGCCTACACCTAATATAAGAACAGTTAGGTTTAATTGTCCTCTCACCGGAATTTGAGTATACGGGCATCGCGCACTAATATTTCCAGCGTAGGTGAGCCCGATTATAATAATGTAGGCTGTGCATTTATTTTTACAAGGTATAATATATATAAAATAATAATTATTATTATACCCTATTAAATATTTTAAACAATACCGATTTCAAGTGGTTGAACTCTACTGTGAAAAGATATTTGAGCAGTGTGAGCAAAACCTTTACAGTTGAAGCTATGGCCAATTGTCTATTTAAGACTAATAGACATAATCAGAATGGTTTTGTGAACGATTGGACGTACAACTTTTATTTTCAACTCGAGGATGCAAAATGTAGCCGCCATCAGCCCAATTATTATCTGGTCATAAACCCATCATCCTTAAAAATTAAAGTCATTACATTATTTATTCTCCAGACGATTCGTAACGAAATATTTTTATAATACAATTTATTCTATAATTACCTTCTATAAATGTAACTCTGAACATTTCATCACAACGTCTCAAATAAAAAAACAAGAAAATCGGTTTGAATAAATTGGTCCGCATACGAGTATTATCTTTATCTAAAATATTGAAAAAGTTTATTTAGGTTTTAACATTCAACATCAGGGGATGAAAACTGATGCTATCTTATCTAAAATAGCCCGGAGTATCGTCGGAAAAATACGCTGAAATAGTAAAGTTAAACTTTTACTATTTAATGAAGATGAGGATTTCCATCGTATTTTTCTTAATGTTTTATATCAATTTAACCAAATTAAATATCAACAATTAAGTACAAATAAGAAATAAAGCGACATGGTGCAAATTTATATAAAATGTTTATTATAATAGTAGATGTACATTATTTTGTTGGATGTTTGTTGATCTTGGCTTTAGCTCAAAGCGTTAAAATATTTCGAGAACATATTATTTGATTTCATATTGCCCGAACTTTTCAGAGTTTCACAGTAAAATAATACATTTAGTTTTACATTGTTTCCAAAAATGTTTAATTCAGTGCTCAGTCAAATATACGGTGGACTCTTAGTGAATTTCAACAAATAGAACTTAAGTCATAAGCCATTTTGATAAGTAGTTTGAAAGTTCGTAGCAATAAACCCTTTAACAAATGGTGATTTGACTAATAAAACCACAACCACAAGTCTATACTCATAATGAATTTGAAAGTGCATTGGATTGTATTGGATGGATTGGCGTAAATTTTTGTTCTCATAATATCAATATATGGGAATATAGTATAGGTATACATATATATTAAATAAATGTCCTCCCTACCTAGGCACTTCGGGCACGGCAGCCAAGAGATATTATAGTGCACGAGTGTACGTGCAGATACAAGTGCACTCTTTCTAAATATTTCCATCACTCTTATATTTCGGTGGGACGACTACTCGTCACGACCAGCAGGACCGACGAGGCACGGGCGTGAAACACCTCCAACTTCTCAACTCCAGGCTGTTACTGAGGCTTACAAGACAGAAAGACTCAATAACAAAACTTAGTCCGACCCGGGACTCAAAGCTAGAATGCCAGCAACTACACGAACGAGGCAGTTCAATATATTATGTATGTTATACATATAATACAGGATATACGAGGGCGAGCAAAGCGAGGGTGAGTCGCTAGTATTGATTTATGTGTAAGTTTATCACTTTTAACAGTATATTTTCCATCGAACAATATATAATATGTTTAGTGTAGTGGTGTGACTTATTTCGTACGTAAGAAGTAAATAGAAGATAATAGTGAAAATAATTGCACTTGACATATATTCCACTTTTATGTTACTCGTACCTTTTCACGACCGCAACGGCGAGCTGTAAGCTCTCAGAGAAATTAATAATGATTTCCTGTCTTCTATAGTTTTTTATTTACGTTTCACATTTTATACTGTGGTAAACGATTCCACCATTTATTAATTTATTTTTTAGAAATAAATGTAATTTTATAATATTGTTCCTTTTTCCATTAAATTTTTATTTATAATATTTTTATGATAGAATGTATCAAATAAAAATATTTTCACTACGTTCCCAAGCCAGAAACTAGTTGCTTATTTAATGGAATGAAAAAGAAAGTGGTCATATTATTTTATTAGTTTTGTTGCTAGAGGCTAATTGAAATGAAAGTGTACTGTGTTATTTCTAATTGTTATTTTAGAAATTAAATTAAATCAAAAATATTTGTAATATTTATAATTACAAATAGGTAAAGCTAATAACTTTCATGTAAGAGATGTTCTTTACAAAGATTATATATCAAACTTTGAATATTTTTTCGCTATTAATTATGTACCTTTAATTATTCTTAGTAAATTTTACGGTGCCCAATTTTAATAAGTACGCACTTAATAATGTAGTTAGTGTGTAATGTAGTTGAATTAAATAGTGACCTTATATGAAAATGAAAACTAAGAAATTAGATGTATAATAATTAAAATAGATAAAAGCTCGCTTTTATATCAATGCCATAAAAAGAACAAAAAAGTTAGAGACCCGAGTTTCTCTTTTTTTTCTATAATTCTTTTAAGAATATTTTCTTTTAGTATTTTCACTCTGTTGGATGAATATGTTAGAACTAGTCACAATTTATATTGCGCTCAGTTCGCTTGTTATTAGCAGTATTTTACTATTGTGGACATTTTTATTGCGCCATTACTCCAATGCTTAAGAGTAGCAAATATTTGATATGATATTAGGAAAAAATAAAAGAAACTAAGGCCTTCTTAACTTCATGCCAGCGAGCTATGTAATAAACAAATGCTGTCTTATGAGTCGCGAGATCGATAACCGGTGTTAGCGAATATTCAAAGTAACTGTTACCTTATCTTACCTTGAATATTATAAACAAACCAAATATAGGCAAATTAGTATTATCAATGTTCAATGTAAATTATAATATTAAATTTTTAATTTGTAACCGACATCCTAAAAGGAGGTTTTATGTTTGTCTACATATGTTTTTATGTATGACAGGGTTAGAATGATTTATCTATATTGAACCAAATTGTATAAAGGTAAATTTTAAGATAATCCCATTTTGTTCCATTTTTGTAGTTTACCGTTTTGAAAAATATTAGAAAAATCTTAAATTTGAGGTATGCTAACAGATCTAATTAGTATTTTTATCAACTTTTAATTTATCCAAGGATAATAAAAACAAATATAATTAAGTTTTTACACAACCTACTGTTGAATCGCTGCACTGGCAGTCGAGTAATGAGAAAATCGATTGAACCAGAATGGTTTGCGTGTCAAGATTCATTATTTCCGAAGAAACACGCCGTATTTCAGCACCTGTCTAATGTTCCCGGGGGTAATTTAAAAAAGATATTTCATTCGGTGATGTGCCAAAGTATAAATTGAATATACATAGTTTTATTTCCTTTAAAAAGTAAATTAAACTAGGTACATAGTTTTCCTTTTTACCTTTTAATTGTATATTTTTTGTAAAGGTATACGTTTGTATGTAATTTTAGGTCTAGTGGAATAATGTAATATAGTTTTAAATATAAATTATGATACTGAAGATATAATTACGTATATAAACTCATCACGCACTCTCTGTTCTAGGTACTTGAAATCGGTCGCGCGTATTTCAAAAATATTAATAAAAATACTTAGAACTTCAGCCAAGTTTTTGCAACAAAAAATATTATTTATACGTATTGTTGTAGCAAAATCACTAAAGATAAATTTGAATACAACTAAAGTAATTGCAATTTAGTGCCTACTTCATAAAAACTTTTACTCACCATATTTTTTATTTTGACTAAAATCGTAACCGTATTTGTGTTGAAATCATTCGAGACGAAATTTTCATTTTACAAATAGTACGTCATAAATAGATTTCATATTCACATAAGCCTGCGCTGAAAATGAAAATCGAATTTCCCAGCTCGCAACGGTTACTATTGTGGTATGAGTGATAAAGGCTACATTCGAATCGAGCAATCAATCCATTGGGGTTTAACCAAAATAACCATATTGAGGATTCTACTTAGAAATGGATTAAAATTATATTACACTCAAAATAACAGTGTTTAATACTAAAAGTATTAAATTTAACCGGATAAACGTATTATAGTAAACCAATAACCTTTTTATTACTTACTGGTTACCAATAACCAATTCGGAATGAATAGAACAAAATAATATATAGGTATAAATCTTGATGTCATGCTTAAAAAGCTTATCAAATGTCTGACAGGCTCGAGGGTTCATTAAGGAAAGTTGTTATAACTTTTATTTTTCCAATATCGTTCTGAATACATGGAAATATTACATCAAGCGTTAAATTTCATCTTTTTGGAGCATATTTAACAAAATTATTCAAATCTCATTATTAATAATATACAAACAGTTTTTCTTGTGAAAATATATGTTCCGCGGATAGAAATCGAAATGTAATTCAATAGATTAAAATTACCAGTATGAACTGTTGATAATTAAATTATTTTACCATGTCTGAAAACCATCGTCCTAATTAGTGCGTAAACTGAAACTATATTATTTTCGTTATTGACACCGTGTCATGATCACAATTATTTCACGATGCATTATCCATTGAAAGCATGCGTCATTGCAAGCAGCTAGTTAATGATCAATGCTTGATTCAATATAAATAAAATTGAAGTGTCTGTTTTTAAATTCAAATTCACAGTTTTTAACTTAATGCATATGAAAGTATATAAAGTACTTACATCAAAAAAAACAATTTATCAAATTTATTTTTGTCTGTCTGTATAAATGTATGTTTGTCTGTCTGTCTGTCTCTCTTTGTTCCGGCTAATCTCTGAAACAGCTGGACCGTTTATGATATATTGGGACAATATTACAACAGCGCTATCTAGTTCCGTGGTAATCTACGAGGCTTGTGTTACGGATACCAGATAGATGATATACTACACATACATAAATTTTAAATATATACATATTATAAATATAAACACCTATGACTGGAGTACATACATTTGTGCTTAATTAATGCCCCCAGCGGGACTCGAACCCACGACCGTTGGCGCATAAAGTAGGGTCACTATAAACTAAGCCAAACGTGTCGTTAAAATATAAAAATAATAAATACTAAGGTTGTACGAAGTGTATCTTTCTTAAACTATTTTAATTCATTCGTTTGGTCGCGATGACGCGAAAGACAGATATACAGGCCAATAGACGTAAAAGTTAAAATAAAATAAACAGACGGACAGTGAATAGGCAACTGTATTAAAATATTTCAACTCAAGCTGAAATATACTTATCTACAGAGCCTCTTTCGTGGGATCACGCGGGATCGCCAAAGAAAATAAAAAAAAATTGTATAAAAACTAAAAAATTGAACGAAATTGAAAAAAAAATAGATTAAATCAATTTTGTAAACAACAAAAAAGATTTTTCCTCGAAACACAGTAGCGAGGGGTGGGGAGGGTGTACAGAAAATTACGGACTTACTACTTTCGAGAATTAGCGTGGGCAAAAAAGAAGCGAAAAAAAGGCCTGCTTATCTATATTTGCATAAAACATATGAAGCTATATCTGAATCGGAGCCGATGTGTGCCGATGCCATTTAATCAACATTGCATAAATAGGGAGCAAGTTGGCATTGATTGCAATCACATATAATTTCGTTGCGGTTTCTCTCGTCAGGAATAAAGCTCGGGAGTGCGCGGAAAATCCAATATAGGTACCCGCTTTATCTGCCTAGTTGCCTGCGTTTCTCTTTGAAACAACAGAGGCCGTTTAATCTCGGTTACAATGTGTATTTAGGACTATTTACCGACTACACCGAGTTTAGATACAGTTGAATAGCAAAAAATATATTTTGCTTAGAATTCAAAATAAAAGGTAGCGTCATTGTACATACATAGGTACATATGTTTTTAACTGTGTGGTTGTACCATTCATATTACATATTATGTGTCTCACATTCAAAAATTAAGTAATTGATGCTTATTTATTAAACCAAAAAAGACAGATATTTCATTTAATGGTAAAATTAACTTATTAATCAAAGTTAATAGTAAAAATGTTTGTACTTTTTTATAATCGGTTAACTCCGAAACTGCTGAACCATTTTATTTATTTAACACAGTGTATGTTATATATTATCTATATCTTAAAATATAATAAGAAGTCGGTTTTGTTCGAACATTTATAACTCGAGAACGGCTGTTCTGATTTTCATGATTTTTCATTTATTGAAATGAAACTACATGTATTTTAATTAAAATACGTTTTTTAAATGTTATGTAAGGACGCACCTGAACAAAGTTAGGGCGAGCTACTAATTTACTATGGAATCAGTAAACATTGTAAGTTCCCAGCCTGCGTGTTAATCTATAGGTACTATATTCTGAGTCTAATCCGTACATTAAATATTTTTTAGAAAACCTTAATTGAATTTTTTTTACTATCGATATAGAGGTCGGTTCGATAGTTTTTAAAGATTTTTTCAGAGTCGGTCTTCGACCGTATCACGAGGACCCTGGACAGAATTTGATGAGATTTTATATAACGATAGCTTGTTATCATATAGAATACTCTTTACTTTAATGAATAACCTACATATCCGCTGAACCAATTTAGATGTAATTTGGTATGAGGAGAAGCGTCTTATATTGGGAAGCCGGACGACCCAAGCAAGAGTGAGTTGCTTATTCCGTATAAAATAGAGTAATGATATTTACAGGTTATTTAATAATAGGTAATCGAATCAGCAAAATTTTAATTTAAAGCGAAAAAATCAAACCTAACGCTCATAAATATAAAATCTGTAATGAGGTCATGATTAAACATAAAACCGGTTGTGAATTTATGCTTAAGAGTAGTTTTTTTTTTATAAATGAATAGAAACAAAACTAGTTTTTTTTACGATTTGTTTAATTCCTAGTCGATTATAGACAAGTTTCGTGTAACTATTATATGGTATATGTCGCCCTGCTGTAAAGGCGCTTTAAATTCGATTTATATTAATAGACAGTCTAAATATATTAATGATAAGTCTTTGCAACTACAAGCCACCAGACCAGAAATCATTAAAAAAGCATAAAATTTTACTATAAAATATTCATTTTATAAATTCATAACCTACATAAAATGTGCTTGTTCCTAGGTTGTACTTCTATTGTTCTCACTCACAGTTTTTGTTTTGCAATTGGCTAACCGCAAGCAGAGGACTGCTAGCAAATAGCGGTTTGCCACGACCAGTATTTATGTGAAAAGGAATAAAGCGAATAAAAGCAATTTAATGTTATACCAAATATAGCCTACTTTTATTATTTATTTTATTAATAGCTTATAAAACATTGTTTCAATATTTAATTAAAATAACACAATTGTAAAATATTTTAACAGGGTAAAATTTTGTACATTTACCTAAATGCTTTTCAAACATTTCAGCGACGCTTGTTTTATTAATAAGCGATACCTTGTTATAGTTTTTTTCTATTTGTTTGAACGTAAATATTACATTTCAGGGATTTAAAAATTCACATTCAATCAATGACTATCTATGCATATTTTAAAGTAGGTACTTTATATTACTTTTTTTATTGGTATCAACATAATTTAGTAAACACAGCTGAGCTTAAAATAAATTCATAGAATATAAAGGTTGTGGACTAAATAGTAAGAACAATAATTAGACTAATGAGTAACTTAGACTACTTTTATTTTAGAAATTTTATTTACTTTAACTAACGGAACCCGCGGCTTCCCTCGCGAACCCGATTGGAGCGAGGGTGAGTAACATTATTATAGGAAAAAATAATAAAAAGAGACAGATATTATATTCGTTCACTTATTTTGGAGGATAAACGTCATCATGTACACCTACCTAATCATAACCTTATAATTTAAGAAAGAAAGATAGTTTTTGGTGTGTTTCTCAAAACGTATTAGCTCAAAATTTTACATATGATACAAACAATACCTAGCATAATGTTCATAGTTTTAACGTCAGTCAATGTATATTTCAATTTAAAATTGTGATTCTATTATATATACCTAATTCTTGGCATCGCGTTTATACCGAAATCTCAAAAAAATGAAAGATAAAAATTCAAGGTTGGTACAAAATATATGGATAAAAGTACCTAATATTTATTTCTTTTCATCAGAAAGACATTTTGGCATAATGAATTCACAGAAACCTGCCTCATTAATTTGTCCATTACAGCGCTTTCGTTTTATTTTCTTTGCCTTGCTCTTGTGATTCTTTGCTATAATTACAACCTGTGATTGTTGGAGAGTGTAACCTAGTCTTATTAATCATTAATGAGGGGTTGGTTATCGAACATAAAATATTAATAATTATAGTCGAGAGAATACAATCAATCATAAATGTGGGTCAATTCTTCTATAAATAATCTATACCACGTTTGTAAATTGTATACCTAGCCAATAGCAATAGAGTAAATTGTAAACCTAGCCAATAGCTATTCATATTAGTTCTTAAGTAGTCGGTTTCTCGCTTGGTTGGTATATATGTAGATAGTGAAACTTTGGACAGTTTCTTATACCTACATGAAAAAACGAAGTTGTGAAATAATTTCAAAATTATATCACACCTACCATTATCAGTAGGTACATCAGTACACAATATGGAAGTGTTTGTTGTTAATTTAAAAATAACAGCTTTTCACTAAATACATATGAAAGTATATACAGTATAAGTCTATTAAATTAATTTAAATTAAATTTTTGTCTGTCTGTTTGTTCCAGCTAATCTCTGAAACGGCTGTCCCGATTTTAACGGGACTTTCACTGACAGATAGCTAATGTTATAGGGAGTAACTTAAGTTACTTTTATTTTATTAGAAAATTATGAAATCCGTTAAATTTATTTTAACTCACGCCCAACGAAGCGGGCCACTAGTTGTAAATATAATCTAAAAAGTGGAAAATGAAAAGGTGTAATAAAATTAATATTAAACAAACAACAATAAGCTTTGTAAATAACAAATGTAAATACCACTTATCGATCAATTTGTGTTTTATTTTACTGCATAATTATTAATTGCCGAATTGACTCAATATTCGGCACAAAAGTTAGGCTCCCATGTAAGCTGGCATATGGTATATTTTAATCTGATTGGGTTGCCCTAAAATGTGATAAAAGCTTCCCGAAAATTGAGTTAATTCTGTTTATCATTCCAGGAAAAAGTCGAGTTTTTGGACAAAGTCTTTTGAAATGTTAAACGCGGCTTAATAATGTGAGTATTTCTCTGAGGTATTTTTATATAGCAGAAACATAAATTGACGTTTTTTTAAATTTTATTCTACTAATTTACATTTAATATAATAAACCGCCTAAATGAACTAATTAAGTACACTTTTCTTCGCTCGAGAGCATTCGTCGAACCATTTCATCGTGAAGGAGTTAAAAACATGAAAATATATTACATTCAACCCTCCATGGGTTGATGTGAAAGACATCATCATGTAAGTTTTATTCAACATATATTTCCCGCTTTTTTATAGTAGATAAAAGTTTTGTCAAAGGCTCCGCAACAGCATTTAGCAGTCTAGGAGCATTCCAAAGTTGAATAGAAAAAACTGATTCGTTGTCGGACAAAGTTCCAGCGAACTGGAGAATTCAATTCCTACAAGTCCGAGTCTTGGCATTAAGATTATTTCTTCATTGTGTTGTCATTTGAAACGCTGTTTAATATTAAATTTATGTAACATCCCAACATAATTATTTACTAGCAAACCCGGCCCGCTTCGCTGGGCGTAAATCAAAATAAATTAAACAGTGTTTAAATTTCTAATAAAACAAAAATAGCCTAGGTTACTCCTTATAACATTAGCTACCTGCGAGTGAAAATCCCGTCAAAATCGGTCCAGCCGTTTCAGAGATTACTCAGAACAGACAGACAGACAAAAATTATAAAAATTGATATTTTGAAGTAAGTACCGTAGATAATTTTATATGCACATAGCAAAAAGCTGTTAATTTACATTTAAAACGGACACTTCAATTTTATTTACGAGTATATGTACTGATTATGTTGTAATAGTTGTACTTAATTAAACTAAATTGTTACTATACCTTCTTAGTATAAACACATTGTGTTTTGGTAACAAACGAGTATTGTATTGCCCTTTCAATTCACTTATTTAATTAACTTGTGTAATTAAGCATTAATTACCGTTATACACATATATTAATTGCATAATTACATATTCAAATAATGGTAAACAAATACTCGATATTTAATAATAAACAAAAATGAAAAAATGTATTATTTCGAATAAAATACTTTTCGTTCATTCTGGAGTCAGTGCGGGTAATCGTATTTAAAGCTGAAAATGCTAGTAATAATTGGGATTCAGTTATAATGGTATACGGGAAGTTTCAAAAAATAATCGCTAAAACGACCTAAGTATACACGTTCTAATTCGCCACACCGCCATGCTGTCTTGTGGAATTGAATAAAATCATTCGATTCCACAAGCAATTAATTTTTGTTAAAAGCAACGTAAAGTGTATTATAAATTACTCAGAACTTGAGCAATGCCCACTTCGATTTTACTTAAACACCTTAAGCAGTTATAATTGACCCGCCATGAGCTTAATAAATAGAGTAACGTAGGTACTGTAACTACTTCCAAAATGTCAAATATTTAAAATTGTTATTTTAAGCTTTAAAATTACTTCTACAGTTGCCTTTTTGATTGTAAAAGCTTTTTGCGTGGGTCCTAATTTATATTTCATTAAATCGAGCGGACTTAGTTGACAGACGAAGGGTAGCTTTTGTTTTAGGGCCTTCCATAATAACGTGTCATCACCAGCCTACGTTATTAAAAATTTAAGGTCTACTTAAGCAGTCGGGTAGATCATTAAAATTACGGATTAATAGTATAATGGTTTACAAATACATTGTTTAATTTTTGTACAAAATATATGTCTAAATTTAAAAGTGTTATTTTTTATCGTCACGAAGCAGGACTCTTCTTATGACATAAAAAATATTAATAAAGTATAGAGTATGAATGTATACCTACATAATAATGTTTGAAATTAAATATGTTAATTTATCTATACATCTTTTTTTTATGGTAAAAAGGAGGCAAACGGGCAGGAGGCTCACCTGATGGGAAGCGATCACCTCCGCCCATGGACATCTGCAAGCAGGCTTGCAGATGCGTTGCCGGCCTTTCAGGAAAGGGAGGGATGGAGGAGGGAGGGAAGTGGGAGGTAGGGGGGAACGAAGGCGGAGTATGATGGGAAGAGGGAGGGGGGAATGAGAGTGGGCCTCCCGGACTCTCACTCACCGGTCGAAACGCGACAGCATAGCTGCTTCACTTTACGCCGGTCTTCTGTGAGAGAGTGGTACTAATGAACTATACGGGGCGTGCCGGCCCATTCGGTTGCTACCCGAAGGTAACAAGCATGGCACTACCACTTTGAAAAATCACATCTAATGGAATTCTAATTTAGTCCAATGTGTACTTACATTAAATATCCGTAATTTCTAGCGGAGCGAGGGTGACTCGCTAGCCTCTTGTATTATAATAATAATATATCTCTAATAATAATACATAAAACTTTCTTTTATTAAATAGTTCATATTACTAGCTTAATATGTCACGTAATATAATTAAACTTAATATTAATTGTTGATTAATATAATAATAATATATCTGAACGCATTTTTACTTTGTGAGTAATATGTTTACGAGTATAGTCTGAATGAGTGTAAAAATGGACATCACTATATGAATAGATCCTAACGTAAAGTTTCCGGTATTTTTTAGCAATAAATGTTGACGTAACTAAAGTGAAATACCGCTGGAAATCAACAACGATCGATGAGGCCTAATAACGATTTTCAATCAACTGTCTGTCACTAAATTCATTTTGTTATTCGAGTATCGTATTTCAAGTTAAACCCGTATTATGTCATCTTCATTATTTTTTACTACTAGCTTTTGCCCACGGCTTTGCGGGTACTTCTCTTCTCCTAATTAAATATTTCGAATATCTCGTAGAAAATATAATCGCCTTATTTAATATGCTCGTAATGTATAAATAGTACATGTGATAGGTACTTTTGATTTCCTGAATCAACTTAAATAAAACCTATTGTTTAAGTGGTAGTGCCATGCTTGTTACCTTCGGGTAGCAACTGAATGGGCCGGCACGCCCCGTATAGTTCATTAGTACCACTCTCTCACAGAAGACCGGCGTGAAGTGGCAGCTATGCTGTCGCGTTTCGTCCGGTGAGTGAGAGTCCGGGAGGCCCACTCTCCTTCCCCCCTCCCTCTTCCCTTCATCCTCCGCCTTCGTTCCCCCCTCCCTCCCACTTCCCTCCCTCCTCCATCCCTCCCTTTCCTGGCTTGCAGATAGATGTCCATGGGCGGAGGTGATCACTTCCCATCAGGTGAGCCTCCTGCCCGTTTGCCCCCTTTTTACAATAAAAAAAAAAAAATAATAAAGATGAACCGTATAAAAATAAGCCATAAATAGATAATAGAAAAAGTGAAAGTGTAAAATTGAAATCACGATCAAATTCGAGCGGACGTTAATCTCTAACTTGATTTTCAGGGGGAATCGTTTTTTCCTCAATATTTCGACCCGTTAGAAGCTAGGCCCTAAAAACAGATAATTACATAATTACATTTTCTCAGTTTTTCACCCTTATCTTGGAAAATGACGATGTTACGAAAAAATTAACAATAAATAAATAAAATCTATATGTACGACTTAGAAAAGTTGAAAATGGCCGAGCGTGACCCACATAAAGACTGGTGAAACAACATTTTGGCATTGATTTTTTTCTTAGGTTTCTATTTTCGACAACACGCCTGGGCTATGGGTAATGACAACGGGAAATGAACTTAACACTTAAATTAGTAAGTGGCAAAATTCTTCGCTTCCACCGTGATGTTTCGACAGTTTCGACGTAGCAGAAGTTGTGATCACTAGCAATTTGGGTGTACGACATCGCTTGCTACGATCGTTGGCGTTTTATGCTAAATTTTCTTCATTATAATGAAATACATAAGTGGGTTATACAAAGGGGGTTAATTTAAATATATACCAACTCGTATGTCATAAAAATCACAACAGATTGTTCAATTAAGCACCAATTGATCAAAACATTATCATGAATGGTTTGAATCCTTTTATTAATATTGGGAAATGTTGATACTCCCGTATGTAAGTATATATGCATATTTTTATAGCCTCACCCTAACTCATTGTAGAACTAAAATACATATTGATCAATTACAGATTTCATTAACTAATACAAGTACATGTTACAAAATTATTAATAGAATATTGTAAATTATAATTTCAATACGGAAATAGCCATGTTATCGGATCAAGCGACTATGAAATTGCAATTAATTTATATGTTTAACGTTTATATAAGCTTTATAATCTCCATTGATTTATTACGTAAGTCTATTTTCGCTAGTTTTTGACCCTCTCCTCCCTATTATAAGAAAAAATAAGAATAGATCCCCTCCCCCCTGATTAATATTTATTACGTAAGAATCTAAAGAAAAACAATGAATACACGTTTATTTTGTTTTAATGTTAATTTTTCAAATTACCAATTATTAGAAATGTTTATTTGTACTTACAAGGGTAACAATTATTTTTACTTTTTGCTAGTAATAAACTTTGGTTTTAATCATTCATCGTAAAGATGGCTGACTGACTACATAAGGTTTTCAGTCCAGGGACTCAAAACCCACTCAGAAAGTGGATCCGCCATTGGATCATCTGTAATATTAGGTGTCGCTTCTAGTTGGTTATTCAGAATTGTGACGTCGTCGAAGTCCACCCATTCCATATCAGCCCCGATGCGGCACAAAGCTTCTTTGCAACGCCATCAATATATGGCTAAAGCTTTTTCTTTTTCAATATTTAATGGAATTGGTAATCGTTTATTTATACGCATCCGAGCGAACGTCGGCACATCAAATTCATTCAAATGTATTTTAATAGTATAATTTTAATTTTGCGTATTTTTGTGATCTTACGTAAGAATTGTCGAGACTCCCTGTAAGAAAAAATCCTCCCTCTCTAAATCGTCTTAAGTAATAAATGAATGGCCCCTTATGTTGTATTCATCGTCGAAAATTAAACAGAAAATAATATATTCCAGATACCTACGTTGAAGAAGACGTATTCGTTCACATTCCTTTGTAATTCTTTTTTAATTTTCACGGCAATGTTACGCTAAAAAAACTAGATATTATACTTACTGTGTATGAAACACAATGGGTTCAGGTCTTTTTGCGTGAAATGCACTAAACGTATCTATCTACTAGTCATAGTTTTAATAAGTAATTTATATTTCATTATACATATAACTGTTAAAAATGTCTAAATAAATGGAACACTTTTAGCTGTAAATTAGCATTTAAATATAAAATTTGATAAAATTTCTACAAAAAATTTAGATCCATACATATTCAGGTCCGTTACTAAAAAGGAAAACCAAACTATTACAAGTATCTGTTAATATTCATAATTGATTGGCTCATAAGAACCTCTTATCTCTAAATCGTGTTGAGGAATACATTTGAATCAGTACAATAGTAAGTAGATTCTACTAATACTTTAAATGTGAAAGTTTATGAGGATGGATGGTATTTTTTTCTCTTTCACACCAACTGAGTTAAACCGATCTACATTTTTGGCACAGAAGGTTTTAGTCCCGAGGAAAATGTATGCTTTTATAGGTATAGATATTTTCTTTATTTTATTTGTTGAACCCAAACAAAGCCAGAGTCTTCTATAATTCAATAGGAGACACCATAGATGAATTTTAATTTCTTATTTTTAGGAGACCGTCAGTGTTGATAAAAGTCAAATATGTTAATGTGGTAATCGTATACGTTAAAACAACTAAATTAGTAAATAAATAAATGTGTTGGGACATTTTTTACAACAGCGTCATCCAGTTCCGTTGTAATATAGTTATGGTTTATATACTCGTACATGTAGTATATCAACCAGATAGCTGATATAATACATGTATAAATTTTAAATACATACATAATATAAATATTAACACCCATGACTGGAGAACAAACATTCGTGCTCAACAAATGAATGAGGGACTCGAACCGGCAACCGCTCTCACAGAAAGTAGGGTCACTGCCAACTGAGGCAAACGTGTCGTCAAATTTACAAAATTCTGTTTAAGTACCAATGAACGATGCGTGGTTAGGACATATTAAAATAGTCACAGTGTAACAAAACAAAGGGTGGTTCTAGACGTCATACGCGAGTTCATTACTGATTGAATAATTCATACATGTCGTGACGAGGCGTAAGTTGACGTTAATGTTGCTTCTGCGCGCATCATAACGTGTCGTTAATTATTTTGGTAAAAATGCAAGTATAAAAAGAAACCTGTAACCATTAGAAGTTTGTGTCGAAGTTCTTTTAAATATTTCTAATATTATGTAATGTATTTATTAATGACTATGATTATTTTTAATTATCATTTATCAACATAGAAACATTTTATTTTAAAAATATATTTTATATGTATTTTAAAATCTAAACATCTTAAAGTATCAGCAAAACTCTTGTTACGTACCCCTGCTGGACGAGGGAAGGGATAAAGAGGCTTCCCTTCAACACGAGAGGGAACAGGTGGTGGACACCACGCTGACCAAGTGCGTGTTGCCCCTTCTTCGAAAAACTTCTACATTTTCAGGACATGTAAGTTCCTCGACAGTGCTCAATGTTAGAAATGTTGATTCTCACATAAAAATATCAGAGTTGCGAGACCTGGGATTTGAACTAGCTTCCCTCAGGTTCTGTGAAAACCTCGGACTAATTAGTTGATATATTTATATGAATATAATAATGATTTATTTAAGCAATATGCCAAAAATATTAATGTGTCCTCACAACGACGCGTATCGCAATAAATTGCGACACAATTTTGATTTATTACAATCCATAGGACAAAAAGTCCTGGATTCAATATTCATAAATAAATCATAATAAAAAGAGTTTTATCATAAATTATTATTTATAGGGTAATATGACTTCATGCAATTCGAAGTTTTATTGATCTTTATTTAAATAGAATAGTAGAAAAAATGAAAAAAAAAACTTATGTAGTACCTACCAACTTCAGCATTCATCGATTACATAGATATAATATAATTCTAACAGATTGAATCTGCTTCATCTATATTTTTTATAAACAATATTATTTGAGCATCAGACATTCTGAAAAGTTCGGACTGATGGTTGAAGCGAAATGATTTTGAATAAAACTTGAATTCTCAGCACGTTTATTTTCTCAACGTTTGTAAAATATGAATTTTTAACGTCCAACATTTATAACACTTTTACATAATCTGCTAACTTTTTGGACGATTATGGCGTATACAAACAAAGGTCGATTCGTACAACACGCTTAACTACGCTTAACATCGTGATCATGATTTATAGTTCCCAAAGCGACGACTCGACGTAAGATAAATGCCGAATAGGCAGCAAATAAACCGTATCATTATACCTTTCTTAATGGCTTATAATCCTTATAAATGGCACAGGTTTTGTGAGCTTTTTAATGACATTATTAGTTAATACCTCCACATACCTCCACCATACCACAACTTAAACTAAATTCTTTTTATCAAGCAACTAAGGTAAATAAGAATAGATTAATGTACATGTAGTTAATAAATTTTGTTTATTGTGTAAAAAAGTTGAAGGAATATTTCAGTTTGCAAGTTGCACGTAAAGCTTTTCTCTCGTGTTTAAATATTGTGAGAAACCAAAGCTTCACAAGATATTATTATTGTTAGATAAAATAATTATTTTTAATTATTACTAACTAGCGAGACACTCTCGCTTCGCTCGGGTTCGCCCATGTGGTCAATTGACGAACGAAGATAAATCTGACCCACTTAAACCGCACATTTTTGTGAGTTAGAAAGTAACCGTCGTGCAATTCTAAACTATAATCTATTTCGGTGCCAAATAGCCAGATCTGTACCATTCTGGCATACTTGAGTAGCAATCCATGCAAACTTTGTATACCTTTATCTATAATATAAATGAGATTATTTATGTAATGTATATGAGTTCATTTTATTTATGTGCATGTATTTTCATTGTGTACCAACATTTCATATTTTGATAATTGTATTGTTTTAATAAGGTAATCAAAACGTTGTTTTTGGGACGGATAGGGTAAATACGAGTATAATAAAACCGACTCGATGATCGCTTGGATCCGAGTGATGTGGGTTCAAATCCGGGTCTCGCACCTCTGATATTTTCATGTGCGAATCATTTCTAACATGATTATTTTTGTCTTACGGTGAAGGAAAACACTGTGAGGAAACCTGCACGTCTGAGAGAACCTAGCAAGTTTTCAAAAGATATGTGAAATCCGCCAACCCGCACTTGACCAGCATGGTGGACAATCGCCTGATCCTCCTCGCATTGAAGGGAGGCCCGTGCCCAGCTGTGGGATTTAAAAAGGGCTGAATACAAGTATTATTCAAAAATTTCAATACTAAAATCTTATAACTATAATGCTTAATGCAATGGAAAACAAGCAATAAATTTCTGCCGACATTCTTTTCCTTTGCTCCCTAGTATTTTATTGTTTGTAAAAGAAAGACGGCATACCTTTATTTTCTGTTTCCTGTTTCAAAGTTTTTCGGATAAATTTAGATACGCAAAAAAGCCCTTAATTTGATCGAGTTAGATTACTTGTTTTAGTAAGAATTTATTATATGGTTCTCTTAAGTAATTAAAAGGGAGAGCTTTCCAACACTAAAATAACAAACATTGCGATGCTCCGATTTTCACTTACTTCATATATCTTGAGGGCATAAATTATTAAAATATCATAGAAGAAAATTAATTATCAAAAATTGTAGTATATCACATATGTGTATCACATATGTATATCTCTCTACATATATATATGATATATACTACAATTTAAAAAAAACATATTTTCTTTAAAATATTTATATTATTTGCGGTAATAACAATATATACATTTAATCTTTAAGACGTCTACATCTTTAGCCTATACATATATACCTATTCTAGGTACATAAATAGCTGATTATTATAAGTGGTTTAAAATTACAATTTTTAGGGTGATGATATTGTCGTAGGTCGAGGTCTTTTAAATGATCAAAATATACCTATATATTCTCACATTTATCTACACTAATATTATAAAGCTGAAGAGTTTGTTTCTTTGTTTGTTGAAAAATGTTGCAAAATTGGAAGAAAAATATATCTTTTGAGAGCTTCCGTCGCGTATATTTATGTTGTACTATATTTTTAGATTTTTCGAAAATATTTATTGTACAGATTTGCAAAGTTAAAATTTCAATGTGATTATCAGCTATATAAGCAGCTATATAATCGAATTAATGCCTTTAAATTAAATTGTGCATTTCTTATATTAAGGCCACTGAACCGAAAACATAAACTACAAGTCATGTTTAATATTTATATCAAAATAACATTTATTTATTTAAATTTTCTTCACAAAAAGTTATTAGAAAAAGTACAAAACAAATTAAAAGAGTCGTAAGTTTTACAAAGTTTAATAAACTTTGCAGAGAACGAGAAGTCTGTACCTACACCTTACTTTTAAACTTATAACTATAGTTATGTAGCCTATTTCGTCTCATTAAATACTACAGCTGATATTTTCAGATTTTTAGCGATACATTTTTTGATAATGTTTTGTAATATTGGGCGCAACAAAAACATCTTTACATTTTTTCCTTATATTTATTTATCATCACCATCCGATCTCGGCTTCTTTGCAATTGAGGCTAAAATATCTTTCTTTCAGTATCGATTCAACGGATCCTACTCGTCAAGTAGCTTGGTCACGAATCTGATCGTAAATTATTATCAATTTTTCATAAACTGCCTTCCCCCGAACTACAATCACATACTCGTACATTATATATATTTACTAGTCTTTCCCGCGGCTTTGCGCGCGTTTCAAAGGCTGGAAACCAAATACCTCCCGTTTTTGCAACATTTTTCATTGATGCTCTGCTCCTCTTGATCGTAGCGTGATGTAATATAACCTATGGCCTTCCTCGATAAACGGACTATCCAAAACTAAAAGAATTTTTCAATTCGGACCGCTCGTTCCTGAGATTAGCGCGTTCAACCAACCAAACAAACAAACAAACTCTTCAGCTTTATAATATTATAGTATGATTTATTATAAAAATTTGTATAAATGTATTTAATAATAATAAATATGTACAGGATATTTAAACTAAACGAATGCTATAAATACCATTTTTGTATAATGTGTTCAACGATTAGAGGTTTTAGTAAAAATTGGATTAGGGAAAAATACCTTTGTTATTTTAACATTACATATTTTATAATTTAAAATGTTATGGTAATAAATTAAATCGTAAATTGCCATATTGTAATAGTATGTTTGTTAGATATGTATCTATGTATGATTCAAAAAGTAACTTACAAAAACAAAAGTCATTTGAAGGTTCATTGCGAAGAATAATTTATTTTGGAGGCACGAAGCGAAAGTCAACAAGGAGTGAGCTATAAAGTTAAAATCGTCTTGACTTATGTCATTAGTTTCTGAAGTTCAAGAAAATAATGAATGAAAGATAATGAAGAAGAAGAAAACATTATTTTATAATATATTTTAAGCGACTTTAAAATATTTGTTCAAAATATTTAAAAAAAACAAAATGTAGTGTATCATATTTTACGATTAATACATAAATCGACATCGTATTTGCACAGTAATAACGCTCCTGCGACCCAATTCGCAGAATAATGGTAGACCAATTACTGATTGATGATAGCGGTGGATATGAAAAAATTGCTCCGAAAAACATAAAACTCATTTCCTAAGGGTCAGAAGATTAATTAATGCAATAAAATACGACTGTAGCGTCGGAAAACAGTAAGCGCTGTAATAATAGCAATATTATGAACAATTTATACTGATAATAACGCCCCCGAGAGAATCGACCCTATCCTAGTAAAGTGATTACTCTAAGGATAACTAATAAATGAAGCCATAACATCTGGCCTCTTACTTTGAAATAAGTAGATAATAGAAAATGTCAAATGCATCCCAAAGTAACAAGTAATTTTCAACCAATGATGTATTTTTTAGTCTGTAATATTCACGACTAATTTAAGTAATAAACTTCTTATACCACACTAAAAACTGAGAATAAACATTTTAATTAGGTTTTCTCAGTTTTTTTTTTTCAACAAATATATATTTAAGAGTTACGCATAACTAAATTAATTCCGATAGATTGCTTATTATGGTCTGTAGAGAACTCATCGAGTAGAGAACACGACCAATGACCAAATAGTAAAGGCATTCGAGTTTTTAAGTTTTTCGCCAGACGTTACAACTGGCATCGTTAGACACATTATATTTTAAAGTATAGTATAATTGATCACATCGTTTCAAACTGGTTGTCTCAATACAGTTGAAATAGATAGTGAGGAGACATTTTACTAAAAAATCTTAATTTTGGTGCTAAGCATATGAGAAATATAAATAATTATTAATTTCTGACAATATTTCACATTAAATTTAATAAGAAAAATATTATCTCCAAAAACTAAAACTTGATATTCAAATGTTAATTTTATTTTCTTATTCGTCCATGTCTCGGTGATTTATTCCAATCGGTACTTTCTAACGCGAAAATATTATGTAAAGTAAAAGTATAAAAAAGTATATAAATAGATGACAATACTAACGCTGTTTTAAATAAACCCTCCCTCAAAATTAATGACCTCATTGATTACAGCTTCAGTGGGGGAGCATATTGCATTAGTACTTGTATTCGACATAATAATACGATTCATTTATTCTAATCTTTTAGATTTACTGAAAGTATTTACCTACAGCAGTTAAAAATATATTATACAACAACCCTTTTATTTTCTATCCCAAATCGAAGCTATTGTAATTTGGTGACACATAAAACGACGATGACGCGAAAATGTGGTTTCGAGCTTTTACGCTCAATATTCTGTGAAGATCATAAACAGCTACTGAAGTGATTGACTATAAAAGTATGTACAGCATACGTATATTTTGAAACGAAGCAAAATTTCGCTTAAAGTTATTAAATAATTGTTACATAGATTTTTTTTTATGGTAAAAAGGGGGCAAACGGGCAGGAGTCTCACCTGATGGGAAGTGATCACCTCCGCCCATGGACATCAGCAAGCCTGGCTTGCAGATGCGTTGCCGGCCTTTCAGGAAAGGGAGGGATGGAGGAGGGAGGGAAGTGGGAGGGAGGGGGAACGAAGGCGGAGGATGAAGGGAAGAGGGAGGGGGAAAGGAGTGGGCCTCCCGGACTCTCACTCACCGGACGAAACGCGACAGCATAGCTGCCACTTCACGCCGGTCTTCTGTGAGAGAGTGGTACTAATGAACTATACGGGGCGTGCCGGCCCATTTGGTTGCTACCCGAAGGTAACAAGCATGGCACCACTAAAGTTTATGATATTATAGATTAAATACTGGAAAATATTAATAAAATAAAGGTTTTTTAATTACGAAAAGTTTAAATTAACTATCTAGGAGTACCTATTCTTGACAGGCCTCCAGGGTTGGTCATGAAAAGTGCCACGGTCCAAGGTTAGTTATAAACATACAAGTTGCACAGTCAATTAATTATGTTATAGAGATTGTATACATTTATATTTAAATACTCTCATACTCCATTAGAAAAAGTATATTATAAATACCAGTATAATATATAAAAGCGAAACTCATCACGAAATATCAAAAACCGCTTGACGTACTCGTATAAAAAAGAAATTTGGCAGGGAGATAGTTTATAGTTTATTGGTTCTCGCAAGTTTGTATGAAAGTCCTTCATTTATAGTGCTACGAACTTTAAGGCAGGGAGCATATTATAAATGGTGCAATGTAGTAATTATTTTTTAAATTATTTTTCCATTAATCGTGTAAAATGTCATAACATAGTCCGCAATCTTTGGGAGCCATATTGGATTTGGAGTGACATTTTCATCTATGTATCATAAACTAAATGTGTATGCGAATTTCAGCTCAATCGGTAACTGATGATTTTATACAAACAAACATTGCCAGTTAAATATTAGCTTTAAAAAAGCTTATTATTACAAAAACATTTATGTATAACGTAGAAAAAAGCATCTTTCATTTTGTGCCCATTGATAGTACTATTCTTAATAATATTCAAAGCCATTATTTCTTTTTATTTTCCTTTATAGAAGTAATAGGCCCCGAATCATCGTCATATAGTTTATATTTAGCACAGAGATGACTTTTATGAGATGAACGAAAATATGAATATTTATTTTTTATTCATGAAATTAAATGCCCCATGAGGTAACTCCTCAAAATTGTGTGAATTTATTTAATAGATTTTAAAAACGAAGACGTTTCCAAGATACTCGTACATTGGAAAAATACTGTGTATAAAAATTGGGCGTATTTACGGCATTTAAGCTTATGGAGCTCTTTGAATATGATATACTCGTAGGTATAAAACGTGGAATCTATATTCAGTGATGTTAGATCTCATATTTTCAAACATTTGGCCAAATATTTAACTGATGTTTATCATTAACTTCTGAATTAACCTCTCTTCGCTCGGGTGCGTCCTTGGGTACCTGCCTACTTATATGTGAGTATATAGCGTGTGTATCTACAGTACACACATTGTATTCATGTTAAAAAGATTATACGAGTGATATTGAATGCATTTTGTTTGAATTATATTATTATTCAATGTGTACTAAAATGAATTCTTAGTTGCTTTTACGTATTTCATAAGCTAATATTTACCTAGTTTGGCTGAAAGTAAGTAATTTCAATTTATAATCGCATTGAAACATGAACATTCATTAACATCCCTAAAGAAAAATTAATAGGTTTTAAAAATTTACAGCTAAAGTATCATTAATCACTTTTCGCTAAAAGATGGAGGCAGGAAACCGGGTTTCAGACACAATGATGGAACTAACGAAAAATACGCCGTCATTCCCTGTAATTATCCAGAAGGATTATTCTGGGTAATTAGGATAATGAAATTTTGTTACAGTTCTACTTAAGTAAGTAAAATTATTCTTAGCTATATAAACTAATACTACTTCAACTATATACGTACCTAGTAAGTTATAATAAAATTCTTTTATCGAAAATTAAATATTTTTTGTAAAATTTAATTGAAATATTTATTATTATAAATGCGGAGGTCAAATCTATAATTTTTAGATAGTTTGTCTATCTTTCTACCTGCATAAACGGGTTCCTGCCGATCTGTTTGAGACCGCATCACAGGAACCCTAGGGTTTTAATGGATATGAATATGGTATGATGATAGCTGGTTTTCCAGGTTAACAAGTAGGTTAGCACTTGTATTAGTAATGTCCGAGAAATCTATACTAATTGTTAGTGTACGAACCCAAGTGAAGTGACGTCTGAGTTTCTAGTAGATACATTTATTTAAAAAAATTACCTAAACTAAACTAACTAAATAATATTGAATATTTGTATAATATGTACAATGTAAATTTTGTATTGTGCATAACTAACTCGAATATAATATTTAAATGTTTCATTCTAAAGAATCAAAGCAAGAAACCTATTTTTATTACAAAGCATTTGAACTGGGAAAAATAATAGCGAAAATGATATTCTGTCATACCATTTCAAATATTATTTACAATAATCATTTAGATATTACGAACTGAATTGTGATACAATTTACAAATAAATACAATTCGTTTATAAATAAGCCTCAGCTCATGGCTACCAAATAAATTATACTCGTATTATAATAATAATCAGACAATGTCACAATGAATGCTTTCAACGATAATTTTGCTTAAATTTAACCAAGGTTTGAATAGCTGAGTACACAACATACAGTGATCTGTGACCATTTGAATAAGATAGTGTCAAAAACACATTGCTTGACGGTAAAGTTCACGCTCGATAAAATTTTGTATTTGAACATATTTAATAATAATAATGATAATCTTTATTGTATATTTAAAAATAATGTAAAATATATAAAAAACACAAAGAAGAGATACCTGAATAGTAAGTGGCCTTATTACTGGAAGCGTAAATATACTTTTAGTTGGACAGTCCTAAGTCCCAGTATATGATGCGTACTCTCATAAGATTTATCACTGGACCAAAGAAGATTTAGACGAGAAAAATATTTTCTTTTTATTATGAACTAGCATTTCTCGCGGCTAAACCCGCGTTCCAAAGACCGGAAAAAAAATAGATTTCACATACCGTGTGATGTTTTATAACCGGCTTGTAACGGTTAGTTGAGATTTCTCAAAAAAGTATCCTACGTATTGACCCGGGTAACCAGCTATCATCATACCAAATTTCATCCAAATCCGTCCAGTGGTATTCTTGTGATCTCCCAGATCTCGTGATGGGATCACAGACAGACAGAC
Source organism: Boloria selene (assembly GCA_905231865.2). Classification (NCBI taxonomy): domain Eukaryota; kingdom Metazoa; phylum Arthropoda; class Insecta; order Lepidoptera; family Nymphalidae; genus Boloria; species Boloria selene. The sequence goes on from HG993131.1 coordinate 8,073,284, forward strand.
AGACAAAAATTCTAAAAACAATAGATTTGGCGTCTGCATCGATTATAATGTCTATTTCAATTATATTTTCCAAAAAATATTTATAGTACAGATTTTACCCGGTTAGAATCTATATAAATAAAATGATAGAGGTCTGCAGTTGTGCGCGCATCACGGAAAAACTACTGGATAGATTTCAATGACACTTTCTAAGTATTATTTCTTAGACACTTGGCCCTTATCAAAAAAAAATATTGCGATATCTTCATTTAATAAAAAAATATTAAAGTTTCAAGAAACAACGATTTGTATATGCACTGCGTGTTCAGTGATGTAAGTTTCCTTCTCGCGGAGTAGTGGGGCAAGCGGCGTAGCGCGCATGCGGAAAACTTTGTTAATATTTCAAGCAACGCGGACGAAGTCGCGGGTATAAGCTAGTTTTATTATATTATAGATACAGAAAAAGGACAGAGTTACTTCCGATTTATTCCCGATACTAACCCTAGGATTTTAAAATTGAAATAGACCACGCATGTATCCGGATGAAGTAGATCCAAGTATTAGAATTTTTTGGTTACGATAAGAACACAATAATTAGCTATAAAAAGACTCGTTGATAACAGTGAATATTACTATAGGTAATAGGTATATATACCTATTGGTTTTATAGGCAGGTACTGAATTGTGGAAAAAGGTGTCAGTTACAATATTACTGCGCCAAATATTACACGTATCAATAATATAAGTCTAGTAGGAACTAATTTCTTAAGGAAATCTAAACAAAACAAATGTGCGTGTAACCAGCAGGCAGCAGGAAGTGACATAGATACTCGTAGTTAAGGATATTGCTTAAAAGCGCATGAGATGTTTCACGTGTCGATGCTCGCCCCTTTTGATACCTGAGGCGTGCACAAATCCTTCATTCTACAAATAAAAATAACAACATTTACGCACGATTATTTTCACAATACAGTAAATCTCTTTTAATAAATAGCAATTGTGGAGCAGCTAGAATTGTATATTTAAATATATTTTTCAAATACCTTTTGTATAATGAGTTATGTTTATTAGAACTAAAACATACATTTTACACTTATTGTTTATTGTATTTTACACTTATTTTTCATATCATTTGGATTAGCGACTCAGTAGGTACTCACCCTTGCTTCGCTTCGAGTTCTTTTGTAATTGGAAACAAAACCATCTCATCTCACGTCCATGGGATTATTTTGATTCTATTTTAAATTTCAAATTAACAGCTTTTCAATAAATGCATATGAAAGTATTTACAGTACTTACACAAAAAAATCATTTTTTTAATTTATATTTGTCTGTTTGTGTCTGTCGGTTTGTTCTGGCTAATCTCTGAAACGGCTGGATCAATTTTGATGGAGCTCTCACTCGCAGATGGGTAATGTTATAAGGAGTAGCTTGGTAAGCGGGCTTGGTTTGCTATTCCATTCCATTATTATTATTTATCGCTATGTCTAAATTTATCCAGATCCATTCACTAGTACTTTTATTGACAGAGTAACAAACAAACATCCATCTCCGTCCTCGTGTCAGAGGTCACGGGTTCGAGCCCCTCTAAGGGCATTTATTTGCTGAGCACGAAAGCTTGTACTCCAGTCATGGGTGTTTATAATTATAATAAGTATGTATTTAAAATTTATGTGTGTGTATATCAACTATCTGGTATTCGTAACACAAGCCTCGTAACTTACCACGGAACTAGACGGCGCTGTTATAATAATGTCCCAACATATTTACTTATTAATATTTTCTTAGGTTTACGCGAATACTTGACATTATAAATGAAACTATCTCTTCTATTTATTAAATAAATCCGCGATAAAATCCGAAAAGATAGTTTTATTTATAATATTTTGAAAATATCTACATAATAATTCGTAATATTCTTAAGTTCTGTTATTGTATTTTTTCTTAACGTAGGTACTTTTTATTATAACTTTATTTGGGTACCTTTTATTTTCTAACTTCAAATCAAATCAAAATATTATTTATTCAAATAGACTTTTAAAAGCTCTTTTGAATCGTAATTTTTACATAATTAAACGTTAAATTAAACATCAGTCTGTAAGTCTGTGAGTAAGCTATCACCGACTCTGAAAGCTGTTTTGCTGAGAAGAGCCTTTTATTTTTCTTCATTCATCTACTAAGTATTCCTTGAAGCCTTATTCAATTATATATTTTTAATTTTAGACTTGAATTGCTTCAAAGGCAAGCTCAATATGTACTGTGGAATTTTATTATACATGCGTACACCTTTCCCCATAAACAATCTATTTACTTTTTGAAGACGAATACTGAGTCTTACAAGTTTTTCCTTATTTCTTGTATTTATGCCGTGTTTGTCGCTGTATCTTGAGTAGCAATTAATGTTTTGTCGAACAAATTTAATGGTACATATATATTGCGAAGCAACCGTAAGTATACCTATTTCTTTAAAAAGTTCCCGAACGCTTATGTTATACATAGCCAGAATGGCCCTTTTTTGAATAATAAATACGGATTTAATGTTCGCTGCATTATATAGTGTTCAATATAGTGACTATATAATGTAAAAATTTTAGTATTAAATTTCTAAAAATAAATATAAATTACAAAAGCTTAATTAATGTTTTCTCTAAATGAAATAAAATTTAATTAAAGATCAAAGCGAAAACAAATTGATACAAAGAATTAGATATTTAGAACGATGACCTTTCTGAAAGTTTCTTTATTTTTATTTATGACTAAGTATGGATTGAATATAAATCGGAGAATTCATAGTTTAAATAAAATTAAAATTTGTTCACTGATTTTCTCTGAAAAAGACAAAAAAACTTAAACTTAGATTAGGTTAAACTTACTTTGATTGAGATTATGTATTGATAGTAATGACTATGATAATAATATCGTACAAAAATATTTAACGTACAGTAAAAATTTTATAATATGTATCGATTGATCCTTTATTCTTCTAATACATATTATTACTTTTTACAGGATGTACTTTTTACAGTATTTTTTGTTGGTTGCAGTACTGGTTGTAACAAATTAATAGGTAATTTAAATGTAAAATTGTGGTAAATTTTGTGTACACGTCTTACATTGAATCGCCAACTGCTAACACTAAAGCCTCGCTAAACAACTTTGTTCCAAAATCAGTCTACAAGTTTAAGGTTAGTGAAAACAAACGTATCATATGCAGAATGCAGATGTCTTCTGGTTACCTGCAAAATTTACAACCGAACGTTTTACAAATTTCAAAATAATCAATTCTATTATCATTTCGAATTAATTTGTATTAATTATTATTATAATAAAATTATATAAGCCAAATATAAAACTATTATTTGCACTTAGTTAGTAATCTAAATGTTTATATTCGTAAAACACCTCATATGCAACTCGAAAAATTAACGTAACAGGAAAATTATAGGATTTTTATATAATACTCAATGTATTGGCCTGTATATAGCTGACAGGCTCAATACACGCACAAGTATATTTGTGTGCGTGGGGTTTAGGTTAAGAATTACAAAGGACATCCAACTGAAAAAACAAAATGATTTATTCATGAGTTTTAAAGTACGTGATTGAGAATAGGAAAAGTTTTTAGCTGTTAGTAATATATTATGCATTCCTCTGTCATTCTGTTGAAAAAGTTTTCGAATAGTTCAACTAATGCACGATAAGGTCTTCGCAAATTCTATAGGATAATTTGGCATTTATAAGCAATCCTTACTTTGAAATCCTCCATTCGACTATTGGGCTGAGATAAAACTTTCTTAATTTGTTCGTTCGCGAACGTGAAAGGAATTAATAAAATATATTTTTATTATAATTATTAATATTCTGATTATAATTGGTAGGTACACATGTTATGATTAAGGATATTTCAAAATGGAAAAAAAACCATATTCAGTCCGGTCTCCCGCAATCTACAGGTATCATAAAATAAGTCTTTATAATTAATTGTAGGGCGAAAAAAGTTAGTTACAATCAAAAAATTCGCCTGGAACAAAATAATTTTATTTGATAAAACAAATGATCAAAGTAAAACGAAATTAAATGTATCTTCTCTTTGGTTATAATTACTATGCTGTTAGCTTTTATTACGTTTGCAGAACGAACTCTGAGATAAACATGCCCCGCGGTAAGTGACAATGTATGTTACTTGTATATGCTATTCTAACACATTTATTAAGCGTATAGCGGTCTCAAGTTTTGTGAGCCCTGGCATTAATTTGATGTGTGAAAATGGTGGCTTGAAATAATAATTATGATATTAACTTGAAAATATAAAGTTATAAGATATGAAAGGACGTACCATACGTAAAAAACATTTTTTTCTCACATACATATAAATATCACATACATATATGGCTGTATGACGAAGTTTTGACTTCCTTGTTACTAACTTTTAATTAATAGAAATTGAATGACTTCCTTGTCAAGAAAAGTAGTGAGTAGTTAAAAATATTACGAAAATAGTAAATAGTTAATAATATTTGTTACGAAGTAATTGATTAATAATTCCAAATATGGTATCATACTGATTGTTATATGATCTGTTCAAGAACTGTGGGCCCAAATAACCCACGTATACAATCTTATTTTGGTTGCTTTATTTTTAATTTAACATTTTATAGAAATGACTTCACTTGACATGACGTGTTGAGAGCGCTTTCAAATATTGATGATTGATGATTTTCACTTTTTTTGTATGTAGAACAGGCTTTTAACAAAAAGCTCCAAATCAATACATTGAACAAAGGATTCTTCTGATCGGTTTATTGTGAATTTTACGTAATTTACTATGTAATACTAAAAATACTCCCAGAAAAACATTGAAAATTTGCTAGTAAAATATGTACATACGTGTATATGTATGGGCTGGGCGCATTTTAATAAGATTTAGTACAAAGACGGACTATGATCTGCAAAAAAATATAGGCTACTATTTAGAATATAAGCACACACTCATGCAAGCAAGGATGAATCGCTGGTAATTCGTCCGTATTTTCTGACTTAGCACTTCTCAAATGACCTGCGGGAAGCATGACGTCAATTCTCAGTATACAAGGAGATCTAGGACGAGAGGAAGTGAATACTGCACAAGTAGCATTCTAAGGGCGGCCTGGCTGAACCGATTTGTAATATTTGGTTTGAAATATTTGTAGAAGTCCAAGGGAGATAAGATAGTTAAAAGATAATTGACTAAAAATAAATTGCAATGAAAAAAGTATTGTTTAAGTGTAAGTAAAACCTACCTAGTGACGAATCCAAGCGGAGCTAGACTGAGTCTATAGTTATAAAAAAAACTTAAAAGCAAACTAAAGAAATCCTCTAGACTTTATTGCTGACCATTTCTTATTCATTTGACGTGGGCATTTTACTAAATTCGTCAAAAATTAAAAAACAAAATCAAGAATTTACGTATTAAGAACAATAACTACGTTACGTTACGTTAAACAATTAAATTCAGCCAAATGAACTGAAAAAGGCCTTAGAATTTTTGACATTTTATCCTGCTTATTTGTACTATGAATCCCAGTAATCCATCATAGCTCAAACTAATTAAGATTAACGAACCCAACATGTTATTATTGACACAAGAACGTGCCTATCATACGAATTTGCCCAACTTTCCCTTTTCTTACGTAATTACTTGCCCTATCTAAGATATCATAAATAAACGTTTCCTATTTCGCAAAATAAAAGATTTCTAAGTAATGAATTTCCTGCGGATCCGCCTGCGTATATACTATCACTATATCTTTATTAATTGTAACATATATGTTATTCTGATATTTAAACAAAATTATAAAAAAACACAGAAGTTTTTGTGTTAGTAAAATGGATGGATGGAAGGATGTGTGTTTTTTTTTACTAAGAGTACTAAGAGTAACAAACGTTTATTACTTGCATTCAAACTTTCATGTTCAAATATTAATAGTGATATTAGACAGACATATGCATTTAATTTATGTAGAGATTTACCTACTCGAAATTTATATGATGGTTTGAAATAATGTGGCATTTTACCTGTTCTTACCAACAAAAAAAATAATTTTTACAAGCATTAGTTTTAAAGCCACGCGAGAAATACAAAATAGAATATACAAAAATAATTTATTCTAGTTATTTCCTCAATATGGAGCCGGGCTGCTCCGCGCGTTTTGCAAACAATTTCTTATGGTCTAAGAGCCGGTGGAAGATCGACCTTCACCGACCTGATAACCAGATGAGACATATTTTTTATTAAATATAATTTATAAACAAATATGCCTATAATTACTTGCCTATCTGAAAGTGCTCATGGCTATTTTTAAATAAATTAACTTTAATTGATTTTTTTTCATCACTTTCATTCTTTTGATAACCAAATGAATTTTATTTCACTGTTAGTTTTTAACACACAGAATATGCCTCAGTAGGCTTGCCTACTCATTTTTGTGTATAGCTACCAAAGCCGATGTAAACAGGTAAGTCAATATAGGTGACACCATCGTTCTGCTAACGTATCGAAAGTTATATCAAATTTTAGATTATTTTATTACAAAATCAGTCATATAGACTTGCCTGCAAAAAATCATACTTAAAACACTGTTGCCCAGCTAAAAATAGCCATGAGCACTTTCAGATAGGCAAGTAATTATAGGCATATTTGTTTATAAATTATATTCGATAAAAAATAGGTCTCATCTGGTTATCAGATCGGTGAAGGTCGATCTTCCACGGTCTCCTCTACCATTATACATTTGCAATTTTCGATATACGTAGGAAATTACTTAACGAATTTAAATTAATGACGATCTTACATAAATTATCATTATTATGAATACTGTGTATTCTTCATAATGTTATGTCTGTCTGTTTGTCTCCTGATCCCATCACGAGAAAACTACTGGACCCATTTTGATGGATTGATGATGGCTGGGTATCCGGATCAAGATAGAGGTACTTTTATTGTAAGAAAATATTTTATTTCTAAAAAATCTATACTAACCGTTAAAACGTATCTAGGAATAAGCCAAGCGGAGAGCGTGGCTTAACTAATAAAAAACGTGTATATTAAGAAGGTTTGACGTACTTTCCAAGGCACGGGAGTGAAACACTGCCAACCTCCTAACTCCGGGGAATTAGTGAGACTTATTAAACAGAAAGACTCAATAACGAAACTTAGTCCGACTCGGGACTCGAACTCAAAAATCTGGGTGTACAGCCGTACTCCTTTGTCACTGCAACACCGATGTAGTTGAATATATATTAGCCACTATACAAACGAGGTATTAAAGAGATTATTACAAAGTTAAGGAATTTAATTTGACATCGCTCTACATTGTACTGGATCACAAAATTAGACTGTAACCTAAAATCAAAGTGAACGAAAATTCAAACATGACACATTTAAGTCAAAGTAAAAAAGATCAAAGCCCGTTTCATCGGAAAGAGTACCGAGCTGTTTAAAAGGCGGTCGAATGCTTGTTTTATAGGTTTGTCTTCCACAACGTTAACATTAGATCTCTATGTACCTTTGTATATTTTACGAGTAAATTTGGTAACGCACAAGTATATCTAGTAATAAATTCAATTCCTATGATATTCATTAAGCATTAGCTTGTTATGTCATGGTAAAAATAATAAAAATATGTACCTAGCTATATTTCTTAAAATTCGCTTAAATAAATAATTCTGAATTGATCTGTGATTTATTAATGAAGTGGAAAATTTATATTTTAGGTAAAATCCCGTAGCATCTTCGTTCAAAATGAAATAATATTTAGTATCGAAAACTTTTACAATATTAGCCATGTTTGAAAAATTTACCCTTGGCTACGGGTTGTTTGTTTTTAAATTAGTGCTGCGTGTTCATATTTCAAAGGTCTTTAGAATGTTGCCAAATATGACCGCTGGAATTTGTTTTGCTTTTGCACGATGATGTACTCCAAATATTTTAGGTTACTGACACAAAATAAGTCAGTGAATAGCCCAAATTAATGTGGTCTAAATTTTGTATGACACAAGATATTATATTGGCTGTAAACATAACACTGAATGGAGGACGATCCTAATATCAAAGCACATAACTCGGTTACCTACCTCGCAATAAAATTTTAAAGTACCTGTACCAATGAAATATTACGCCCAATGAGGAACATTTGGCAATGACTTGTATTTTAGTATTAGTATTGGCTTTATTTAAAATATAAAATCTTTTATTTTACTATTTTGTAATACTTATTACAAATTATAAGGTAATTTGTATTATTTTTTTCGTAAAGTTTTTCACTTTTCTTCTCTTTTTCACTAGGTTTTAGCAAAATACTGTTTTATTCTATTCATAATATGTGTACGCTTCTAGTAGACTTTCAGTGTTACGCGTAAAAAAAGTTGTAAAACACTTTTACCATTTTTCAAGCCGCCTACATTTGTTTGATTATGAATTGCTATTTATTTTTTATTATTATACTTAAGATAAGGTTATTATATTTAAGGTCAGAAAACCTAGCAAGCAATTTAGAACTGTTTATTTTTCTAAATAGTTGTACCTATGGCCCAACACAAACGAACTGTCTTTAACAGATATAAATATGTGAGTCTGGAATTTTGGAGGGTTTTTTAGCTACTAAATAAAAGAGAGAACATCGATTATGCAAAATGCAAATAGAAATTATGTTTAACTATAAACAAAGTCCTGGATTGGCTTTGTGAAATTGCTATTCTGACTTCTAAGCAACAATGCTGCGGCCTTTATAAATTGCTGCCTAAATCTTCGAAGGGTAGCAAATAAAATATATGTCTTGCGATTCAGTGATAAAAATGAATAAAGTAGTTCACTATCAGAACTTCTGAAGGTACCTGTAATGAATAAACCACTTAAGCTAAGTAACGGGAGTAGGCTGCGAGTAGTACTATTATCAATGAATATTACATATATACTGTGTTTGCTTGATGCGCTCGGTAATCATACCAAGAATATCAGTCCCTACCCGCTGACTATCCTTTGAATGTGAATAATTGACTGCAATTCCCCATTAAAGTTCGCTTTGTATGTTACAAGTGAGTGTAGACTGATTGAACTGTTAATCTAGATCCATTATTATTTTGACATTTGACAATTCAAACTGGGCTTTTTCATTTTTTACTTTCATTATATAATATTATTATTACCCCTGAAATCGTCCACATTCTAAATAATAGAAGCAAAACTCATTTACATATTAGTATACATACACACATATAAATTTTTTGCTTCATAAGTAATACTCGTACATAAATAAGGAAAAAATATTTGTTCGTTTGTGTATTGTATAAACCTGTGTAATAACTAACTTCTCTTTAAATATATTCTATATAGTTACTACTATCTTGTTGAATGAAGCAAGGATAAGCCGTTACTACGAGTATAATATGCATATAAAGACTAGACTCTCCCACAAGAGATTTAGTGTTATGGTTCGCACCCATTTTTTTGTATGATTATTGATTAGCTAGGCAACGTTGCTTCGGGTTCGTCTCTAGGTGTGTTATAACGGTTGGTATTGAATAGATAGTCAATCCGTTGTTCTGAGGAAATAAAAATACATCCCACGGCAACTGTAAGTATTCATGACTAGCAAGTACCCCGTTTAGTATAAGTTTTTTACAAACTTTAAATTTTTCTTTACTAAAACCTTGTAACATACAAAAAAATACCCGAATCGTCGAGCCTATCTCGAGTTTTGCGCTTAGCAACATTCATTTTTAAATATAGATAAAACCTAATCTATATTACATTCCAAGACTATAATCTATCTCTGAGCCTATACCCAGACCCTGTTCTGCCGTTCTATCGATCGAGTACCAAACAACCATCAATCCAAACTTTTGCATTTATTACCGAAATAAGTGCCTTAGCCTACGGAAGTGTTGTTTCACTAATCAGCGTCAAAACGCACTAACAACAATATTGAAGCTATTAGACTACATCCGCACAGACAGGCGGCTTGCATAGCGCCTAGAGCCTAACGAGTTACGAGTGACTTAGCCAGTAGCTTAGTAAAACGAACATTATAGAATGTACACAACCGGCCGCACTGCGCGCTTAGCGCCTAGCTAGTTGCTAAGCGTGTATCTAAGGAAACAAACATGTTGGTTTTGATACTAGGCGCGAGATATTTTATTGAAGAAATAATGGATGAAATATTAATTGCATCAATTTTTAAGAGAGAACCTTTGTGGAATCTGGCAACTGAACTACATAAAAATGCAATTATTTTAAAAAAAACTATGGGAAGAGATATCAGTCGAAGTAAAAAAGATCGTAAGTACTAAAAAGTTGTTTATTTATATCATGAACCATAACCTTGACCTATATACCATGTTGCCAGAGCACAATCCATTAGGCTCTAGTCGCTAAGCAAGCCGCCTGTCTGTGCGGACGTAGCCTTAAAGATGACAACGTTTCAAACAAACTTTCATCTCCCTACTTTACAAAAAATCCTTTCCTCTCTAAATTTTAAAGTTTACTAAGTCAGTGATAAGAAATTGAATGAAAAATGAAATGCATAGGTATTGCAAGCGTACCTTAGGTAATACACGTTGTAGATTTTTCTGTAGGCCTTTTCAAGACCTACAATTTTCTTGTACATCGTTTTAATAAATGTCTTGAAGTTAAGCGAGCGTTAGAAGTTATTTTTAATGACGACTTGCTAGAACAAATTTTTGTGTTTTCCCGAGAAAATTAAAAATAATCGTCGTAGAAGGTTGTCATAAATAACCCGAGTTCATAATAACTTAGCTTTTGACAAAAAATAACGGAAAGTGGAAGCTCACACTTAAACAGACAAACGATTGTTTGACGTCAGTCTATAAAATATAGATCTATAGAATATACACAACATATACAGCCATTGTTTTTTTAATTGTTAACTGTTTTATTATAATAATAGAAATATTGTATACGTACATGCATACATAAATACATACATATATGAATATTTTATAACTATATTTCAGGAAAACACTAAAGTATTAAAGTAAATAAAAGTTTTATACATAGGCCAGCATCTGCAAAATGGCGTCCTCGCGAGTTAAGTAGTCAACAGCGAGACTTTCACAGATGGGTTCAACTCAACGGACAAAGTAGACCCTAATTAACAAAAATAATATAAACAAATTATTTAAAACACTCTTTCCTCCTATTTTTTTAATTATCGTTATCCCCAACCGTCAATATTAAGTCACAAGTTTCCTTTACCATTTCTTTACAATATTCTAAGATAACAAGGTTGACCACGTCATGCTTGCTCAGTCTTCAGTGTCTAGTATTTGCTATGACAGCGGTCGTGGGTTCGAGTCCCGCTGGGGCATTGTTTTGTGTGATGAGCATGAATTATTATACTCCAGTCAGTCTAGGGTGATCAAATTTGTTATATTTTATATAATTATTCCTCGTATCGTGGAACAAGATGGCACTGTGTGTTAATGTGTTATCAATTATGATATTATTTATTTTTCTTACAATTTTTAATTATTTTAGTATTTAATTTACAATATTTAATAAAAAACTCTGTACTATACTATAGCGGGAACTATGTAAATTGAGATTGAGATCTTTTGACAGTGTACTAATATCTGACGTGTTAAAGCTATGCAAAGGCTTTGGAGTAAGCCCACTAAGATTAGGTCTAACTGATTGGACTTAGGTATCTAAACCAATCCATTACACACATGTTAGACGTACGGTAGATTATCTATATAGATAAATAAAATTAAAGCGCCTGTTCTGTTTGTATCTTAAATATAGATTTTTTATTAAAAACAACAAAACTCAATTTATTGACACTTTTGACTGCTTGTCCGTTTGTTGCTGCTAATTTCTGAGACGTCTGCACATATTTTGACAGGACCCTCACTGATAGATATCTGATGGTATTAGAAGTAACTTAGACTACGTAGAAAAATAATTAGTTTCGCTCAAAAAAAAATAATTGAAACGTATCTAAAGACGACTCAGAGCAAAACTAGAGGGTAAATCGCTTGTACTAAAATATTAATATTTTTTAATTATTTCGTATTTAAAACATACTTTACCTTTACACCTTTTATTGATAAAACTCTTTATAACCAAAATTTCAGGCATGTTGATTAAGCATTCATCCATTATGTACTCTCAATTATGGTATTTACAGGTTCACGATATGACATTCATACGAAATCAATTTTCAATTCAAATGAATTCCAAATTGGTGTCCGTTTAATTAACTCGTTCAATTTAAAAGCTGGCTTTAAAGGAAATCCTGATAATCTCAGTATAAGATAATTAAAATGAAATAGCCAATGTATACCCTACAGGCTACAGTACACACCACTACAGTAATACTATACCAAACTAGTAATTGATTAAAAATAATTGTTACACTTATTTTGATCACTTTTATAATTGTGAAGGTTTTTGTATGTGTAATGTGCATGTTTGTTTTTTTTTACTTATTTGTGCTAAAACGGCAGTAATTGTATGAAAGCTTATCCAGACAGATAGCTATATGAAATTGGGTATTTTTCTTGGGTCTCCAGGATAACATGAGAACGTTAGAGATAGTTAAGTAGCTACTAATAAAAAGGCACATAAATAATACAAAGTCTAAATACAGTATAAAACACTTCATTATTACGGTTTCGTCCTTGACACTAGGTGTATGGTATGTACTTTGACAAAACACGAGGTCTGGGTTTGATTCTCGAGTTGGAATAAATGTAACTTCCCAGTAAAGCCTAAAGTTAGAAAGCTAGCGATGTTATAACCCTGTGTCATGGGAGGGTGCGTAGCCGTTGATTCTGCGCTTCGATCTGACACCGGTCTTGTTGAGATGAACCCGAGTGACAGGTAGGTATATAGGATACATTGAAGGAATCTCAAATGAAATGAGATTGGCCGTCGTGCATTGTCTCTCGGTCAACTACTTCACAACTGTATAATATATAAATAAAATTTATTAATTATATTAAAATACTGCGAGAATCGCAATAATTCAAACAAATTATTGTACACTTATATAAGAACTAATAAGTTCTTATCTTCTATATCTTAAGCATAGTAGAAAAAGTTTCTATAGTTCAAAAGGTTGATATGTTGTACCATCGATATACAGAAGCTAAAAACACAATCAGTAAGTAAAGTTAAACAAAGACATAAAAAAATGGTACGGGTAGCTAAGGCTAGGCGCGCGATGTAAAGACTAAACCTATATACCTACTCAGATATTTAAACGTCCCACTTATGACCACGCGCCCAAGTTCAATAAGAGGAGAGTCTTGCCATAGTCGCTCACGCTGTGTTGCTTTGGGGACTTCAAATGTCTTTAAAAATTTCAAATAAGGTTTCCTTTAAAATTTCAAAAGAACGGCCGTTCGAGCCTATATTACGTACTAAAATTTCATTTAAGTTATAAATTAAGTTAACTAAGAATAGAGTGTTTGAATAAATCTATTAGAATAAAGTACATTTGATTTGATTGGATTTTAATGAGGTGTCAGAAACTTCTGTCGAACTATCTTGTAAAGCTTTACAAGATAGTTCGACAGAAGTTTGCGGCGGATGCGCTCGCCGTAATGTATCCGTTTTGGGTTAGTGGGCACTAGGCGCACAGGGGATAAGAGCGGGTCGCACAGATCAGGCGTATACGAAACTCAGGTCCAGCGTCTGAGTACCTAGTGGGCTAGGCGAAGCGACCGGATAAGCTGTAATTGAAAACAAATTAAAAGTGCAAAATATAATCCCAATTAATACATATACCCATATACATATCTACTTAAAAAATTAGTCAAGTGAGTGTTTTAGAGTTATCTTAATAAATATAATATTTTAACAATTATAATATAATATAATATTTTAATTGGTATACAATAATGTAGAAAAATTTATATTTTATTTTATAACCACATACCTACTTAAAGAACGGATTAAAGTATGTACCATGCAGATAAAGTTGGGTAGAAGATGCGGAAGGCGTCTATTGCTAAAAGCAATATGTTAACCCGAATTGCCTATCAAGTTTTATTTACAACTAGCGACTCACCCTCGCTTGGCACGGGTTCGTCCATAGATTTGGCACGATCGTAGCCGCGGGTTCCGCTAGTTAAATATTTTTTTCTAAAATAATAGAAGCCTAAGTTACTCCTAATAACAGTAACTATCTGCGAGTGAAAGTCCCGTCAAAATTGGTTCAGCCGTTTAAGAGTTTAGTCGGATCAAACAGACAGATAGACATAGACGAAACTTTAAGCTGTTAATTTGAAATTAAAAACATGTACTTCAATTTTACCTACTGATATCGATTCATTTAGAATACGTTGAAAATATTTTACTCTTCATATCTCGTCTTTGCTTAAACATTTTAATTATTAATTAATTATTATGAAGCCCAGTGGTAACGCGCTTTCTTAGATAACCGAGTGATGTGTGTTCAAATGCGGGTCTCGCACCTCTGACATTTTCATGTGCGAATCATTTTTAACATGATTAATTATCATTTGTTTTACGACGAAAGAAAACATAGTGAGGAAACCTGCATATCTGAGAGGACCTAGTTCTCGGAAGACATGTGAAGTCCGGCAACCCGCACTATCTCAGCGTGGTGGACTATGGCCTGATCCCCCTCATATTAAAGGAAGGACCGTGCCCAGCAGTGGGATGTTAAAAAGCGTTGAATACAATACTTTAATTAATTGTACATTAAAACAGATTTATTTCCAAAATAGTATAATTCTCTTAATGTTTTTATAATAATGTAGCAACTTTTGTTTTCCTGAAGTAATCTATGACGTAATATAATCTTCTTCACACGTGCTTGTTATTTTGTTCTTCAGTTCAATATGACATAGTATAGGTGCTTAGGATCATTTAGATCATTCCAATATGTTCAATGATTCAGATTCTCAGAAAACTGTAGAGACCTTAATGACGTAACATTGTAAAAATCTAGCCTATGTTACTCATAGATAATGTAGGTTTCTAATAGCAAAACAATTTTTGAAATTGGTCCAGTAGTTTTTGAGTTTATTCATTACATACAAAAATACAAATCTTACCGCTCTCATAATATTAGTATAATAGATAGATACCACAATTGCCATAATAATATATTCAGCAAGACATACTAAATATTTGTTTAAATAAATTTGTATCCGACCCTTTGTCAGAGTGTGAAAAAGCTTGCGGACTTTCCATTCTACTCACGTACCATTTACTGTTTGCGCACTTACTCAACCTAACCTTACGCTTGCCTTTAATCGTTCCGCTTGGTAATGTCACAGTAAAAGGTACCAGGATAGAATGACGTCTTTGATTTCATTGCAAATGCCGAGAATAAAAACAATATTATAGAAAAACCTGAAGTTTTTTCGATATGTTACACTTTTATAATGTTTTAGGACTTAGGAGCGCGATGAGTCATCGTGCACCACCGGCACCAAGCTGCAGCTGCTCGTTGAAACGTAAAGCCTGATCAAAAATATCAGCCACATTATTTCAGGTTCGTTTCAGTTCCTCTTCTTTAAAAACTTCTTTTTAAGTCTCACTACTGGCTAAGAAAAGTAAACTGGTACATACAAAAGGATCATTAATATTTTTACATCACACAGTACAGGTAGAAGTAGTTGGCTGCTATTTTTAAATAAATTGTGGGTTTAAAATTTATTATTCTTGTAATAACCAAACGAAGCTAACAAAATCACTTCCGATCATGTGGCTCATCGTTATTTTTAGCCTGCGAAATATTTTTAGATCATTCAATGAACCTAATTATAATATTATACTTACCTATATTTTAAGGTGTATTAAAATATAAAAAATGTGTATTCATTGCATTTGTAAATAAATCTTATTTGTTACTTTATATAATACTAGCAAATTAACCTACTCGGATTTGTCCCTAGATACTCGTACGTTTCAACGATTAGTGTTGTTAATAAGTATAGTTTTGTTCGAAATTAGATATTTTTCCGCTGTAAAAAGTATCCTACATATTGATCCAGATAACCAGTTAACATCAAAATCTATCGAGTGGTTTTCTCGTAATGTGGTCGCAGACGGACACGCAGACAAACATTCTAAAAGATTCTGCCTCTGTATATGATATAGGCTAATTTCGATAAGATTTTCTTAAAAGAGATCTAATGTATAAATTCGACTTAGTTTAAAATTTATTATACGTAGGTATAGATAGTTGCACCATAACGATGACGATGTAGATTAAACAATATCAATAAATTATCCTTCAATAAATGAAGAATTAATCAAATCAAAATATTTTATTCAGCATAAAAATTGTTACAATTTCTTACTGAACGTCATGAGTCTACCACCTAATGGATATTAAACAGTCAATAAGCAAAATTATTAACTTTGTTCTTCTTCGACTATTCTGACCATTAAACTGTGTTTTTCTTAACTACGTAATAACTTATACAAATATATTTTCAAAACAACCGCATATTGATCATAAATAGGACGTATTCATTCAGCAATATCCAACCGAAGAGACGGAATGAAGTTCCATAGATAGCCAGTAACAGAGTCTAATGGAATCGATTTGATTAAATCTGCTCTGACTTCTAGCGAGCTATTTAGTGAGATTGCCTCAAGTTTTTCCGTTGAACAATGTCGTTTCTTAAAGTAAATTTTGCTTTCTTTAAAAAGTTATATAATTATTTTACTAAAAATATGTGGAACACAACCTGAAATACAACTTTATGCTTGAAATGAATTGAATGACAAAAGCAAAATGTTTATTTTATTAGTCTCGACGCGTTTCGTCTGATTCAAAATAATAAAAAATTTCAAGTGTAATTAAATTTACTTCTATTTTAATATTATGATAGTAGTAGTTTGTTAGAATGCTATTTTGGGATTTGGAATGCTGTATTTAATTTTACTCTCGATTTTGTTTTGCTTATTTTTCTTAAATACTTTATGAGTGACTTTCTAATAAAC
The DNA here is from genome assembly GCA_905231865.2 of Boloria selene. NCBI lineage: Eukaryota > Metazoa > Arthropoda > Insecta > Lepidoptera > Nymphalidae > Boloria > Boloria selene. The sequence continues at coordinate 8,090,250 of HG993131.1, forward strand.
TTACCCTCAATTTGTTATTTAGTTCTCTCTCTCTCTTAACTTATCCAAAGTAGGATTCTTCAGTCTACTGTTGATAACTTACAGAATTTCTACACGAGCAATGTTTACAGAAATATGGTATCAGAAACACTACGGTAAAGTTGGTTACAGTCAAGTTGAAAACTCTAAGGAATACCAGCCTAAATCATGTTGAGAAGACGTGACAAGGAAAATAAATAAATTTAAAACTTTCATGATTTTATGTATTATGATACCAATTTATGATCCAACTTATACATTCCGGGATCTTAATTTCATTGAAATATTTTCGTATAAAAAGGTTGTTAAAAGTATGAAGAAGTAAGTTTTGCTTATCTATTTTGTACTACTTCGTTTTATTTTAACTTCTCTATTGGGTTGACTCAGTAGCGTCCGGCAAAAAACGCTATTGTTAGTATATGTCAAAAACCTCTTCACACCATTGAAATAATTTTGATTCAATGGACATATTATATACTAGCCTTTTTCGCGGCTCCGCTCGCGTTCTAAAGACTGAAAACCAAAAGAAATATTTTTCTCCCGTTTTTGCAACATTTTTATTGATGCTCTACTCCTATTGGTCGTAGCGTGATGTTATATAGCTTATAGCCTTCCTCGATAAACGAACTATCCATCACAAAACAAAAATTTTCAATTCAGACCAGTAGTTACTGAGATTACCGCGTTCAACCAACCAAACAAACAACCAAACAAAGAAACAAAGAAACAAACAAACAAACAAACACACAAACAAACAAACAGACAACCAAAGAAACAAACAAACAAACAAACAAACAAACAAACAAACAAACAAACAAACAAACAAACAAACTCTCCAGCTTTATGATGAACAATTATTGAATAATCTTATTGTGTATGTAATTAAGTAACTTAAACTTAGTAATATGTTGTTTGCAATGATTTTTATGTCGACAAGCTATAATGAAGCAGAATCTAGCTTCTATAAGTTTCATGATACACAAACTTAGTAACTTCTTATAATAATTGGGGTTGTGAAAAATGTGAGCGCAGATTTTAATTATGAATCTTAATTATCTCTGGACACGGTACACAAACAGCAACGGTATAGAGGTACAGTGATTGAGTGAGTTTTCAATGTTTTTATAATTTGCGTTTTTGGCCTGGAATTTCGTACTACTGCATTACCATGTTGACCACATACGCTGTGGTGGTCGACGAGTAGAATAGCAATATTATTCCTTTAATTATTAATTTATTAGACTGATACTTAAGCCGCTGTCAAATTCCAGCACAGACTTTATTTAAAATATTTTTTCAATGAACTAATCGTAACAGAACAGAGAGATACTACTAATTAGTTAAATAATTAATTAATTAATTGTAAATAAACGATAATATGTATTTCTAGTTAAAAAAAATCTCGATCGTATAATAAATGGCTTTTCAAAGATTAAAAGATGAGGAAATAATTAAATTAAACCTAAGAATAGAATAATGTATATTTTTAGTTATTCAGATTGAAGAAAAGTATAAAATAATAAAATAATGTGTTTTGTAGCATATTTTTAAATACCTAAATTTTCAGTCTAATATTAATATTAATTTTCTAAAGTATGTCATAATTTACATATGTACTTAGGTAGGTTTATTTACTTTAGTAGAAAGTAAATAGTACAACATACATAACACATAATATAGTGCCTATGTATTATGTAATTATTTAACAGTAGGTATCTGGGATGAAAATTTCAATATTCAAATAACCAATCCATTTTGCTCGTGTTGTCAGCTTTTACCGTATTCAAAAATGAATTGTCTACTTTTTTTACATAGCACAATACAATCCAGTTAGAAAATGGAAATGTACACAATACTTTTGTGACTTAATTACTTTTTCCCACTGTCATAGGTACCTTTTATAATAGAATGGCTTTATAAAAATGAGTTATTGTATACAAATAAATATACATAGGAATTGTGTCAATATCATTTATTGTGTATTCGTCAGCCTGATCTAAGAGTTTTTCGGATCGGAGCAGAAACTTGGTAGCGGCGTGCCTCTCTTTGGAGTTTGAGATATATTGTTAAAACATAACTCGCAAATACATAAAAGTAATTTCTTGGGATCGCGAGAATAAAAACTCTTAAATAAAGGAGATTGAAAGGAGATAAAATTTCTGAAGGCGGTTTCGACTGTTTTGTGTTATTGGTATTCGATTTTAATCCTTATAAATGTTTTTTAAATACTTACTTTCTGCCACGTGGAAGACGTCAGTTTCGTCGTAGTTTAATAAAAATCCCAATTACGGTTAGTTATTAATCCCTTATTTTTTTTCTTTCACTACATGGATGATCCAAGGGTAGCAAGGATGGCTGCCGATCCTGAGATCTTGATTTCGCGTTCTGAGTTGGGTTTTTGACTCGAGTGCGCCCTAGTGGCTACTACTTTTGCAACTTGGTAGAAAACCATGAACTTTTCTTTATAAATATATCATAAATATATATATTGTTAAATAATCAGTTATATCTTTTATTACTAACAGCATCCCATATTCTTTACATGCGTTCTTTTCAAACTAACCTGCCTAGGCCCTAGCCCACTACTCAGCGTCAGTGAGTGACAAACATACCCGCATACAAACTTAAGCTTACGCATTTATTACTAAAGTACGATAACATTGTATAATAATATAAACTAACTAAATAATGATGACATATTATATATACCAAATGCCAAATGGAGTAAATATTAAAAACTTTTAAGTTAGTATTTTTGTTTTTATACTCGTATTTCCATCAATCAGCCTTCTCTTTGGAAACTAAGGCTACGGAAATCGTAGTATTGGGTATGGGCTGAGTCGTATAGACGCCGACGAATAAATAAATTGGTGGCAGAATTGGCAAGGCTTCTTGGAAATGATCCCAATTCCCGAATGAGCTCGCATCTTTTACTGCCTGGTATCTCATTAGGGATATCTAAGACGAGCATTCTATATACTGTTTTAAAGACCTAAACGTATACATAGTTACTGTTATGAAAACGTATTATTTTCATAGCTGCGTCATTTTTTTATGGGACAAATGGGGCGAACGGGCAGGAAGCTAACCTGGTGAAAAGTGACCACCGCCCATGGACATTTGTAACTGCAGGGCTTGCAAATGCGTTGTCGGCCTTGTGTTGAAGGTAACTAGTATAGAATATAAATATAATTTATAAATACGTATAGAATGCTGAAAATATATAAATGAGGTGTACAGTCATATCCATAACGTATAGCGTATTTTAAATTTTAATAGCAAATAAAAAGGAACTTTTTGGGGTGTTTGATTACAGCTATTGCAAAGCCAGAATTAGAATAAAGACGCAAGTAAATTTTTTCGTCATAAATACACTTTTGGTATTATTCTCAAATTTTGTTATAGATTATTAATTTTAATAAGCTTTTCAACTCCATAAAGACTCTGTTAGAGCACGTATTTATACGTATAATTGTTACATACGAGTATAATAAAAAATAAACAATTTCCATTGTTAATTAGTAAAGCGTAAATAATATTTTTAGTTTCGTTCAGTTTATCCAGTTAAAACACGTTTCTGGCAAACAATTAAAACAATGTTACTTTGTTTTTGTTGTTTCAGAATATATGTAGAAGTTTTGAAAGTCATTTGGCTTCTATTTTAATAATAAAATTAGTGACTCACGCGAGCGATGCCGCGGGTTCCGTTAGTTATACATATAAACCTTCCTCTTGAATCACTCTATCTATTAAAAACACCATATCAAAATTCGTTGCGTAGTCTTAAAGGTCTAAGGGATCATACATAGGGACAGACAGACAGCGGGAAGCGATTTTGTTTTATATTATATAGTGACTAGCGGCTCACCCTCGCTTTGCATAAGTTTTCCTCGGTTTATTTCGTAGCTATTCAACTAATTTAGATTTATATTAAAAATGTGTCAGATAGACAGAGCGACAAAAATTTTAAAAATCGTGTTTCTTAATAGAAGTTGTTTTTTGCGCAGACTGGTAGTCATTTATTTTACGGATTTAACCAGTACTCCCATTTATCGCTAAACGCTCGTAAAAACATAGCTTCTTAACAATCAGGAACCGCTATGTAGGTACTCAGCCTCAGTGCTCGAGAGCGCGACAGTGCGCTGCTTACTACTTTCCCTGCAGGATAAAGAACAGACAGATTTTTTATTTAATTAGAAACATTCAATTTAATTAATAAAAAAATACTGTTACAGGTCCTTAATACTTTTAACAAAATAATATAATAAAGAGTTTTAGAATGAATGCTGAAAGCTTTTCAAACAATGGTATAAATAGCTTTGAAAACTGTTAACAAAACAAAACAATGTTTATTGACTTGGAACAAAAGTATTGTAGTCAGTCTACAGACAGTCAACTAATTGAAAAGCTCTCTTCAAATAGTGTAAAGTTGGAATTAAAAAATTCATTTACTAATATTCGATGTTTTTATTTTTTCATATCCTAATCGGAAAAAGAAACAAAAAAGAGATTAACAACTACACCCCTGCTAATTCATACCATGGCTTTTTAATATTATTTCTTAACAACTCTAGATATTATGTGAAAGCTTATATAAATCAACCCTCGCTCCGCTCGGATTCATCCCAAGGTACTACAGCAAGATACTGCTTTTTCTTGCAGTGAAAAGTGTTCAATCTTTATGTTGACAGTCAAGTATACCATCATACCAAACATAAAAATCACTCTAGAATGTGGGTTTCTGGTGATGCGGTCACGGACGGACCGACAGAAATACCGATAGACGAACAAAAATTCTACAAACTTCTATCCATAATAGGTAATAACTATTTCAATTAGGTTTTTAAAAATATATTTAATATAGATTTGACTAAGTTCGAATTTTATTATTTGTAATTAGTACAGATTTATAATCTCTTCATCGACTAGTTTGCGTAACTGAACAATAAATCAATCTCATTTTGAAATCGCTAGCCTACAGGATTGTGGTCGTGTCTACAGGAAAGTGATAGACAGCTGGGGAGATTAATTATCAAACTTCGCGTGAAGTAAATGAGCTACGTTCCTCAGACTTCCAATTAATATTTGACACGTTTATAATTTTAAACTTTCCCTACACGTGGACCACGAAATCAAAACTTTGACTCCTTATTAAAAATTATAATATTAAAAATCAGTGTTCAATTTTAATTAATTTAAGCTGAACATTGACTTGTTTACTATTAGAATATATTAAGATAAGAAGATATTATACGAGTATTGCTACATATTATGTAGAAAATAGTAAACAGCGACATATGGATACTTAGATATTTACAGAAAAAATATATTTTACTAATTTATTCAATTTTCTAATATCTAGTAATTAAGGTAAATTTTTCAAAATCTTTTTTTAAAGACTGCAGCTCTGTCGCATCAAGGATGTTAGATTTAATAGTGTGTTGTTTTACTTCGATAGTTTATAGCTATTATAAAATTCGAATATTACTTAATATTTTCACAATATTAGCATACTGTATTGATCAGAAAAGTACAGCCGTGTTTCATACAATTTCATAAATATACTCGCGGCTTTGCTTGCGTTGATACTATAAAACTACTACTCTTCTCTACTTCTACTCTTTGGTGTTATCTTATACCTGTGTAATAATTTGATGGCTGTGATGGTTTCTCAAATATGTGAGTATTTTTGTCTCCTATATATAAAGGATTTTACCACCGAATATTGTGTTGCAGACTCAAAAATATCCATAGTTTTATATTCACAAAACAAATAAACGTAATTTTAGTGATCGTTAGTAATTACTTAAAATATTTTAAATATTATAATGTATATTTAAAAAAAAATAACATTTTTTCACTCAAGCTTTCCAAAGTCAACACCTACCTTTGACTTCAGGCGATAGGTTCTAGGTTTCGTCAGAATCTATCAATGGTATTCAATGACTGAATACGATTTTTCCCCGAGCACATCCAGCAAACACAGTTGCCGTGGTGGTTTCGTCCGTAACATCTAAGGTGGCTTATTTAATACAGACGTGTCTACTGTACCTTCGTGGAGAGTTTATGAGAAAAGAGGCGTATTGGATTAACATTGTTAAGAAAGTCCACCGGATACTGTACTGGTTCATTAATTTACATCATTGTATCAACAAACTTAAATTCTATTTTTGACTCTTCAAATGCCTTCGTAGGAGCCAGGACATTATTAAGCAGTAGTAGGTACTGTTGTTTTTGGGCAGCAGTCAGTCAGGCCAAGATTTACGTTGGAATTATTAGGATACACTCTAGCTAAACTTTAAGTAGACGTAAAGAGCTCTATTATACGCTTAAAAAAAGTTTATACTGGCTGGTAATGCTGGAATATTGGATTAGATTTAGAAAAGAGAAGTTTTTTTTTACTGTGAGTCGTAGCCTGTTTTCGAAAATGGAAGAAATTGAACTGTGCGTGGTCATTAAGTAACTATGCCTGAAAACATTCACTTCGAGTGAGAGTACTGAAGCAAGAACTAAATTATTTTACAGTTGCAAGTTGGTGTACCGAATTAAAAAGTGTACATATGAGTCCTCCTATTCAAGCTAGTTATAAAATATAAGTCCATGATATTAAAAATGTAGTATATTAATTTTTATTGCTCTTTACAAACCCTTTCCAAATGAAAGTATGCACTTGATGTCCCGATAAATGTGATAAGGATGCACTTGGTGCATTGGTTATTTCTTTTTTACCTTTCTAGTATGATTCTCTTATCAATTAAATTATATTTATAATAGTTAATTTATTAATTTCAATGTTAAGATTGGTTTTATTTACGCTATACTATATTACACCGCATGAGTAACTACCCAGCATTGGTGAAAAAATTAGTGAGTTTCGAGTGATGTAATGTTCTAAATTTTAAAATGTCATCATACATCTTAAACAAAATTTTGGTTCATTATTTTGAATTCCAGGTAAAAGGTCCAGTGAGGAGTTGAGATACTTATTCACACTATTAAAAATAAACCTAATTAAGATGTAAGTTTTAGGAATGGCCTGGTGAGTGGATGGATTTTTTTTTCTCTGTCACGGTTAGATTTTATCCTTGATAAAACGTACAATTCAAGATCAAAATCAAAATATTCTTTATTCAAGTAGACTTTTATAAGCTCTTTTGAATTGTCATTAACTCTGATCTTTTCCTAGATAACTGGGGGCAAAGCTAAAGGTATTCCGCTACTAGCTCATAACAACAAGACTCTGAATACGAAAATTGAGCTGTTCACATTTATAAAAATACTGTTTTATAAGATAGCCTAAAAAAGGCATAAGTCAAAAGGTCAGCGACTCAGAGAGAGGTACACTCGTCTAAGCACGTTAGTATGAATGAACGACCTAGTGAGTTCCCGGTTGAAGCACCTACTCGTATAGAACTTGGCCGTAGCGTATTTCTACAATTTCTAGGAATACTTTTCTTGGTTAGAAATTGGAACATCTATCTTTTTTAAACCACAGTTATTGTTTGTTTAATTTTCAATAAGCGTATTGAATACAATAATTTACGTACCTACCTACAGGTTAAAAACTACTAAACAAATTATGATTCAATTGGGTATGATACCGTATGATGATAGCTCATTTCTGAGATACCTATTCTAATGGCTAAACGTATCTAGGAACAAACCCGAGCGAAGTGAGGGTTTGACGCTTGTATAATGTTCGGAGAGGATTAAATGATGGATTACAAAATACGAACTAAAGTTACAATGCATACGACCCTTGTTCTGTTTAGGACAATCATTAATAAACATAGTTATGTCATTAATACAACTAAGTAAACGTTTTCTGTGAAACAAGTCCATCATTTAGTATTTCGAGGGGGCTTAGACGGGCGATTTTAGCATAAGAAATTGAATTTATATGTTTTTGCGGCAAATTTTCGGCCTTATTTTGGCTCTATGCCACACAATCTCAGACTTTATAGTCTTACTTCAGATAACTTTGTTATTATTTATGTTTTGAAGTTATTTCGAGTTCAAAATACGTTAAACTAACTACAAAGTTTCTTTACTACTAAAGTAAACATAAACTACACTCGCCACACGTCCATTTGCATATTTACCAATGTACCTAATAAAATTATCTTTTCGTAGTTAGGTAATAGGTCCTACATACTCGTGATACATACACTGATGTTAGTGCCATAGTATTCTTTTGTGTTTGAACTTTGAATACATAAACTATACATAATACTATAAAATTATAACTTTACCGAACTGTACATTAAATATTTTAACTTACTGAACTGTGGCTATCAATATATGGAATCTATAGGTTTTAGATTAAAAAATCGACGGACATTTCATATTGTAGGCGTTATCCTTCACCTTTGATAAATCAATTTATAGATATGTAGATTAGAGGTATTTTTTTTAATTAATTAAATATTTCTTTTAATTCACGAGCCTCATTCATTTCATATTATATAGCTGATTTCTACCCTGAAGCACCTGCAGTACCGATGAGCCCTGAAAACGCCCACAAGATTCATAACCACTAACAAATATGTCGGTGTATAATACGGATTTCATAATAATATTTTCTTCAGTATAGCAATATATATAATTACTATAAAATCGTTAAAGGTATTGCACATTAATATAAAAACAGAGTAATATTCGGCGCCTCAGTAGAAACAACAACACCGATAATAACAAAACATTATACCTTAGAGAGGGTAGTGATAGACCATTTTCGAGAACCTGATTCACGTAACTACGCTGGGGATAAACAAATAGAGCCAGTAAATCCACATTAACTAGCGCGTCCAACGCATTTGTACTGATTTAGGCACTTAGTTACTCGGACGACGCTCGCTCTTTTGAACCTAATACTTGTTAAATATTTAAAACGCTTCAATGAAATGGGTCTCGTTAAGAGTGTTGAACCCTTGTTAATATTAAATATACAAAGGAGTATAAGTTTCAATCGATTCTCCTATGAAATATGAAACGCCTTACACTTGAGCATAATTAAGTACTAATGTTAGTGGTGGTAAAACACAATGTTTGTGTCCTAATTCGAAAGACAGTTTAATCTGCGATTAATTATATGGAATTATTAATTCTTATTGGTACACGTAATTAATATGTATTTATGAAAGCTAAAAAGCTTTAGCTGAAAAAATGTTAATAAACAAAATATATATAGTTAATATAATAATTATTTTATTACAGTTTATATTATTACAGTAGTTTATTTAGAAATGTAAAAAAATTGGTTTGATTTCATGGGTAATAGAAACCCGCTTGTTTCACAAATGTTTCATTTCAAAACAAAATTGATGTCTTATTAATCTTCTCTATTAAAAATATACACTTACTACAAAAACACAGCGCTTTATATTTTATTTTAACGTTGAACATTTAGCTCTTAAGTCTATACCCTAGAGATAAACATAGCATTTTTATACTCGGTGTGAACTAATTTTTTAAAAAAGAGGCAATGACTTTTTATTCATCCTGTAATTAGTGCTTAACTTCTGGTTTCTCACAACATTTTAATATTAAAAGCATTAGGTATATAATTATCAAACGATTATAAAATATTAGAAAGCTATATAAAGCTACTGAAAAAAAAGGTTTTAAGAAAAAATTGTTTCGGTAATGTAATGATTAGTTTATCGTTAGTTCTTTAACCGATTTATGGAAATGGTTTAGTAAACCGAAATAATAATGTACTTATATCAGTTATATGTAGGTACTTAAGGAAGGTTGTAATCTTCGCTCTCTGCAATTTCATATTGTGTACATAGTTCTTCTCAGCCTAATTTTCTTAAAAAGGAGTGTATAATTTATGCTTCATTATTTTTATATATAGAAAATGCCATATTTTCCTGGAGAAAAATTTTTTTAGCTAAACAAATTTTTTGAAAATTCGGTCTAGTAGGCTACCTACTTTTTGGGTGAACAATCTGAAGAGTTAGAGAGAAGAAAGTCAAGCGTACAGCTTGTTTCCTATATCGGAAAGGCATTCGCTGCGCTTTGGGTGGAAACGAAAATCTTAAGTATTATTGCATCAACATTGTGTCATAAAATTACTTGTAGATCGATAATAACCTCATAACCTCATATTCTGAAAATAAGACTGGAAAGGAAAGAAAGTGAAACTGAAAAGGACCGAGCGTCTTTCGCTGCAAGTGCAGATTCCAGTTCAAAGCTCAAATAATAGTAGGTACCTACCTACCTTTGATTATTTCTTTTTGCTTATTTTTTTTTAATTACTATAGGTACTATTTAAAATAATCTTTTGTTGTTTTATTAATATGAGAGCATATCACAAAGACTCATGTTTATGAGATGCCTATATTCGGGTTATTTTTTTCCTTTAATAGATAATAGATGTCGTTTATTCGCAAATTGCTTAAATTATACTATACTTGACAAATATCTACAAACTTATGAATGGTAAATATTGTTAAGTTTGTTTATGATGCGACCATTGATTTAGCAATTACCGCGTTACGGCATTGACACTGGAATCTTGAAAATATTCAAGATCGTAGCTAATGTCAGTTCAGTCTTCTATGTGACGCCTACCGAAGTAAACCGAGTGACACGCGACAAAAAATGGGTAAATGCGCAGTAAAAAAGTGCGGTTCTAAATCACAAACACATAATAAATTAAACGGAATTATTTTCCACACTTTAGTTATTGTTTCTCTTTTTACATTGACGTAAAAACGCAATTTAATAAATAAAATGTTAAAATTTATAAAGTAGGTTCAGTGTTACCAGTAAACACTTAGTTTTAGTTTCCACATTTGTGGGAGTTTTTAATTTACGGAATAAGTGGTTTTAAATATTTTTTTTTATAATAAGAACTAACTTTAGAAAAACACAAAGAAGACAAGATATTAAGAGAATTTGCGATACCCCCGGGAGATCATTTATCATCGATACAAGTTGATCATTCCCTTTTATTAATAAATGCCATATTTATAAATACTTAAAAATAAGATAGTAGGTATCCCGGAAGCGAATTATCCATTCAAATTCACATAAAGAGTAAAAAAACACAATTGTATACAAAACTAATATTACATAGCGGAGTATGATTAATAATAAATAAAAAATATTCAAAAGAAAATTGTCTTAATAATTTATTAGTAATAAACGTCTATTAAAAAATACATATTTAAATATACTAAACTTAATTTATTTGTATTAAGTGTTTTTAATGGTTTAAAAAGTAGGTTAATTTTCGTATGGGTAGGCAACCCCCATTCCGTCATTGCAAGTTTATACTTTGGTCTCTCTCTAATCGAAGCGACGGTATTGTACTTGTGACTTGTGTAAGTGAGACAGATATATGTTTACATTACATATTGAGTGGTTTCAAAGCTGCGTCGCAGCGTGTAAAAAGTGGTTACACATTTTTGACAGATTTTATTGAGGTTTACTCCTCTATAATATTATAACTCAATGGATGCGAACCTGTGAGATGGAATATGCATTACTTTCCAACCTTTATTAATAAAAAAATATTAGTGCTGCACTCTATGTATACGGGACGACACTTGCTCTAGTGCTTAGGTTTTCTAGAGAACGCCATCTTATGGACCCACAGGTAGACGCAAATGTCAAATGTGTCACGCTAGCCTGTTTTAAAACAGGTCTATAATATTTTTTTTATAGCAACAAGCTCAATTTCAGTAGTAAGAGATTTGTACGATTTGTGTGACAAGCTTCCAAGCTTCGCGTCAACGCCGAAACAGCGTTGCTGTCGACTAGAGCTGCGCAGTACGCACTGTTTACGCCGCGTTTAAGTGACAATTAAATGGTATTTATGTAATACAAAATAAATTCGAGTAATATGAAGAGGGTTTAGTACGCTTGCATTACGTGGGATAAAAAAGAGACAAAATAAATTCTATCTTATTTGCACAATACCCCAGTCTATCGTCACGCCACGGTTGTAAATGTAAGCTATTGTCACGATAAGCCGACGTACCCCAAATACTCTTGAGACCTTTCTAGACCGTGCCGGTTTGTTTACATTTACACTTTACAGACTGTCACCTGTGGAATGCGTATAGACTATAGATTTATGACCATCAGGCATCATCTGTCGTTAACTTCTGAGTTCTGACTTTTGTGAAATTTACAAATGCTAAAATGAAGTGAACTGCGATTTGCGAATTGCGATGCATCCTATGCGACATGCGCCGATCAATGATGTTAGATGTACTTCGCCTGGTGTAGACACGGCGCGCGTTTATCAATATTTTGATTTGAAAAAATATTAACTAGAATTAAGTTTTTCCGGCCTTTTCCACATGTTCCTCATGAGTCATGGATGAACTTAGATGGTGATTTGTTATTCGTTTTTAATAAGTGTGGTGGTGTGATTGTATATACGGTCGCTCTATTGAGTATCCCGAATGTTCAGGTAAATTATAAGAGCTAATTATATGTACGTATATTCTATGTGTTGTGTGAATGTATTGATTTTATTTATATTTTGCTTATTTGATGTATTACGCTTATTCATTATTTTCAGCGGCCTGTAAATAAGAAATGTTAAATTAAGCAGAGAATTAAATTTAATTAAAAGAAACTTCAAGAACCACATATAAGAAAATTTATTAATATAAAATGCAATATACTACATAACTTGTCCCATGGCAATGGGTTTCACAATACACATTGAAGACACATCATAGAAAGAAAAAGAATGAGTTAATTTATAGTTGTAATGTAAATAGGTATATGATTAGCCAGATAACTATAGTAGATGTCTTATGTATGTACATGTAACCAGTTGGAAGCTTAATAACTTAATAACTAAAATAATTGTGATAGACAAAATTTGATATTCCATAATTTGTTTATGTGTGTAGAGTTATGTGTGTCAATTAGATTTTAAGAATTCAATACAGTATCATGTCACATAAGCTTGAAATTTTTGTTTTCGAGTTATTGTTATGGTAAACATCTTCCATATACATAACATACAAGGCTAATAATAAATAGCACTGATTGTAACATAATTTGATTGAACAAGCTTGCTAAACAGTCTGTCAAGTAACAGGCATAGTTTTTCAAAATATATTACATTTGTAATATAATACTGAACTTTAAGCATCAGTTGATAATTCACATCTACAATGAAAAAGTTTTTAAAAAAATTGTAGAAGACATTCGCATGGCAATTAAATTATTAACAACATAGAAAATGCAAAAAATAAGAGGAATAGGTTCATACTTGAAAAATTATTTCTAAATTTGACATTTGTCATTTTCCTAATAGGTAGACATCAATTTTAAAATGTAGATTAAACAACTAAGTACAAACCTACTGATTTAAGAAGCACTGGAATGTATTTGCATTTTTCTGCATTGTTTCTGCTTATGTTTATGACTTAAATGTTACATATAAGACAAAAGTAAAGCTTTTAATGTTATAATAAAGGTACTTATGTAGTATGTATGCAGCCTGATTCTGTGTATTAATTGTAGAATTGTATATCTTTCTTTCTTCTTCTGATGTTTAGTGAATATTGACCATGTATTACTTATGTTACTAAGCTTTTCAAATAGTGTTTTAAGTATAAATATAACTTAAGTTATAATTATACCTAAACAATACTGGAAGAAATTGTCATAAAAATAATTAATCTAAAGTAAATCTTAGATATTTGTCTAAATAAATTGTACATTTTAATACTGATTACAGAAAATATTTTTGATCAGACTATTGTAGCTAAACAGATAACTTACGCTTATACCATTTTATACATAAAAATGTTTATAAATAGTTTGTTAACCTAAGTATTTTAATGTCCTGTCCAATATAATAGTAGTGTGATGTGCTTCTACCTATCAGTAGGCTCATTCTTTATTTAGAAAAACCTATCTACAGGTTGATTCAGAAATACACAGCCGCAACTTTTGTTTCAAAAATTTGCTATATAAGTTGTATATTTACTTAACCATCAGTACTTACACAATATAACATCCATATTTTCACACATATATTTTTCTACTTGTCTAATTATGTCCAGCGCTCGTGCACAAGTTATTAATAAATATTTATCATATCTAATCACATTTAGACTCACCCTTAAGCACATTTTTATACGACGAATAATCCAATAAACAGTACTATGACACATTACAATAGGTATATAGGTATGCCACTAGGATCCAATAAACTTATGAATCACATTTTTATATATTTGTTACAATTACGACTAAATTACTTTTCTTCCTAAACATTCACACACACTGATATTTTGTAATAAGTATATAATAATAAAAATATTCAAAGACTATGATATAATCAAAACATAAATTGCCAGCGTACAAATTAAAGTGATAATAACTTAAAGCGCTACATTAGACAGTACAATGTAATATACATTTAAATTCGATTTGCATACACTACATTACATTAAACATCAAAGAAGTGGTTAAATTACCTGTTTTATGAGGATTTGGGTAACATTCAGATTTTTTAAAGTTATATAGGATATTAAAGAAGTTAAATATTTACATACATGTATAGGTTTGTTTGTAAATTTGGCAAAATTGTTCCAAGCAGTTGAAAATATTAACACACCTTTCAGTGGAATAAACCTAGTACACGCCCCTCCAATAAAACAATTCAAACACTCAAGCTAAGTAGCGGTGCTTTGGCTTAAAATAATTTCATATATAAATAATAACTATCAGATAAATTGTAAATTTTCTTTCTTTATATAAAACCAACAAAAATGTACACTTATAGTATTGCTTTACCCTTATTGTTCTTAAAAATGAGATAAAATCCACATGTGTAATAAATTCCTTTTAGGAGCCTAATGTATATCTAAGAGAAAGCAGAATTTTAATTACTTTAGTATCGGTTTATTACATTTCTTAATGAATAATAAAATCTTCCAAACATTGTGCTTTTGGCAGTAGCAGCTTATATAGACCAGTTTTCCTTCCATTTCAAGTAAGTAATGGATTTGAAAATCGTTCTATATTACACATGAATCCCTGAGATCGCATTGACATATAAAATCACACTATCAATTCGGGAAGACAATAACATTGGCCCCCGGGATTTTCACGTAACAACGTAATTAACCAAATCTAACGCACAGATTATATAATCAGATGATTTTTTAAAATTAAAAAAATAATCTGTGCATTACTGGTTACCTTTTTGATATTATAATTATGGCAGTAATATTATTTCTGCAGTCGTTGTACTTATAATATTCATTATATCCCAAAAAGGACAGCCGTTGGATAGAAAAATTAAAAATGAAACATTGAAAAATTATGTTTTTCTTTCTGATTATATTTTAACTTTCATGAATTATTCACAATGCACTATTTAAATTACCACAGCCTGGTTATATAATTACGTTATTATGATGTGTGATCGCTAAATTTATGAAATGATTAACAAAATTTTGACAAATATTTCGAAATCGCTTATTTCATTAATTACTAATGTAAACGAAACATATTTTTAAAAATATTTTATATTTATATAACAAATGCAATTTTCATTAAATGCAAATTAATATAATTGTGTTACATTGTTTTAATATAACTACCTACAATTTACTAAGTTGTTTTACGATACAATGGAAATTTTAGTGATTATATTAAGTAACAAACATAGCTGGGCATTAACTCGTTAATCCGTTAATCGTTAATTAACGAACTTAACATTTTGATTAACGATTAACTTTTAAGTTAACCTAGAAAAAAATTAACGGACTCGTTAACTTCCGTTACATTTTTTCAAGTCCGTTAATCATTAATCAAGTACCTACTCTTTACCAAGCACCGCGTCGCGTCGAGTAAAACCAAACCAGGTACCTAAGTAAAGTTTAGTAGGTAAGGTTGTTGGTGCGTGTTCACGTGCAGGGCGCCCGGTAAGCATCTGTGTCCATGTCTGAAATTCATGACACCATGTGGGCCTCCTGGCCCAGTGAAACAGGACGAAAAGCATCCACTTTCGCCAAGCCAGCCTCTGGGTTTCTTAGTTGCTCTCTCCATCGTCGGATCATGGCCTCGTCAGCTAAACGTGTACACTTCGGCGAGTACCTCTGCCTGCGCCTGGAGTACCCAGGGTGAACACCCGCCAGAAGGACACCGTGCGTCATCCCCTTATCGCCTTCACCGCCAGGACCCGCTGCGTACTGCACAATCGGACCCCGTTCGGGACGGAGAGGGCGTCGATCCAAACGGGGGCACCATACAGTGCCATGGACCTTACAATCTCAAAACCGACAAAGAGATTCAATGCCCCGGACATTCGGCAAAAGCCTGCCGAAAGTCGAGACGGCTTCCAGCAGTATCAGGGTGAACTGGGAGAAATGAAAAAGGAACGTCCAGCGTCTGTCCAAAGCCAGAGAGGTGCCTCATGATAGCGAAGTGGCTCTTGTAGAGTCTCAAACGGCTGGATATTGAAGGCGTTGAACTGAGCCTGTCAAAAGCCCGGTCCCGCCTCCTCGAAATGCTGAGAAGCTTTTAAGTTCCAGAACCCAAATCAACAGATTTATAAGCAGATCATTATTGTTGCAATGATATAAAAATACAATGTTAATCACGTGTTAACGGATTAACGATTAACGTTAACTTGCGTTAAATCTTTCGAAATGTAACGCTTTAACGTTTAACGAAGTTAACTTTTTTAAGTAACGGATTAACGATTAACGAGTTAATTATTTGTTTAACGGTGCCCAGCTTTGGTAACAAAACATTAGTATTTGTTCTGTGATGATAAATTGGTTGGATTATATATTATGGAATTCGTTTAAAATTTATCCTTTAATTGACCGGAATGTTTTTGATTTAAGTGCAGTACGTATAATATGTTTAAAAAACCAACAGTAGCGACATCTTTATTCAAGTACTAGTCTGGTAGTGCAGTTGTTTTCAAACTTTCCATGGTGGATGATGGTGCTAGTTACATTAAATGTTCTGTCAAAACTGTTGTAAAATTTTTCGACTGTCGTTAAACTAATTTTATCTAGCATACTATGAATTTCTATAGTAAGACATGATTTATAGCTTTCAGTGATCACAAATCTCTTAGGTACTCTTCATTAGAATATAAATGTATTTAGTATTATAAAGATTTACTAGATTTCAATAATACAATTATTAATATTTAATAATACTTGTAATTAATATTTAATAATCAATATAAATACATTGCCGATCTTGTTTGTTTAAATAATTCCATAAGTACTTTTTTTAATTGGATTCATATTTTTCGTATAGTATTTTGTAGTTTAACTATGAAATGTCGTGTGAATTTAATAAATTGTCTATGTCGGTTCATTTACTCTTCCAAATAGGGTGACCGATATACAACCAAGTACCTACACTAGTTGTGGCTCGGTGACCGGTTTTACTAATGGCAAGGCGATAAAAGATAAAAAATCGCCAAAAATTGCTCATCAGTTTTTTAACCGCGTACTAAGGTGAACAAGGCCACATCCATAACTATGCATACATTTTTTATGTTTGTATGATGTATCACACCATTTTGGAACATGTCTATAAAGTAAATGATTATATCAAGTATAATTAAGAAAAAGCATTTTTTTTTTACTAAGACTCCCTTCCTAGAAGTTTATGCGCCCCTAACAATATTACAATTAATAAATGTTATGTTTATTAATATAATATTGTTATACTTTTCGTTATTGAGAATTTTAGTTTAGAAATAAATGAATATACATATCTATATGTTATAAATATGTTTTCATTAATTTATAGATACACACATGCATATTCCTTTAAGTAAAGTACAATACTATATAATTCCAATAGTAATTAACATTAACGCACACTGACGTCATTTTACAAAAAAAGCTCTTCGATTTTTATCGAATGTATCGCATACTTATCTAAAATTTAACTATCAATGTCACAATGAACTATCAGTTAAAATTTCAATAACTTCAAATTAGGATGTTATTTATTTAATTTATATATAACGAGTTATAAGTTTTTTAGTAAATTATTTTATAAAATATTTATGCACGGAAATTCTAACAATAAAATAATAAACTGTAACTAGACAAATGCTCGTTTTATCAATATTATTATTAGGTAATTCCATAATTTTCTTATGATATGTTGTAACTTAAGAGATCCAAATTCTTAACGTCAAAATTATGTAAGCTCTTACAATAACAACTTATTTTCAAACATTTAATTCGACAAACATCAGCGAATACACCGAACTCTAAACAACGATGCAAACAATATAGATTATAAATTATTCAGATAAGCAGAAACTTCTAAGTTACGGCAGTGAAATTTTGCCCCTTAAATACTTTCGAGTCAACACGCAGCATCCTGAGCTAGGAGAAGATTCAAATATCAACGTTGTTAAACAACTGAAAAGAGCGACTGTGGTTTATAATCAACTTGTAAATTATCTTTGACGATCTTACAGACGTAGCATGCCATCCTCCAAATACCCTTAATTTTATTAATAATTTACCTAAATAAATTGTTTCCTTAAACCTATCTCTAGAGGCTACGTGTGTAAGATCGTGGTATTTAATTATTTCAATAGATCAATTATTTCAATAGAACATTAACACAAAGAACTATCCGTATCCGTACGGCACCAATACCGCCGCGATAGACACGGTCGAACTTAAGCAAACGGAATGAGAGAGTAAAAAGAAAAAAAGCTTAAAAGTAAATATCTCGCAACATATGCATAATCTTAAAAATAAACATTATATAAAATAAACATAAGCCGATTTCTCGAAAGTATCGCTTTTGAACAAATAAAAAAACATAAAAATAATGTGATGCTATGTAAATCTCAACAAAATATATTGTTTTAACAATGTGCGCACCAATAAACGCCGACACACGGGCGGGCGGCACAGAGTAACAGTGCTCACAGCGAGTCTTCCGAGAGGCCGGCGTAACATCAGGTAACGCGACGCACATCCTTCTAAGCATACAACTAACCGCTAATGAAAGGTTGTGCTGGGCGTCGGTGGGAATTTCTGCCGAACATCCCGCGGATCAATAAATAATATGTCACATGTATTCAATCAATTAATGCAGGTCGACGGAAGTCTTGCTCCGCGAACGATGGCACAACTATCGTCGAACAGTCGCTATGCGACCGGCCGACATAAAAAAACCTCTCTGTACACAAAGCTTAGAAAAAATCTTTTACATAATAAACAACGGCAAATATAAATCGTTCTCTTATCGCAACAAAGAACTAAAACGACGGCGGCCGAAACGCTAAAGAGATTTAAAAATTTATCGTCGATTAAAAATAATGATTAAAAATTAACTTTAAAGCATTAGGTCAAATGAGTGTTGACTCGGCTACGTACGTAGCGACGTTTTCTTTGGCTTGCAACTCCAACCACACCCCACTCCATGGGCGCGCGCTTGCACATAGCGGCGAAAAACCGTCTTATACACTGTTTAATTCCGTAAAATCACAACACACAAAACTTATAAACGGAATCGCACAATTTGATAGTTACTAATAGACGCGCGCCCGTCGTGCTGCTATTTAGCGCACGTTGGCAACCTTTAACAGTTTGTTAGAGCGTTTGCTCCGGTTGCCCCTCTTCTTGGGAGCGGGCGGTGGCATCTCGGGTTACGTATGGCGCTTCGCATGCAATGCTAGGTGATCGGAGCGGGAAAAGCAGCGCTCGCAATGACGGCAGCGGAAAGGCTTCGCCCCCGTGTGTTTACGGTAATGTCTAGTCAACTCATCAGATCGTGCAAACCGCCATTCACAGCCTTCCCAAGAACATTTATATGGTTTCTCTCCTGAAATGACAAAATACAAATTTAAAAGTAAATAAATTTATAAATCAAACAAGGTGGACGAAATATGGACAACAATATTAGGAAATAAATGTTCAGCTTTGATATTGGCATTATTTACTATATATGGGAATTGGTTGAATTGAAGTCGTTTCGTCTTGTCTTAGCGTTTCGTCTTAAACATAGATCCCCTTTTAGAGGTCGAGGTCTGTAGCGCAGCATTCTACCCGCGTTGTCTCTATGCAGGTGACGTTGGGATGACATTTGACATTAATATCACTCAATCCTCTGCCACAAGATCTAACCGGTAAAAAGTAAAAAACAAAAATGTTGAACATTATTATGTTATAATCACGCCGAAAGACACAGTTCTTTCCAACGTTGTGGTATATGGCGCTGACGTTACAAGACTAGTCTTAACACAGCTTTCCATCTGTCTGTCTTGTCCCTTTTTAAACGTCCCACCGCTGGACACGGGCCTCCCTTCATACGAGGAGACCATAGTCCACCGCGCTGGCCTAGTGTGTGTTGGCGGGTGCACATGTCTTTTGCAAACCTGTTATTCGCAGAAATGCAGGTTTCCTCATGATCTTTTCTTTCACCGTAAGACAAGTGGTAATCATTATAGGAATGATTCGCACATTAAAATATCAGAGGTGCGAGATCCAGATTTGAACCCGCATCACTCGGTTATCCAAGCGAGCGCGTTGCCGCTGGACTACCACTACCTGCCTTTCTATCTATTTAACTAAAAATCTATCTATAGACTGGTAAACTACATGGCATTCATCCGTCATTAGATGCGAGAAAGGTGTAAAGTTAAGTGAAAACTTTTACTCGCAAAATAATATAACAACTGAACAAACAAAGAAGAAATAGTGAATTTAAGAGTTGTATCCTCTAAGTTCAATGTTCGTAGTTAAAAAAAGGGAGTTATTTTCGATTAAAACTGAAGACAGGCACAATCAAACAAATTGTTCTAACTTTTATTTTTTGTACCGTAATAATTGCTGCAATTTCTATTAATCTAGTAGGTATGGCACCGGCATTGGACAAATGAAACATAAAAACTTCTTCATCCATCGCCCTAACTCACTGTACACTACATAAATGTCCTTATTACTTAACAAAATGTAATTTGATCAATACGAGAAAAATATTTGACGGTCAACATACAAAACTTAGTATTAGAAATATTAGTATCTACCTGTATGTGTCCGTTTGTGTGCCTTGAGATGTGAGCTTTTAGTGTAGACTTTATCGCAAGCTGGGAATTCGCATCTATGCACACGACGCCGGGGGTCAGTGGCATGTGCGTGTGGGTGGCGCGGCACATGACGGCGTACTGGCGCCGGGCTTGGAGGTTCATCTGAAAAAACCATAACTTTTTTAATTATTTATACTTTAATCAATAACTTAATGGAGTAGATACTATGAAATCGCGTTTCTTTTCGGATAAAATTTTAATCACGTCTTTTCAAATACTAAAAGAATATTAAAAGTGATATATCTATACTAATATTATAAAGCTGAAGAGTTTGTTTGTTTGGTTAGTTGAACGCGCTAATCTCAGAAAGTACTGTTTCGATTTAAAAATTTCTTAAATTATATCACGCTACGAGCAATACGAGCGGAGCATCAATGAAAAATGTTGCAAAAACGTGAAGGGCGGGCGATAGTTTTGCAAGATACCCTAAGATATAGATAGATATAGATAAGATAGATATAAGATACCATACCGCGCGACTCAATAAGGATTTGGTTTCCGTTATTTAGAACGCGTGCGAAGCCGCTGGAAATGCTAGTTTAATGTAGGTATAAAAAGAAGAGGTTGTGAAAGCAGCTTATCTACTAGGCGTAGACTTCATAAGGGGCCATTCATTTATTACGTAAGACAATTTAGGGGGGGAGGGGGGTCGACCGTGTCTTATGTTTTCTTACAAGGGGGTGGGAGGGAGTCTCGATAGTTCTTACGTAAGTTCAAAAAAATGCGCAAAGTTAAAATTATACTTTGAAAAAGCGCGGGCAACCGAGCGAAAGGTACTGTGCCTTTAAAATTACAAATAAACATTTCAAAAAATTGTTATTTTGATAAATAAACATTAAAATATGCCAAACATGTATTCATTTTTTCTTATAGACTCTTACGTAATAAATATTAAACAGGGGGGGGGGGGGGGGGGGGGTCGTCCTATTCTTAATTTTTCTTATAATAGGGGGGGGGAGGGGGTCAAAAACTAGCGAAAATAGTCTTACGTAATAAATGAATGGCCCCTAAGCCATTTTGCCTATATACGTTTATTTATATTTACATTAATTGCTTATAGGTATGTAGGTACTTTATGTTCAAGCTTAAAATATAATATGGAATACAATTTCTTTATGCCCCGGAAACATCTTTTTCTAAGATTACACCATTATTATGCTGCATAAATACAAACGAAAATGAATAATATGTACCTACATAACACAAGTACCTATTGGTACTTTTTTGTTTAAGATTAATAAATTAAGTAATTAGTATTTAAGGACTAAATAAGTTTTTTTTTCTTTCAAGTTCCATCAACGACGAACGGAGAAATTACAATGCTACGAAAGTCTTCGCCTGCAGTGGAGCGGGGGTGATCAGGACTAAGGAAGTAGGTACAAAACGTTTCATAATAATTTTAAGTTTAGTCTAATACATTAAATCTCGTGTCACTGTGTGTGTTATCGAACGTCGGCTTGACCGATAATTTTTTTTTTTTTTGTGTATCTATGTAAAATGTACATTTGGTAGGTTCCCCTACTAAGACCTAGGTGGTGTGGGTGGTCTAAAATATCTAGTATTTTATTTTTTATTTTCAGATAAAAAAAATATTTTTTACTTTTTTTTTTGATTTGGCATCAAACAATATTTATTGACCCTAAATTTTCATCCTTCCACTACCAATCTCTATTTTTTGATAGTGACAAGAACGCGGGCGGAGCAATACATTAAAATCAAACTGCAACTGCTAATAAGTATTATATTGAAAGTTAAGTTTTTTTATGGTACAAAGGGGGCAAACAGGCAGGAGGCTCACCTGATGGGAAGTGATTACCTCCGCCCATGGACATCTGCAAGCAGATGCGTTGCCGGCCTTTCAGGAAAGGGAGGGATGGAGGAGGGAGGGAGGGGGGAACGAAGGCGGAGGATGAAGGGAAGAGGGAGGGGGAAGGAGAGTGGGCCTCCCGGACTCTCACTCACCGGACGAAACGCGACAGCAAAGCTGCCATTTCACGCCGGTCTTCTGTGAGAGAATGGTACCTACTAATGAACTATACGGGGCGTGCCGGCCCATTCGGTTGCTACCCGAAGGTAACAAGCATGGCACTACCACTTTAAAAACCACCCTCCTCCCTCCCTCTTCCCTCCATCCCTCCCTCCGTTTCATGAAAGGCCGGCAACGAATTATTTACATAATTATCAAACGTTTTTGTTATGTTTAAAATTATAAGTAAATCTACATCACTACATAGTATAAAACAAAGTCGCTTCCCGCTGTCTGTCTGTCCCTAAGTATGCTTAGATCTTTGAAACTACGCAACGGATTTTGATGCGTTTTTTTTTAAATAGATAGAGTGATTCAAGAGGAAGGTTTATATGTATAATACACAGTTTCGCTCGCGCTAAATCTAGGGACGAACCCGAGTGAAGCGAAGGTGAGTTGGTAGTTTTTTTATAATTTGCCTCTACATTTACATAGAGTGATAAAAATTTAAGGTTTTATGTTTTTTTTTTGTTTATGTTTAAGGGATATTTTGGATGAAGAAGAAGGAGCCAACATTCGAAACACTTTTAGAACTTTACAAAATAAACTTTCATTTCGATTTCTTCAATTTCAATTACCCTAAGCAACGAATTGTGATGCGGTTTGTTTTAATAGATAGAGTGATTTAAGAGGATGCTTTATATGTATAACTAGCGGAAGCTATGGCTTCGCTTGCGCTCATTTCTACTCTATACTACTTACTATAAAACGTACCTACTAGGCACAGGAGGAGCATATATCGAAAATTTTACCTCTGGGTTCATCAGAATCGCTGGGAGGTTCACTTTTTACAGCTTTGACAATGAACCTTCTTGGTGATTGTGGTGAAGGCGGTGGTGATGTGCCTGATATCGCCCAATCTTCTTCTTGACCCGGCTCTTTGCGTTTTCCTCGGGGCTCTTCCCGGAGGTACCGCTCCATTTCGTAACACGTCTGAAAAAAATATTAATTATACAATATTTCGTCAAATTCGGCTTAGAACTTTTTATTTTTATTATAAATATCCATCTCTAATTTTTTAATAAGATAAATTTATGTATTGTATTCAGAATTTTTAAACGTGCCACTGCTGGGCTCGGGCCTCTCTTCAATACCAGGGGGATCAGGCCATAGGCTTACTCGCTAGCCAAGAACGGGTTGGCGAACTTCACGTCTTCCGAGAACTTGCTAGGTTCTCTCAGACATGCAGTTTCCTCATAATGTTTTCCTTCACCGTAAGACAAGAGCTAACCATATTAAAAATGATTCTCTTATATAGTAACGAGACCCGGATTGGAACCCACTTCATTCGGTTACCCAAGCGAGCGTGTCACTACTAAAAATATCCCTTACGAATATCTTCTTAATTAATATAAGTATTAAATACGTTATAAATGTATGTTAATAATTGGCGTAATGATTAATAAAATAAATAAAATTTGCCGTGCATGTTTACTAAGATTAAAACGCTTTAATCCTGCATAAACTATACGTATACCTAATTAGTACGTTAAGAACATAAGTCCAATCACTAATTTTTGTTTTTATAAATAGGCATTTGAATCCAGAATACAGAGATCGAATCTATAGTTTTAGAATTTTTGCTTATCTGTGACCGAAAATATGATTTTTATGAAATTTGGTATGATTATAACTGGTAATCCGGGTTAATATATGGGATACGTTTAACTATGGGAAAACATCACATCTCTGAGAAAATTGTAGTAACCGTTAAAGTGTACCTAGGAAACAAACTCGATCAGAGCAAGTGTGAATCACTAGTCTATCTATAGATAGGTACCTATAATAAAATTCTTTCTTCGACGAATCTGCAGTGGGAAGTGGGAACCCATTTTGAGTATTTTTGTCCGTCTCTCTGTGACTGTGTCACTAGAAAACCGCTGAACAGATTTTGATTCAATTTGTTATGATGATAGTTGATAATATACGTTTTTGTCATTTTGTCAAAAGAATCAAAAGTTAATATGTAATTAGCTATCGCAAAATGATGCCATGACAAATTCATACATATTTCAAAATATACTTTGGTACTGGTGGTGGTGATCTAATTACAAATAATGTAGGTAATGAATATATGCATTATGCACTAGCAATTACTATTACCTACATGATATAATTAATTAATAATGACGTAATGTAGGTAATTGTTATTCTTAAATTAAAAATGATATACCTACCTTTTTCTACAAAAATAATAATAAATCAAAAAGTTTTAATTCATTTTGAATAGAGTAAAAATAAATATTTGGTTAATAGCATAAAAGATGTAGGACTACACTAAGTACTTAGACCTTAAAAATCCCTTTTAATCCCCTTTAATTAAGGGGAAAATTGTATTTTAATTCTATTAATGTTAGGAAAGCATAAAAATCCTACTAACCCCATAATAATTGGTTGGACAATATAGGAAGCCGAGCAAAGTCGGTGCTAGTCGCTGGTATGGTACAAATTGATATAATAAAATTCTTTTATTTAAAGGAACCTAAAGCAGTTCTCGCAAAACGACTAATTCAATAAAATAAAATTAATACTTAACTACAGAATATCACCCACTATAGGTGCCCACGACATACAAAAAAGGTCAACGCTCTCAGTCAAGGCTAGAATGAAGGTATAGGGCACAAAGACTCTCGAAACTTAACGGTGCATTCGGCAGTTTAGAACAAATCCGCTTTTATCTTTATCAAGCCCTTCGTCCTTATCGTTTAGCAAATAAGGTTGCTTATTGAATGCGAAATAAATAGAGTAAACGTGATTTGGGTCGTACCAAAATTATTAAAACCTTGTCTTGTTTACGAAAATGTGGTTAGCAGCGTAATATTTAATATTTGTTCGGGTTTATATAGACCTACGATAGGGGTGGAAATATTTATTTAGTAAAAAGTGTGTAATTGAATATTGTGTTTACACTTTACGCGTAGCATTCTGTGAAATTGAGTAGTAAGAGATTTCTCTAAGTTACGAATGTACGTATATATGTTCATACGTACCTCATACTAACTGTCAGGTTTTATAATCGTTTAAAAGAAAAAAAAACAATCGATGTCAATATAATGAAGTTTAAAAACAATATTGAAGGCATCAGAAATGTCCGTACGACTATATTTTCAAACAATAATACAACAAAAACAGAAAGGCTTACACTCTTAACTGTTTACCAATTAAAAGTTTTTGTATTACAAATTACAATTATCTTTTTTGGACTACAAATAGTAACTTGCAGCTAGGAGTACAAGTAGAAAAACATGAGTTAAAAATTCTTAACAGCTTTTAAGGCTTGGCTAATGAGGTATAGAAGTTATAATTATAAATTGCTTATGGTAAATTACTTTAAACTATTAGAGAAATATCAATACATATAAATATAATTGAAGTAAGTATTTGTTTTTATTATAAATGAACGGGAGAAACTCCCGTAACCTTGATTGCTGTAAAGCATTCGAAACGTCGGGAACCAAAAATCATAATAAATCCGTGACAAAATCCGAAAAGATACTTTCACGTATAATTTTTTTTAAGTTTTTAATTTCAAATTAATAGATTTTCATTAAAGCATACAAAAGTATATAATATGGTCCTTACATCAAAAAATCTTTTTTGAAATTTTTATCTGTGTGTCAGTCTGCTCCGTCTAATCTTTAAAACGCAAACGGCTGGACGGATTTTGACGACACTTTCACTCGCAGGTAGCTAGAAGTAACTTAGGCAACTATTATTTTATTAGAAAATGTTAAAAACCGTTTAATTTATTTTTAACTACGCCCAGCGTAGCGGGCCGACTTTACTAGTTTTATATTCAGCAGGCTTCTTTAGGTTTCACCGCAGACGACTAAAAAGAATTACACAGTTTCGAACATACCTATATTCAGTAAATAAAGCTAGATTTGCCTAAAACTTGGCATTACGTACCTACTAATTAATAAAATCAAAAATATTTTAATTGCGATATCGAAGCTTAAAAATAAATATATTTTTCATCGTCACACAATACGAGTAAAGCTGTGGATGAAAATCTCTAAAGTTTTATATTAGTGTAAAACATCACTACCGCAACGTGAGCACCTGTTTGGCTTCATTAGCAATATCAACATTTGCATCGCACAATAATTAGCTTGCTGTCCTAAGCTTTACCAAATTTTAAATAATTAAATGATGTTATTCAGAGTTCAGGGGCTAATATTACCTTCAATTGCGTTAAATTACGAACCTTCTGCCTTGAGTATAGACGATGTCAATAAATTAAAACGTAAATGTTCTTAACTTGGAATTCATTTGTATGATAGAAAGTTTTTAATTTATTGAAATTGCACTCAACTTTCAGAATAGTAAATTTGATTAAATATTAGATAGTTAAGTATCGTTATTATAATCATTTTAAACAATTCTACAAACATTTAAAAAAGTATCCTATTGGATTTCTTGGGAATTTATTTTGTTTTTATTGTGAAATATCGAATAGCCCTTACATATAATTATTGCTGTAAAATAATCGAAACGTGGACCAGAAAACGAAATAAACCCGCCAAAAAATCCGAAAAAAGAGATTTATATATACAATATCTGATTTGTGTACTAAAACATTATCGTTGTTATATAATATTTATAAATACGAATCATTATTTATCACCTTGCTACCGCTATTTATTTTATTAAAATAAATAAGCGTTACCAATCTTGATTTCCATTTTTTTGAAATAATACGGGTTATTGTACAAGTCGCAGAACTAGTGTTTTATATGAATATAAAAATATTACAATCTATTACTTAGTTTCATCTGTCCTGACTCCTGGTGTTTGAGTGTAATCAAATCTTGCAAGTTAAGTTTGACCCACTTTAACACAACTTCAACGACAAGTTCGATTGAATTATATTTGGCACATAAGTTTGGTTTCCGTGACGATGCATTATGTCTATATTTTTTAACCGACTTCAAAAAAAATTCAAAAAAGGAGGAGGTTATATGTTCCGTTGTATGTATTTTTTAACCGACTTCAAAAAAAATTCAAAAAAGGAGGAGGTTATATGTTCCGTTGTATGTATTTTTTTTTTATGTATGTTCACCGATTGCTCCGCCGTCTGTGGGCCGATTTCAAAAATTTTTCTTTTGATTGGTAGGGTATAGTTCCGAGGTGGTCCCATTGTCACCAAGTCAGGATCTGATGATGGGATCCCAGGGAAATCGAAGGCAACTCTCAAAATTTACAGGCACCTATTATGTTTTTGATATATTTTCTAAACCCGATAAAGCTTTTACGTATGAAAATCATCATCTCATGTGGATGAGCTGATGATGGAAGGTAAAATTCCTCAACAGTTGTTTTTTATGTGTTTTCACCGATTTCTCCGTGAATTGTGGGCCGATTTTAAAAATTTCTTTTTTGTTCGGTAGGGTATACATTCAAGATGTTTTCATTGTCACCAAGTAAGCATCTGATGATGGGATCCTAGAGAAATCGAGGGCAACCCTTAAATTTTATCGGCACTGATTACCTTTTTCATATATTTTCTAAAGCTGTTCAAGAATTTGTGATGATGTAAGGTATATATCCTCAACGGTTAGGAGTTGAAAGAAAATTCTTTTAATATTATACGTACTTATGAACTGATAGTCGTATTCCTTCAGGATATTAGGTGGATTGATAAAAGAAGGTAAATCTTATTAACGTCTACGAGTTACGTGGAAAAATAGACGTGGACAAATCTCGATTGACTATTGTCGTTCATTTCAAAACTTCGCTGACTTATTGGAGCAGTAGTTTAGTTAGCCTTCCAATATTTTATTTAAACATAATAATTTCCACAAAAAAATTTAAAATAAATTATTTTTTAACAAAAATGAAAACCGACTTCAAAACGCTACAAATCGAAACTAAAAAGAAAAAAAAATAATTTTAATTACTTAGTTATTGTTGGAGTCGGTGCCAGCCAAAGCAAAATAATCCTAATACAATCTCCTTGTGATCCAATGTAGCGTACGTATTAAAATGGTGATTTACCATTTCCATACTGACCCTTGTAACATACCCGTAACTACCAACAAAAACATTGCAAAAAAACGTAACCACTTACGCGTTTAAAGTCGTAGCTTTGAAACTGATACATAAATATGTCAATCCGTTCAAATAATTTGTTTGTCTCATTTTTTCTATCGCAAACTAATTACTTTGAAAAGAGACAAGACATTGTTATCGATGAAATGGTTAAGTGGTGCCATATATCAACATAATATCCCCCGAATTACAAAAAAAAAACAAAGTTTTAATTATTTATTTATTTATGAAATATTTTTTATTTGATGGATCTTTCAAAAATTAAAGAATTAGAGAAATTGATAAAGACTAGGTAGATTAGGATGAAAAAAAAAGCGTTAGTGTATATTATATGTGTTTAAAAACTGTAAAATCAAGATGAAATAAGTAATAATTATAGTATATAATTGCTAGATTAACAAAGTTAGAATCTAGAAACTAAACGCTATCTAAAAATTCCCTTATATTTAAATACAAATTCAAATAGAAGTTTATTTGATTGTATCTAATTTAACAATTTTATTAAATAATCGATTAATAATTAATTTAAGTTCTACAATTAAAAGTGAACCGATTTTTTCTTCATACAGCATAACACTATTGCACGTAGGTATACCATAAGAAATAACAATAATTTTACATTTAAATATAAATAAAATTTATTTACTGGTTAGGTGGTTTAGGTGTTTAAATTTAAGAATAAATGTTATATTGAGGTAAAATAAACGTGAATGTGCTATTTCTTCAATTAGTGAGTGAGTACTATACTGCAGTGTGTCTAACAAAACAGACTAATAATAATTAATCAATTTAAACTTACACTAACATAATTTTTGTTTTCAAACGTTTTCCTTTACTAAACTCCCAATAGTCTAGGAAATTCTAAATCGTATATACTGATAACATTTATGACAAATACGATGTTGGATAATTTTTTTTCGTCTTATAATGTTATTTATGGATAATCTGGAGAAAATTGAAAAAAAAGTAACACCACTTGCTTTATTAATCTTTTCAAACCGTGATTGGCACACTTTAACCACACATTTCACCATTTTGATTATTTTTATTGCCAAGCAATCGCTCTGTTGACATCCAGCTGACAACTGAGGTCTAATATGCTTGTGGACATATTCAATGTAGTCGCGCATCGATGCCGTACATTGCTTACCTAGTCCTATAGGTATAACATCATTGCCCGTAGGCATGAAATGTGACGCCCGCGCCATTGTGAATCCAAGATGGCGAACCATGTTTTATACACCCCCATAATATAGATATTAAATCTATATGTATTTCATATCTTTACGAGTATTTTATTATTTTACCGTTGTGTGTACAATTATTGTATTAGCAAAGTATATATAAAAAGAATAAGGCATACTATTTAGGTAGTACATTTGCCGGTAGCATATTGAAGTTTACGACGATTAAGTTATAAGTATTTTCAATTAAAGGATGAGTTTCCTGATTAAGTATTTTAGTGTATGTATCTTTGTGCATTTGTTACACAATTTTCTTTTTTTTGAACCAATTTTAATAAAATTATTCCTTCAAAAGTAGAATACCTTGTCGTTAAGATTTAAGAGTTGACATATTTTTATTTCATTTTCAGTAAGCATAAAAATCCAGTCTTTAAAGGTGTATACTGTAGATAATATTTTAACATTGCTTTGTTTTGCATTGAAATTTCTGACAGAAGCAGTAACAAGAAATATATCGTAAGATCGCAAGCAGAATAAGGAAATACAATATATGCAAGAGTCGCTAAATAAAACAAATTAAAATAAAATTCCTTATACAAATATGTATTTTAATTGTTAATTCAATTTTCAAAATATATAAACTCGCTCAGCACAGTTATAAGTATATAATATGAGAAAAATATTTCAATCACATTTCAATTTTGCTAAAACTCGCTGTTGCCATTTAATGTTAACAATTTGCAATTAAAATTCGCCAAAGCTGCTAAAGCAAGTATATATAACATTATATCAATAATAAAAGTAAGTAATATAAAAATGATTCATTTACATAGAAATAGCTTAGCAATAAATAAATTGTGACTTTTGACTTAGCGTGTTGAATAGTGGTTACAGTTCTGGTCTCGGAGGAAGTATGTTAGTTCTTAGAACGAAGATAATGTTACGAAGACATTGAAAAATAAGATTCTTGTCCCACTCAAAACAAAACGTGTCATTATTATTTTTTGTCATTATGATTCGAATAGCAAAATATATGCACCACTATTTATTTTTGCTTGAATATGTCTCCACCACGTCTGTCTGTCTGTTCAAGATAAACTCAAAAACTACTGCACCGATTTTCATGCCAATTACACCAATGGATAGAGTGGTTCTCGAGAAAGGTTTGAGTATATAATTTGTCAAGTTATTGAATACATTTACTAGCGGCACTGCTCGCGCTAAATGTAGGGATGAACCCGAGCGAAGCGAAGGTGAGTCGCTAGTTGCATATAAAAATATGTAATTTAGTCACTTAAATGTCGATATGGAGTTGGTCTCTACTAAATAAATAACTTGATTTGGTAAACTTGAATTAACCATAAATAAAATTTAAAACCAAACAAAACATTTATAAATATACAATACAAAATATAATATAGTTCACTTAAAAGAAGTCAACAATATGCATACCTGAATCTTCTCGTGAAAGTCGGATAACGTCATCGTTCATAAATTCTGAGTATCAAATACCTGTGAAATAATTGAATTCATTTTTGTTGTCGATAAACATCCACCCAAAATCGACAGGGGACAGTTACTTTATGACTTTATTGCGCTCTGTAGTTGCGCCAAATATTTCTAATTAGATTAGCCCTTAAAATTGTTTAGCCTTAGTAAATTAATTTCATTACCATCGTAATCATGACACGATTGATAGCATGTACCTACACGAAAGGCTTGTTTCACAGTTCGCTTGACGGACCATGTCATATAGTTTATACATATTATATTTTGCTATAACTAAGTGTAACAACACGGAGCATATTTTTTCTCTGCCACTTAGACCGATTACTGTGCCAAACGCAAAACCGCAATTCCCAGAGGCGGTCACATGGTCGGTCCCCTTACATAGCATCTAAGTCGCGTGCGTGACTTTCACAACGCCTTTCGTATTTTCTCGCACTTTTACACGGTACCTACCGTTTTACCTACATTATATTGAGGAGCATTTAGTGAAATGTTTAGTACCCTTTTTAGAAAAAGCAGCAGTATTGTCATATGTACAATAACATACGAGAACACAAAGGAGAGCAAAGATTAAACAGCAGCTGAAATATGCCTATGAATTATTAATTACTAGATTGAGCGCAGGCAAAGTCGTGGGTTCCGCTAGTGTATTATACATATAAACCTTTCCGTCAATTCAGTATGAAACGTCCTAAGGTTACATTAAAAACGTTTATATATCATCTAAAGGTCTAAGGTTAGATTTAAAATAATTTTATATGGTGGTTAATTATTGTTGAATTTTCTTATTCTCCGCACAATTTTCTTTTTTTTTCTTTCATAAGAACCTTCTCCTGACAATAACAAACTCAACAAAAAAAGAATTAGCGAAATCGATCCAGCCGTTAACGCGTGATGCTGATGACGTGACCAAGGAAAATAGTGTGTGATTATTTGATAGATATATCTATAACATAGAGGTAAATATTTCATGATTAAAATGTTACTTTCTCACGCAGCTTCTCAGCAATCAAAATTCATATTTATTAGAGAAAGAGATCAAAATATATATTTTTAGTTTTTCATCGCCACTACTTTAGGTTAAATAATTATCATAATTGAAATTCATAGAGTAAATAGAAATCGCTTAATTATTTCAATTTATTATATTGTATAAATGAATTAAAATCATTAATTTATACATAGTAATAAATCTTTTATAAATATACCTTGAAACCGTGAAATATGTTATTCCTATAATCTATATGTTATGAAACATATGTATATACCTAACGAATAGTTTGATTATTGACATAAAAATAATAAATTATTTTAAAATATTAAACGCCCAGTGTGGGAACTGAGAAGTCAATATCATAATATCAACGAAAATAATGAAATTGATCGGGCTTGATGTTCCTTGTTCCTTCAACTACTAGGGATAATAAAAATAAGTATTTATTTAAATACTAGCTGACCCGTGCCCACTTCATTGGGCATTATGTTAATAATCCTTTTTTAGTACAGAGTGTTTAAATAATGTAGATTATTTTATTAATATTAAAAATTAAAAATTAAATTATCCATACTAATATTAAAAAAACTACTTTTTGTCACTTAAATATAAAAGTTAGACATATGCTGTCGTTGACTTTTTTGTAGGCATTTTTATGCTACACATCTTTTCTCTAGAACTCAAACATATATCTTTCATAGTTAAGGCAGCGTTCGTAAGAAACGCTTTCATTCGACCATTTTTTCTCCGATTCACTTTGCAAAACGGACTACCACGTAAAAGCCTTTTTATTTTTCGGTTTTTTATATAACCTATAACACTCAGCAATAATGTGGCTTTCTATTGGTGAAAGAATTTTTAAAATCGGTTCAGTAGATCCCGAGATTACCCCTTACAATTTAACAAATAAACAAACTTTACTTCTTTATAATATTAGTATAGATTGTATGTTGAAAAGTTGTTAAAATTGTAACCTACATCCCTCTCCCTCTTAACTTTTAGATTATACTCATAAAGGAGGTATCAAAATGACGACTTGAACAGTAAAGACGAAAACACACGGGTAAAAGTGTTTTATTTTTCTGTTAC
Organism: Boloria selene; assembly: GCA_905231865.2. Classification (NCBI taxonomy): domain Eukaryota; kingdom Metazoa; phylum Arthropoda; class Insecta; order Lepidoptera; family Nymphalidae; genus Boloria; species Boloria selene. The sequence continues at coordinate 8,124,203 of HG993131.1, forward strand.
TTAACAAAACGTTATCATAACATTTATAGCATTATTTATAATGCCCAGTAACTGTGATAAATTATGAAGATTAAACAATCGGGTATCATTAATCACTTAGCCCAATTCGACTTGTCATTATTTATACAGACCGGAATTTATAAATATTGCCTTAGTTAATAATTTGGCCCATTCCATAATATTATATAATAAATAGACATTAACATAAAACTTTTCAGTGTTTACTGTTATTATTTTAACATTCACGTTACTGAAATAACTAAACATAATAACCACTAAAATACGCTTTAATGATGAACTGAAGTAGATATAGAAATATTTTATTATAAGAAAATATGAATAGTCATTAAAAAGTCAATATACAATTGTTAGAAAACCGTAGGATGCTTTGGAAAATATTTTTATATTAACGAAGAGTTCTTCTTTTAGAAACCATACCAATAGACTATTTACAAATTATACTGAGCGTCTCACGCTTGTTATTTCTTGCCCGAATAATAAGTTGCCTCTAAACAAAAAGTTAAAAGCGGATCAATACTTTTTACTTGAAACGCTCAGTTATAGATATAGATAAACAACGTAATAACTGTTGTTTTTGGACCTATATTAGGTGCACAATATTACAGTCCTTTATTTTTAAACAATATTTTGTGTAAGGCGGTGGCCCAAAAACTTATAATTATACATATTACATACTTGCGACTCACCCTCGCTTCGCTCGGGTTTGTCCCTAGGTTTAGCGTCAACGAAGCCACGGGTTCCGCTAGTTAAATTAAATAAATTTTCTACCTCCTCCTTTTTTGAAGACGGTTTAAAAGTAGCCTCCCCATCTGAAAAAAGTTTCAATTTGACAGCAAAATCCGCAAAATTAACAAAATGATCCGCCATTTATTGAATTCATTTGTTACAAAAAATGTGATAAATGAAGAACCGCTCGACCGATTTTGTGCAAACTTCACATAAACCATCTACTAAATAGTCCGAACAAAGTTTAAAGATTTGGTTTGCATAAGTGAGCCCGTTCTTGAGTTATAAAATTAAAACGAAAAGTGGAATTGATTTTTATACATATAGATTATATTATATAAAAAACGCATCCTATATGTTGACCCAGATAAAAAATTTCATCATATCCTGTCCAGCGGTTTTCCCGTTAGCCGTCACAGACAAAAAAGTTACATATTTCCGTATATATCCGTAATAACGCCACAATAAGAAGACCTTCCTAAAAATATTTAATGTACCGTTTGAGTCCCTTACAATTTTATTATGTGTATCGTAAGATATCTCCGTGGCAACGTGAGTGGTAAAGAATAAAGGCTCTATGAATTTTCATTTCATTTCATTCAATTTCATCCCATTCTTTCCTCAAACCATCTTGTGGGGTATCATATGAACACAAAAATATATACAACTTATAAGTATGTTGAATAGTGACCCAAATCCGTAAAAAAATCATTTAGTAAGGGATCTTGTATCGTAAGTATATTCATTAATTCTCGGAAATATTGCAAATGAATTTGACGTTTCACATTCTTATAATGCACTATCTTAAAATAAATGTGTGATACAAGATATTGACATATAATTTTATAGTCATATGTATAAATATTGAGGGCGCGATAGCCCAGTCGTAATGCACTCGAACTTTCCGCGAAGTTGAAGTTGAAGCGGGTTCAAATCCCGGGTATCGCACCTCTGATATTTTCTTGCGCGAAGTACTTACAGCATGAATTCGACGAAAAATTGCATGTCTGAGAAAGCCTAGAGCGAGTTTTGCAAAATTTGACGTTTGTTAGTCCGCCACTCTGCTCTTGGCCAGTGTGTTAGGCTATGGCCTATGACCTAACCTGATCCCCCTCGTATTGAAAGAGGCTAAAGACTTAGTTTCATTTTGCAAATTTTCTACTAGTTTTATTTTATTTTGTAGTTTCATTATAGTGTTAAAAAGTTAAAAAATATGTGTCTAACAATAATAAAAATGTACCTAGTGTCACATAGACAGTCATTCTAATATGGTATTTCTGTCGATGAGTCATTAACGGTGCCGGTTCGTGGGTCCCCCTTAGGGTTTTGAACAAAATATTTTTATTATTAACATGGAAATTGCTTTTCAAGGTGTTAGGTACTAGTCACTTTCAAATCTGTGTACATAAATTTTTGTAGGCATATGTACGTCCTGTTCTAGCATTATCTAAGTACATCTACAATTTGATTGCACATTTTGACCACATATAAAATTCTATACCTACTTATTTAACAGCATTATATATTTATTAAATTATCTCTACAAACCTTTTTGAATCACCATTGAGAGTAATTTACTTTTACTACCTAGTTTCGTCTTAATGTAGGTTCTTTGAACCTCTTTTACTACTAAAAAAATACAACCAAACCGTAAGAATCTGTTAAAAATTAACATAGAAAATCATACTGTGAAATCACTACTCACAATAATCTTAATCATACATAAATTAGAATGACTCAATCAAAAGTGCTACTACCGATTTATTTTACGTGCACGCAATACTCTTTCAATTAGCTTCACTAAAAGCACATCAAATATTAATAGTTTTTATATACGTACCTATATGGAGTAGTCTACTGTCTACATTATATACATTTGAACCAGAAATCAATTTCATGAAGTTACTTGTCAGATATGTTAATAAATAATTTAACGGTTTTCATTCAAGGCAAATAATCTGCACATTTTAAAAAAAATGATAACTGACAACCTAGTCTAGTCAACAAGTTCAAAAACGTGTTAAATAGACATAAAGCTCCTAAAAATATGTGCCATAGCTCATTCGATTCGGAATGACGTCTAGAAAAATGTTTTTTAAGGGTATATTAGCACATAAAAAATTGCGATTGTTATTAACAAAATAAGAAAAAAATAAAAAGGTATTTAGTTTTTCGTTAATAACTTTTAAAATAATGATATTTAAGGAATTTTGAAAAAAGAACCTGAAAGAGGAGATAATTTCCAATAAAAAAGTCCTAACTCCCGGAACTCTATCTATATTATTTATAATTTTTTTTTAACGCTGAAAATAGGGCTCCGCGAGGGCGTTACGGCATAGGCGCGCCGCCAAAAAAGCCGGTATATCACCTAAAATAATTTTTTTTTTAATATTAAATAACAATTTAAAAATTTGAATAAATTATAGTGTAATCTAGACACTTGAACGAAAAAAACCTCGGTGAAAAAAAATTTTTTTGTCGATTTTTCAAAAAGTTACACCATTGTTAATTAACTAATTTTTTTCCAATCTCTGTTTTTATAAATTACGGTATAAAAGTTTAAATAATTGGTCTATAAATTTTTCGCTTCGTGGAGCTCTTTTTGTTTAGGTACTTAATAAAGTTATGCAAAAAAAATTTATTAAAGTTATTTATTTTGTTAATTATAATTTTTTTAAACTAGCTAAAAATGAAATTTCTAAAAAATGTTATCAAAAAAATTTTTTTTTGGTAATATATTATTATTGCTGTTTTTGCACCTGATATAGGTATTAATTAACATTGGAAAAAAAATTTTTACGTCATTTGTTAAGTAATTGTTTATAAACAAATAGACTATTTTGGGATTTTTAAAAAATTTTTTTTTATTATCTTTTAGCATAAGTGAAATGATGATTTTTTTAAAAAAAAATTTTTCTTAAATAAATTTTTTCATTGTTTATAATCGTTTTTTTTATATTTCAATTGTTTAAATAATTAGTTAAGAAATTATTTTATTCTTAAAAATCATCATTTACCCTTTTCAATGGAATAACAGAGAAATAAATTTTTTTTATAAATAATTTAATTGTTTATTAACTTAACAATTTGTTATAAACAAATAATATTTACCGTTATATTTTTTTTCGAAAACTTCAAAAAATTATAAAAACAACCATATATAACAAAGTAAAGAAAAAAATTTTTTTGTATTTTTTACAAAAAATTTTTTGAAAAAAATTTTTTCTTAACTTTGTTATATATGGTTGTTTTTATAATTTTTTGAAGTTTTCGAAAAAAAATATAACGGTTAATATTATTTGTTTATAACAAATTGTTAAGTTAATAAACAATTAAATTATTTATAAAAAAAATTTATTTCTCTGTTATTCTATTGAAAAGGGTAAATGATGATTTTTAAGAATAAAATAATTTCTTAACTAATTATTTAAACAGTTGAAATATAAAAAAAACGATTATAAACAATAAAAAAAATTATTTAAGAAAATTTTTTTTTTAAAAAATCATCATTTCACCTATGCTAAAAGATAATAAAAAAAATTTTTTTAAAAATCCCAAAATAGTCTATTTGTTTATAAACAATTTCTTAACAAATGACGTAAAAATTTTTTTTCCAATGTTAATTAATACCTATATCAGGTGCGAAAACAGCAATAATAATATATTACCAAAAAAAAATTTTTTAGATAACATTTTTTAGAAATTTCATTTTTAGTTAGTTTAAAAAAAATATAATTAACAAAATAAATAACTTTAATAAATTTTTTTTGCATAACTTTATTAAGTACCTAAACAAAAAGAGCTCCACGAAGCGAAAAATTTATAGACCAATTATTTAAACTTTTATACCGTAATTTATAAAATCAGAGATTGGAAAAAAATTAGTTAATTAACAATGGTGTAACTTTTTGAAAAATCGACAAAAAAATTTTTTTTCACCGAGGTTTTTTTCGTTCAAGTGTCTAGATTACACTATAATTTATTCAAATTTTTAAATTGTTATTTAATATTAAAAAAAAATTATTTTAGGTGATATACCGGCTTTTTTGGCGGCGCGCCTATGCCGTAACGCCCTCGCGGAGCCCTATTTTCAGCGTTAAAAAAAAATTATAAATAATATAGATAGAGTTCCGGGAGTTAGGACTTTTTTATTGGAAATTATCTCCTCTTTCAGGTTCTTTTTTCAAAATTCCTTAAATATCATTATTTTAAAAGTTATTAACGAAAAACTAAATACCTTTTTATTTTTTTCTTATTTTGTTAATAACAATCGCAATTTTTTATGTGCTAATATACCCTTAAAAAACATTTTTCTAGACGTCATTCCGAATCGAATGAGCTATGGCACATATTTTTAGGAGCTTTATGTCTATTTAACACGTTTTTGAACTTGTTGACTAGACTAACCCTAAACTTTGGTACAACGGTCACAGGCACAGCAGTTGTGTGAACACGCAACATTCACGAATTAGTGCCCTCGCATACGATTACGTATTCACTGTTGCTAATATAAAAATTGGAAATACACGTAATTTGTTTAATTTGCTAGAAACGAGATGTAATGTATATATGGAGACACATAAACGTAAATAATATCAATCATTCAAATTTAAAATACGTAATTATAAATAAGTAAAGATAAAATAAGTATTGTTTATTCAATCCAATACAAAAGTGGTTAAGATTGAAAAAGCTATGCTACAAATAGCAAAGGCGACTTAAAGGCGATTACAGCGAGGGGTCAATGGAGCCTAGTATATAGTTTCTATTCTAAACTTGAGAGAAACAACTAATACGTGAACAGATTTAAAACAGGTACATTGTGTTTATCCGTCGCCACCTCCACGGTATCTGGTCATACCTCGCTTACGCTCTTAGATGGACAAGGACGCTGCATTTCGTGTAATAAAAACTGCAGGCAGAGTGGCCTTTTACGTTTAACGATTACACATAAATGAATATTCCGATTAGTCATACCTGTTTTCAAAATATATAGGTATGTTTTAATTTATCTTAAGAATTACAAGTACTACAAAGTTAAGTATGAATAAATGGTTATTATTGTACGACTTTAAATCACACCACACCACCACCACCTATATCACACCATTTTATTATTTTTGTGAGTTGTATAAATATATGTTTACAATTTGTATATATTTTAGCGGTAGTAACCGTTTTAACACAGATTTTAACAATGCGACGAAACACAATGTACTTTAGCCTACTAAAGAATTTTCGCGTGAAAGTTACTCACACAATTTTGCAGTAAATCATAAAAAAAATACCAACTTACCGTATCGTTTTGTTTATTAATAATGAATGTGAGCGAATAAGATATCCAATTAATTAATTATTTATGAAATTGTTAATAATTTACGCTACAATGTTAATTTAATTTTGTTAAAAACTAACTCTCATATTAATTTCAGACTTAAACCAAAACGTAATTTTAGCTTTAACTTGTCTTATTTCTTTAGGATTAATGATAGAAATAGGTCGTGCAGTAGTGACGCGTTCTCTTGGGAAACCAAGTGAAGCGAGTTCAAATACCGCTGATTGTCGCACCACTGATCTTTTCACGTGCGTATCATTTACATGATTACCACTTGTGTTAGAATGACATGAGGGCACTTGAATGTCTGAGTGGCCATAGCAAATTTTTGAAAATAAGTGAAATCACCTAGTCCGCACTGTGCGAACGTGGCAGAGCCTTATGCCTTTCATATTGGTAGGAAGCCCAGCAGTAAGACGTTAGATATGGCTGAATACATACATAATATATAAACCTAATATCTTATTTCGTAATCGAAAACACGCAATCTATGATTTATAGACGGGCAACGTGCCAAAACACGAATCACGATCTTACGAATATTTATTTTTTAATACGTTGAATACATACTTTTCATATTTCATACTTGTAAAATATATTTTTGTATTCGGCACCACATCTCTAACTCGTTTGAGTAAACAGAACCGATGGGAAGTCTTTCGACATTTCTAGCAACGTCCATTGCATCTTGAGTGGTCGTAACAAGTACTAGTTATTGTTAAAAATTTATGAGATCACTAAAACTGGAACACTCTCGCTTTAAATGTTTGGATTTGCAATTCCAATAGAATAGTAAAGATTTTCATGCTATGTACTCGTAGATAATATTATTTGTGTGTAGGTAAAGTATAAAACAATACAGCTAACTTGAAATCAGTTCAAAATTATAATACCTTTTAGCATGTCATGTCAATCGAAAATAAGACGTGCAATGCTATTGCTTGTCATAAATTAGCACAACTCAATATCTACCTATATATATATATATATATATATATATATATATATATATATATATATATATATATATATATATATATCGTGTCACAGTGTTTGTTATCGAACTCCTCCGAAACGGCTTGACCGATTTTTATGATTTTTTTGTGTATATCTATTTCGTTGGTCTGAGAATATGTCGTAAGCTATTTTTTATAAATATATGGTGATAAGGGTGGCTTTCTCCAGATTTTCTATTTTGGACCAAATTTTATTTTTATTTTTTTTTAAATTTGGCATCAAAAAATACTTATAACCATAAATTTTTAACCTCCTACCACTAAACATATGCAAAAATGGTATATTATTAAATGTTAAAAAATAGTACAGCAATTTAACTTGAAATTAATACTCAATTAAATAAAACTTTATTATATATTTTTAGTTTGACTTCACTCACGAAGACTTGAACTTCGATGAATTTTCCGGCAACGTTTCACGCCGAACTATAAATAGTTCTATTGAGATTGACCGCACTGTAGGCAAGTGTTTGCGCGCGTTTTATTTTATATATTACAGGTTAGTCACGTTACATTCTCCATAACGCATGTGTACAGATCATATAAATTTCAAATAAAAATTCGAAATTAATTGCTTACGAAAATTGATTTAAATTAATCGTTTTAATTACTCTAATCACAGTTTAAAGCGTTACGTAAACGTACATTGATATTTTTTGCTGTGAGAAATATGCTTTTAATTTTTGAAGCAATTTAATCGGAACTTTCAATATTATAAACAACCCGTATTTTTTCAAAACAAATTTTCTGCAATTTTTATTTATTTATAAAAACGTTTCTCTGTTAAATACGGAGTGAGTAAATCGTAGAATAAATACTCCATACATAAACGTTTTACCAGCAATCATCCACTTAAAAGTACTGTAAAGAGACGTGTGCCTACCTTATACTGAACTGTGTCAAATAAAGCAATTCAATAAATGGAACCTACCATTTGTAAGCCACAAAAATGTTTATCATATCGTCACGATAATTTCGTAAGAATGTTTGTTTCAATACTTTCTCAGATTTACGCGCGTACGCGACATTATAAATAAAACTATATTTTCCGACTTTTTGGCAGATTTATTTTAATTTTTGTTTACAGACAGTTTAAGAAAAATAGTTAAATTTAATTAAGAAAATTAAAACTTGGTAATTATAACATAGAAAACTTAAGTGATTGAAAGGCACAATACCTAACGGAGTCAAGGATATCAAAGGAAAACTTTAAATTATATATAGGTACCTGTCCAAATTTTGTATATAGTTGTATGTCAAGAATCAGTCCCTTTAATTATCCCTCGTTTTAATTATTATCTAGTAAATATTTAAGTAGCAGAACTAGACGTCTTAAAAGTAAAAACCAATGTTTGTGTGTCTCACCTTTCTCACAGTCTATTTTGTCAAAATATACTGGGCGGATACGGAATAAAGGTACCAACATACTAGTATATATTTACTAAAAAACTTCTCGGGATATAATTATCAATAGATAAAAATATAGTTTTATAAAGAGCATATCGAGGCTTTTAATATCGAAAACATTATAGTTATCGTCATTTGTTAGTAATTTCAAATTAACAGCTTTTCCCTAAATGCATAATATGAAAATATATAAGTAAGTATATCAAGAAGCTTACATCAAAAAACCAATTTTTAAAATTTTTGTCTGTGTTTCTGTTTTTTCTGGCTAATCTTTAAAACGGCCTGACCGTTTTTTACGGCACTTTCACTCGGATTTGGCTAATGTTATAAGGAGTAACTTAGGCTAAGTACTTTTTTTTAAATTATAAAAGTCGTTAAATTTATTTTAACTTACACCCAGTGAAGCAGACCGAGTTTGCTAGTATATAATATAGAAGGGGTATATTTAATAAAAAAAAGCATCACAACTTTCTTTTATCATTCATCACAAATGTGATATCGTTGCGAGCCTAAGTACGGACGACTAATTACTGTAAAGCAATAACATTTTTTGGATAATACACTTATATTCTAAATACTAGCTAATACCCGCGACTTCGTCCGCGTTGCTTGAAATATTAACAAAGTTTTCCGCATGCGCGTTACGCCGCACTATGGGAAAATCGCGTATGTTTCGTCTCAAAACTCCGTATCTCAGTTGTTTCAAAACTAAATGAGCTGTAATTTTGCACACGTATACTTGTATGTACAAAGTTTAATGGAAATAATTTTGATTTTGAAAATTCTGTTTATTAATTAATTTAAGAAATAAAACTTAAAAAAACATAAAACATGCATTCTAATGAAAAATAAACAAAATTTGTCTTTTTTTTTTGTAATATACATAAAATGGAATAATAGTAACAAACGAGAAAAAAAATATGTACAAAATTCAGGAAGCTAGTTACTACAAATTTTCGTTGATAGCAAGAAGGGCCTTGGCTTCATCTAAAAGTTTTTTCGATATTGTTTCTGAGTTGTTTCTCAAACTTGATATGTACGTATCAGAGGTGTGCAATAAGGTATGGAACACGTCTTCATTGGTAGCCACTCGTCAACACTTTCTAGAAAGATGAAGTCTAAACTTTTTGTAATCCTTATTTCGGGATTCTTGCGAGCCTTCGGACAATTGTCCGATAGGTAAAATAGCATAGTACTCAATGTTTTTTTTCTTCGTGAATAAGTATTTTATGCACGGACGAAGGCATATAATACCAATTATAAAAATTTAAGTACAGTTGGGCTGTACTATATGCGTATTCACCAAACTTTTTTGAATTAATAACCATTCCAGATGACATAGTTTGTAGTATTATGTACATTCGTTTTATAAATTCTACACCTGTAGTGTCTGCACAGCAAGAGTAATTCTGAAAAAATCTCCGAGCTGTGTTTCCGTCATTACTATTTCCAGTGCCTTGTCGACGTTTATCGACATGCAGTCCCATTTGTTTTTTTTTATTTTCAGGTGTATTAGCTGACCACTTTTCAAAAGGCAATTTATAAGAAATGTGTAATATCATCTCCATACTGTGTGTAATAACGTAATCCAAACATATAGTGTTGACAGTCCGTATTGAAATGAACTTTCGTTCACATCTCGTGTCCTAACTGCCTCTAAGTTATTCATTTGCCGAGGAGTAGCACCACAAACTGTACAAAAAGCGCTCGAACGAGTCTCAGTTAAAAACTATTAATAATACTGTAATGAACATCACTGTAATGAACTTTTTATCAATTTGACATTAATAGATAACAAATGATTTTATGAGAAATAAAAAGAAATTGAAAAAATAATGATTTTTACCTCGCGATATGTTTTGGCACCGTGACCAAAAAAGTGCAAATATGTGCAATATTTTTTTTCTCCTTGCGTTAACTAATGTATAAAGATCTTAATACAACAAATATCTCGACAGCGGCAAGCAGCGGTAAAGGGTAAACGTCTCGTTAAAAAAAAATTAACCCTAAAAACATACCATATTAAACTATAATGATTAATTTTATTTTATCAAACTAATATACATAATACTAATTACGAAACGTTAAGAGGAGATTATAAGCATTTAAAAAATGTATAATACTTATACATTTATATCAAAAACTTTCGAGTAATGTGGCGTTGAATTGTAGTAACACATTGCGTCAAAATTACGTTATTGAACATGAGTTAGCTTTGAAGCCTATTTATATACATTATAGCAGAAAAAATAAAAAATAAAAATAGGATAAAGAAAGCTTATTTATTAGACTATATTAATTTATTATTTTTATTCCATAACAACGACTTTCACGTAAAACAGTTTTGAGACGGCTTTGTATGGGGCTTTCCCATAGTGCGCCGCTTGCCCCACTACTCCGCGAGAAGGAAACATACATCACTGAACACGCAGTGCATATACAAATCGTTGTTTCTTGAATCTTTAATAACTTTTTATTAAATGAAGATATCGCAATAATTTTTTTTTTGATAAGGGCCAAGTGTCTAAGAAATAAAACTTAGAAAGTTTCATTGAAATCTATCCAGTGGTTTTTCCGTGATGCGCTCACAACTGCAGACCTCTATCATTTTATTTATATAGATTACTATGATAAATATAAACAAGTGTCGTAATAGGTTTGAGTAATCATCAAATCATTTCGTCAATAAAAATATATTACAATCCTGAAGTTGCAATAATAGAGTCGCTTGCAGAACATACTCACGAACAATAATTCAATTAAAATGCTGTCGTTGGTTGAATTATATTTAACGGTATCAAAATACTGTACTAACATCACAGTAATCGCTACACTTGTGGCGCTATTAGTACACACAATTCCGTTTTTAGTTACCAATAATAGTAGTTTTCTCACATTTCAGACTTATTTTTTTATCCAAATTGGTCCAACCACTTCATCAAGAAGGAATAAGTAAATATAAATTCACTACCAACGAACAAACGCATACTTTTTTATTTAAATAATACGATAAATTAAACATTCCTTTGATATTGTACACACCACTTTCAATAAATGCTGAGTTAATATTTATTCAGTTATCAGTATATGAATTAAAAACACGCAAAAAAACAATCTACTTTATAAATAACAGTTATAGTTTGATATTCCACATCAGTAACTCTTTTAATATTTAGTTCATACCGGATTTTATTATTCTCATTTTGTAAAGGTTACGCTGACTTAAAATCAAACAATGATGAAAATGCATTTTAATTAATAACAACATTTATGAATTAACAGAATTATCTTATTAAAATTCAAACATATGATTGAAATATGCCAAGTATTTTAATTTTAAAAATAGCATAGGAACTACAAGTCATCTGAGAAAAATTTCATCCAAATCCGCTCAGCGGTTAATACATCACCATATAATGTACAAATTTTCGCTATTAATAAGAGTAACCTGATAAATGATAATTTTATCTCCATTCAAACGAGTCTCTAACACATTAATCGCTCGTTAATAAATTAATCTATCCCGTGTATAATGCAACTAGAACGGTATATTTGGTTTTATACTGTAGCGTAAGACAAGTTAACTATTTATTTATTCTCTAGAAATATAGTATCAATGACACATAATATTATGCATAATTAAGTACATACATGTACAAATACGTGTTGATTTTATTTTTTCTATTTTCATCTTTGCTTCCACAACAGAGAAATAAATAAAAAATAAAAACTTTATAGAAAATGTTTAATTTAACCTGACTTACGGAGCTAGACTTCATCGTAGTATTTTATAATGTTTATTAAAAAGCAAAATACTCTAATATTAAAATGAATATTACCAACATAAAAGATTCGAAAATGAAATGTAAACTGGAGCGCAAAGTAATAATTAATTATATATTAGCTTTGAAGGCAAGTTATTAATGTTGCAAAAGTAATTTTAATGTACGAGTAAGTCTGTCATAATAAGTTTTTATTATTATTTAGCTCGCGCTCGATTCCCCTTACGTTGGAAATGATAGAAAAACTCTAGCCAATTTCATCTGAATATGTCTGTTTTCTTTTGCTATGGTTTCTTTAAATAAGTACCTACTTCTATTTTAAAAGAAACTTTTTAGTCATTTTTCTTGTGTAATAGGTATACCTATCTAAGGGAAGCTCTTTGCCCACCTGTTCTGAATAATTGTTAAAGAATAGATAGATGTTAATTTTACTAGCTATACCCAAATGAAGAGCTCTTTGAGGTTTTGCCCTTGTATTCACTGTTAGTAGTTATTCAGTGGTTAGTACGTTCAATGTTTGTTCGTTATCTAGTCTACTATGAGTCATGCGTTATTCATCGACCTATCTACTGTATTAAGGTAAATATCCAGACGCTAAGCTATAATATGTTTGTCTGTATGACATCAGAAACTATTTAAAATTTCAATTATACAGTTTTTTTATTACATTATATTATTCTAAATATACAAGTTTATTGACCGCATAAAAATTAAAAACATGAGTATACCTAATCCAATAAAATATAAATTTATATATGAAATATAATTTTAGATATTCGTATTTATATGATATTAAAAATAAAAAAGATCAGCGATAAAAGACTTCACCTATAAATCATATTAAATGTGAAGACTTAATTGGTGTATGTTAAGATTTTTTTTCGGTTTATATGTAACTAAATACTGTTTGTCTTCCGAATAATAAATAAATAAATAATTAAATAAATGATTATATAAGTTTTAACTTAGTTTGTAAACTCCATACCATAAATAGGTAAATCTTAATTCCGCACATCGGGAAACAATCGGAACTACCATTAACCTGATGAATGTTGATGAAAATTTACGGACTAGTTGCTACAACTTACGTTTATCCTTCACATTGCTAATACATATAATACATACCAAACACACATAACCTACAAACTATTGAAAGGAATAAATGAGCCTCGTATAACTATGGATGCTATCTTTACTGATCTCGGTATAAATTTATATTAAAAAGTAGTAAGTATTTTCTATGAACAAGTTTCATGGTATAAAAATTCTATAAATATGTAACTACGTGTAAATGTAGGTAATTACTCGACGTTAGTCGGCTATTTATTTATACCTATTACCTATATATATACCTAACTTCAAGTAACAAATAAAACGAGGTTATCTCAAAATGTTTCTTTACTAAATTAAATTTCTCAAATCATAATATGCAACGTTAACAGTGATTGATAGTAGATGTATGTAATTGCTAAAAAACGAGGTGAATGCTAAAAAAAACTACACAAACACTGACGGAAATATTCAATTGAAAAATCAACGAACCTGAGAGAAGCGCGGACGTGTCGCTAGGTTAGAGTAGAAATAATATGTCAGTTTGGTTATATTATATTAGGTATGTAAAAATATGTAAAATAGATAAAAAAACGTTAGTTATAAAACGAAAATTGCCCTAAAAGTTATTCGAATTGAAAAAATGTTTATTACTTTTTAAACATGTTTCAATGCAGCGCATATCTTTAAGTAGCTATGTTAATGAGCGATTAGCCGAGCCTATTGATAACACAAAACCGTTTTTTGAACCATGATAATAGCTTCAGCTATTTAAAGTGCTCTATTTATTGCATTATTGGAATATTGCGGCGCTAATATATATATATATATATATATATATATATATATATATATATATATATATATATATATATATATATAGCGTGGTATCATATCGTGGTATGACAGCTAAACGTAATTTTGTCTATGGTTTTGTGTGCTTGAAAATTTGATAATTATAAATTTTGCCAGAAATCAATAATCAGTAATTTGTATTCTGGCGGAACAGAGTTCGCCCGGTCGCGCTAGTAGGTATAACACAACAAGATCTACAAATAACGTTGAAAAGTATTTTTTATTTTAATAATATTCTGAGTCAAATCTGTTGTATACTATTTTTTTTTAAATCCTATTGAATTAGTCATATTATTATCGATACAAAGACCCAGTGTATAGTTTTTAAACGCGATAACGACTGGTTAGATTTTGTCTTTGGTATGGCGATAGCTGGCTACAAAACACACAAACATTACAATTTATTTATTTATATTTATATATTTCTAATTTACAAATGTTCCTGATTTATCAGTAAATCTACGGATTTCATCCGATCGTGTTTCCCGACTGTACCATTTTTAACTAATGTAAAATAATAAATAATAATTATAAATACAATTAGAAAATATAAAATCTTAATAGTACAATACTAGAAAAAACCAGCTTAAAAAGAAAACATAAAATGAAAGCAGGACTTTCAATAAAGCCATTTAACTCCGCGGTACGCGAGCAAATTGCACTGACAAAAAACGTGGAGATGGTCGCTTTTGCTTAAAAATGGTTGTTCTTTTATATTCAAATATGAGTAAAATGTTCAAAATCGTGTATTGAGTTTACTACACCCATTTGCAAATGTGGAAAGAATATTTTTTTATATTAATTTTTCTGTTTACAAAATTTAATGCACATTTTCGACTCAGCTAGAATTTTAGTGTAAATAGATAAAAAAATGTAGGATTCGTCCGATTCGTAGCTAGCGTCGTTAAATACTTTTTTATTATTTACTTTCGCGGCACTATCATCCTGTAGGTACTTTATACTGAGGGAGAATATTTCATGTCTAACCTAAGAACAAAAGTAAATAATTTCTTGAGGGCTTCTAGTTCAGAACTGAACATTCACTAGAAATATAATACAAAACTATGAGATTTGTAAACTTGTTGTATTGTTAGTCTATATGGTAATTCTACAAAAAATGGGTAACTCAATGTCATCAGTCGATAAATATGAAATAATATTATATATTATAGATATTTTATTTTATTTTAAAATTATGAAATCTCTTTTAATTCGTCGCTCAATTTCAGATTTTTACTATAAATAACAATTTTATAAAAAAGGAAAAATATGCTCAAAACGTCAGTACTTTGGCTGGTCACAAGTCCCACCCAATCAAGCGACTATAAATTAAATTTTATGTATATATACATCTATATATACATTATTTATAATATATTCGTACTGTATCAAATGCAGATCAAAATTACATTTTTTTACGACTGCTATTCACGAATCGTATCACATAATTTAAAGGTGTATTTTATTTTTTAAGCGAAACCCTAAATCTTTAAATATGAATAGCCTAAGTTAGTCAGCTATCTGTCATTGCAAGTGCTGTCAACTCGTTCCAGCCGTTACGAAGATTAGCGGGAAAAGACAGACAAAAATGTTAAAAGTTATGTTTTTCTTATATGACGCACAGCGAACACCATATGAACATTGAATGCATATGTGCAATTTAGTAATAAGACCTGTGAGTCTTGTAACCTGCACTTGGTTACATATTGATTACATATTTGTAAAGAAATTTTTATTCATCACTGAAAAAAAATTAATCTTTTTTCTTGCATTCGTTTACATTTTCTTGAACGTTAGAAACATTAGAGCGCATTGCTTATTCATTTATTTAATTGCGTTCGCAAGCGGTCGTATTGCACTATAGAACTTTCTTGTGCCATCTTTTTTAACACAATTATGAATTGCCGCGCTGCCAATGCAGTTTGTGTTATTACTGGTTGTCTGAAGTTTATGAATATTCTGGTATATAAAACAATAAAAGCGACTTTGAACAATGGACACTATTTTTCTGTAAAGGAGAATGTTTTTCCTACTATAATTAGCAAATGCGCTTTTATAAAAATATGTTTTCTAATTATTTTTCCCCATACCCACAATAATACTCAGCTGAACGTCAAACATCTTTCTAAGATATCTGGAAGTGGGTTAGATTTTTAGTATATGTCAGTCAGTATTAAAAATACTGATTTGTTGATGTTAATTTTTTATTAACCGTTTGATTTATTTATAAAATAGGTTCAAGTTAATCTAAGAATTAAATAAATCAAATATCATTTTATTGTCTTCAATTTAGTTTGAGATACTACCTAGAGATGGATCTTTGTTACTTAATCAGTCCAAAACGGCTAAACATATCTTTATGGAAGACAGCTTATCGTCTGAAATAGTAGATGGTACTTTTTATCCTGAAAAGCTGTGCAATTAACATTGGATAGATTTGTTTTGGTATTTCACCTTTCGACTTACACTCGCGTCTCTGGAGTTTGTCCAGGCGAGAAAATTACTAAAAACTAGAAGACTAATGTCGTTAATGGACTATTGAAATAGATGTATATGTATACAAAGGACCGAAAGGACATATTCATGTACCTAATAATTATTATATTACTTGCATTTACTAATATTTTAATTTAAAAAAGTCGCTTTGAATAACATGACAGGACTTCTTAATTGGCAAAATATCTTATTCCAGACGGTTGGTACATTGGCTCCGATAGTCTTTGACCTTTTTGTCCCCGACAAAAAACAATGAATTTCCGAAAATCCATAAAGATTTAGGTTCGTCGCTACTGTACGATTTAAAAATAGCATTTATTTATTAGAGATGATATATTTTCTGCACGTCAAATTCCTAAAAAATCTTAAACGTTGATAGGCAACTAGCTATCACTATACCAAATTTCATTAAACCATCCAGTAGTCCAGATAGGCAGATAAAAAGTCTAAAAACTATAGATTCGACTGAGTTAGAATTTGATTGTATGTTGTAATAGATGTAATAATTTGTTTTTATGTGTGAGGTACTTACCAAATCGAACGTAAATTCACGTAATGCTATTGCTGTATTATAAAAGCTTTCGGCATGATTCATAGTAAACTTTTCGCAACAACCACGTTCTCGCCATATGGTTCTTTCATCCAATACTAGATTTGGATAGCACATATGAGGAGCATTGTACAGCATCCTTAAGATGTGTTACCTCATCTCTTAACGATGACCCGTTTTACGTTCCGCTAACGGCGGTCATTTCTACTGAACTAGACTCCTGTTCGTCATAATATTATTATTATTTATGTATTAAGGAACATTTACTTTTACGTGACTTCAAACTTCATTATTCCTCTACATAATATTATGATTTAGAAACCTGAAAAACTAATTGTGTTGTGCAATAATTTCTCTTAAATGACAATATATATAATATGTAGCTTCACTATTGGTAAATATGTTAGTACGCACCTACATACGAGTATATTCATTAATAGTGAAGCTTATTAACGCTTTACCTATATAGTAAACTACATACATAATTTGATACCTCCTTCTTTATAATATTCGCAGTTTGCCGGCTTCTGGATTCAAACTTGTATTGCGGCATTCCAACAGAATATAATTACGTCATGTAACGACTACGGCCTTTAAGCTTATAATCGTGGAGCACGATTTATATTTTGAGGTATTGCTGGCTTTTGCAGTGGTTTTTTTTAACGGCCATTTTAGCATACACGTAGTAGAAAACATTGTCCCACAGAAACCAATTAAAATTTAATCTCTATTGATATTAAACACTAGCAATTCCCGCGGTTCCGTCCGCTAAACACTATTAAAAATAGGGATTGCTGTAGAAGGATAAAAATTTAAGGTTATACTTAAGTATTTTTGATACCAAATAATAAAAAAAATAAAAAATCTAGAGATGGCCACATTTATCTCCTAGGGGAATTAAAAATAGCCTATGATCTAATCTCAGACCTACCAAACATACACAAAAAAATGGTGAAGAGATTTAGGAGGAGTTCGGTAACAAACGCTGTGACACGAGATCTTTATAATTTTATTAGAGAAGAAGAAAAAGATTTATTTTTACTTAAAACATTATTTCATTATTATATTTAGCGAATTTTTAAAACAGTGGTAATATGCTTATATATACATATATTTTATTTTAAACTTAGTAAAAATATGAAAGTGGAATAAAGAAAGGAATATTAAAAATCATGATGAAAACAGCTCCTTTCAGAAAATCCTTCAATATCAAACAAGTTAATATACTGAACGTCTGTAGTCCGCTTATTCAATTTTCATAGCCCTAGGGGCCTAGGTGATGAAATTGAAAGATAAAGCTGATTATAATACTAGTAATTCCCGCTGGCTTTGTCTACGTTTTATTCAAACTTGTCTTGTTCAAGTCAGCGAGTTCAAATGTTATACTATTCATGGCCTTGTTGACCAATTAGTAAGCAAAATTATCTTATTTATCACTTACTAGCGGCCCGCTCCGGCTTCGCACGGGTATAAAATATATAGCCTATGTCATTCACTGAAATAATGATTAAAATCGATCCAGTAGTTTTGACTTATCCATTACATTCGTGGCCCGCACGTGTAAAATTTTTAAAAATAACATTATCTCTACGATTTAATGGATGTTATTATACATACAAACCTTCCTCTTCAATCACTCTATCTATTAAAAAAACCGCATTAAAATCCGTTGCGTAGTTTTAAAGATTTAAGCATACATAGGGATATAGGGACAGATAAAACGACTTTGTTTTATACTATATAGTGATAGTGATAGTGATAGTGATGATATTTCATGATACTTATATGATAAAATGGCAGGATACGGATTTACGATTTTTTTTATCTATAATATAATAAGCATAATGTCACAATTCGACTATACTGGCATGTCTAATGTTCATTCGTTCGATTTCCGATGAAAAAATTTTAACCAATTTTAAAGTTAAAACTTTAGGGAAACCTAATGATAAATATGTTAAGCAGTATAGGATTTACATAGTCAATCTCCATAAAAAAACTTTACTTTACTTACCTGTTATGCTATGTTTCTTTAATTGTATTAAGAGCCATATTACATCTCGATTGTGATTTTTGCGTAAGATGGCCAATTTTGGCGGTCTTGATCTCAGAAACAAAAATACATTAACAGTTTTGACTTATTGAATATTGCAAAATAGCTCTTGCCATAGTTCGTAGCGGCCTCGCTTTTTGTAAATTTTGGATCACTTTTTAATTAAACCCAAAATTGCAGAGACAGATTTTCATAAAATGCGCGAAGGCACTTTTTTGAGCATCTGGATTGAACTACTGTTCTAAACAAATGAATTAAAAAAAATAGAATAATATCTCTTATATAGTCGTATAGTTCGTAGCGGCCTCTGAATTTTGAAAAATCATTGATTTAATATGGAAAAAAAATCTTATTCTAAACCAAAAAACTTCGAAAATCGCTCTAAGTTAACTTTGAATTTCTCCTGTCTACGATAATTTTATTAAGCAAAATTTGTACCAGAATAATAGTTACATCATAAGGAATAAAGATTTTATATTTTTAAGCATGAATTTATTATAATATTTCAATAAAAACGATAATTATAACTGCAAAATTACTACAAAATGCGACGCACCGGCCGTCTGCACTCAGTACTGCGCGAGCGCTCCTCGGCGTCGGACCTGTGTTGAATTTTTTCGTGTCAAAATCGATCGAGCGTCAGAAGTATAGTGCGTCTACCAAATTTTGATCACATAAGTATAATTCTTTTTAGTATTGTTATATATGGAATCTTCATAACTTATTATGTGATTGAATTATTTTTAATATTTATTTTGTTATTTTCAGCATGAGTCGAAAAACCCCTAAGAAATGCAAATAAAGCAAGGTACACTTTTATCTATACACATATTTAAATATAATTCTCATTTATTACTACTTATTCAAAACTAATAATATTAATGGGACTGTTTCAGAATGAATAACTACTCTGCCAAGAAAACATTATTATTACCAATGGATAAAGAAAATATCCCGACATCATCGACTGAGGATGCGTTACCCTTTTTTTTTATTAAATACTTTTATTAATAGATATACTAACTGTCCAAATCATAAGGGGCCATTCATTTATTACGTAAGACAATTTAGGGGGGAGGGGGGTCACCCATGCCTTATGTTTTCTTACAAGGAGGTGGGAGGGAGTCTCGATAGTTCTTTCGTAAAATCAACAAAATGCGCAAAGTTAAAATTATACTTTGAAAAAGCGCTGGCAACCGGGCAGTTTAAAGATACTGTACCTTTAAAATTACAAATAAACATTTAAAAAAATTGTAACTTTGAAAAATAAGCTTTAAAATAAACCAAACGTGTATTCATTTTTTCTTTTAGTCTCTTACTTAATATTAAACAGGGGGGGAGGGGTTCGGCCTATTCTTATTTTTTGAAGTTATACTTCTTTAGGCGTGTTTGAAAAATTGATGAGAGTGAAATTTTACGATGCGCGCGCACAGCGAGACACAAAATTCTCACGGGAGAAGTTAGCTAACAGTCAACAGTATAGAGGACTTGCAACTATATTCACGATATTTATTTTCAACAATGACATGGGTGTCATTTTCGAGGTTTCTCGGGGTGCTAATTGCGAAAATGAGGTCCATTTTCAAATCCAAGATGGCGGACATCCGGTTTTTTTTCAACAATGCCATGGGTGTCATTTTCGAGGTTTCTCGGGGTGCTGATTGCGAAAATGAGGTCCATTTTCAAATCCAAGATGGCGGATTTTCGGATTTTTTTTAACAATGACATGGGTGTCATTTTCGAGGTTTTTCGGGGTGCTGATTACGAAAATGAGGTCCATTTTCAAATCCAAGATGGCGAACATCCGGTTTTTTTTCATCAATGACATGGGTGTCAGTTTCGAGGTTTGTCGGGGTGCTAATTGCGAAAATGAGGTCCATTTTCAAATCCAAGATGGCGGACTTTCGGTTTTTTTTTCAACAACGACATGGGTGTCATTTTCGAGGTTTCTCGGGGTGCTGATTACGAAAATGAGGTCCATTTTCAAATCCAAGATGGCGAACATCCGGTTTTTTTTTCATCAATGACATGGGTGTCATTTTCGAGGTTTCTCGGGGTGCTAATTGCGAAAATGAAGTCCATTTTCAAATCCAAGAATGCGGACTTTCGGTTTTTTTTTTCAACAACGACATGGATGTCATTTTCGAGGTTTCTCGGGGTGCTGATTACGAAAATGAGGTCCATTTTCAAATCCAAGATGGCGAATATCCGTTTTTTTTTTCAACAATGACATGGGTGTCATTTTCGAGGTTTCTCGGGGTGCTAATTGCGAAAATGAGGTCCATTTTCAAATTCAAGATGGCGGACATCTTTTTTTTTTTCAACAATAACATGGGTGTCATTTTCGAGTTTTCTCGGGGTGCTGATTGCGCAAATGAGGTCCATTTTCAAATCGAAGATGGCGGACATCCGGTTTTTTTTAACAACTATATGGGTGTCATTTTCGAGGTTTCTCGGGGTGCTAATTGCGAAAATGAGTATGTATTATTTAATGATGCCAAAAAAGTATAACTTCTAACGCGTGTACATAAGTACACGCACACATTTTTTTTCTTATAATAGGGGGGGAGGGGGTCAAAAACTAGCGAAAATAGTCTTACGTAATAAATAAATGGCCCCTAAGTCATTGGTAAATTGTTATGTGGTTAAGTTTAATTTAACTTATTTTTATTTTAGATACCTACCGGTCACGACGTTCTTTTTGATTCGTTATCTGCAAAAAATTCAATTAATATTGACGAATTGCCAATACTAGCACTTGAGGAGATAGAAACTGAATCGGAGAATGTAGTATGATATGAACCCAATAATTTAGAAGCATTCTTTTCTTATTTTAATAATAATAATAATTGTTTCAGGTAACAGATTACATAGTTCAGGGATGGAAAATAATTGATTTTCATTTCTTTTTTAAACAGTTGTTTGATAACAGAGGACTAAAAAAATGTGTGTGTGTGTACTTATGTACACGCGTAAGAAGTTATACTTCTTTGACATCATTAAATAATACATACTCATTTTCGCAATTAGCACCCCAAGAAACCTCGAAAATGAAACCCATGTAATTGTTTAAAAAACCGGATGTTCGCCATCTTGGCTTTGAAAATGGACCTCATTTTCGTAATCAGCACCCCGAGAAAACTCGAAAATGACACCCATGTTATTGTTGAAAAAAAAAAGATGTCCGCCATCTTGAATTTGAAAATGGACCTCATTTTCGCAATTAGCACCCCGAGAAACCTCGAAAATGACACCCATGTCATTGTTGAAAAAACAACCGGATGTTCGCCACCTTGGATTTGAAAATGGACCTCATTTTCGTAATCAGCACCCTGAGAAACCTCGAAAATGACACCCATGTCATTGTTGAAAAAAAACCGAAAGTCCGCCATCTTGGATTTGAAAATGGACCTCATTTTCGTAATCAGCACCCCGAGAAACCTCGAAAATGACACCCATGTTATTGTTGAAAAAAAACCAGATGTCCGCCATCTTGAATTTGAAAATGGACCTCATTTTCGCAATTAGCTCCCCGAGAAACCTCGAAAATGACACCCATGTCATTGTTGAAAAAAAACCGGATATTCGCCATCTTGGATTTGAAAATGGACCTCATTTTTGTAATCAGCACCCTGAGAAACCTCGAAAATGACACCCATGTCATTGTTGAAAAAAAACCGAAAGTCCGCCATCTTTGATTTGAAAATGGACCTCATTTTCGTAATCAGCACCCCGAGAAACCTCGAAAATGACACCCATGTCATTGTTGAAAAAAAACCCGAAAGTCCGCCATCTTGGATTTGAAAATGGACCTCATTTTCGCAATTAGCACCCCGAGAAACCTCGAAAATGACACCCATGTCATTGTTGATAATAAATATCGTGAATATAGTTGCAAGTCCTCTAAACTGTTGACTGTTAGCTAACTTCTCCCGTGAGAATTTTGTGTCTCTCTGTGCGCGCATTGTAAAATTTCAGTCTCATCAATTTTTCATAACGCGCCTAAAGAAGTATAACTTCAATAATAAAATAAATTTTATGTTAAAAAAATATTATCTGTCTTATTTATCATCAAGGTTTCATCTTCATAATTATAATCTGTTTCTTCGCATACTACATTCATGGCACTGTATGTAAAATTTGCGGGTTAGTAGATAACGAATTACTCTATAGAAATACTAAAAAATATACAAAACTTAAAATCGAAATGTATCAAAAAAATGAAAAGTATCAAATCGCTTGGTCGTAGTTTCTTGTGCAGGTGTCCGGACGCGACGCTTCAAAATACCTAAACTCGCAGAGTGCAGATTTGTAATAGGGCTCTTAAAGAATATAAATTAAAGATTTGATGATGTTTCGGCGTTAATTTTCACAAAACTAAACAAGAGCAATTAATATTCTCAGTATCTATCGTACAGCGTAGTAAGAATACCTATTACCTACTGACTTAGGCTCGCATGTACACAGGTCAAATGTAGTCCGAGTATTTAACACTAGATTTTCCAGCCCAGCTCTTATTGTCATACAATCCTTACTAATATTATAAATCGATACCTTAGTTCGCAAATCGGTTAACTCCTTTTCAATATTTTTTTCAAAGGCTACCAAAATCAAGAAATACAATAATATTTATTATAGATTCGGAACAATATTTTGTTAATAATTAACGTAATATTCTTAATTAATCTAAAAATATCATGTTGTACGAGTTTGTAACACTCATTATTGAAATAATAACGATTTTAGTGGACCCTTAAAAATTTCACGTTAACGGAGTTAGCCGATTTGCGAATTAAGGTATCGAAATGCGAAAGTAACTCTGTCTGACGCGCTTTCACGCCAAAACTACTGAACCGATTTAAATGAAATTTAGTACACGGATAGTATAGGGCCTGAGAAAGGACATAAGCTTTTCAAAGCGAAAAAAGATCTGTAAAGGGTTTAAATAGGGAATGAAAATTTATTTGTGTGTGAGTGATAAAATTACGTCATTTCTGAAGCTAGAAGCTTGAAACTTATTTTTAGGTTTTGGATTAGATATAATAAATAAGACATTCAAATTTTGAAAATTTTATCCTAAAGTGGGTACCTATTATATACGTAACCTATTATATAAGTAGCATATGTCTGCCATTGCAAATCAAATCAAAAAAAATATAATCTTGTCAATTTTTATTGAAGTCTTTGTTGCGTATTATACGTAAATAGATAAGAAACAAATAAACAGAATATTAGTTTTATATTGAAGTGGATGTATCGTATAACATAAAGATTTTTAGAAGTATTGGCCCGATTCTCATAACTTCTACTTGCTTATAAAACTACGATATCTATATTATAAAGGTATAAGCATATATAACATTTTATTACAATATACTAAATGATATATGTGACATACTATGGTAATATATTAATTCTTGTAAAGAGCTATACTGAGCGAAGGGAATGCACACATAAACATAAACATAAACACTAATCAGTAGGTACATATAAATACAATAATTGAAGTGTTTGTTTTTAATTTCACATTAGAGCTTTTTCTCTAAACGCATATGAAATTATAATTTTAAAATTTTTGTCTCTGCCTTTCTGTCTGTCTGTCTGTTTGTTCCAACTAGTCTCTGAAACGGTTGTACCGATTTTGACGGGACTTTCACTCACAGATAGCTTATGTTATAAAAAGTAACTTAGGCTTTTTTATTTTCTTAGACAGTTTTAAATACCGTTTAATTTATTTTAACTTACGCCAAGTGAAGCGGGCCGCGATTGCTAATGTAAAATAATTAAACTAGAACGAGACAAGTGGTTTAACTTAAATCTTAAGCTAAAATGTAATCAAGCTTAAACAATTAACTACATTTCTAGCTAGGCCATTTCTTCAATTTATATCCATGACACCCTGAGATAGTTTTAGATATTTAATTTTTTTAGGGTTCCTAAATAGGAAAAAACGGAACCCTTATAGGATCACTTTCTTTATTTCATTTCGATGTATATATTTTGTATAGTAAATAAATGAAGAGCTGGAATCCATAAATGGCACAATAGACAAGACGCTTTGTATTAATAATGATTCCTTTGTGTACCAAACGTGCGAAATTCACCACGAAATGTAAATGAAAATAGCTGTGGTAATTACCAAGACCGCCCTTTTCATGCCAAGTGAATGGATATTACGGAAGCTACACATAACAGTACGCACTGTTAAATTTATTATTCTAGAAAATTATCACTTGTCCATCATTACCTGTGTGTAAGTATACTGCATTCATGTGCAATCGAATAAAAAGATATTTATGATATCGTGAGATTGATAACTTTCTGATTTAGAGTAATCCTTCTTTATCTACTACACTTCAAAAAAGTTTCTAATAAATATTAGAACCTTCTGTAAATTATTAATTTTTAGAACAATTATAATGCAAATGGTGTCCTTAATACGACAGTCAGCTGAGTTCTGTAGTTGTCATGCCCAGTACGGTCATCGGGTCTTCGCGCTTGTTGAGCTGTCACATAAACTATAAGACCTGTATTTGAAAGGCAATTGCGTGTTTGTTCCCTAAGTATAAGTTTGAGAGTGATAAGAATAGACAAAGAATTTGTCTGTGCGTACACTTGCTCGTTATAATAATTATATTATATCCTGCTACGACAGCTCGTCGCAAAGAGATGGCCGCCGTGTCCATTATTATATCTGAGTATAATGAAAATTTCTATTAATATTTATTTTTAACTGACTTCATAAAAGGAGGAGGTTATACGTTCAACAGTATATATATTTTTTTATGTATGTTCACCGATTTCTCCGCCGTCTGTGGGCTTATTCCTAAATTTTTCTTTTGTTCGGTAGGGTATAACTCCGAGGGGGTCCCATTGTCACCAAGTCAGGATCTGATGATGGGATCTCAGGGAAATCGAGGGCAACTCTCAAATTTTATAGGCTTTAGAAAATATATGAAAAACGTAATAAATTTACGTTTTTCATATATTTTCTAAAGCCGTTCAAGAATTTGTAAATCATCGATTAAAGCATTTTTATTGTATTTGCTACACATTCAAAATTTAAATAGCGTTTACTAATAATTGATTTATGAAATGCGTGGAAGCACGTGGAAGCGTGTGCTATATATAGAAAACATTTTAGAGAACATACAGTTGTGACCATTAACTGTTTTGAGAACTACATGAAAACTTTAAAACTGTACACTTAACTATACACGTCTTGCATACAATGCTTCAGCAAATATTAATAAGGTTGAGGTACTTACATAATAAAATACATTTTATAATATTGTTATAAATATTTCATGACTTCATTTAAAAATTGTGTTAATAAAATATCCGTTTTTACCATGCACCCACCGAGGCGGGCCGCCCGCCTCCCGGTGCTTTTCTTGTCTTCGCGCCTGGCTGGATTGCCGAACGCTAATGAGATCTAACTTTAATAACAATATCAAATTATTTTCATATTATATAATATTTGACTTCGTTGTGAAACACATATAATAACATTATTTTGTCAAAATGTGACTTTACTATGAAAGAGTTTGCTATATTATTTGGGTAATTAAAATAAAAATGTGGTATCAATAGACATTCCAGGCCTGAACTAAAGTAAGTGTGGTCATAGTGCTTCAAACCTTGCCTTCATATGATATCCGGAATCCTTAATACTAATAAAGTAATCGAATCCTTTTCCCCTATTTTTATTATAAAATATTTTAGATTTCAAGAATACTTTAGATTTACGCGTACATTTGTCATGTTAAATGAAACTATCTCTATTTATTATGTTAACCTGCAAAACCAACATTCTGAAAACTGTTCTAAATACTGCAATATTCTCGCTTCTCTAACTGCCGTTTGCTCTCTCAATCCTACTCATGTGTAGTTGCAAAGCAATTTGATGGCCGACATTCAAGATTTCAAAAGCTATTTAGAAATGGAACTATGTACATCGAACTGAAGACGAAATGCAATAAACTCTTTAAATATTGATATTGCTTATTGTCCAACACTTGTCTTTTGATTTTAAGCATTTTATATTATTGTTCCTTTTTGGTACGCAAAAAAAGCAGAAAAAAAACAAATTTGTGCTATTAAAATATTTACTTAATAATATTTGTTTTAAAGTAGAATCGATCTAGTTTGTAGATCTGATTTCTCTTTTGTTATTGAGGAATATTTTCTTTACAGAAGAAAGCCGAAGAATGTCGCGCTTTGATCTAATTAAATATTTCATAAAACAAAATCAAGTTTCGTAGCAACTTCTTAAATCTTGTAATTTTGGCTTGTTTAACCAAAACAAATAATAATTCATATGCAAATGTAAATGAATTAAAATAATATTAGCCGAAGTAAACGAACGTTGGGCTGTACACATATTCGAAGCGTCAGTACTCAGTAGGTCTTTTAGCCCTGTCATAACATTTTAGGTGTCTTCGTATTAAAATTAAGATTCAGTATCGCGACAACGTACCTTGCAGTCTAGTCACGTAAGCATACAATACCATTGATTGTGGATACTTGGATGGAATGTTTTGGCGTCACATACATCGATTCGTTTCAATCCATTGTGTCGAGACAATGACTCAATCCTAAGTTATACACAATTATATGCACACATTATTAGATTAACTTTAGCTAGGTGTGAGAGAAGTATGGCCGGCGAATAACTCATTATGCGATGATCGCCTTTTGTCGTTAGATGACTGCAAATGACGCCTTTATTTACGCAATTATACGTTTTGCTCGCGACTTCACTTGCGCGTAAAGAGATAAGCAATAGATATGTAATATATAATTATCTGTAAATAATATTTGAATTCTCGTCAAACAATTACATCTTACTTGCAGCATCACTGTAACTATAAATTAATACTTATTAACAACACACAATGTACAATGATATCCAATACGTTACGTTTTTGTAAAATATATACTAAAAATTACATTATTAAAAACAAGTGCATCAAACATAGCGAACCTCAGTATAAGTACTTCATATTTATGCAACTAGTAAAACTTGCAGCGACCCATTCACCGAGTCCTCTGGGAGCCATTGAAATATTCACTACTGGGATTCTATTGTTAGTGAAATACTTGACGAGAGCTTACATATTATATTTACTAGCTTTTAGACGCGGCTCCGACCGCATAATTTATTAGTCCGAAGTTTGATTTTTATGAGTAGGTATTTGTACAAGTTTTTTTATTAAATGAATAAAAAAATATATATTTTTAATCTGACTCATATTTTTATAGATTTGCTAGAAAATTCAGAGATAACAATAGATTTGAGAAAACGATCACATCTACATTATACATTTGATTATAAATTATAATCGTAGTTCGATGGTTCGATTCAAATTTATATTCTTACCTTCACACACTTTCTCTTGCGAAATGTAAATTCACATTAATTCGTCTACAATAGGAGAGGTAGAACTCGCACTTCATTTTATTCCATCTTATTTATTTGTATTCATTGTGACACTAAAAATATTACGATCGACAATAAAATTAATTCTGTATTTCATCAGCTATCAAACTCTTAATTATAATAAAAATATAAACAAACTAACTAACCGTATGATGTTTAACGTTTACTTTGTTATACCTAGGGACGAAGGTTTTGTCTAGATCCATGACCGGCAAAGCGAATAATTGATTAGCCAATAAAGCCAAGTAGCCGTAATAATTAGCATATAGGAACAGCAGAGCATATTGCCTACTCTTTGGCCCTAATGAATATTTGGTATTGAGTAACTCACGCAGTATATTTTTTGTATTTTATGTATGATGCATCTGTACATCTATACATATAAATTAAATTAAAATGTCTGTTTTTAATATCAAATTAACAGCTTTTCACTAAATGCATATGAAAGTATGTACGGTAACATCAAAAAACTATACTAACTAAAAAAGTCTGTCTGCTTGTCTGTATGTTTGTTCCTTATCTGAAACTGCTGGACCGATTTTGACGGGACTTTCAGTCACAGATAGCTAATGTTATAAGGAGTAACTTAGGTTACTATTATTTCATTAGAAAATTATAATTTATTTTAACTTACGCCTAGCGAAGCGGGCCGGGTTTGCTATTGTATAATATAGCTGTTAAAACGATTCTGTCATTAATTGTAAATATGTTACTGAAGTAAAAAACTGTCCACCTGTTTCACCTGTAAAATAATATAATACAAGTTTTTGGTACAGTCGATGTCATTAATTAATAAAACCACGGTCGGCGGTACAGTACAGGCAATTACAATTCAGAAGATTTCATTAACCAATTATATTCAAAATATTTTTCACTAGCACAAACTTTATCGAATACCAATTTAGCTATCTATAGTTCTTTATTCTATAGCTCTTTAGTTTATTTATCATAATTTCAGTCATCAACGTGTAAAAACAGCATTGAATGCTGTTTGTAAAGAGGAAATATTCGGAATAATGTTGGATAAAAATTAAATAAATTGTGCATAAAAAGAATTACAGTTTTCTGCTATATAATATAATACAGGTTACATACAGGGTGTCTACTACGTAGAAAACTTTGAAATTATTATTATTGAATAAAATAATTGTCGAAGAAGCTCTATAAAATACGATATAAGAAAATATATCGCGAAAATATTTCCATTTGAGGTGACAATATCTATACTAATATTATAAAGTACCTCTTTAGTTTGTTTGTTTGTTAAATTGTAATGGGTAATCTCGGGATCTACTGAACCGATTTTAAAAATTCTATCACCAATAGAAAGCCACATTATTGCTGAGTGTCATAGGTTATATAAAAAACCGAAAAATAAAAAAATTTTTTACGTGGTAGTCCGTTTTGCAAAGTGAATCGGAGAAAAAACGGTCGAATGAAAGCGTTTCTTACGAACGCTGCCTTAACTATGAAAGATATATTTTTGAGTTCTAGAGAAAAGATATGGAGCTTAAAAATGCCTACAAAAAAGTCAAGTCAAGTTAATATTAGTATAGATAATTTTAATTTTTAATTTTTAATATAAATAAAATAATTTAAATTATTTAAACACCCTGTACTAAAAAAGGATTATTAACATTATGCCCAATGAAGTGGGCACGGGTCAGCTAGTATTTTATAAAGTTGTTTTATAAAACACAACTTTAAATCAATCCTTCTTAATATTCTTAAATTTATCCTTCTCAATATTCTCTTATATTTATTTAAACATACATAAGTCTATTCATAATAACAAAATTTTAACTAATTGTACATACAGTCGAATCTATACATTGAATATTAAAAAAATTAAATTAATTTTAGTATTTTTGTCCGTCTTTATTGTCGGTGGCCGCACAACGAGAAAGCCACTGCACTGGATTGAAGACATTTGGTAGAGTATTGTTGATATTTCGGTATGATGATAGAAGGTTATAAAGGTCAATATTTAGGATAACGTATACTGCAGGAAAATATCTCATATATGAAAATGTACAACTGTAAACAATAAAGTGGAGTCGCTATTTCTACATATATTATTATTGTTAGTAGATACTAATATTATTCATTGGTATAAAATTAAACAATTTTAACTTATATGAATAGTTTGAATAGTAGGCAATTGAGGTGGTGACAATATACAGGCGAGACGGAAGCTTGGTGCAATCGCGGCGGAAGCTTATTCCGCGCTTTCCGACCTCGTTTCCGCTACTGTTCACGTCCAATAACTACGATTTTTTTATATTTTCACTGTTTAGAGTGATTTGAAATTTTAACATGTGGGTAAAAAATAAGATAACTTATGGCAAGCTTATACATAATAGAAGTAAGTAGTACCTATAGTTTTGGATTCCATGAATGTTAAATTATAGGTGTATTTTGTTGTTAAGGTAAATCAGCGTGAAGTAAAAATTCTAGATAGGTACTAATCGACCTTTCGCTACTTAGAAATTTGTATTAGTTTTTTTCAATAAGGTAAACTATTCACCTAGGTCTTATTTTGAGAAAGTCTTTCTCCTTTTAGAAACAGTTCATAACATTATGTATAAACATGTTTTATAAAATTTTACATAATGTAATAAAAGTATATAATAATACGTATCTGTTGTAGTACAAGTTAGTTAGCATGCGATCAATGATCAAAATCATGAGATCGATGAGAAAATAAAACTATACTAATTTTATGAAGCTGATGAGTTTTTTGGTTGTTTGGTTGATTTAGGAACTACTGTTTCGAATTGAATAATTCTTTAAGTGTTTGATAACCCATTTACCAAGGAAGGCTATAGGCTATATAACATTACGCTACGATCAATACGAACGGCGTATCAATGAATGTTATAAAACCGGGGAAAATTTATACCCTATGAGAGCTTCTGTTGTTGCGTGCACTGCGTAAAGGTTTAAAGTTACGCAACAATCATGTATAACGTAACTGTTTTTCTAAAAAGTTCTAAAAAAGTCCGTGATAGCATATGTCTTACCTTTTAAGATTGACTTACTATAACCATTTTTATAGTAAACAAATTTGTTTTAATATAATGCATAATTATTAGGTAATTTGATTTTAAATCTAAGAATTTGTTGTGGTGGTGAACGCAGGCGGAACCGCGGGAAATTCTTGAAAAAATAAGAAGTGAGATAATGTCGTGAATAAGTGTATATATTATATATCCAGAATATACCAATTAATTGCAAACGATTGTCAACTACATATAATCACATTACTATACTAAGCTATAATTCGATTCTATTCAAGAAACTATGAGACTATGAGAAAAGACAATAGTTACCTGAGTTGAAAGAAAATGTGATAACAACGAGTATGATGAAAACGTGCTCGTTGTTCATTGTTAGAGCACGTAGAAAGCATGAGTAATGAAATATCGAAGAAAAAGATTTAACGTTGGAAAAAGCGGACAATGTATATTGGTTCTATTTTTTGGCATTCGATCTAGAGTCGTATATTCATATTTAAGTTAGTAGTCGTTAAACATAATTTTAATTTAAAGTAATAAGTAATATTGATACCTTCTCTAATGTTTATACTTCAGCAATAATTATTACCATACTTAATTATTAACAGATAACAGCTAATTTGCAATGAAAATTTTATTCTACACCAATTTCAAAACATCTCTGCAAAGAAACGTGAAATTGATATGCATGTATCGTTTTCAGGATACTGATGTATGCGTAAGCGATCCTTTATGTAGGTTCAATCAATATGTTGTCACATACTGACAAAGTTATTGCAACAAGCGATTGCTCTCTGACCTGTGCTAACCGGCTAGGCGTAATAATTGCATCGCGTTAAGACTAAATTCTTATACGTCTTTCTAGTGTGAATATTATATTATTATATATTAGCGACTCGCCCTCGCTTCGCTCGGGCTCGACCCTAGTTTTGGCGAGAACGAAGCCGCGGGTTCCGCAAGGTATACCTTGTATATAATCCTTCCTTTTGAATCACTCTATCAAAAGTAAAAAATAACTATATAAAAAGAACGCATCAAAATCCGTTGCGAAGTTTTAAAGATCTAAGCATACATAGGGACAGACATACAGTATGCACAGACGGAGCAACACTAAAGTAATATATAGTATACTAATATTAAATCGCTCTTTGTTTTTTTGGTTGAACGCACTAATCTCAAGAACTACTGGTTCGAATTAAAAAATACTTACAATGTTTATAATATGAGAAAATTATAATAAAACGTTTAGTTAAAATTAGTGAATAAGGTTTTAGAAACAGATCAATAGGCCCGGAGTTTTCCACTACATCTAAATTCACAAATTTTACCTCTTTAAAATGTTTGTCCTGATTTTGATCCCTCTAATATAATTATTTGTAAAGAAAACGTTTATAATAATACTGTTGTACAAACAGTCGGAGATTATCTAACATAAACCAAGGCTATCCATTTTCACTTATTAAAACGAAAACCTCGCTGTCAGAGAATGGTTTCAGACTAAAATACACGATATTTAGAGCTCTTCACTCCAGTTTACCGATGAAACATTAGTTAATTAAAAGGTACAATAATTATTATTATTAAGTATAACCCCGTTTTATATTGTAATGATAATGCTACAACTATGCTATAATGCCTTTTTTGATCGATCATTAATTATATACACACTAGCCTTTTCCGCGGCTCCGCTCGCGTTCTAAAGGCTGAAAATATCAAAAGAAATATTATTCTCCCGTTTTTGCAACATTTTTCATTGATGCTCCGCTCCTATAGGTCGTAGCGTGATTTAATATAGCCTTTAGCCTTCCTCGATAAACGGACTATCCAACACAAAAATAATTTTTCGGACCAGTAGTTCTTGAGATAAGCGTGTTCAACCAAACAAACAAACTCTTCAGCATTATAATATTAAGCATAGATTACTCATACAAGTACGTTTTGCTATAGTGACTTGTTTTTTTGTGTTGGGTGTATAATTGGCAATTTATATTATTAACAGTTACTACGTACGGTTTTATAGTTTTTTAAAATAAGCTATCTACCAATTACTACTAAAGACAGACAGACAGCCAAAAATTCTAAAATATCGATGACAATTTCAATAAAAAAATTTAAAAACCTATTTAATATACAGATTCGATTCTGAATAATATACATTCAACAATATATAAAATGTAAATAGATGAGCGGTGCCTACAGTAGGTATAGTATAAGTTTTCATTTCCGTACATGTGAGTGTGAATGATGGTTGAGGAATGTATGCGAGCATGTCAGCTTCAGACAGTCCTTTGCATACGTATGTGTTATTTTAATAGCTAGTCGTAACTTCCAGGCGTTGTTTGCTGATGAAACATTTTTGAATTATCTTTTCTATTCAATTTTAAGGTAAACCTGTATATTAATATTTAAATGGATAAATATTGTATTAGACAAAACGTTTGGCTCAGTTTGTAATAACCCTACTTACTGAGCCAGCGGTCACGGGTTCGAGTCCTGCTGAGGGCATTAATTTTTCCAAAATCCAGTCATGGGTGCATATTTATAATATGTATTAAATTGAAGTCATATATTATGTAGTATATCAACTATCTGGTATCCGTAACACAAGCCTCGTAGCTTAACACGGAACTAGATAGCGTTGTGTGGAATAAAATATTTATTTATTTATTTTTATACATTTTACAACAGGCGATGACGTTCAAAAATGTTCTATCACCGAATTAAAAAAAACCTTAAAAACGCGTGTGTGCTAAATAAAATTAATAGTTTTATAGAAAACGCTTTGGGAATAAAGTGATCGCCTCCCCCTCCGGGCTTTTTTTTTGTTTATTTTAAAATGACTTTTAAGAAGGATTAATATAGAATATTAGTCCCACCGAGTTTCTTTCGCCAGTTCTTATCAGGCCTAAGGCATCTTCCTTATGAACTGGTAATGATTTCTGTTAAGTAAGCTCATGACGTTCACATAAGTCACGTAAATAGATATAACATAATATGAGAATATTCCTAAAACATACTTTTGAAATAATGTTGTCGTAAAAATATTATCAGATAGCGGATTCGTGCATACCTATCAGTGCTTTAGCATTTTTGACATGACATCAAAGCTTCCGTATAGGACTGGTTTACCTATATATTAGCTGTATTTATCTATAGATACATACATACATACATATATACATATAAGTAAAATTGAAGTGTCTGTTTTTAAAATCAAATCAGCAATTTTCAAAATTTTTGTCTGTCTGTCTGTTTGTTCCAGCTAATATCTGAAACAGCTGGACCAATTTTGACGGGACTTTCACTAGCAGGTAGCTAATGCAAGAAGGAGTAGCTTAGGCTACTTTTATTTTAGGAATTTATTTAACCAGCGTAACCCGCGGATATCCGTTCCGTAATTAAAATAAATATTTTTTAAGTTATTCCCTATAATATTACCTATGTGCGAGTGGAAGTCCAGTCAATATCGATGAACAAACAGACAGACAGACCAAATATTTTTAAAAACCTGATTTTTTATGACTTACATAACCGTACATACTTTCATATGTGTTGTATAAAGGTAAACCTAAGAAAGTATTATTTGGATTTAGTGGAAAGCTGTTAATTTGAAATTACAAGCAAACACTTCAATCATATTTATATGTTCTGATGTAATTATATTTAGCTCATTACTGACTCAGTTTATTTCTAGCAGACTCTATTTATTATTTCCGATTTACTGTCTCTAAGCAGAAACAATGATCTAATTAGTTTCTACTACATCCTCTACCTAGTAATTGATATCTTAGCTGATAGCGCATAGATACGAGTATTTACATTCTTTTAAAGTAGGTTATGCCTTAGTGGATTTCTTAGGTAATTTAGCGTTCATGTGTATTCTCAAAAAGATTACATAAATAAAAAAATCGATTTCCGTAACGTGTCCGTATTTAAATTACAGCATATACACACATAGATATAAATAGACTTACTTTGCCATTGCATACCAAACAAATGATGCATATTATGTTTGAAATGCAAATTGAAATCGTGAATTTGTACATTGAATTCAAAGTGTTAATCTGCAGTTGTAGTGCGTTGAATATCACGAGTACTTGTAAGTAAATTATATAGTCGCTTAAGTGACAAATCATTTAGTTTGATTTTCTTATTTATATTTTATAACTAGCAACTCACCCTCGCTTCGCTCTGGCCTGTCCCTAAATCTAGCACGAGCGAAGCCGTGAGTTTTGCTAGTGTATTATACATAATAAACCTTTCTGTCAGTTCTATGTCAAACGTCATAAGGTTACTTTAAAAAAGTTTTTATTGTCTAAAGCGCTAAGGTTAGATTAAAATAAATTTTATATGGTGGTTAAGTATTCTTAATTTTTTCTTTCATAAGAACCTTCTCTTCTGACAATATATTCTGACAATAACAAACACAACAAAAAAAGAATTAGCGAAATCGGCCCAGTCGTTCACGCGTGATGACGTGACTAAGGGAAATAGGGATTCATTTTTGTATACATATAGGATATAGATATTTTTCATTTCAGAATTATAAACTTTAGTAGGCCAGGTTTGATTTCAGTGTAAAGCAATTTACCTATTGACGTTCAAATACGTTCAAACTTCGATAGGAACACAGAATGAGCTCAGTTTGAGGGTATTAATGATATTGGACAGCCAATACGTGTCATTGGCAAAATAATCCGTGCCCAACTCGCACGCTTTAAAGCCATTACCAGGAAAATTGAATTTAACCGGATCGTCAATAATTTATGAAGGATTATGAAGCCATATATTAACTACTGACTTAAACCTCTTTCTTCATTCGCTTGCTAAATAAAGTAAGAGCTATAAAAATAACTAAAACACTTGTCTTAGGGTGAAGGAAAACATCATGAGGTGCTCTCATAGTGCAACTGCATGTATTTAGGACCTAGCAGGTTTTTGGAAAACATTTAAAACTATGATTTATCGCTTTGTTACATTGTCTTAATTTTATAAATTATAATACAATGATGTGAGATACTTCGTAAAAGTGACCAATTAATACGACGTTTTGTTACCAAGTTCATGTAAGCGTTAAAAGGTCTCATACAACCAATATAAGCCAATCTAAAGTTATATAGTAATTTGTTAATGTTGAAAATCGACTTCATGAATGGTCTGTATGTGCATTGGTTTACTTTTCTAAATCTATCTTCGCTTTTTGCCATTCTAATAAAACGGTTTAGGGCTAATCGGTTGGACGGATTCAAACTCGATGATGGAAAATATGACACGTCACTTTTTATACTTGAATTTTTACATTTAACAAAGTAATCTTTTAACAAACTACAAAAATCGAAAGCAAATAACTAAATTATACACCATTGCACACTTAAACCGTGTAAAAATTGTCTTAATGAGTCACATCTGACTGTAACTGTCAGATGGTGAGGTCACGACTTCTCATTGTCAATTGTTCTTAATAAGAGTTAGTGACTTATAGAAAAGTTTAAGTGGTCAAGAATTTTGATGTAATAATAATTAAAACGTTTTTTTTATATTTCAGATAAAACACGTACAGGTGATTTCAGAGTTATATTTACAAATAACTATTTGGGTAGAAAAAGAATGCAAATACAGTGTACTATTTGTCGATAATAATATATTTGTTCTCTGTATATCGATAATAACGACTATTTCATAAAGATTTTACAAAAATATATATTTAATGTACAGATTCGACTAAGAATGTTACTATATTATGAATAAATACAAATACAATATTTGTTAATTTTATAATTTAAAAGAGAAATTATTCTGTAAACTCTTCAGCAAGTTTTTATGTCTTTATATCTTTATTTATAAAGTCTTCGTTAGTTATTCGATCTTCTAAAAGGTCTTAAGGCGTGATATTCGAGTACGTCTCGAGTATTACCTTCTCGCTAATTGATGCTACGGGTGTAACTACTATTAAGTATACACTCAATTAAATCAAGCCTCTTTCACATTAATGTATCTAATAAATGAGATTATTCACTTATTTAGCTTAAATGAAAATAAATAAAAATTTATTTATATCTTTATGATAGCTCATAATTTTTTTCTATAAATAAAAAAAAGCCATTTTGCCAATGTTCGTCTCTATGAAATTTAAAAAAGGGAACCGATTTGAATCTTTTTTTCTGTATTGAGAGTATGTCACGGGTGGGTTTAAGTATAAAAAATAGATGAACAAAAAAACATTTGGAAAATAGCAAAAATATAAATTTATTTACATGGGAATTAGTAACCATTAAAACATATGGAGGAAAGAACACGAGCGAAGCGAGGGTGAATCGATAGTTGAAAATAATTTTAAATAAAAGAAAATGTTATTGAAAACTAACAAATAAATTGTTTTTATTATGCATACAATATAATGTTGTACTAGTGGTATTTATTTGTCTTTTGCCTATTACGTTATCTATAGTTTTAGTTCCATGTTCAAGCCATATTAACATTTATGCTGACACGTTAAGATTCATTCTGTATATGAAACAACCCTAGTCCCCTTGCGCCGCCTTTCCTCTATATCAGAAAGCATGCCAACTGAGGGTTGGGGTGAGGTCGGAAAAGGGGTCAAGGATCGATTTTCCGAGTTCACACTGGACTTATATACTGAGTTGTCATTTGCAAATATTTCGCCTAAAATTATTATCGTGTTTTATAAGTGAATGGGTTGCATTTAAAGTATTAGATCTATTGTTTCTATGGATGCTAGTTATTTATTTTTATAAAAGTAATTAAAGGTTTAATTAAACGTCAAAATAAAACAAAACAAAATGTTACTTTTGAATACTCAATTCATACCTACTATACAAAATTTCCAATATTTCGTTCATACTACTACTACAATTATGCTACGCATACATATTTTTTGCAATGGTAAAAAAGACTTGTGACTTATTCTAACTTGAACTACGTAATAATTTATACATACTCGAAGTATAAAGCAGAGTCGTTAGTCTGTTCTCGCCTTACTTCTTTTAAAGCTACACTATAATTTAGTTTTCACAATTAGATATTTACAAAATTGCCAGATTTCTTTAATAATATATTTCTTAGCGCTTGCGTTGCTAGCTTAGCCTGAATTAGCTTTACAAGATTGATCAAAATAATTTCCTACGTAATTGTATATCTAAAAAGATATAGTATCTATAGAAAAGTCCTCGTAAGGTAATACATAGGTTAATCTTTATCATATTAAATGTGTTAGGTGGTGCACTCGATAAAAAATCCCTTCACATGAATGCATTTATTAAAAGATATCACAAATTGAAAATTATTAATAGTTCAAAGACAAACGGAAGGCTAAGCTTAGATATTATCTTTTCAAAAAAATGTGTTCATACGATTACATTGCTCACGCTAGCTAAATCTTTGTACACATCAAAACAATGTGCGAGAAAATTGAAGGGTTTAAAAAGATTTACAGGAAAATCCACAAAATAATTGTTCTCCTAAGGCACGCCCACAGTATCCATTTTGATGAACATATATAAAAGGTAAATAGTTAGCTAGATAATAATAAAAGGGTAAAAGTAATTATATGATGTAATATTAAAAAGATCAAATTATAGAAATATATTTAGTGTTTAAAGCATTTAGACTATTTGTTTAACCGCTTATATTTAGAATATTTGAGGTACGCACTTAACATACTACTACTGTTTTTGATAAAGGCAACTTTGACTTTGTTCGCACACCACGCATAGTTCGCATACTTCGCTCTGAATATTCACGAGCAAAATGTTATTATTTTCAAGGTGAAATCAAATTTACAGCGTCGGAATAAATTTAACAGATAAAATCAATCAACAAATCAAATGCTAGCTTTTACTGCTAATAATATTTTAGCAAGTACTAATTTTTCTTTTTCTAAGCTCACTGAATCTTCAGGTTATGTGGTCTGTAGTTTAAACTCTTTCGGCTTAAAATATACACTAAAAACATGTTATACATGAAAACTTTATATTATAGAAGCATATATTTTTTACTTTATTTACGTATTTTAAATAAATATGAATGACTCTCACACTCGCTTCGAAAATTTGTATTAGTTTAATATTTGAATCAAGTCAGACTATTAGTATTTTCAGAACAAGGCTAGCTTACCTATGAAAACTAATGATATTTTGTTATTCATACACTTTTATTCGCTTTATTTATAAATGTAGCTAATCAAACTTTGGATCGATTTTAACCTACTTCTAACAGTTCTCTTATCTATTTTAAACTTATTAGTGATATAAATATGAAATGCATTTCAATAATTCCATACCATTATAATATCTGCTATTGAAATATTTCAACAATTTGACATTGTATTATCCGCTGTTCGAGATAGGAGTCGCTTAGTAGAAATCTTCAATAACTCAATAACAATCGTTTTCCAATGATTTATTAGTTTTGCATTTTGCATTCATAATTTTTACGTGTTACTTGA
Organism: Boloria selene; assembly: GCA_905231865.2. Lineage (NCBI taxonomy): Eukaryota > Metazoa > Arthropoda > Insecta > Lepidoptera > Nymphalidae > Boloria > Boloria selene. The sequence continues at coordinate 8,164,417 of HG993131.1, forward strand.
AATTAATTGTCGTTAGATAAGATAATCATGATGTATAAGTATAAATTTAAACTCATGAAAGAGAAATTTCTAAATCGTTTACAGTAAAATGCTTTCAGAATCATAAATACTCCTACAGCGTCTCTGATACAAACAAGTCTATTGGGTACCTATTACAAGAGGGAAATTAATTGAGTTAAATTATTAGGTGAAATTTTTAATTTTTACAGCTGAAATTTATACTCAAAGGCAAATTAATTTGAGTAAATTTTATTTTAGACTATACTAACCTCGGTGTTGTCTATATCACAATAGAAAGTAGGGTACAAGCTACAGTATAGGTAATACAACACAAACAGGCGTAAAAGTACAGTAAAAATAGCTTGTTCAATCTTGCACTATGTTTGCGTACCAATATTTTTTTATAAGATTTAGGGTCACTTACTGAGCATAAAATCACAAAATACTGTCAGATCCAGGTGGACCTTCAAGCGCAATCTTTAAACAAAGTTTGTGGCCTTATATCTCGGAAACTATGCCCTTTTGTTAAAAGTTATTGAAACCTTTAATATAAAAAATAAAATTTCGCATCTTTTATTTTCTATGAACTTTTATGTAAAACATACCGTTTACGATTTATTGGAAATACACTTTATTTATTAATCCAATATTTTGAGAGTTGTCGGCCGAGACAGAAGAACCGGTTAGTTCTTTTTTTTCGCTTTTAATTCTACGTTTACTTGCCTATGTTTACGAGAGCATGTTTCGGTCAATTGAATTAAAAAAAAGACCAGTTGAAGCACAAAAGTCAATATGTCAGTGTGTAACGTGTAAAAAGTATTTTTAATTTTAGTAATAGCACCGAATCTCTGAGCGTTCGTTCCTAGGTGAGTTTTGTATACGTATTTATAAAATTTTATAAACGTAACGTCAAAATTTACTACTAATAAGCCTATTTGTTACTCAAGGTTAAATTCTATGCTTAATAATTTCTATCGAAATCAGCCAAGCCTTTCCAGTTAGTTAAGGTATTTATTGTGTGTAATTTAAAATATTTATAGGATTACCGAAATGGTTGAAGAGCAACCCTACTTCAGATCTATTATAGGTACCTACTAAGTTTTTTTAAATTATTTGTATTTTGTGCATTTACAAGTATATGTACTTAAATGCCTAACTTTTTTTTCATCAGTACAGTTTTTTTACATATAAATAAAAATGAAACGTCTATTATGAAAGTACATACGCAACTTACATCAAATAATAATTTTTTTAAATTTTTGTCTATCTCTGAAACGGCTGGACAGATTTCGACGCGACTTTCGCTAGCAAATTGTTATAAGGAGCAACTTAGGTTACTTTTATTTTGTTAGAAATTTAAAATAACTGTTTTAGCCCTGCGAAGTGGGACGGATTTGATAGTTAGTGATATACAGAAGCATAAATCAATTTATAGTAAAAATGCTGTATGAAATTAAAAAGGTCAATGATGTCAGAGAGGTAGGTGTGACGGTGACCCAATATTTTAATGCTGTCACAAATTGCGAATGTGACACCATGTAAATGTATATTGAGGAAAATGTAGGTGTAATAACGTCTCGGTCGGAGTCAAAGTTAAAAGTTAACGATCTATTATACAAGTTTAAAATATTTTATCGCGAAATTTTCTAATAATGTGCCTCACTAGAGACTATAAGTTTTCACTATTTTAGTAACACATTTAAATTGAGATTATTATTAAAAATCTTGTAAGAAATATTATAATAGGTTGTCCAATAACTTTTACCATAAAGTTAATTATCTCTTACCTGATACCTCAGACGTATTTTATAGATAAACATCAAAATATCCATAGACCATGCATCTAAAACATACTCAAACAAAACTAATTTTGAAAGCTAAAACATTTTCCAGGTTCCCGGTTCACCTTAAATGCCCTGAATATTAGAGTAAATATTCTGACATGCCTGGGGGAAATTCATACATATGTCTCTACGTTCATAAACAAAGTTTTGATGATGAGAGCCAACGAAATGGGTATTGTAGTTTAAATAAAAATAGGTCAGCAGTAAAAAATATTATACAATATTGCTAGCTTCGTACTTGCTAGGATATTGCGAGTATGTATAAAAAATATAACTGACTAAAAGTGATCCCGAGATACTTTATTAATTTAATTAAATAATTACAAAGTACAGTGAATGATTCAATTCAAGAAGACGAAAATTTTCTACGCGTTATTCCTTTTTACTCCTAAAGATAAAAATATTTTAAAGACAAAAATGTTTTTGTTAAATATATTTTATACCGTACCGATTTATAAGAAGTTCTAAGGAATACCTATTATTTAGTTAGCAATTATTGTGAATTGAAACAATCGTGTTCCTCACCTTTCTAATAAATAATATCCAAGAATAGTTTGCAAGATAATCACAATCACAAACACGTGTTCTATTATTATAACATCCTTCGTACAAATTTAATGTTTATAGGTTCATTACACATTATAAGTAAATTAAAAAAAAATTAAATAGTACAAAAGAAAATTTACCTTAATGAGAGCGGTGTTTGACCTACTTAAAGAATGTGATAAGTCCGTAGAGTTTCTTACCTGTAAATATACAGAAAATATAGCACCATGTTACTAGTTCATTAAAGCTCAAAGTAAAGGACATTCTTAATTAATAAGAGGTTACACTTCAAATAAAACTAATGGTGACCCATTTAAATTATACTGCAAAATACTTGTATTTTCTTATATTCAATTTTTTGATATAAATACGTCTGATATTAAATGAGAGCGAAGCTTTCTTTTTAATCCAGACATTAGATCCAATTATAAGAATACAAGCTCATCCTTATAATAAAAGAGCGTATAAAAATAACACCATCATTATTTTCCGTAAGTTATATTTTTAAAATACTTGTTATATAATACGCATTAATCACGTTTAATGATTCAATATTTAAATGGAATAGTCAATAATTAAATTGATATAATAGCTAACGGGCTTTGTACGGTGTGGACGTGTTGTACAAATTACTTATACAAATAAATAATCACTACAGGCTATCCTAGTTCTAAAACAAACAACTATTAGTAGTCCTTATCGAATAGACATACCGCAAAGAGGTTGTCAAGTAAACTTCAACAACTTTATTCAAATTTTATGTACAATTGACATCTAGTAACGAAGATGAATTAATAATTTTTAAATTTATGTAAAATTAAATTGTTTACAGTCATTTACCGCTTGAAAGTAGTTTACCTTTCAATTTCAGAAGATTTCTTACCTTTGTGTATACTTTTAGACCTTCAATATGAAATAACTATTTTTGTGACATAATTTTGACTTCACTAGGGAGATGCCAACTTTTTAGACGATGATATATCGAGAAATCGATTGTAAAAACGAATAAAACTAAATAAGGATAAAACGAGTTTACTCTAGGGGAGAGAAAATGTCTCGGCGCACAGTGGATCCATATTGAAAATTAGTGGACATAGGCAACAAAGTTCCAATATCGATTCGATATTTTTTTATGTGATTCTTCATAATATTCCAGACAACTTTTACTCTTGTGAAATTTCTTCTAAAGTTGATATTTTGTCTGAAAAAAAATAAATTAGATTTTTTTGTATGGAGCGAATCACGTTTATTTTTTTTTCTTCAATTGTACGAATATGTTGGGTGTATGGCGTGAGTATATGATAGCTAGGGTCATTCTCTATCCACGAAAAAATATATCAGCGCCGGCCATCCGCAGCCGCGCGAGTAATCATTCGGTAAAAAAACACTATTTTCTATGAAATTTTTTGCCTTTTAAAATCAATTTAAAGTATATTTTCTGTCTCACTTGGCTGTTTTCACCTTCTTTTTAATTAAATATGTAGTTTTAATAGCACATAGGTACTCACAACTAGTAATTCTAGCAGAGGTTTAGTTATAATTGCATGTTATCGGTGGCACCTGCATTGTGATTGATGTCTCATTTGTTTGTGCGCTCGGCTAAGTGCATAACAAACGAGTCACCGAAAAATAATTGTCTCAGATTGGATGTTATTTTTTTAACTACCTGCACGTTATCTATTGTTATCGGTGGCACCTGCATTGTGATTGATGACTCATTTGTTTGTGCGCTCGTCTAAGCGCATAACTAATGAGTCATCGAAAAATGCTCGTCTCTGATTGGCTGAATAATTTTCAATCATGTTAATATGTTCACTACTTGAGTAATAAACACTGATTATAAATACAAAGACATTCATTAAGTCCCTCTAGTTTCGCTCTTGTTGCCTATTTGTGAACACAGTGAAATACTTTTATTTTTATATGTACTTTACAACTATGGCTGGATATTGTACCAACCTAGATCTTTTTGTGAAGTTAAGAAGTGGTGGTGATCTGAAAAATTATACGTTTCTATATGAAAGTATAATTTCTGTTTTGAATACTACAGTTTCTGAAGAAGACAAAAACCTAATCAAGAAGTTCTGTCGGGTTTTTTTGTGTAAATCTAAATAAAAAGTGGATAGAGTCAAGTAGAAGTCAAAAAACTTTTAAGAATCGTGTAGTCGCAAGTGGTTGGAAAAAAACATCAACTGGCCTGTTTGTGACAGTGTTGACCTGAGAAGTGAGTTTGGCTTTTCGGAGCCTTATCTGAGCCAGTGGATATGAATTCCCATGTTCCTAATCTTGCAGTATGTACTACGGAAACGGGAACATCTACATAAAAGGAGCACAGAAAACCGTTCGAAGACTTAAGTAATAAGAAAAAAAAGACGTTCTACTTCCATAGTAGAAGAAAATTCCGAGGAAGAGTTGCAGCACTGGTACTTAACAAACTTGAAAGACAACGGCAAAACGAATCTGGCAAAAGTGGTCGAATACTTTTCCAGTAATCCAGAAACGCTATACGAAGTACACGAGCGACTATTCAAAAAGCAGAGCCTAAGTACTGTCTCTGAAGTTAAGTGTTTAGCTCTTTATACATCACTTGCGCTCTCGAGATGGAAGTACATAGCTCTTCGACAATTTCTGAAAGAAGAAAACTGTGCTGCCTTTCCATCTTATCCAAAAAATGCCAAGAAAAGATTTTATCCACCACAAGAGAGTATGGAGATTACCGAAAAAGGAGCTCAAATTAAATTGCAAGCGCTATTGGACCACACTGTGGAGAAAATTTTACTACATGTGAATTCTGTTGATAGGTCTCAAAATGAAGAACTCAAGTTGACCTGGAAATGGGGGCTTGATGGTTCTTCGACGCAGAGTAACTATAAACAGAAAACGTCAAAAACAGCTACAGAGTTCGGTGATTCATCAGTAGTCATGATAAACATCGTCCCTCTTCGGCTAGTGTCTGGCTCATCATCTGGGAATGAAAATATACTTTGGGAGAACCCCACACCTTGCTCAACTCTGTACTGTCAACCAGTGAAGTTCACTTTCACTTCGGAGACAGCTGATTTTATAAAATCTTAAGAGTCGGAGATGAAAAAACAAATTGATGAACAAATATCTACACAGTGTGGAAATATTATTGTATCACATGAATTGAATATGACCATGATAGATGGAAAAGTGGCCAATATTATTGCTGAAGTACTATCATTTGCAACGTGTCCCATTTGCTTTGCAAAACCAAGCGAGATGAATAATTTAGACGCTTTGACTTCCAGACCACTTCGTGAAGAATTTTACAAACAAGGAATTTCTTCACTGCATATGAAGATTCGGTGTATGGAATGTCTTCTTCATATATCTTATAATCTAGATTTTCAACGATGGACAGCTCGAGGCGAACATATGGCTTTGAAACAAGCTAAAAAAATACCACGCAACAAGCGTTTCGTGAGCAAACTGCAATGCTGATTGATATAGTCAAACAGGTATGTATTTAGGTTCCATCAGGGCTGGGTATATGACAAACAGCCCTTTTCAGGGCTACAATTATTTCACAATTTCCTTTCGATCATACGTAAGATAACTTATACTATACTTTATATACGCTTGATTATGTAGATAATGATTATCAACGTCCTGACAGTAAAAAATCAAACTATTTCACCTATATTTGACAAAATTAGTATAACCAGAAACTTATTACTATATTTATTTTACAATAGATAACGTGCAGGTAGTTAAAAAAATAACAACCAATCAGAGACAATTATTTTTCGGTGACTGGTTTGTTATGCACTTAGCCGAGCGCACAAACAAATGAGACATCAATCACAATGCAGGTGCCACCGATAACATGCAATTATAACTAAACCTCTGCTAGAATTACTAGTTGTGAGTACCTATGTGCTATTAAAACTACATATTTAATTAAAAAGAAGGTGAAAACAGCCAAGTGAGACAGAAAATATACTTTAAATTGATTTTAAAAGGCAAAAAATTTCATAGAAAATAGTGTTTTTTTACCGAATGATTACTCGCGCGGCTGCGGATGGCCGGCGCTGATATATTTTTTCGTGGATAGAGAATGACCCTAGCTATCATATACTCACGCCATACACCCAACATATTCGTACAATTGAAGAAAAAAAAATAAACGTGATTCGCTCCATACAAAAAAATCTAATTTATTTTTTTTCAGACAAAATATCAACTTTAGAAGAAATTTCACAAGAGTAAAAGTTGTCTGGAATATTATGAAGAATCACATAAAAAAATATCGAATCGATATTGGAACTTTGTTGCCTATGTCCACTAATTTTCAATATGGATCCACTGTGCGGCGTCTTGTTCCGATCAGAGGTGACGGAAACTGTATGTTTAGATCTGTGTCGTATTGCTTATTTGGAACGCAAGAAAAGCATAGGGAAATAAGATTAAGAGTTGTGGAAAAAGTGGTCAATAACTGGCATCATTATAAAGATTTTATTATTGGAGATAGATCGTACGGTCTCGCCATACAAGATGCTTCAGATTATCGTCATTTAATGTCCAGAGATGGTGAATATGCGGGTCATGTGGAGCTGCATTGTGTCAGCGAATTATACCCAGATGTTACATTTGTAGTTCATAGAGACCGATGCACTAAGACTATAGAATATGGACACGGAGGAACTATAAAACATTTGTTATTTTCAGGTTATTTAGACGCTGGGCACTACAGCGTTATTGAATACTATTGACTATGCAATTGTTGAAAAATTAATTTAAAAAAAATCGGATTACGGATTGAACATAACTTGTGTCTAACAAAATTTTCTGTCATTCTCGCATGATAAATATCAAATACAATAGCACTTCAGTAAAAACCACAGTTGATAACCTAAATGATTTCTAATACGGGCTTATTCTCTTTATAGGCCGGGGATGATAGTTAACTTAATAAGTGGGGTCAAACATCGTTGCACGGAACTCGATTGCTAGCAATTCAATGAATAATGCTGTAGGCGTAAGTGCATGGGCAATGCGTGGTTCCGCTGGCCATTTGAATTATTTTATAAAGTATCATTGCTGACTATTTAAAATTTTATTTTATATAATACATAATATTAAATTATAAAAAGTTAACGCTCAGAGGAACAAATGAAAGTCAAACCATGAATATTTCAAATACTTTGTTGAAATAATTAATTTATCTTATACAGTACATTGAGGATCATCAATCCTAAATAATCCATTTTTTCTGGATAAGCTTCCGAAAAGCGCATACCTCCGATCGATTGGTATTATAACGTATTTTGACCCCCTAATCACGAATATCATAATGAAAATTGGCGCAAACGCCATTTTGAAAATGAAAATCGAAGGAGAAAATCTTTTTTTCAGTGTGCATTATCGTGCATTCCTAACCGATTTAAACTATTTTAGCTTTCTCCAGAAAGGGTATATGAATGTGTACAGCTGAGTTTAGGAACTCTGTCATCACTCCCACACTTTTACCCGACTACAACTAAGCCGAAAGGAAGGGCAAGGGTTTTGTCAGTCTACGTAAACATATATTTTTACTTAAACTATACGATATATGTATATTATATATTATACATATTTGTAATGTGCTCGTCAAGACCTTTCTTTTGATAATAAACACGTGATGATTATCTCAGTCAATTTTTTTTGGAGGTTGGAATCTTAGGTTTAAATTTCGTCGTATAATTTTTCATAAAATTTATATTGCCTATGTTATCCGGGCTATTATTACGAATCTATTGACACCTCAATGATTACAATCGGTTCAGTAGTTTAGGCGCTACGGAGGATAATACAAACATGTCAAAATACGTTATAATACCAAATTTCAGATCGTTTCCGGGAGCTTATCCATTTTTTCTTATTATTGCTTCAATAAACATCGTTAAGAAATAAGAACACTTCATGAACATGATTTCAGTAAACTTACATCGATATATAATTAATTGATTTTTGAACTATTCATTAATGTAGGTAATTTGTATCTTTCAACTTGGATGAGTATATTTTTCTTTATTTCCTCCAGCTATTAAGACAGCCAAATTTTTGGGCCTAATTGGGAATAAAAATACATAAACCCTTCAAATTACTGTAATCCTTTATTATTGCAATTTTCCTCCTCGTTTAGTTATCTTAAATAAGGAAGCTTTTCAATAAACATATTAAAAAGCTTTTATTAAGTGCTTTTATTTGTTGTTTGAAAATTTAAATGAATCTCTTTTTATAATATATTCCTAATTTTTCAGTATTTCGGTTTAATTTACAAAAAACAGGTAATCCTGTTTTTAAGAACATTGCACAAAAAATATAAATGTTATAGTTAATAATTAGTAGTTACTGAAATTTTTGAACTACAGAGTGTAGAGTTATTCATATATTATGGTATTTTTTTATTATATTATGATTAAATATCATTGATATATATAATTTTATATGTTTATTTTTAAAAACATGCCGATAGTATTTAAACCACGGTCGCTTTCTTCCCGTGTGTTATCACTACACAATCATAAACTTCGGCCTCTTTATATAACATTTGTAATGAGTCATTACAGTATTCACGTTATTATAATATTCGCAATGAATCACTTCGAGAGAACGTTTCAAGCATCAAGGAAACAACCTGATCAATGACATATAATATTGAACCTTATTTTTCTTTTAAATAAGTGGCTTTTTGTACAATTACTAGTACTTAGTTTTATAATAAGCAATTATAAATATTAAATATACACATACAAATAAAACAAGGAAATATTGTATTTTGGTACAATACTACATACCTACTGAGGTTGCATCTGTTCATTATAATACATATAAAACGACTAGTGACTCACACTCGCTCCGCTTGAATTCTTTCATTTAGTAGGTACGTTTAACGGTTAGTACATATTGAGCTCTCAGAGATGTGATAATATCCTGAACTAAAGAGTATCCATACAGGATATTGACTCGGATTAGCAGCTTCCATCATACCAAATTCCATCAAAATATGCGAATTAATTTTCTGGTGAAGCGGTCAGAGACAGAAAATACAATCCGCCTCGGTTTCGATAATAATACCTATATCTTTTCTAATAAGATTTTCCAGAAAATTATTTAAAATACGATTTGACTCAGTTATAATGTTATTGTTCTCGTATAACTAGTAAATGATATCGATATGTTGTATCGGTAAATATAAACTATTGACCGCAAGGTAATGTTCAATAAAACAATCACACTCGCAATTAATAAATACACATTGTTATTTCAAAGATTCTTTCGCTCTGATTGTTCTTTCATGTTCATATAAAGTTTTAATTATTATTGTTTATTTATTGTCTATTAATATGAGAGTGACTTTTTTATATCTAAAAGCTGTGTCTCCCATCGGACTTTGAGAGAAAAAGGAATACTAATTGACGGAGACTGCACTTGTAACTGCGAGTACGATGTTTATATATCCTACGCATCTGGCTAGTTTCAGCGAGATTGGCCGCCGGATCGAATTCGGTCAGGAGGATATTATTATTATTGTCGCATAGTAAAGTATGTATCGTCATAACAGCAAAAATAGTAAGTAAACGCACACGTTTTAAGCAAACTTCATACTTAAATGCATACAAAAAGGCGGCAGGGCGTTGACAGATTCGTTGAAATTTGGACTTAATTGAAGATTAAGAAATACTAAAAAGTGGAGTGAAGACGTAGTGAAAGTGTAACCGGTGGTAAAAAATAGTGCACACAGACTGTGTAAGACATAACTGTGCATATGCTGTGTGTGTTGGTGAATCGTCATATTAAGTCACTTACTAAAAGCTTAAAACATTCGTAGTGCAAAAGACTACTTTAATTTCCGGCTCCGATCTTGTATATTTATAAGTAACAATATGTGATCTTATATAATATTACATTATTATTTTGTAAGTATGTTTGTATTATGACATATATTTGTATACGACAATGGCACTGACATTTCTATAGAAAACCATATTATCACTATCACTACATAGTATAAAACAAAGTCGCTTTCTCTGTCCCTATATCCCTATGTAGGTATGCTTAAATCTTTAAAACTACGCAACGGATTTTGATGCGGTTTTTTTAATAGATAGAGTGATTCAAGAGGAAGGTTTATATGCATAGCTAGCGGATCCCGCGGCTTTGCCTGTGCTAAATCTAGGGAAGAGGCCGAGCGAAGCGAGGGCGAGACGCTAGTTGGTGATAAAATTGAAATAACCAATAAGCGAACTCAATCGAAATAGATTGCTAATTATTTAGCGATTTCAATATTTATGTATATGAATTTTGCATATTTATTATATTATGTACCTACTTGTTGAATGGACGTTGCGCGGAATTAATGTTTTTTTTATTTAATACCTATTGAATTATGAAATGTCAGTTAGATGTAGTTAAGTCCATTAACTTGAACAATTTGAATGGAATTGTTATATCCGAGTAACAATTCAATATTAAAGAAACGTCCATGAACGTATAACTAAATCAAAGATCATAAAATGTGCACTGACTTCAAAGCACTACAAAGTAAATCTGAACGCGCGTCGCGTCGATAGCTAGCTCACGCAAAGTAATGCAAATCTGTGTAAGAAAAATGAATTTCCAATGGAATTACGCCCCAGCACAGAATTTTCAGTATTACACAGTTTCATATATTATATTGGTTGTTTCTCATTTTGATGAACAATTATAATTATAGGTACTATTTATTTCTTTTAAATGAACACCTTAATCATATTTCATTCGGCAATAAATCATTTTCATCAGCAGATTAGTGAAGGACGACCTTTCTTCGGGCTTTCAAAAAAAAATTATTAAAAGAACGATACCCTTCTGAAAAATTAATACTATAATCCGCCTTACAAAAGTCTAAATAATTACCTTAGAATAATACAATGATTAATCCTTTTTAGTACTTAATCATAACATTGAGTATATAAATGTTTTAAAACAAAAAGAAGATAAAATACAAATCAAAAAGAGCGAGTGTGATACGCAGTCTGACTTCCCAATTTAGCCATATTTAAATTGTTTTACTTTAAATAGGAAATAAAATATTGGCGCATGCACCTTATAAATATGTATTAGACAACAGCTTTGTAACTTATATAAATAAATAAAATTATTATTATATAAATTCATTATCTTCAGGTACGCATAAAATATTTACTTTATCATCAGCAACAAATTGTTTGTATTTTCAGTAGGTACTATTGTAGGTTTGTCACACTATATTAAAAACTTGTCCGCAAACCTTCTTTATAAAAAAATATCTTCTAAATTATTTTGGAAGTTGTAAAACTTATATTTATATAAAATTTCCTATAGAGACTATATATATAATTTACTAGAGATACTTTAGGTACTATAAGAATTCAGGGTAGGCATTATATTCTTTCGCACATATTGACTAATAATCTAAACTTATATAAGCAATTCATATCATTAAATTCTTACCTAGTCAATTCTGATTAAGTATTTTTGAAAAATCATATTGAAGTAGTCATTTTTATACAAATGCCAAATTTTCACTTTTTAGAGTCTAGTAATAAATATATTAAAAAATAAAAGGCCCTTATTACTCTCTCTCCGTAAATATTTTATAGTAAGTGATTCCAATAAATCTCGCTTATATCCACGGCATATATACATTGTTTAGCGATAAAGCGTTACGTCATGCATTGCTCAACTCAGCCGGAAATACTACCGAAAATCAACTAATTATATACAATTTTCGAACTGGCGAAGCTACAAATTAGTAATACGTGTAACACAGCGTTTCTCCCGCACTGCTCAAATACGTTATCTAAATAGAAATAGAGCGGTTAACAAAGCGTAGCGCGATTAGCAAATGTGTATAAAATCCACCAAAAATTATGAATTATGCATTTTTTTGCAAAGAGCCGAACAGTTTGATTGTTGTTGTTTATGGTTAACATGCCATTATGTATTAAAAATTGATTTTCCAAATTTTCCGATGATAATATAGATTAACATGTTATTATTGCGCATGATTAACGTTAGATAATACATTCACTGAGCTTTAAATGTCTGTTAATGTGAAGCAAGTACAAAGCAAACAATTTATTAAATACTACGAGTATAACTAATCCTCGCTTAGGTCGGGTTCGTCCCTACGTATAACGTACGTACGTTAGAATGTAATTCTCAGAGATAGTTATTTTCCTGCAGTAAAAAGTATGTTGATCAAACCGACAAAAATCAAAAAACTATAGATACGCCTCTATATCGACAACAATGACTATTTCAATATGATTTTTCAAAAAATGTATAATGAACTGAATACTAATTAAAACTCAACCTTATTTTTCTGTATTACTTATTAGAGATTGCTTCCCTAACAAACAGGTAAAACCGAAAAGAATCTTCAAACGGAAGAGCCGGAACGTAAGTTAAGCCCCAATAGAATCCTCCTTGCCATCATTTTATAGCACTAAGGACGTACGAATATTTATGTTAAATTCATATTTGTCTACACCCGGAAATCACACAATACCCAATCACTGAACGGACGCCATCTTTCTTTGAGTAGGTTTTAAGGAAAATCGGAGCAAAATAAAATTACCTTTTCATTTATTTATTATATTTCATAATGCTCGTGTTTCTACCAAACAAATTCCCCAAATAACATTGAGGCAAACCACAACGTTGAGATTATATTTTATTTACATACTGTAAGTACCTAATTGATCTTAAAGAATCTATTAAGAATTTTGCTATTGAGTACAACAGTAATATAAAACTATGTATTTTTATATACTTTGCTGCAATAAATAAAATGAAACGATAAAATACATCGGTACTTATTCGTATTTTATTCTCAGAAAATGACTGAGCCATGAACACTTTCTTACAAGTGACATAGTGTTGTATGTACACTGAGTGTGCAATCGTCAAGCATATACATAAATGTAGGCACAAACAAACCCATAACGATAAGTAATCCGGTGGATAAATTGCAATGATATCGAACATTTTGTGATAAAATTTTTACTATTATTGATTTTATATGCTATCTATTAATGCCTGTAATAGAATCATTTATTTATTTATTTATAGATTTCTAAATAAACAGCTTAGATTACTTATATTAATGTAACATTATTTAACAGTGTACATGTAGCAAACTATATATCATACAATGCAAAATGAGCTCTAATACCACGGCTAAGCTAGCAAAATTGGATGAAACGCTGACCTCCGTAGGTACTAGTTAAACTGTAAAAAGGTATAACAGTATTCCTCGCGTTTTACTTTTACGTAGCTTGTAAATTGTAATATAGACAAAACATTACGATGCAGCATCTTTTTGCTAAATAGAATAATTTTATAGACTAATATTTTAATATGCTTATCTATTATAAACGTAAAAAAGGAATTTAAGTAAACAAAGAGGTACAAAATATCACTATCATCACTACATAGTATAAAACAAAGTCGCCTTTTCTGTCCCTATATCCCTATATCCCTATGTGCGCTTAAATCTTTAAAACTACGCAACGGATTTTGATGCGGTTTTTTTTAATAGATAGAGTGATTCAAGAGGAAGGTTTATATGCATAACTAGCAGATCCCGCGGCTTTACCTGTGCTAAATCTAGTATCGCTAGTATTAAATATAAGTATTTGTGTACAAGTGTAATAAAATAAATATTTTAGTTATATTGTATAAAGTAGCTATTATCCCGCCCATTTGTAATGATTGATTATTTGTCATTATATTATTATTTATTAGTATATATTTATTTAGGCCTTTATAAATGAAAAAAAGCAAATGTACGAAAAAAATATACCTACAACAATTTGTATTTGTTGATAGAAATAATTCTAATTACCTTAAATTATCATTTAAAATACTTAATATAGAAGAAGATGATTTCAATGATTATTCCTTAGGTTATTAATAGTGCAAATAAAACAATAATTAAAAGTATTACAGTTTCTAGGATAGGTACTTCTTTGAAAGCGAGAGCTAATTAGCATTTCTCGTAATAGTTATTAGTTTGTCATGTAGGTAACATTATTAAACGTATATCATCATTCATCACTATAACATATATGTTTTCTCGTGTGTTCACTACAAAAAACTTGTTCAGAGTTATTTCATACATAAGTGAGTAATCTTTTCTGTCTATTACGTTAACTTTAGGAATATAAAAGTTATACTTTGTCCATTTTGTTAATGGTTTTTTGACAGCTCACGCCCACGAAGTTTCGTATTTAATGGTTAGCCATTAAAGTAAAAATGTCATACTCATTAATATTGTACTTCATGGACGGGCACCTCCCCCTTATTGCTGTGCCACACATAACGATTACTACGATTGTGCCACAGATTACAAATAATCGATAGAAATCAATGCTAATATATAAATAAGGTGTAATAATATGTTATTTAATCAGGAAGACAACAAAATTTTAAGGTTGAAACCAATAAATTAAGACATTAACATTATGTAAAGTTTTACTTTCTTCTTATTATAATCATACAAATAAAACAACTAAAATAGTTTAATTCCTCTTATTAACCTGATTCGTCAGAATCATCATTTATATAAGATTTGTCCGATGAGGAGTCTTCAGTTATATTAATTATTAACTCTTGTGTGCATAAATTATCAAAATATGCAATGTCACGGCCCGAATCACATTATGATTCTCTTAGTTCTCTCCACCACACTTGATTTTTACGATGATAATATTTATTTTTATATTTATTAATATGAAAATAAATATTATTTTATATTTTAAAAAATAAGAAAAATTGATTATTACATCCTTTTGTCATCACTATAGCTTGTCAGTCGGCGGGCTGTCAAAAAACCATTAACAAAATGGACAAACTATAGTACGGAAAACTTTCATGACATTTCTTTTCTAATAATTCCTTGATGTAACACATTATATTTTTATTTTTTATATAGGTAAACTTAACTATATATACAAAGAATATACACTTAATTATTACTGTACAAGTCGTGTCCGCGTGGAATAGTGGCAATAATGCTGGCCGCATTCCCCCGCTGAATGGCAATGCAGATTCTTTGGGCGAAAATGAGCCAGCTCTCCTGTCACCAGTAGAGGCGATAAGACGAGGTGTTATATATTAATATAGTTTATAATAAATAATTTTAAAAAATATACAGTTAATAATTAACAGTTACATAGGTGTTTGCGTAAGTAATACATACTATACTATGTGTAGTACACTGTACAGTGTACATACAATTTACTAATATTAAATCCAATACACATTAGACATTTGTATCCGCAATGTACCTACGTAATATGCCCAACTAAGCCTAGAACCTTTGACAAATGACCGGAAAATTACGAGTACCTACACCAATTACGATTGACAAGCAAACTCGAAATTCGAATATGTAGTTTTCGAGTATGTGCTTACTGCTTATAGATCTTATTTAACATGAAATATAGCATAATTATTATGTGGTAGTTTTATTTAGCCCTTTATTTTAAAAAGTTGACTCTTATTTTCTATACCAGCAGCATCAATCAATACTTTTTACGAGACTGGCATATTTACAAGCTTTTATTAAGTTTCACCTGTCCCGGTATTTATAAAATCAAATGCTGCAAGTTAAATTTGACCCACTTCTCAATGTCCGAGTGAGCAGAAATTTGGCGCACACGTTTGGTGGTGACATTGCACGATTACAAATTATCTTAAATGAAATTTTAATCATATTAAATTTGTAACGTAATAAATTGATTCAAATTTATTTAATTCTTTTTAGAGTCAATAAAAAAAAGTTTGATTCTGCGGGTTGAGGTACTTCACATTTCTTTCAAAAACTTGCTAGGTCTGTTCAGTCATGCAGGTTTCCTCGCGATGTTTTCTTGCAACGTAAAGTGGTCATTATGTTAAAAATGCTTCGCACATGAAAGTATCAGACGTGCGAGATCCGAATTTGAACACTAATTTAAAGAATTCGGTTATCCAATTGAGTGCGTTACCACTGTTTTAAAAATATTTTGAAATTTATTTTACTCATAGTTTACCTCTAGCAATCAACTTCCTTACATTCCTACATATTTTCTACATTCCTATTCTACAATGAAGTAGGTACCAAGTCAAAGTTCTTGATGAGTCAGAGATAAGAATAGTACTAATATTAAGTAGTACTACTCATACAATATAGACATGGATAAGCTTATTTGATGATTATAAATTAGTTTTATTAAAACTGCGGAGACAAAAGTAACTTAAAATATTACTCATGTAGGAATATATAATACACTGTATAATAATGTCAGTTATTCTAAAAAACTGTACCTAATAAAATTGTACGTGAAGTGACATTTATTTTATTCTGATTATCGATGTTTGGCGTAAATTTTATATCAATTCTTGAATTGATATAATGATCGCTTTAGTAGATTGACTAAGCAAATATAATAAGCTAATAATAGATTAATCTCTATTGGAGGAAGATCTTATAACTAATAGAAATGACGATGTATTTACAAATAATGAGAGTGATATCACGAGCCGCGCCGCCAAGAGTCGATTCGTTCGTACAAACACGCGCCACGAGCGAGGCGCAGCGAGGCCGCGCGCGCGTTGAAACATCTGCGCCGCATATCTTTTGACACACCGAGGTAGTAAGTACAGATCTCCAGTCTTGGATTGGAGTAATGTCTTTTTTATATTACAAAAAATTAAAATGCGGCAATTGTGTAATTCGACCACTTCATATTGGTGAGTGCATGAGCATGAGTAATCCACGGTTGAAGGAGATGAAATGAACGTTCAATAGCGCGAAGCCGCGCGGGCACGAGCGGGCCCGCCCGTCTATGCCTTCCATGAGCGTGGACGCTCCGCGCTGCCGAGCCGCTGCCTTCACACGTCGCGAGGCGATATCACGCGCCATGAAAAGCCAGCCTTGTTTGCATACTCAATAATTAGTATCAGTACAGCCTTTAATAAAGAAATCTTCCGCCGCGTCTGTCTGAACCATATCAACTACGGAACACTTTTTTCACCAATTGACCGTGATTAGGTGTATAATTTATTGAGGTTATGTATAAGTTAAACATTAGCTAATACATGACGATGATTGATATCGCTATCGGAAAAAGTGCCGACGACTGGGAGCTTCACAGGTGTACTTCGCGTAAACGAAGTAGGGCTATAGTCTATACCTACGTATGAAAATAATTGGGAATTTGTAGTAAGGAAACGATCTTTTATTTGCTCCTATTAAACTGCATTAGTTTAAGTAGAAAAAAGATTTTTTTCTTATTTATATGAAAGAAAGAATATGATTAAATTACCTAATTTTATTTCATTTAAACCTCGACGTTATCGCTATGACTTTGAAGTCTTTAAATACCTTTGCTATAAAGTAGTTTTTCTCCTTTCATGAAAATATCTCTACGTATTTTATTAAATTTACAAAGATATATAAAACGACAGCAATATTTTTTTCTTTGAGCATATTGTATTTAACCAATCGCAATGAGACGAAAAGTTTGACAAATAGTATTAAAGATTCAATTTCTTAAGGATTTATATTGTGTATACTGTTTAGTTTTGAAAGTAATGTTTGGAGTAATAAACATTTATCAGACTAGCATTTCCCGAGGATGAAATCACGAAAAAAGTACTGGACAGATTTTTATTAAATTTGTTATAATGATTGTTGGATATAGGATACTATGTAGGTACTGTCTGAAAATATTATTTCTGATAAGTGTTTACTAACAGTTGAAACTTATCTAAATACGAATGAACGAGAGGAGCTAGGAGTTGCTATTTATTTATAAATTAAAATATAAAATTATAATGAAAGGAAATTCAAATCATGAAAGTTAATTATAAAAATGTAAGTTCTAATTCTTTTCCCAGTAACGCGGCTTTTTTACGTCTAAATG
The DNA here is from genome assembly GCA_905231865.2 of Boloria selene. Lineage (NCBI taxonomy): Eukaryota > Metazoa > Arthropoda > Insecta > Lepidoptera > Nymphalidae > Boloria > Boloria selene. Next base: position 8,182,748 of record HG993131.1, read on the forward strand.
GCGACGGATTATTTTTTTCACGGAACTAAATTCAAAAATTCATCTGAACAAGAAAGGAAGAGGGAAACCTTTCTGATACATTTATAAAAGAACCGGAGCTCTGTGAAAATATTTTATATTAAGTATGAAAATGACTATATTATAAAACAGAATTGTATTCTACCACCAATGATTAACTTGTTTGACTACTCGTTCTGATAGATATGGTTTGAGTTAGCCTTCTAACATAATATTATGACAAAACATTATGATAAATTTTATCACGTCCATATCCTCTTGCGATGTATAGATGCTTGATGAATCTTATTAAAGCCACCAAGCTGAATATGTAGGTCAATTTACGTATACGGTATCTCTTGTTCAATCCCGTCACAAATGGTACCGTCATAATATTTATTATACCTACAATACCGCCAAAAATGTTGTAAACTCATTTAAATTTACAGAAAACATAAATTATACATATGTTTAAAAATATTTTATATTCTTATACCTACCTACTATATTCATATTTTTGTACGTAAATGACAAAAAATAAATACACTCTAAGCATTAGTATTTTTATGATTTTGTATGTTTTCGTTTACTAAATTTTAAGTTATATTATATGTTATCAGTAATTCTTACAATAAAAACGCTTATCACCTTCGTACGAAAACTGAAAAAATATGAACAATGTTATCTTTTATCAAATATTGTACATTTTGATAAGAATAGCACTCAGATTCTCTACTAAAACTGTCAGTCAGCTGATTTTATTTCTTTATGTCATAATTAATAATTAGTATTACTAGTCATCCCGAAAGTACTTTATAGTATATATTCAGAAAAGTTCACTGAACTCGATGTTAATCACTATGAAATAAAAAAAATATATAAAATAATATCCTTTTACTACTTTATATACTAGGTGCCTAGATTTTTTCACTGACGAATAAATCTTTGTATGTATAGTTTTTAGGAAGCACTTGTCACATAATTGCTGGCATTGAATGAGTAATAGCTATTACGCCTACGTTTGATTTGGGTTAATATTCTTCACCCGTAATTAGTTCAACATCAGAATTACATACATGAAATATTATTAATAGAAGTACTATTTTACTTTAACTAGGTCACAAGTTCAGAACGTCCATATTTGTAATTCGATTTTTAGCCAATAGTTTAAAGGTTTATTTGAGAACAACAAATTTTAAAAATATATTCTGTTTAATCCAATTTCAATTCTTAACTCGAATATTTAAAACTGCGTTTTATAATGCTGATAGTTTGTTTAACAAACGACAAATAGACACACACTTATGTGGTGCGATAGTATTCTATTTTAGTAAAAACCAAACGTCAGTAACGTTCGATGGATCTTTTAGCAACCCTTAAACAGTTAAGATCTACTTACTCGTATTTCGAATGCAGTTATTATTTATTTATTGTAAGCATTCAATGCTTAAACATTAACAATAATTGAATCACAACTACTAGCGGTATAGTTTTGTCCACAACTTCATTGGCTATCTGTAAGTACCTTAAAATCGATCCAGCAGTATTCGAACAGTCAACAGACACACAAAAATTGAAGTATTTTTTTCTTATTAAAAAACTGTTATGTTGACATTACAAGCAGACACTTTGATTTGATTTATCTGTATAGATATAATTCATTAGACTAAAAAGACAAACCTAGGACAATGTCATAACAGAATTTCTATCGGATCATGATACCGATAGAAATTCTGCTTTTTTATGATTTATTTGATAAATACTGGGAAAATTATAAAAATTCTGTTCCTATAGGTGATACACCTTGAAAACACAGCAGTTAATTGTTCCGAATTAGTGTTAATCGTTACAACACAAGGGTTATCTCAGGAATGCTGTAGGTTCCTACATAATATATTAGTCACACCGTACAGTAAAGCGTTGTAATGAATCACAAGTCGCCCGAACATCACTTACTAAGTTCATAACTTGTGCTTTTTAACTAATTTAGTGTCTTTAGAGAAATAATTTAGACGTTATTGGTTTGGCTCACTTTGGATTCCACTTGCTGTGCCAGCGTTCACGGGATCGAGTCCCGCTAGGGGCATTAATTTTATTATTTGTGTGATGAGCACGAGTGTTTTGTACACTAGTCACGGGTGTTTATATTTAAAATATGTATGAATTTAATGTTATACATATCCTTATTAATAGTATTTCGACTTTTTGGTATCGATAACACTTAAACAAGATATATATGAGACGACCAATACTTTTACGAAGCGAGACTTTTCGTAGAGGAAGTTTTATCCACACAAAAATTTTGAACGCTATTCATAAACCAAGTTCGGTTACAAACTCCTATATTCAATATGAATTTGAAAAACGTCTAGAATTTATTACTTACTTTATTTTACTACAGTTTTACACTACAGTTTATTTTTAATACTACATCATGCAATTTTATTTAACGTTGTTTGCGTATTTGTTATTCTAAACTTGAGCTTAAGAATATGTACAGAGTAGGTACTTACATTTATAATATATAAAAGTTGCTAGTACATTATTTACAATTCACTGACTTTTCGAATTCAGATAAGTAAAATGTTTCAACTAAAATGAACTTTGTGCACTTTCATAACTAATACGATAATTTCAGAGGACTCTGTTAAGAAACGTGTAACATAATATACATACAACATTAATTTAAAATTAGCTTTAAAAAAACGGTCAAGGATAAAATATTTTTTTAAAAGACTTAATGAATATTTTTTATAATTCTTTTTATTGGTTCTACATATTTAAAAAATCCACGAAATACAAAAAAATATATAGCACATACAATCATTTTTACGAAACCTCAGTTGATATCCATTTTCTTGTAACAGTATTAAAAAAATCAATTATGGTTGTCTTCTCGATGCTTTTGCTTCTATTTATTAATTTAAAGTAAGACTTTCTTTGACGCTTACGTTTCATACTAAACTAATTAGTAGTAGATAAAATCCTGTATCTTCTCCAGTGGCAGATTTTTCCACTTTTTTCACTTTTGTGACTACACTAACAGTTTTGTACTAAAAAGAAGTTCATAGTTATATAATTTATGATCTTTTTATAATTTTGTAAATAAAAATAACGAAAATAATGCAAAGTGAATAATATAGAACAAGCGATTAGTAAAATTGTTTCGTGTGCATAACCACGCATAACTCAAAACCAAAATGAACGAATAAAAATTGAACTTGTAGTTAAGAGAATTTTGTAAATGATTTTACAACAAATATTCATCTCGTAACTGCAGACTGAAAAAAGTTCTGTGTACTCGTTTAATTGCTAGAACGGTGCTTATTTGCATAAACTTTACTTCTATTTAAGTAGTTAGTTACTTTAATTAGGTTTTCCCATTGTTATAATCTAGATTGAATGCCGCTTTTATTTACTTGATTTTGTAGTACGTGCATACCACTCATATGTCGAATACATAAATAGTAGACTACAGGCCCGTGTTGAAAAAATTATGGGTCATTTGAACCACCAGGTGACCTATCTAGAACGATATAAGAGCATAAAATAATAAGATTCAGCACTATGCCGTCACTTGTAAGCTGTCCAACTGAGTGCTGGTGAGACTTCAAAAGTACAGGTAGAGTGAATACATTTTGGTCATATATTTTTGTACGGCATTCTTACCACCGATAGATCCATGAAAAATAATAAGAAAACGCGTAGTGCCGTAAAATAATGCCGTCAAAGAATGATTGTTCATTTAAATGCATACCAATAATTATCTTAATTTCATCGTATCCTTGATTTTTAAAGGCTAAAGTCATTTGATCCTGTACGGGAACTTTTTTTTTAACATGATATTGTAAAATACAATTGTTATATAGTATTGCCGTTCAAAAGAAACTGTTCTAAAAAAAATTATAGAGAAATACAAAAACTGAAATTTTGCAAATTATTGCAAAAGTTTAAATATCATAGATTAATGAAATATAGCAGTTTTCTACATTTTATCCCTTGTTTTAAATAGTATTAACATAAATAAATTAGGAAAAAATGATGCCGTACATTTTAATGCAGACCATATCTTTTAGGCTGATGAAAATGACGCTACCATTTTAAGGGTGTAATCTTTATGGCCATCTGATACTGTACGGTATTAACATATTTTTGAAGAGAACAATTGATAATATGATAAAATCATTATGACGTTTAACTGAAGTGAAAGGGTGTGTATATATAACACAAAAATTGAACCAATCTTTGGACCAACGAAAATGTACGGCATGTAAAAAAATATTATCTATGCATAAAATACTTTGAAAATAAATTAATTTTATGTTGTTTCAAATCACCCCCCGAACCACCGAAAGAGAGGCTGTTGCAACCCTCGATTTTTTCCCCTTGTCGCATGATTTTTGTACGGCGTTGCAGAATAATGGATTAGTAAGCTGTATTGAAACAGTATAAAACTGATGCCGTACAGAATGAAATGACCAAATTTACCCTGGAAATTGTCTGAAAATCAAAATAAATTACCGACTTTGTGGCGCACCATTTTTTTACGGCACTGTGCGCTTTCTTATTATTTTTCATGGATCTATCGATGGTAAGAATGCCGTACAAAAATATATGACCAAAATGTATTCACTCTACCTGTACTTTTGAAGTCTCACCAGCACTCAGTTGGACAGCATACAAGTGACGGCATAGTGCTGAATCTTATTATTTTATGCTCTTATATCGTTCTAGATAGGTCACCTGGTGGTTCAAATGACCCATAATTTTTTTAACACGGGCCTGTAGTCTATAGGTATTAGATGTTAGAAAATGATGTTAAAGCAACTTTGAGTAATAAAATAAATAAATTAAGCAGTACAGGCGTACAATAACAATTATTTCTATAAATTGTATGCAATTTATGTTTAAATCCTGCATAGAAATTACCTTTTTTAAAAACTTTTTACTTTACTTTGCCTATTCTATGTTTACCTATTCTTGTAAGCTATGATTTTAAATATTTAATGTTTGCCGGCATCCCTTCTCTGAGGTGACTCAAAGGTAATTGCAACGCGTTCTAAATAATGACATTTATTCCAATTTTAGTCGATGACGACTGGTGAAATAATGTACCTACTCGTTTTTATCTCAAACAAACAGGTTACATCATGATGTTATCTTTATATTAATTGATAGTATATCTACAGAAGTGATATCTAGTTCTTTATACGAAGCCAAATTGTGTTTTATTGCAAAATATTTTAGTTAGTGTACTACATGTACCTACCTAAGTTTCCATGGTATTGTGGTTCTAAATCTATGTGCAGATACACAGCTGAAGGTTAACTATTATTTGATTACTATTATATGATTTATAGATAGATTAAGAATATAAATATGTATATGAAATTGGTATAGGTTCTAAAATACAGTAACTCTGGCTCAGTGGTTCCTAAACTACTGATTTAATTCTAGTTGAAGAATTTATATTTATTATAGTACAGCAAAACATGACTAATAAAATATCTCTACACATTTAAAGCATGCCACAAGAAAGGTGTGGAAGGAAGACTGATTTCAGATTTGAAAAGTGCGACTGAAACGCGCTCTTAAATTATATATTTCGTCAAAAAGTCATCTTCATTTTAAATTTAAACGTATGTAAATTCAATACAGTCATAAAATGTGTAGAAGGAAAAGTTGCAAATAAAACAATATATCATCGCATTGATCAATCGTATGTTTGCTTTTACAATTACTTCTCGTTATTTAATCTGTTAAAACGTAAACTATGTAGGTAAGGTATGTCTTGCACTCTTGCAAAAAGAAATGTTTTACTCAGGTTGAATTGTATACTTGCGTTGAAATTAAATATGCTATTTATCCATATCCTCTTAGAAGTGAATTAAAAACATACTTTTAAAAAGAATAAATATAATTAGGCAAATAACAAATTTTAACCTTCTTAAATACATGAATATATTTCGATACCAATAGCAGCGTTCATTTAAAAAATATAAAGTTATTTATTTACTTTGAACATTATCCATAAATTTCAATTTTACTCACAGTGTTATTAAGTGGGTAATAAGTACCGATTTCCAGAATACGATTTTACGCTACTACGTGTATTTAAACAAGGAAACGAGGAATCAAAAATAATATAACGATTATTAGAATCAAGACCAAAATAGAATTATTATTAAAATTTATTTGAATAGATAATTGGTTTAGCAATTATTTTTTCTGTCAAGAAAATCAAATATATATTTATTATTGGTTGTTTGCATTTAAAAAATGTGATCTACTAGTGACTCAACCTTGCTTTGCTAGAGTTCGTCCCTAGTTGCTTTTTGCCATATATGCATAGTTTGAAGCACAAAAAACGAAGAACTCTCATACAATCATGCAAGATCCTTTAGACATCCTTAATCCGGTCCGGTCGCAAAATCCATTCTTAACGAACTTCCGACAAGCATTTTGTGATGCGTTATTGACCTTTCGATTTTATATATTTAGACAAAGACTGCTTTATGTAATAAATAACCTCATTATTATAATTATTGAAATTTATTATCAACATTGTACAATTCAATTTAATTTTTAATTTCTATTCAGAATTACCTAATTCTAGTAAAAATCACCAAATACAACAATTTCAAAATCATAAAATAATATTTAAAATTTATGAAACAGTAACGACTGACCCTCCATACGCTCGGGTCCTCCATTATTGCTATTTTCGTGGAGATCTATAATTTTCCTGAAAATAAAATACGGTGCATGTTGCTCGCTGATAATATTGCTTCAGATAGGTGAAAGATTTTTCTTACTTGTTTTTACTTATTTTTGAATAACTTGTTTTTTAATTTATCCTTTACAAACAAAATATTTTTTTTTCTGTGTAATTTTTTCTGTGTAAACCTATAGGTGGGGTTTAATTTAAAAAATAATTATGCTTCATACAAATACTTTAAATTACCTTAAACGGCACTTTTCTAAAGTTACTCATATTTGCGGTACAAAAACTTCGAACATGATTCGAACATGATGATGATGAAACTTGGGATAAAGTTAGAAATATTTATTTTAAAAATACGTATAAATCTACCTACTCACTTGTACGTAAAATCTTAAATATTTTATTAATGTCTGCTACCGCGATAAATCGTAAAGCCAAACCTCTTAAAACATTGCTAGGATATTTTTAGTTATGGCGTAAGCACGACCAGAACTAGTGAACGAGCGAACAGCTCGGAGCGACAACCTTCGGCGCAATTTTATTGGGAGTCGAAAAATTTATCATTGGGCATCTAAGAGCATCGAGGTTCCGAAAGAAGTTCGTCGGTTTAGTTTGAAGATTCGTTGAAAATCGACCGCGAGAGCTCACGCAAGCGCGACGCCACCCTACACCGAGAACTCGAAATTGTTAAACAATAGTGCGCCAGCTCGTTCGCTTGCACAGCATGCCATGGGAGTTAGGTTGGTCGCGCAGCATCCTTACCTGTTGCCAGTAATCTTCCAGAGAGACCTTCCACTCAAAGTAGCCGGTGTCCGTGACATCCTGCAGCTCGCGGAATAGGTTACCGCTCGGGAGAACATCCATCGCGTTACATGTGACGATGATCGACTTTTTTAACACAACACACGTAATCCAATCGCGGCAGAAGGCGCACGACTGATTTGCTTTTGCTCGCGTCCCTCGCTGTGTTCACCTCCCGCGCCCTCCCCCGCGATTGTCCTCAAATGCAGACTACTAACGGACAGAGAATACGTACTGCTTTCTCTTTTAAATCCTTAATCCCGTGATCTTATATGTAGGAAATTATAAAATGATTGTCAACATAATTGCGAAAGGCTTGGTGTCAATATTTTAATTTGCCTAATATTTTTTTTAATAATTCTTAAACACTTAATACAATACATGATATTTTTTTCACATAAATTATGAATTCTAATTACTACAGTAAAAAATATTTATATTTTTATTCATTACCGAAATGTAGTTGGTTTCAATACATAACTCATCTTTTATTTCTTGTTTATAAATAAGCGCTTATTTATACCGCTTAAATTATAAGGATAATCCACGTATAATATTATTTAAATTGAAAATATGTACCTATAATGTAGGTACATTCAATTTTAAAATATAAATAATGATGTGTCTTAACACGTTTAGTCTATGTAAATTTGTAAAATTGAGAGTACTATATAGTAAGGGGCCGTAAGACAAAATTTCAAAATATCCTGCTACTGTAAATGCGTATTTTTATTTCAATAGTTAATTATGTTATAAGAGGGTAAACATTTCTTCGTATAAATAATCTAAATCATCCTCAATATGAGTAGGCTGAATGTGTGTAGGCTGTGATGTATAGCTATTTATAAAGCATTAATGATTTCCAAATCAATATAATATCAGACATAATATTCCAAAGAAAACCGCGTGAAAAATAAAATAAAATAATTTTTAGAACGTTCATAGTAGATATAAACAATATTAACACGCATTTTCTATTGTGTTTTACTGTCATTTTTATTTAATATCTATTGAAACAGCGTTCTGATAACATTAACTTCTAGTCACAACATTCTGATACCTATAACATTAAAATAATAAATAATAATGTATAGAAGAAATATAGGAACAATTTAGTGACTATTTCGTATTAAATCATTTATCAATCTCCTTTAGTAGAAGTTGATTAAAGTATTATTATTCTAAATTCTAATATTAATAGTAATTATAATAGTGTAATTGACACCTGCCTTATTAATGAGTTGTTCGTGAAAATTTCCTAAACTCGATTGTTGATGTTATCCATATTTAAAAGTTAATCTTTAAAGCAAGACATGATATTAATTATTCACATTAGGGTTCTCGTTTTAACTTTTTGACAAACATTATTTGATATTATTAATATATATCTATATACTAGGTATTTACTTTACATTCCTTAAGTCACAAAATAAGGTCATTTTTCTTTTTATAGAGAAAATTATTTCTCCTTTAATAGCACTTCAATATTTTTGCACGTATCATATATATAATTAACCTGCATTTGTTTATGAATATTGACGATTAAGTCCTCTGCTCACTAGTTAGCCTGTAAACTACAACTCCCGCGCAATGCTGGTATGCAGACGCGGACGGCCCGACCGTTACGCGCGCGCGCAACCACCCATGATAACTCCATTCATACTTGCGTATCATCACGCTATATATACTATGAAGTATAAACAACATTTTGGTAGAGTTACTAGAGTGGAAATAATTACTATTGTAAAGCTTCGTAAAAACACGACACTTTTGAAGTCACTTTACCGTAACTTTAAAATAGAGGAATTGAATGAGTCATTGGATCAGATCTAAGTCCGAGAATTTCAAAGTAACGTGCTTAGAACTCGTTTTTGTTAGGTAACTACATTATTTTTTTTCTTTAACTAATATTAATAAAGTTTTTTAATATGTTTAAAAAACCAATGATCAACTAAAATTGCTATTTAGCTCATGTCGCGATTTAATTTGACTTTTGTAGGTGTGTAGGGAGGTATAACATAAAACAAATATTTGAATTTTTAAATTATATGTAAAATAGTTATATAGTGAATTTAAAGAAAAATAAGCTGAACTTAAAACTAACAAAAAAGTATATAATAAAACTAGGAAATTCAAAAAAAAATATTTATATAATATAAAATGTTATGTGCAAGCGATATTGCTTGAGACAATTAAGAAAATAAAAAAAAACAAAAATACAATTGCGATTAGCAGAGCCTTTATAGACGTTACACAAATTGATTGCGTTTTAAATACAACAAACTTTATTAATCACTTTCATTATTATCTGCGTTGATATTCTCCATAAAGGTGGGAGATAATAGTAAAAATATGGTCCATAGTAGATAATGGTAATCATAATGTTATCAATCAATGTGAAATAGTGATAGACATAAGGTTGAAAGATGCTGTTAAAAATGAAATCAAGACCTCAGTGGGTTGGGGTAATAACGGAGTCACCGAGGTGATCCTTTTGGAAGTGAGTCAGTTGCTAAATCAAAATCCGTGTTAGATTGTAGATCTCGTCGACAATAAAATAGGTTAAGGCTTATTAACAGAAAACAACTAGATGGGTCGTCGATGGAAGTGTAAACTCCTCTACTCCATTCTATGCCATCGCTTATGTGTTATATATCGTGAAAACACCTTAAATGCGTCGGGGACTCTGAAAGAATGAGAAATAAATAAAAGCGACACAATGGCTAGACTGGCCACGTATAAAGAATTACTAAAAGCTTACGAGACTTAATTCGTGGAAAATCATCCCTAATTTTATCCAAGTCCGTTCAGCCTTCCTGGCGTAATTGAGTAGCCAACATTCGTCCAAATATTCAAACTTTCACATTTATAATATTACGTTTGTAAGATACTCGTTTTTGAAATAAATACATTAAAAAGCTTTATCAAGGACTGGATTGAACAAGATTAAGAAACAAATTCACTGCCTTGATAATATTGATGTTATGGGATCGAACATTAGAGCATAGTATAAAGAGAAGAAGTACGGCAACTTCGGCCCAATCCGCGATATAATTACCTACCGTAGTTGCCTGTCACAGGGTTGTCACTGTAGCTAAATTTTAATTCAGTGCTCAGAAATTGGAAAGGGCCGGGAAGTGTGTTATTAAAAAATATTTATTATTTATATACATTTAAGAATGTAAAACATTTTGTTTCTACATGTTTATGATTATTTTTATTATGCCTGTAGTTACTTGCTTAACTGATATATCAGTAGAAAATAGTATTAAAAATGTTTGTTTAGTACTTGAAAAGTTTTATTTTAATAAATACCTTTAAAGGCTGACTTAACCTTTTATAGGTGTATGGCTTTATAAATAAAGAATTTTAAAAAATACCTTTAAATAATATCATCATTTTTATTTTATATCCCTTAATACATTTAGACACCCAAACACACAGCAATAAGTTCTTCTACGAATATCACACAATTTTCATATAGTGAAAAGCCGTGACGCGCGAAACTTGTGCGGCGTTAGCCTTGACGCACTGATAAACGGTTCGAGATATTGTTTGAGTGTGCGTGCGGCAACGTAAAGATACTATGACGCACACATACAAGCCGCGCGCGGTGCGTTTGTATGAAATTGCCCTACTTGTCATTCTTTATACTATGATTAGAGCTTGTCACTTGCAATTTAGATGTTTCAACATCTAAGTTCCGTGTGACATGCCCTAATGCTCCAACCCAAAAGAAGCTCGTAACAATACATTTTATGTTTTCTTTTTTATTACTTGAGTATGGCATACTTAATTAAATTTTGCACGAAATGAAAAATTATTATGCTAGTCGCAAGAAACTAGGCCTCACATTAACTTAGAACTTCGCAAGTCACATAAGTTAGATTTTCTTGTCTTGTCGTCTAGACGGAATTGATAAGATTTTTTCAGATATTGATCTAAAGGGTATCTACGGTATTGATCAATACATAATAAACCCTAAAATATATTAATTGAAATATTTTAATTTTAATACAGGCAGATTACGATTTATGATGTGGAATTTTCTTGGAATATGAAAGGGAAGTTGACATATTATTTAATATAACAATATAAAATTCGAATTTTCGACTCCGTACTTATATTACATTCCGTAAACGACAAACAAATTTGTTATTAAGGTTTGTAAGAAAATATCAAAGGACGACTTAATCATGATATCGAGCTTAAAGCTAGTTAATTGGGGCGGATATTGCTTTCTGTCCGTACTATTCCCATTGTTATTTGCTAATAACAAGCTTCTATAATTAATCTTTATTTGTATTTGCTATTTAAAAACTAGTAAAGTTTGCGATTGAAAAATATATTTCTAAAATGTTTAACAAAAAGCATCTCTGTCAATTTGTGCTTTTTTATATACGACAAATACTAGCACGATTAATATATTTTTTGTTAATTTGTAAAAAAGCTGTCCAATCAGATTTAAGTGTATTATTTGATTAGCATACATAACGTAGGTAGTGAAGGCTTATTAAATTCCGGCACTTCAGTAAGACGTGAAGCCAGAAACGTACTGCGGAACAGCCCGCCCTAATGGGAGGTGTACCATGCTAGTTACTCGTGATACTTCTTTGATGGCAGAGCAGACCGTGGAAGCAATATTGAGAATGTTCTTGTGATCTGTTACGACCACATGGTGTGGCGTGGTTGGCGGACGAAGAATATCTACCGTGGTCCTTGGATCACATTGTAGTCGGACAGGTGCAGTTATAATGTTAGCAAGCGATACTACGCCACCCCTTGGCACTGCGGCGATGGGCCTTTACTTTGGTATTTGTGAGTAGGTTTACGGAGTCTTGAACGCCCTCGGAAGGGCCACTCGACAGGGTCGAAATTACTATATGAGCCAATAATAATTCGATCGACATAAATCAGAAGCTAAATCGCGACGTACATTTATATAAATACCTGCTGAAAGAGGAGTAGTGACAACTATTTGGTCTATTTTATGATATGTATTATCTATATTAAAAATTCCAGAACTGATGCAATATTCCGACCTGCTAGAGCGCAATACCTAGTTGAAATTCTAAAATGTACACTCGTAGAGATTTTCTTTCGGAAGAAATATATGCATCAAACATACATATTATTGTAAAGATGATATAATTATAACTTTAAATTAATACATTTACAGAAAAGTCTTTGGTGCGATATATCTATCTTCTTTTTTCCATGTTGGGTTAGGCCTTTAAGTAAGTGGGTCCAGGGACGAGGGACTAGGGGAAATCCTCGCCCCCTATTCGATGGACCCGAGTCGAAGGCGCACGCGAGTTTTGGCGCGCACCTCTAGACGATGCGCGGGGTAGTTCAACACCTCACTACCCCGTGCAGGAGATGAGGCCCGGACGGATCCGGCCAGCACTAGTGTGGGGCTGCGGAAGAATATGGATTCCCGCGGCCCCACGTGCACGTGCGAGGAGACACCTGGATGGTTTTAGCCGGTAAGAGTCCGGCACTCTCCTTCGCCTTTCCCCAGTAGTCCATGAGGATTTCCCCCCGTTAAAAAAAGGCCTTTAAGTAGGTGGATAATATGTGAGACTCTCTGGTTAGGAATGAAAAATTGTATTGTTTAATAAAATGCTTGCTAACCAAAAATTTAATTATATAAATTATAATGTAAAGTCCTTTTTCTTTCCTGTTGGACTGTTATACGTAAGTATAATAATAATTAAATTGAACAACCAATTTATAAAGAACCTAATCCTTACAAAAACTCTAGAAAGAAGCCCCTTTAGAAGCTACAAATTGTATTGTATTTATTGTTTTGCCTGGAGACTAATAAACTTCAACAATTAGCATAAACTTTCCATAACAAAACATTTTACACTTTGTATACTTAATGAATAACAATATTGACTTATATTATACTTTACAAGCTTTTATTTAAATTGATTCTGTTAAATTATCAAAATTATCCAATCGTTTTCCCGAGATACGGTCACAGACAGACAGATAGCCTGGCTGCTTCTCGATGTTGTATGATAGACCTCCTCAGCAACCCACAGAATACTCACAAAATTATACATCAAATCAAATCAAATCAAAATATTCTTTATTCAAATAGACTTTTACAAGCTCTTTTGAATGGTCATTTTTACATTATCAAAATTAAAAGTCAGTCTGTAAGTCTGTGAGTAAACTACCACCGGCTCGGAAAGCTGTTCTGCTGAGAAGAACCGGCGAGAAACTCAACAGTTGCTCTTTTAAAAAAAATATTTGGTAACAATATTGTATTACAATTTATCTATTGATCCTACGTGAGACACAACCAGTCACTAATCCCACACATTTACATCTACCAGGTATTCCGCTATAGTGTAATAAGCTTTATTCAATAACGTATTTTTATTATAAGCATTCAATTATCATGATTATATTGTCCTAAATATAAAAATGTACCTATATATAATAAATTAAATAATAGTATAAGAAAGCTTAGTAATATTATAATAGTATAATAAAAGTTAAAAAAAAAGTGTTATAAATATAAACACCCATGACTGGAGTACAAACATCTGAGTTTAACAAAGGAATGCCCCCAGCAGTATTCGAACCCGCTACCGTTAGCGCAAGAATACTTTCTTCATCACTACAAACTACGCCAAACGTGTCGTCGAATAAAATATAAATAGGTTACTGATTTATTATATATATAGATATAGATATGCGGTTATTATAATAGCGAGCGGTTACTTAGAAATATATATACACATGTTTACACATATGCAACAGCGGTTAATACATATATACAGCGGTACATAAAATATAGCGGAATTATATATAATAAAGTGTTTATATATGAAATAGAGTTATATTATAAATTATTGTGTCGGCAAAGGACACAAGCGAAGCGTAGGTCGTACGTAGCAACCTTTAGAAGTTCTAACTGTTACAACACGAACTGTGTTGTCTTTAGAAGGATGAACCTTTTCTACCACACATGAAAACGGCGGAGAGTTATCCGTGACTATAAAAACAATCGTCCCTACCTCTATGGGAACACTCGGCGTATTCCACTTCGCTCTCCCGGTTACAGGGCTATGGCGGTGATGGTACACGTGAGGACACACACCACAAGCACTCGAATGTTCTATTGCAAAGTAGCAGGCGCGCGCGGGTTACGTCTCGAGACTCAAACGGTGGATTGCGAACTGTATTTGCGTATGATGACCATTAAATAGCAGGCGTGCATAAAATGGGAAGCGGGTAGGAAAAGAAAATATGTAGGTATACTATTGGCGGAAACAATTATTATTTTAACAATTGTGATTTTCAACCGTCTCATATCATATGTGTTTGTTACGCGATCATTCTGCCTATTATGAATTGATTTTCATGATTCTAATTTTGTTTGATAAGTCATACTTCAGAGGTGGTCCCATATAAATTTTATCGAAATTGACGCAGCGCTTCCTGAGAAAATCAACAAGAAAAAAAATACACTTGCTTGCTACCAAAAATTGAAAAAAGAAATATGTAATAAATACAACAAACAATTTTAAAACTATACGTACAAACTTAAATTACAAACTTAAAAATTTATATTTAAGCAAAATCATTATAGGGCAATCAAAGAAATTAATGATATTTATAAGTTATTGTAAGTGTAATATACCTAATATTGCGTGCGTTCAGAAATTTATTTTGTGTAAAATAAGTAATATATATCAAGCTACTTAAATATAAAACAAATGACAAAATATGAAGAAATGACTTAATTAAAAAACAGTTCTGAAATGGCTTGAGTGATTTTGATGAAATTTTCAGGCAATCTATAGATTAGCCCAGCGAGTGATCGTGTGAAGTTTTAAATAAGCTCTATTTGATCTCTCTATTACCACTTTCATGAAGTCTCAAATTCATAATACGAGTAGGTATATGTAATAAAATGTAATAAAAGGGCACTTGTATTTGAGTGAAGAAAGGTTTAGACGATTGTATTAGCAACAGTTCGATAAAGCAGTTGAATATTCAAAAATCAGGTTTTAACGTCAATTTCTATAACAAAGTTTGACTACTTATGTAATATTTATTACTAATCTATTCAAAATTGAAATACAATCACCTCACCTTAGATTATATACATGTCAAAGCACCTTACAATAACTAGTTATTTAGGTATTAATGCGAAAGCTTAATATTCAAGAATTAAAATGATCTTTTCTTGCCCTTTGTTAAAAGTAGCATTATGTCTTATTGAATCTAGATAATTTTAATTTTTGTGTGATCTTTACAAATACGTTTTTTAATTCCTCAAACTTTAGGAAGTATCCACAACGAAAAAATAATAAATTCATTTTCTGTTTACTTAAAGTAATGTTGCTTGCAATAATACGAAGAAAACGCGTAACTTGCTCAGAACCCAAATAAAGCTTCAGCATCGATGATGAACCCTCGTATGTGTTTTAATGTTGTAAAGTATAAAGCCACTAATAAGTTGAAAAGCAAATTATGTAGAACTTCACATGTTATCCTCCTAGTCTAAGCTAACTAAGGGAAAGTTGGAAATATTTAAAGTAATACTATATGTGTATTTAGAACTCACAATCAGTGTCTAAAAGTTACATAAATGTGTAATTAGGTATAAGCGAACGAGTGACTTGAAATTAACCAACGAAAATTCTGAGAACGCGTACAGAGTTTAAATTGTGAAGTTCGTTATTTTGACAAAAACCAAGGCCTTCGAAACCGGTCGTTTATATTTACAATGTATGTATATGTAATATACATGTATGATTTAAAGTGGGCTATTAACGATTCGATCCGATTTTTATTGTTATGTAAAAAAAACCTTTAAAAAAATTAAAGCAGTATTATGGTGTTTTTAGTTAAATACTATTTAGTACAAATTCTGTGTAGTACGATAAATAAATAAATAATTATTAGTGTTCTTGCCTTACTTACATCAAAATTGCCAGTATACTAAAAAAATATATATACTTATTTTTGTCTTAGAAAATGTGGCACACGTAACAGGAAAAATCTTCCCGAATTGGTCAGAGTGTATACTAAATTGAAATGGGATAAATTTGCTTACCCACATTGCCAGATTACTCAAGAAAATAGCGTATTGAATAGTTTTCTTTATTCTCGTCAGACGAAAATATTTAGGAATTTTTTAACATAATTTTTACATAATTTACATAATTATTCAATTCTCTGAAACCGGTATCTATAGCAGATGCCATATTAAATGGTAATCCTGTCTATGAACAATTTCGCTTTCTCTAAGTTTAATATTTTGAATTTTCCCTTCGACTAGAAAACTCATAGAGAATTTTTCATTTTTTAGCCTAGACATTAGAAAATTAGATCAAGGAATAATACTATAACAAATGGACGGTGTTAGAAGTCAGAAAAATTAAAATGTTTAATAACTAAAATTTATTAATAGCTGATATATCTTATAACCTAAATACTACTTATAGTTTCTATTGCACTAGATGAAACCCTGAAGACTACTTGTCTTCATCTCTATAAATCTAAATCATCTCTATAAACTTTGCCTATGCAAAAAACACAAAGATCTATTTTCCTCATCCTAGAGCTGCGTGAAAAAGGACTAGTCATTACGATAACAAATATGTTTTTTAAATGATTACTCCATTAGGAGTTCTATGTACGTTCTATGTTTGTTAAAAAACATACATACAGAATGTATGTTTTTTAAGTTTGTACACGATAACGATTTCTCGGACTAATTAGTATTTTTTGACTACTTCTAATTATTGTCTTTAAACTTATACTCTTATAATTTACACTTTACAAGTTTTGTATTTCTGACGCTATTATCATCGTATGTTATCAGTAATTGATTAAAGTTATAGTTTGATATAAACGTGAGCTTTTTTTAGTTTGTGAGTCTTTATATAAAACTTGTAAACGAAGTAGTAAATGAAATTATAAATTGAATTAAAAAATATAATATATAAATTAAAAAACTTTCTTCTTTCAAATTACGTACTCATTACGGCTACACTATAAATGTAATAATAAAAACTGACAGTAAAAAATACAAAATTACTGAGCAGAGGTATTCTTTTACTAAGCATACTTAGATAGGTACCTATCAGATATTCTCCTTATAAACAAATTTGAAATCGCTTCATCAATCGCATTCGCGTGTACACTGTACAGCCCGGTCGTGCCCTAAACAATAATGTTACAAAAATCAGTCAGGTGTGAATAGAATTTGCGCATCGAAGGATCTGCATATTTTTATTTTAAGTGTATTAGAATGAAAAAGGACCATAATTTGATTGCCGATTTGATAGTTTTTTTAATTTACTTTGGTGTTTATAGTGTATACTGTATAGTATATAATCACTACATATTATTATAAAACAAGGTCCTCCGCCGCGTCTGTCTGTCTGTTCGCGAAAAACTCAAAAATTACTGCACTGGTTTTCAAGCTGTGTTCACCAATGGATAGAGTGGTTCTCGAGGGAGGTTTATTAATTTGTCTGTTTTATACATTTACATGTATACATTTACTAGTATAAATCTAGGGACAAAACTGAGTGAAATATGGATGAGTCGCTAGTATATGTAGTGTGTGTCTTCGACTTTAGTTAGTTTTAAATAAAGCTTGACAGTAATAAAAACATTTAGCTATGAAAATAACAAAAATATATAAATGATATCACAAAGTAGGTGGTGTATAAATAACGAGAAAGATTTGTCCAGGCGTCTAGAAATCTTGAACTATTTCAAATTTTACTTTCATAAATAACGTCTCATTTTTAATTAAATAGAAGATATGCAATGCTTCCGTTTATAACATTAACTTTTTTTAATTCAAAACGATATTTTTCATCTCTAGCTATAATAGGCCCGGAGAATTGACTGAGCTATACTGTCATGAAATTGACTTATCTCTAGAAAGGGAAAACAAACGTACGGCAATACCTATGTTTACCTAAATTTGAATTTATTATAGATTGTAAAAAAATAGATTTATACCAGCAGATCCCGCGTCTTTCAACAAAAAAATACATTTATATGGATAATATCAAAATAACGAATTTTTGAATTATATTAAAAAAATTTGTCGGCCTGTCCAACTGTATGTTTGTGTATTTTAGAAGTTACTATTACTATAAAAAAATTGGTGTTCCGCTCAGATTATAACGTTAAATGCAACGGCGAACTCAAGCAAAGCGTGAGTAACGAGTTACACTTTGATATATAATATAGTTCAATAGTTGTAATGGTTTTCACTCGAGCATCCAGGTTTCTGGACCACCGATCATATTGAGTTGCTTTTAGCTGTGCGTCTAGTAACAAATTTACATACAAAATGTTATGTTTGTATATTATGTGCTTCCACATTTGTAAAATCAAACTCACACATTTTTATTTTAAGTTCCTAACACGAATTATCCAGAATTTGAATTCCGTAAAGAAAATTATTAATGTATATTCCGTAAATAATTTTTGTTAAAAGTGTTTAACGAGTTTAACATTTTCTATTTTTTTAATTAGAGAAAGAGGGTAGTTTACCATGATCCAACTCGAATATAATAATTTTACGCCTCTAGAGTCTAGACTCATGTAACTTGGCTAATATGGGCTGTAACTAAAGTACTAGCAGGCTACCAAATACGCTATATTTAATTCCTATTTCTTTATAGTATAGAAACATTTAGACTAAGGGTGGCCAACCCGCGGCCCGCCGACTGTCAACTTGTGGCCCGCAGAGCGGAGTATTTTTTTACGGGCAAAATAATTACGGGCACATCCTTTCGCGAGCGCTGACGCTCGGACACAGCGTTAGCAACTTGAAGTGGACTAACTATCGTACCAGGGGCGTAAAATTATCGTACATGGATCGAAATTATCGTATTTTTTAGGATAATGTCTATTATAGATAAATAAATCATATATAAATTGTAATATTGATATGCATGCAAGTACTCTATAGTTTATCTTTTTTAAACCACCGCTGTCAAATCAACAGAACACTGAAACCCAAATGTTTTACACGTGGTATAAAGTCCTGCGTACGATAATAATATGCTATCATACATCGTACGTAGGCACAACCTTATCGTACGGTTCCGAACGCTGCTCGGACACTGCGCTGCGGCGCGGCGCATCGCCCGTGCCAATGCATACAGACTGCGCAGGCGCGAAAATTGTAGTCTCGGCTGCGTTGCGCGTGTTTGCCATATTGTTTACTTACTTTGTTTATTGAGATCGTTTCTTTGCGAAGTTAATTGCCTTTATTTGTTATTATTTTATAACAAATGGACGGTGTTAGAAGTCAGAAAAATTAAAATGTTTAATAACTAAAATTTATTAATAGCTGATATATCTTATAACCTAAATACTACTTATAGTTTCTATTGCACTAGATGAAACCCTGAAGACTACTTGTCTTCATCTCTATAAATCTAAATCATCTCTATAAACTTTGCCTATGCAAAAAACACAAAGATCTATTTTCCTCATCCTAGAGCTGCGTGAAAAAGGACTAGTCATTACGATAACAAATATGTTTTTTAAATGATTACTCCATTAGGAGTTCTATGTACGTTCTATGTTTGTTAAAAAACATACATACAGAATGTATGTTTTTTAAGTTTGTACACGATAACGATTTCTCGGACTAATTAGTATTTTTTGACTACTTCTAATTATTGTCTTTAAACTTATACTCTTATAATTTACACTTTACAAGTTTTGTATTTCTGACGCTATTATCATCGTATGTTATCAGTAATTGATTAAAGTTATAGTTTGATATAAACGTGAGCTTTTTTTAGTTTGTGAGTCTTTATATAAAACTTGTAAACGAAGTAGTAAATGAAATTATAAATTGAATTAAAAAATATAATATATAAATTAAAAAACTTTCTTCTTTCAAATTACGTACTCATTACGGCTACACTATAAATGTAATAATAAAAACTGACAGTAAAAAATACAAAATTACTGAGCAGAGGTATTCTTTTACTAAGCATACTTAGATAGGTACCTATCAGATATTCTCCTTATAAACAAATTTGAAATCGCTTCATCAATCGCATTCGCGTGTACACTGTACAGCCCGGTCGTGCCCTAAACAATAATGTTACAAAAATCAGTCAGGTGTGAATAGAATTTGCGCATCGAAGGATCTGCATATTTTTATTTTAAGTGTATTAGAATGAAAAAGGACCATAATTTGATTGCCGATTTGATATTTTTTTTAATTTACTTTGGTGTTTATAGTGTATACTGTATAGTATATAATCACTACATATTATTATAAAACAAGGTCCTCCGCCGCGTCTGTCTGTCTGTTCGCGAAAAATTAAAAAATTACTGCACTGGTTTTCAAGCTGTGTTCACCAATGGATAGAGTGGTTCTCGAGGGAGGTTTATTAATTTGTCTGTTTTATACATTTACATGTATACATTTACTAGTATAAATCTAGGCACAAAACTTAGTGAAATATGGATGAGTCTCTAGTATATGTAGTGTGTGTCTTCGACTTTAGTTAGTTTTAAATAAAGCTTGACAGTAATAAAAACATTTAGCTATGAAAATAACAAAAATATATAAATGATATCACAAAGTAGGTGGTGTATAAATAACGAGAAAGATTTGTCCAGGCGTCTAGAAATCTTGAACTATTTCAAATTTTACTTTCATAAATAACGTCTCATTTTTAATTAAATAGAAGATATGCAATGCTTCCGTTTATAACATTAACTTTTTTAATTCAAAACGATATTTTTCATCTCTAGCTATAATAGGCCCGGAGAATTGACTGAGCTATACTGTCATGAAATTGACTTATCTCTAGAAAGGGAAAACAAACGTACGGCAATACCTATGTTTACCTAAATTTGAATTTATTATAGATTGTAAAAAAATAGATTTATACAAGCAGATCCCGCGTCTTTCAACAAAAAAATACATTTATATGGATAATATCAAAATAACGAATTTTTGAATTATATTAAAAAAAATTGTCGGCCTGTCCAACTGTATGTTTGTGTATTTTAGAAGTTACTATTACTATAAAAAAATTGGTGTTCCGCTCAGATTATAACGTTAAATGCAACGGCGAACTCAAGCAAAGCGTGAGTAACGAGTTACACTTTGATATATAATATAGTTCAATAGTTGTAATGGTTTTCACTCGAGCATCCAGGTTTCTGGACCACCGATCATATTGAGTTGCTTTTAGCTGTGCGTCTAGTAACAAATTTACATACAAAATGTTATGTTTGTATATTATGTGCTTCCACATTTGTAAAATCAAACTCACACATTTTTATTTTAAGTTCCTAACACGAATTATCCAGAATTTGAATTCCGTAAAGAAAATTATTAATGTATATTCCGTAAATAATTTTTGTTAAAAGTGTTTAACGAGTTTAACATTTTCTATTTTTTTAATTAGAGAAAGAGGGTAGTTTACCATGATCCAACTCGAATATAATAATTTTACGCCTCTAGAGTCTAGACTCATGTAACTTGGCTAATATGGGCTGTAACTAAAGTACTAGCAGGCTACCAAATACGCTATATTTAATTCCTATTTCTTTATAGTATAGAAACATTTAGACCTCTCTCATGTTATGATAACAAGATTCAATTCAATTATTTCCTTTAATGGCTAACAAGATACACGTAGTTAATATTGACAAACAAGCCTTGATAGATTTTGAGAATTTGAATAATTCATTTTTTTCCTTAGGTTTACTTAGGGTTTACTAGACTGCTTCATCCCTTATCTCGATTTCCCTCTAACCCTCTTTTCTATTCTACTTATAATTCTTTGATTTTTTCGCCCACCATTATTACGGATCTTGGTTTGTCCAGGGACGCTCCTGACACCAACACAAAATTTCAATCCATTTTTTATCAATATTGGTCGGAACACCTCCTCATTTTTACTCATGCATCTAAGCTGTCTCCTGATGGCTGTGTTGGTGCAGCGTGCTGGGCCCCTAAATTCAAAATTGTTTTACAGTTTAAGTGTCCTCCTGAAACATCGGTGTTTGCAGGCGAGGCTGTTGCTTTGCTGGAAGCAATCCTGTTCACCCTTTCCCATAACTTGAAACAGACAGTTATACTGACAGACTCTCTCAGCTGTTTAATGGCAATAAAGGAGAACCTGTTCCGTAGCAAATTAAGATCTTCTATTATTTTAAGGATTCGTGAAGCTCTGTACACATGTCATCAAAAGAGCTTGTCGGTCTCTTTGGTTTGGATCCCAGGTCTTACTGGTATTGCGGGTAACGAAACTGCAGATTCCAGCGCTAAATTTGCTGTTAACTGTGGGACCCTAGAATACTTCCGTAACTTATCTTATGATCTGTTGCTAAAAAATATTCAGAGAAAGCTTGGAATAATCACTGGAATCTGTCAAAATCTTTTAAAGGTAAGCATTACGCAGCTCTTCAAGCTGAGATCCCTAGGCGCCCTTGGTTTCATCGTCTTAAACTAGCTGAACGGTGGGTAATCACCATGATATGTCGTCTGCGCCTTGGACATGCATCTACCTACTCACCTCGCTAAGATCAGGGTCAGGGACCATTCACTGTGTGAATGTGGTCTTGACGAAGGTACTCCATCCCATATCCTTTTTTGCTGTCCTAGACTCCTCCATTCTATGTATGATGTCCTTCGTTTAAAAGTCCCTCGTCCCATTAATGTTAACTGTTTGTTGATGTTTGTATTTAGTCCTCTGTGTTAATTTTTATGTAAATATGTTAAGAATAATAGAATTAAATTATAGACTAACATTTTATGTAATATAAGTAACATCTACTAACCAATTTTTTTCTTTTTAATTAAGGTGTTTGTGTAAATACTAACTGTGCTGTCTTTTATTGTAGGTTTAATAAGGATTTACTTCACTTATACTATAATAATTTAAATAAACTTATTGACTCTATGTTACCGACCAATCTCTTTCGTGTCTTCTCCATTCTACGTGACATTGGCGAAATAATTCGTGTTCAACTGGCACGCTTTGAAGCCATTAACAAGAGAATGAATTGAATTGAATTGAATAATTCAATTTTAAAAATAAAAATTACTAAATGTCAACTAAATTAAAAAACATATACCATAAATAATAATATACATACAAATGACTATTATAATAATAAGTGAGTTAATACGCGGACACCACATAGTAGTTAAAGTTTTTGTAAATTGAATTATTGTGAAAAAATCCTCTTCGCGGTTGTACAATTATATGTCTTTCTTATTAGGAATATAATATGTATGCGGAAAATAATTATAATATTGAGAATATCTCCTTAATTTTATTTTATTTGAGGATCTTTGAGAAAATCTTCATTCTTCATAATCTTCCTAAGTTTATAAGTAGTTTAGGACAACTGTCTGGTGCAGAGTTATATAACTTTGATATGCATTGCTGACGATAATACTTTCTGTGCTTTTAACTACTTCCTAAGTATTACGCGCTCAACTTCTGATTGCTGCCAAAGACCAAAGCTTTCCAAGAATACCCGTTTACCGTATGTATCTATGTTTGAAATAACTAAATGCCAACAAATATTAATTAGCAGTATAATGAGTAACTACTAGCAAACCCGGCCCGCTTCGCAGGGCGTAAATTAAAATAAATTAAACGGATATTAAAATTATCATTTTCTAATAAAGTAAAAGTAGCCTTAATTGCTCCCCATAACATTATCTATCTGCGAGTGAAAGTCCCGTCAAAATTGGTCCAGCAGTTTCAGAGGTTAACTGGAACAAACAGATAGGTAGACAAAATTTAAAAAATACGATTTTCTGGTGTAAGTACAGAAAACTCGTACGAAATTAATAACAGACGCTTCAAATTTATTTATATTATGTACTGATTAGTATAGTACTTATTATTATTGTAATAGTAATAAACCGAACGAAAACAACGTTTTATGTACGTAAGCGTCTAAGGGCTTAGACTAATTAGACCGTGCAGACGCTGATTGAAACTAGCAATCAGGACTTGTGGTTTGCTATACCTCGCTGACCGGTGTAATAGTCGTTCAATGGATGTGAATAGCCGTGCATCGTATGCATCAATCGGTGTACTTTCTTTTGATTAACATTTAGCTCAAAGGTTAGAATAATATTCGTTTCAATGTCAAGGTCTGATTATATAAGGCTGAGATATAGAGTGAAAAAATAACTAGTTATTTTTATTACAAATTTTTATAACCGTCCACAAAAATTTTTTTACGCAAGATCAGGTACATACGAACATTTATTTTTATTAAGGAATAACTGGTACAAATGCAAATTGCCTTGTGATAGACTTCCTTTGTTTAGAAAATAGTGGAGTATTGTGGAATGTTCCGCAGAGTTGAAATTCATGAAATCTACTGTCTACCAATAATCCAGCAAATATTTGTAGTTAACAAGGGTAGGGTGAGAAAAAGGCTGAATAATAAATTAAATTTTCATTGTAAATATATTTTAGCAATATTTTCTACATGCTCATCTATACTAATATTATAAACGCGAAAGTTTGTAAGTATGGATGTATGGATGTTTGTTACTCTTTCACGTAATAACTACTGAATGGATTTTAATGAAACTTTACAATAATATAGCTTATACATCAGAATATCACATAGGCTACAATTTATAAAGATATTGTGTGAATTGTCCAAAATATGACGATAAGTATCAAGTAAGTAGTAAAAAATCTACCATCTACGAGCTATTCTGGCGTGCGCTGCCAAAACCGCTAGAGTTATACATATGTAATGTATGATGGAAATGTTTATCTTAACAAGCGACTCACCCTCACTTCGCTCGGGATCGTCCCTAGATTTAGCGCGAGCGAAGCCGCGGGTTCCACTAGTATTATAATAATATTGCTAATATTTATGTTTTCTTAAAGTGTTCAAGCACTTTGCTAATTATATTATTTGTACATTTGCCATCATTAAAATAATAGGCGTTTTATATAATTAATTGTTTTAACTAAAGTAAAGTAAAATATAGCCAACATTTTATATCTCACACAATCAAATCAAAATCTGTTCAGTGGTATCATTATGGTAATTGGTAACAGATAGGCCGATAGATAGATAAAAGTCAACATCCATCCAGAGGCCGAATATACAGATTTTTCTTTGTTTTCTTTTTTAATATAAACAATGTATTTTTCCTTTATTATATAAAACATTTATTATTCCTTCATAATATAAGGTAAAGGTAGATAAACATTATTGGTAAATTAATAACATTGTATATGAAAGGGATCTATAGAAGCTATAGAAGGGGAGATGCGTATCATATTTCCTTGAAATTTTATACTGAACGAGTTTAATCTTGACAGGATTTCAATATCATCATTAGGTGGAATTAATTTGCAGAACGTTGTTTGGATTTGACATAACATGTTCCGTAAATGAAATATGAAATTAATCTCAGAAGGTAAGATAACGAGCACAAAGGAACTTTGTATTAGAATTTATTTGACATTAAAAATTTCATAATATATTAATATCGTGTTAAGCTCTAACTTGTGTCTCAGTTCTGTAACATATCTCACATAGAGGTATGCGAGTCGAGAGATAACTGCTAAACTAACTTACTAGAGCTATCGACCCTAAATTAATTTGGCCGTGCCGGCCTCAGGCCCGCCTTGATTCAATAACGTCCTCCGTTTGGTATAACGTTTTGAAGATTGTTTGTAGGAATGTTTACAGGTTTACCTATGTAGGTAATTGGAGATGATTTTGATGACCATGATTTCGAAAAAATATTTTAAAAACAGTTCCAACGTTTCAAATTTTTTTCGATCAAGCAACAGCGGGATAGAACAAAAAAATCGGAAAAGCGTACTATCATTTTCTCGATTCATCGGGATATTTTCGTGAATAAAGCTGTAAAAAAAATAAATCCATAAGCCTTAATTTGCTGTGACTAAAAGTACATAATATAACTAGCTATATAGTATACACCCAAATGACATTCTATCAATAATGAATAGGCGATATATGATATTCAAAGTTATATATAGTATTACTTTTTAACCCAATTCGCGCTATTCATACGAGTATTTTTTGTCACTTACATCGTAACTATAACTACACTTCATCATCATCATCAGCCCTTTTTATCCCACTGCTGGGCACGGGCCTCCCTCAGTACGAGGTTGATCAGGCCATAGTTCACCGCTCTGGCCTAGTACGTGTTGGCAGACTCACATGACCAAACATACATTTTATCGTGAACATTGTTACGTTCTACGAGTTTTAGATCGGAAATTAAATCACAGTACACGAGGCACTATGGATGTTTTAATGCAATCATAAGCAAATGCATTATAAGATTCATAGAGATTCACCAACATACGCTTTTATACACAGTTCTAATGAAATTCGGTCTCTGAGCACTATTTTTCACCACTGGTTACACTTTTACTACATCATTACTGCACGATTCTTCAATTTTCAACTTTTTGCATTTATAGGTACTCAATCTTCATTTAGCTCCGAAATTCAACTGATCTCAAGAAACCCCGCGGCCCTTGTTTTACGCATAAACAAAGAATATTCGAGTAATCTAAATCTCGAAACTTTTGTAGTTATGTTTTGTTCTCTCTTACATACTGTTGTAATTCAAACTTGACTGTTATTTTCCTTTATTGTAATGTTTATTGACAACTGTCTTACGATGTGTGAAGCATGTTTCAGACGTGCGGTAATGATGTTATGACACTATGCATTACATGACAGTATCTACATTATTAATCTATATTTCTTGAAAAGATAGAGGGACTTGGTCTTAGCATACCGCAATAGAGTTCACAAATAACAAATTTTATCGTTTATTAGACGTGTTTTGAGCGTATTTATTATATTTGTATATCTATAAATTTGACATGTAAGCGTTCAGGTTAATTAGGACTATTTAAAATTACCGAAAGTATACTAGCAATTTTAAACCTACAACTTGCAGAAGCAATTAAAGTCGTATGCACTTGTTTCTGTTATAACAAAAATACTTTAATTTCTTGGTTATTATTTACAGAAATAACAAAACAGTAAAAATGAAAGTAAAGTTCATCGTCAACTAAGCCGCTCTGGGTAGTCAACTGTCCCCACTCAAGTTATGGCTTCATCGACATCGAATGCAAGCCAGTATTCACATACCTTTGCAGTGAGGAGGAACGACTGCTTTATTTTGGCCAATTCATTTATTCGTTCAGCCATCGCGTCGGCGCTGGGTATTTACGTACCCGTGCGAATATCGAGTGAAAGCTTGTTCTCTTTGGTTATTTTTTAAGGTAATTTATGTATAATATTATAAATATATGATAAATAAGAGTTACACTGGTAATACAATAATAAAACAATGTTCAATATTTTAATATTTATCCGTAAAATTTGAGTGTGCGTTGCGAATTTTTTTTATTATTAAGTTTATTCAATTGCATATACCTATTATATTTAATTTCCATTATTCGATTTCATATTTCAGAACGAGTTATTTGATATGACCCATTTATTATGTTACTCAATTTTCCACTTGTATTTATATATTTAATATGTACAGATTTAGTGTTATTTTCTTAATTTTATATTTCACCAGATAATTTTCGGTAATACAAATAATTTTAATAATTTTAAAGCGATTTATGAAATAATGAATACTAAATAAATGTGCTAAAGCCAGTGGAGCGACAAGTGTGCGCACCAATACACAGGAAATATGTACCAGGTTAAACCTACATACATACACGTTATGTGGCTCGCGGAGTGTTGCTTAAAATATACCAAGCATTTAATGCTGTATCATTAATATATTAAAATTTTTTTTTCTATTTTAACTTTTTTGACTGAATAAACTTATGAAGAGTTTTATTCATCATTATTATAGGCAATTTTAAGATAGTCGATTATACTAAAATAACTAAGAATACTTATACTATGAATATGATTCATATTTATTTTTATCTATCGATTTGCTTTCTTTCCTTAATCGCTCGTGCAATAATTATAACTTTAATATAAAAATTCCTGTCATATAATATTATGTAAGTAATTATGAGTAGGTCCGGTCTATTTATTTTTCGCCAAAGAATCAAATTACTTACAGGAAATACTGGCGACCTGTCTCGTATAATGTTTCATTGATGTCGAGAAAAACATTGTTAATTTGTCGTAATAAGCTTTGCCATTAGTCCTTTTGATAAGGATTTGGTTTCATGGCTTTTCTTTCAGATTACTTTAGAAAGACACCATCCATGTGTCCACTATTTAATAAAAAATACATCAAAATGCTTTTAGCGGAGAATGGATTTGTTCTACGTTATTAACAGGTTTTTTAATAATATTTATATAAAAAAATAAATTAACCACCTAGTAACCTACATGCCGTTTTTTACATTGAAAGTAAAGAATTTAGTAGCTTAAACATTATATATTAGGAACATATTGGGTTTGGAAAACGCAGTGAAAAGTAGAAACTAGATACTCGTACATATGAATAATATGTTTATTTCGCATATTTTTTAGTTATT
This sequence comes from Boloria selene, assembly GCA_905231865.2. Classification (NCBI taxonomy): domain Eukaryota; kingdom Metazoa; phylum Arthropoda; class Insecta; order Lepidoptera; family Nymphalidae; genus Boloria; species Boloria selene. The sequence goes on from HG993131.1 coordinate 8,211,812, forward strand.
ATTGTTGAATAAATAGGCACAATATAGAAAATATTTGGATTATTCAATTTTAATGAGTTTAAATCTTACTTCGCTGCTGCGTAATTGGGCCAATTAACCAGTAAGACGCCAATAATTTATCTTGCTACTGCTCTAGATCTATTACCTCAATCGGAAGTAAATACAGCTATTATATTTCCTTCATTCATCTTTATGGGTTCTTGAGTCTATTGATATTTCGACGTATTTACATAATTTCTAAATATACATAATATTATCAATATTATCATGTATCGTCAGAAATTCTTACGTTATTTAAATTCAAGCAATTAATCCTCGATCCTCTAGAGTTCGTACCTATATATACAAGTACATTTCTCAGAGATGGAAAAACAAAAACTATACTATACCTATATTGACCCGGCAACCAGCTATTTTATCTTACCAAACTTCATTATTAATGTGTCCATTGGTTTTTCGTGATGCGGTCAAAGTCAGACAGACAAAAATTCTTAAACTGTAGAATTGGCCTTTTGAATCCATAACAAGACTTTTTATTAACATTAAAAAAACTGTTTGTACAGATTCATCTTTATTTTTGAAGTGAAACTTCTTTAGAATCGTTGTGATTTCAAACTCGATGAAACGAAAAAATAAGTCCATAGTACCAGGCACTCAGAGACGGGGAAGAGTTAGCCTTAGTTAGATCTCGCCCACCGAGAGTCAGTGACATTTCTGAAGAGAATTTTTACTTCTGACATGTGTACTTTGTACACACGCAGTTTTTTTATATGTTTAACGTATAACATTCTTGTATTCCTAATAAACCTACGTTGAATCTTATACATCCTACGTTGAATATACATATTTTGAAACAGAATTAATACCTCAAATTGTTCATAATGTGGATTGTGAACAATATTACATACAATGTTACGTCATACTTTCTTAGGTTTACGCGAATATTTGACATTATACATGAAACTATCTTTTCGGATTTTGTCGCGGATTTATTTGAATTTTTGGTTCGCGACGTTTCGAATGCTTTACAGCAATCATGGTCGATCCGAAAAGATAGTTTCATTTATAACAATGTTACATCATTAATCTTTTTTTGGTAGAGTTGCGACAATTTTTATTTCATAAGTTTTTATTTCGAATCACCTTATTTGCGGGATTTAGGCTTTAATAGGTGACAGTGTAAAGTTCTATTTTCACTGTCATTTCTCATTTGTTATTTGAGGAATTGTAGTTTCTATTTCTAAACATTACATAAAGAACATAACAGATATGTAATTTGTTTGCAACAGGGAACAATATCTGAATAAAAATCAGAAATTTAGAAACCCGAAGCTCCTAAACAAGGAAGGAAAGTCACTCCTAGTCTCGAACAATTTTAAGCATAAATATGGGGGTCGGTTTTTATTCTTCTAGATTATTCCACTTCCTAATAACGTTATAATAATAACTTTGATTAATATTATATTACTGTGTTACTCTAATTATCGATTTATCGAAGAACACTTTAGAAAAATTATGCCCTGTCGTAAACATGCCTTTATCACTTAAATAAATAGCTCAGTTGTTAGTTATAGATTCTTTAGGTTTTTCTTTTTCATGTTCATCAAATAGTATTGTTTTTGTACAGTTCAAGGTGGCAAAGGAGCAAACGATCCACCTGATGACAAGTGGTTAGCGTCAACCATAGTCAAGTGCAACAAAAGGGGAGTGCGGACGCATTGCCAACCTTTAAAAGGTCTGTAAACACTCCATTTGTATAACCATCCTATATTATATCGGTGAAAATCTAAAGTACATAGGTAGATATACAATTTGTACTTTTTATAAAGATAAAATTTAACCAGACGAAAAAGTGTATCAGATGACAAGATTGGGAAAAATGTTTTTAATGGAACAATTCAATTAAAGTATAAAGTCGTCAAGATACAGCCTTATCCGTGACAATGACTGCTGTAATGAAAATAAATCCGCGACAAAATCCATCCATCCAAAAATGGGAATACTCTACGAAAAAAGTTTCTTATGTTTTTTTATAAATTTAATCATTCAAAAGTTATTTAACTTAGAAGTCTCAAATATTTCCTTTTATCAAAAGTGATTGCTCTTAATCTCAAGAAATATCATTATTAGCGATTAGTTTAAAGGACTTATTGTACAAAAATAAATTTTCTACATACATAATAGTTATGTACGAGTATGTAACGTATACTATAAAGCTATTCAACATATACATATAAGGTTTTAGTAAATGACAGAGCGTCATATTGAAACCTACTAAACCTACTTTTATATACCTATATTTTTAAAAGAAAATAATATTTTAAAATTTATCTCAAACATTTCAAAATTTGATCAAGAAAGTGTAGTAGTGTTTTGGTTGTCGCGTCTTAGCATATTTGGTAGGCCTTGCTTGTGGCTTTCCCGGTGAAACCGGTTAGACGTTGCACGAGTGTGCGAATTTAGTTATACAATTTACTCAACAATAATTATATAATAAACCAGTTCGTCCATGTTGCGTATACCAGAACATGCGTATAAACTCTTCAATTCATTGATGTTATCTAAGTCAAATAGTCTCTTAAATATCTAGTTTTAATATCTCTGATTGACTTTTTAAAGAAAATGGTTAATATGGTAGGTAGTAATAGGATTTCAATAAGAAATGGTTAACATCACGGCCAGTTCCAATGAAAAACTAATCTAACGATGAAACCTTACCTAACTAGCAACTTAAAATAACCCTTAGTTATTTTTGTTATAAAGAATAGATACGTAACAGAATTCCGAAATTGTAATTTATTTATTACATTTATCTCATCATCATATTTATTAAATACTTACAAAGCTTTTTATAATAATAAAAATACGTACTTCTCTCGTGACCATGATTACTGTAAAGCATTCGAAACGTCGGGAACTAAAACTCAAATTAAATCCGCGACAAAATCCTAAATGATATTATCATTTATAATGTCAAGTATTTGCGTAAACCTTAAAAAGTATTACGTATCTATCTATACATCTATACCTTCCTATTAACTGCATAATATGTATGTACTTAGTAGATAAGTGGAAAGTACCGACTGTATTTGATTAAAAAAATTTTGCAAAGTAGTTACTTAACGTTTCCGAGTACATTGTCTTTACTAATAAACCTTGGAGAATGACAATATTTCTATAGAATGAGAGGATTTATTTGAAGTATTTTATAGATTTTTTTTGTGTTATTGAGATATTTTAATTCTTGTGCCGATCGTTTAATATATTCAGTGACATGAATCGAATTTCATTATAGAAGACTTCATTTATAATATTTCATTATAGAAGATTTCATAAATAAATTTTATATAAATCTACATATCTTTTAGGATTTTTGTTTCGATGATGATGATGGTTCTGGGTATGAAATGAAGTAAAATAATTATGTTATACCGGTTTCAGATAACGATGTTGTAAATTTCCGAAGTTTTGGATACTTTCAGTTACAGGCGTAAAATTATAAAGAAATAATAAAACCACCTAGCAAGTTTTTGGAAGACATGTCCGCCAACCTGCACTAGGCCAACGTGGTAGACTATGGCCTGATCTCACTTGTATTTAAGGGAGGCTCGTGCCCAGCAGTGAAACATTAAAAAGGGCTGGAGTCAAGTGCCCTTTTTATTATTTCTAATTTGTTATTGCAAACGACTGACTAATATCACTAAGCAAATGAAATAATCAAAAATTAGACGCGCTTGGCTAGTTATCGATTCGGCCGCATTAAAACCTGTCGAAATAAATGGTGTCTCCTTTTTGCCAGTCAATACTCATTAAAATTATTCGAAACTTTTATTAGGCTTGGAAACTGTTAGGTTTCGGATATTTTTTTATTTCAGATATTCGATAGTTTGGTTAGTCACGAAGTTCTATATATTATTCTGCTTTTTTTTTATTAATTTTATCAAGATTAGATGTTATGTATATAGTTTAGTATTGTTCTTATAATTTGTATATTATTATTTTTATTAAATAATTACTATTATTTTAATTTTATTTAATCTGTTGATTGAACGAATTCAATCAAATTTAATCAGACTCTTTTTATTACTGAAGCATTAAGTCAAAGTAAACTATAGAAACTTAATTACGCTCTGCTCGATTTATTCCAAGTATTCGGAAAATGTTTTCCTTAAGACACGATTTCGCAGAAGAGATGTTTTAATCAGTCTTAATTTAAATCTATATTCCTGATATTAACTACTAGTATTATAAATATTTCTATTTGTGTATGTGTTTGTGTGTACATATATCTTCGGAGTCCGGAACCACTGTACGTACGTCTATGAAAAAATATATGTAGCAATTTCTTCTAATACGTACAGTTCATTAATTTCATTTGAAAGCTACATTGTTTCGTAGTATGGATATAACATAATACCAATATAATATACTACCGAGTCACCCTGGCTTTACTCGGGTGCGTCCCTAGATTTAGCGCGAGCGAAGCCGCTGTTTTCGCTACTAATACATATAGCCTATGTTATTCAGTAATAAATAATAATGTAGGGTTCTAATGGCAAAAGTACTTTTGAAATCGGTCCAGTAGTTTTTGAGTTTATTTGTTACAGATAAAAATACAAATCTTTCCTCTTTATAATATTAGTATAGATATGCATTATACAAATGATATGTAGGTACTTTGTACATCTAAGACTGTGCTGGATTTATTTGTCACATACAGACAATTTTACGTAAATTGACAATGCGATCGCAATTTGTTCTCGTTAATAATACTCTGTCAGAACCATTCGCCTTCTAAAACACAATTACTAAGATAAATACAGCTCCTCAAAATTTCATAGTACCTAATCAGAAAAATAAAGTAGGATATATAATAAATCAATAGTTTTCTAGCTTTTGTATATGACCAATGAATTTTATGACATTTTATTATATAAATAATGGATATGAATACTTTAATTATCAATATATAAATCATAAAATATGTAAAATACGAGTAAGTAGGTGAACTAGTGCCTCACTTTACAAATTGTGAACTATTTCTCACACCTCAGAAATGTTCAGGTGTGGATACGTTTAAGATTTGTTAAAGGTACCCGGAAAACCCTGTATTTCTGAGAGTACCTAAGTAATTCTTATGAGCTCGACTATTCGCATTAGATCACCCTTGCACAAAGGTAGAGCTCATGGCCGCCCCACAAATTAAGACTCAAAAGGGTTCAATAAAATCAAATATTAACTTTATGTAAATATCATATTTCGAAAGCGCCCGTTGTAATAAAATTGCGCTTCAATTGCGAATTTAATTATAGTTACAGCTTTTTGGTAAACAAAATAAAAAAGACTGAAATTGAAATTGTTTTGTATCAATACAATAATGCGAAGTGAATGACTAACAAATATTTGTGTTCTTTTTCGTAAGCTTTATACGATATTGTTCAAAATTGGGAGCTTTCATCTTTGTCATTTTTTGTTTTCACAGTCACGGTTTATATTACAATCGAAAAGCTGGATCAGAGATTGTTTACGCTTTATCTACAAAGTAACAAGAATAGTAACTCGCAGTACCTACGATAAATTCTAATAGTAGCGAAATACGCTTAACATGTAAAATTTAAATAAAAAATACAATAGAGGAGTTGATACAAATAATAAATATAAAAATTTAAAGCCTTAACATGTTGTACAGTTATCAGTATCAGTATATATGTACGTGATTTGGTTTATGAAAAAAAAATGGAATGATATAGTTTTTCTATTTATTTTTGAATAGTTCTATGGCATAGATATATATATATATATATATATATATATATATATATATATATATATATACATAGTCAATAAAAAAAAATCGGCTTCGATGATTTGTATACCAAGCAAAAATGTATTAAATTATTGTTTCAACCACATTTTTTAAAAAAAATCATTGTCAGCTGTATCGAGGGAGGTTGAGTGAGTTTATTATATGTCAGTAATAATCTATTAAATATTAAAAACAGAAGAAACGCAAGTACCGGTCACATCTAATAATGAAGTAGGACGGTAGTCGGTAGAGTTTTATAGTTATTCTTACATTTAATTGTTTTCCCACATCTCATACATACATGTATATATCTTGTATATCGACAAAAATGCTAAATAATGTTATTCTGTCTGTGTTTCTGGCAAGAATGACAACAACCGCCGATACCGTGATAGTAGCTACATTGTCGTCCGGGAGGTAGCGTTGCATTTTTCATAGTGATTTCATGCTGATCCATTTTAGATTTTATTGATAGTTTAGATGAAGATAATAATCGAATAATTGTTCAGCAGGCGCACCTGAGTCGGACGGACGACTTAAAATTGTGATAATAATTTTAAACAAATTATTATTAAGCGACCTGAAATCGTTTTTGGATTTGTTAGTTTTTACATAATCAAATTTTTTTATCCAGCCCGTCCACCATTTTGAGCCTGCTGACTTTCATATTACTAAATGACTGCCAATAAACATTTGATTTCACCATGAATAAATCGACCTGAAATGATTATGTGATTTGCAACGCTACCTCCCGGACGATTGTTGTGTCAAAGATAAAAACTTATAAACATTATATTATTTACGTTTTATCATTATTTATAATAAAATAAAATAAAAATATATTGCTAATATTATAAAATTAAATTTATTTATCTTTAAATTATTTTATCTATTCTATTATTTTTTGAATACAAGAACTCAATTAAACTGATATATATTTTTTTCGATATAATTGGATACGCGTTTGAATTTGTCAGTAGGAGCAATGAATAATTTAAATCTTAAACGAACGTAACAAAGGATTCTTTGCGGTTTTTATTTATTTACAATTTATGACGTGATTTTTTAGTAAATGTATTGATTTTTTTATTTACAGATGTGGCTGACGGTCATTGTTATATTAATAGTAATAGGAGTGTTACTTCATTTGGATTCATCGAAGCCTAAGAAATTTCCACCAGGGCCAAAGTGGCTGCCTATAATAGGAAGTGCTATGGAAGTAAACAAAATTCGGGAAAAGACTGGTTATTTATATAAAAGCTTAAAAGAATTATCTAACCTTTATAGCAAAGATGGCCACCTACTTGGTCTTAAAATAGGAAAAGATCGAATAGTGATGGTTAATTCAGTAGAAGCTAATAAAGAGATGCTTTACAACGAGGATATTGACGGGCGACCTAAAGGAATATTTTATCAAACTCGCACTTGGGGTGAAAGAATAGGTGTTCTTTTGACTGATGGTGATACTTGGAGAGAGCAAAGAAAATTTCTTATAAAACATCTAAAGGAATTTGGATTTGGAAGAAGAGGCATGGGTGAAATAGCTTTTTATGAAGCTGGTCATATGGTTAAAGATGTGACAAATCTTATGGTTAACAATAATAGTGCTGTTGTTCAAATGCACAATTTTTTCAGTACCTATATATTGAATACTTTATGGACAATGATGGCTGGGATACGATACGAACGGGACGATCCTGAGATGATATTACTACAGAATATATTATTTGAATTGTTCGCAGCTATTGATATGGTCGGTTGTATCTTTAGTCATTTTCCAATACTATCTGTTTTGGCGCCTAAGTCGTCAGGTTACACAGATTTTGTAAATACTCACAAAAGAATTTGGAAATTCCTTCGTGATGAAATCACTAAACATAAAATGAGGTTTGATCCTAATAATGAAGATAAAGACTTTATGGATGTTTATATTAGAGTTTTAAATGAACATGGCGAAATCGATACCTACTCAGAAGGACAACTAGTAGCAACTTGCATGGACATGTTCATGGCTGGTACGGAAACAACTAGTAAGAGCATGAGTTTTTGTTTCAGCTACCTTGTTAGAGAACAAGAAGTGCAAAAGAAAGCACAAGAAGAAATTGATAGAATTGTTGGAAAAGATCGTATGCCGTGCCTTGATGATCGACCACAGTACGTTCTAATATAATGAATTAATTATTACAGATCTATACATCTATGCATATAAATATAATTATAGTGTCTGTTTTTAATTTCAAATTAACAGCTTTTCACTAAATGCATATGAAAGTATACACGGTACTAACATCAAACATCTATTCTTAAAATTTTTGTCTGTCAGTCTGTTTGTTCCGGATAATCTCTGAAATGCCTAGACCGATTTTGGCGGGGCTTTCACTCACAGATAGTTAATGTCAGAGTAACTTAGGCTACTTTTATTTTAAATTTATTTTAACAAGCGGAACCCGCGACTACACACGCGCTAAACTGGAACGAACCCGAGCGAAGCGAGGGTGAGTCGCTAGTATACAATTATATGTAGTAATTTTTAACTATGTTGCCAGTATGATAAAATAAAATGTTATCTAGTTTCTTATATATTTTATTTTAGTATGCCATACTGTGAGGCTGTTATACATGAATGCATTCGCCATTTTATGGGAAGGACTTTCGGGGTGCCACATCGAGCTTTACGTAATACAACCCTAGCAGGATATCATATACCTAAAGTAAGTTAAATCTCAATAAGGAAACTATTGAAAACTTAGAAAAGTAGAAATATTATTTGAAGGAAAAGTTTTGATTAGGCCAATTATTTCATGCTTAACTACTAACTACGTAGTTAATAGAAGTAAATGATGGAAATTCGTTCGACGTTTTTCTTGTTTAATGCAAGCTGTTTCGAAAAGATATTATAAGTTATAACTACCTAACAAATCTTAACTAATGTTTTTGGAATAAAGAACTTCATTCCAATTAAGTAGGTATTATACTCAAAACGTACCTACATTTTCGAGACGGTCAGTAATCATTTCATAATGGGAGCAATATGTCATAAGAACATTATTAAAAAAAACATCTTAAATTAACATAAATAAACCATTCTTAAATAACGTATGAATCATTATATTTCAGGATACGATGGTGGTCAGTAACTTTCCGAATATATTGATGGATGAGGAATTATTTCCGGAACCTTACGGATTTAAGCCCGAGAGATTTATAAGCGAAGGCAAGATATGTCTACCAGATTATTTTTTCCCCTTCGGTTTATCAAAACATCGATGTATGGGAGATATTTTGGCAAAATGTAACATTTTTGTTTTTACTACAACTATGCTGCAGAAATTTAAGTTCTTGCCAGTACCAGGGGAACCGTTACCTTCGATAGACCATGTAGACGGCGCCACGCCGTCTGCGGCGCCTTTTAGTGCTCTTGTAGTTGCAAGAACGTAATTAGTAGAGTACCTATGCCATAGTATTAAATATTAGCAAAACCACGAAAATGTTTTGTGGCATTTATTTATATATGTATTTATTTATATGTATATTCATATTTGTTTTGATTTGTTTTTCATTTTATATTCAAACATTTTTGCAGGTTTTATATAAGAATTTATTATGGAATTATTTAGTTATGGAGTTTAATTTTATATATTTTTTTTATTTTGTGAAAATGGCATTACAGATAAATGGCTAAATCTTTGAATTATAGAGTATGAAATCTTAAATAAATTTGAGTTAAGGATAAATTGAAGTTTTATTATTACAATAAAAAAAATTCTTCTAAAGAACATGACGGGTCCATACCATCTGTACGAGAGATTAAATAAGGTTTATGGTAAATGACTCTATAACGCGCTTTCTTATTTAGCGCCATCTATTATTTATATATGCTATGCTATAGTTTGCCAAGGGTCTGCAACACTATAGAGTGATTTGGCGATGCCCCTTAATAGTATGGTACCGTAACAATAGGTGGCGTTATCGTCATATATGGGACCATCGAGGATAAAACCAATATGGGACTTACTACTACTACCACCTACTACTGGCTACTTCTAACTGCTACTTTTGAATATAATTTTTATTAGGGCGAGCGAAGCTAGAACTAACACTATTCCCACATTCTGAGCATTTTGTGGAACACTTTACTGAAAAACTATCTATAGATTTGTGTTGTAAAAATATAAATATAACACTAATAATAAAAAATAACAAAAATATAATTTTATAAACATTAAAAAAGTGAACATTAACAATTTTGTGTTCAATGTATAGAATTTTATTGTACTACTAACGCCATCTGTTAGAAAAACTACGCGAGCCTTCTCAAAGCTCAGCTTTTTGCTAGTTAAGTATGTAGATGTCACAATCGAGTATGGACTACTATTTCTTTCCTAACTCTCTCCGCTGGCTCTTTTCTACGTTCGTTTTACAGTTAATATATATAATCTCAGGTAGGTATGTGATATTTTCCCGCAATACAAAGTATTTATAATGTTTTAGAAATTGATTTCACATTTGCTCTACTAGTGTCACGCGCCGGTCTGAATTTGTAACGTCCAATAACACAAGTTTCGTAAAAAATAATATAATTCAAATGTTTGACTTAATGTTGATTTTTAAATAGGTTTAATGATAATGAAACGAATTTTCAAATGTTTCTAGATGTATAACTGGAAAAATATGTATCGTCACACTAGGGAGTGAGGGAGTCTCATATGTGACTAACTGTGGCTAGGACGGAGGAGTCAAACAATCATGAAATTAGTATGACTTACTTTAGAAATTTGAGTATTTATTTGAAAGATTTATCCAATTTATATTCTTTTTCATTCTCGATCAAAAAATATTATATCTACTATTGACTAAGTAGTGACATACGACGGGATTTTTTAAATAAAACGAATAATATGCTTTTTATTTATTTATTACTAGGTACACACATACAATGATGAGATTAAATTTCAATATTATAATTAGCAGTTTATTGATGACTTAAGAACTAGATGTAAGAATGCTGGTCGATTTCAGAATAACTAATAAGTGAGAAGCATTTAATTTAATGCAATCGTAGGCTTTCATGGAAATAAATTGGACGATTTTGTTATCACAAATCTATATATATATAATGAAAATGGTGTTCGTTTGAGGCACAATCACGCCTAAACCACTGATCGTATCGACATGAAACTACCACCATTCGATGCGAAATTTTTCCTAGATGGTTTATGGCTATTTATTTTTCGAATTCTAACGTTCCTTTATTTTTTTATTGCTGTTTTACTTTTATGAACATTTATCCCGCTAATAAAAACAAAAGACAAGCGTTTTCTCTTGATTCTTTTGTTTTCATGGATTTCAACGGAGTTTACTAAACGGATAATGTTCTTTTACATTCAGCTAAGAATCTACTTACAAACTCCACGCATCCACCCACCAACTCCTACGCACCCCTGCACACCCACTCTCATTTTTTGATAAAAATAAAATGCCGTATCTATGATCGAGTATCACTTGAGAACGGCTGGACCGATTGGGTTAATTTTTTTTTTGTTGTCTTCAGAATTGTGAGAATGTTTATATGTAAGAAAATTTTAAAAAAGTCTGCTAAAACGTTAAAAATTTCGATGATAATCGAAGTATCCCAATTTCTACTTCTTTAGTTACTCATCACGAAATCTCGGGAACTATAGGACTTAGAAATGTGAAAGTTGGTAGGAATATTACTTTCGTTATGTAGAGGTCAACTAAAAACGGATTTTAAGAAATTCATCCCCCAAAGGGGATTGCGGGGGCGTTAACAATGAACAATTCCCGTTTTTAAACTATAGCTCCTATAAATTCCAAATTTGGTAGGAATTTGGAATTTATAGGAGCTATAGAAATCTTCTGTAAGAGATGTAGAAATAGTCTATGAACGAATTTTACGGTAGCTCACCCCACAGGGGGTTGCGGGGGTGGTTTAACAATGAAAATTTTTATTTTTTAATCCGTAGCTTCTACAGACTCCAAATTTAGCTAGAGTCGTCTATATGTGATGCAGAAATGATTTAAGAGCGGATTTTACAACAACCCACCGCCGAAAAAGATTGCGGTAGTGGGTGTTAAAATGTGAAATTTCTATTTCCAAACTGTAACCTCTATAGACTTTAAATTTGGTAGTAATCTTTTATTTGTCATGCAGAAATCATCTCAAATAGGATTTTACGAAATTCTATTTCCAATAGGGATTGCGGGGGTGGGTGTGAGAATGTTAAATTTATGTTTCCAAACTGTAACTTCTACAGACTCCAAATGATTATTTTTTTACTGTTTAAATAGAAAAGGTTAAAGTCAATTGTTTTTTTTTATTTAATTTATTTCATTTGTTTTTATATAACCTAATAATCTATATAAATAAAATGATAGAGGTCTGCAGTTATGCGCGCATCACGGAAAAAGTACTGGATAGATTTAAATGAAACTTTCTAAGTTTTATTTCTTAGACACTTGGCCCTTATATAAAAAAAGATTGCGATATCTTCATTTAATAAAAATTTATTAAAGTTTCAAGAAAAAACGATATGTATATGTACTGCGTGTTCAGTGATGTATGTTTCCTTCTCGCGGAGTAGTGGGGCTATTTCAAGCAACGCGGACGAAGTCGGGTATCAGCTAGTAATAATTATAATTTAACAATAAATAAGGTTTCGTGATGACTTCATTTAATATTTTAATAATAGCTCTTACATTGTGCAAATACACGAGCTACTTACGAATGTTTAGATTAGACATAACAACATAAAGTAACATATTATACTAATTATTTTAATTAATAATAATTAATATCCTACTACGTGAATTAAAGCCTGTCTACCAAATCCCTCAACGAATCATAATCGATTTAAGTCGGGGTTATAAAAATTTTAAACAAAATTTAAGAAACGAAACACGCATTACATTAATTCATATACTTATAGATTAAAATTATACTATAATATAATAATAATAATATATAATAATTTTTTATAGTAATTAAATATTATTAAATAACTTATACACTAAAATGTGACAGTCGAATGATAACATCCGAGATAATATTTAAAGTATAGTTAGTTTAGGATCTACACGGAATATTGTGTCCAAAATTGCGTACCTCTCCTACCTACCTAGTGTAAATATCAAGAAAATATTACATTTATACTTATTTACCAGTCGAAATCCAGTGAAAGTGGAAAATAGTTCTATATAATATAGAAAACTTGCTAGAAAATATCAAGAGATATATTAATTGACACTCATTCCTTTAGTAGACAATTGAGAAAATATATCTAACAGTCCCGTGTGAGCCTTAGGCTATGTACGAGTATAACATGAGAACTAAAACATCTTGGGGGAGAATAATCTATCAAATATGCCGTAAATTATATACTATAACATCGATAAATATATTATGTATAAAAACAGTTATCGTTGTCTTTTCATTTTTTACGCGACAGCGACCTTTGATGAAATTCTAATAATTAGGTCTGTTCTGTAAATCTGTTTCCAAATGTATAAGTGATTTATTGAAAAATATGACATTATTGTCTATAGCCCAAGAGAAATCATAGAAAGTAAATGTATAATTAGTTATATTAATTTTTTATACCTATGGACAAGAAAATCTTTTTTAATTCATTTTAATCTAAATAATACCTACTGAGCTTACGTTTACATAACTTTTTGCTCGATACCACTACTAAAGTAAAACAAAATAACAGAATACTCCAGCGCAATCCTTGCCAAACCATCACACATATCCCTGTAGACTTTTCCGATTAAATTTTAATCAAGTCGCCTTCCTTTTACCCTCTCAATAATTATAATTAGAATATAAAAATAAAGTAATTGTAAGATTGGGATCATAATTATTAGAATATATTCATCAGTAAACAAACATATTTTCTTTACATAAATAAAATAGAATAAAGAATGGTTATGTTATATAATATACAATATGCTATAAAGACAAGGTTTTTTTAGTTAATTAATACATGACGATAAAACAGTAAATTCGTAACTAAAATATCGCCAAAGAATCTATGAAAATATTATTGTATAGGTAATTTATCCCTATATCTTATAATATTTATTATGATTAAACCTAGAAATATAGAACCTAGACTTAAAATAAGATAACAAATAGTTGTATATATAATTCTTAAAATTTAATTCTAGATATTAATGCATATTAAATATAGATAAATACAGGTGATAGAAACTTGTAAAGAGAAAAAACACATTTGGTAAATATTTTAAAGAAGACCATATCTAAAAAATTTTTTTTCCCGTTTTGATTTGCGTGGTGAACGCACCGATTGCCTATTTACTATCACTGGTGGAATAGGTGTCGTCGATGTTGATGTGGTTTCTTTTTTATCCATCTTAATATCGATCTGAAATTATTAATAAATAAATAGGTTATTAGAGTAATTTTCCTAGGTAGAAGAGAAGAAAATTAACCAGGCCATATTTGCGTTGATTCGTTTTAAAAATAGGGGATCGGACAATTTTTCAGAAAGTGTTTTAAATTAATCTTCCTGGATACTTATTCACATAAAAAAAATAATTTAATTTATTTATAGCCTTTTAGGTACTCAAAATCATGTTTTAATATTGTTTGTTTAAAAATACCGCCAAAACGACACGTTATACGCGTGACGTCACTTGTAAATGTCATCAATATTATTGTTCTGTGGTCATTCAAAACATAAGTTCGCGAGAACTTTTGTTTCGTGGAAAATATTTTTTATTTGTTGTTATGGAACGAAAAACATTGTATTTAATTGATAACTGAAACTAATATAAGTTTAAGAATTATTTATTAATCGATAGATTTATGTGTGACAGTTTTTAGTATTGTTCTTTTATATTATATATACTGTGACGTGCTGTCAAATGTCAAAATTCAACAAATGACGTCACGCACTGTGTTTTGGTGTTTCAGTACAGACTTAAAATATTGTAAATAACAAAATTTTATTTCTTCATTTAAAAATATTTAAATGAATTATATTTAACTATTATTCGATAAATAATCGTTAAGCAGTGTACTTATTTTATCTAAGTATATTTTAGATTTTTATCTGATTACTGTCCGATCCCCTATTGATAATTTTGTGTAGGTATGTATTTTTCGGTTAATCAATAATTAAAAAAAGAAACTGTTTTTATATATATGTAATTAATATCGTTTTTAAACACCTTAATTTACCCTTTAGTGGTAACAGAGAAGTAAAACATGACTGAAATTTGACGCTTCCATTTAAACTAATTAAAGGTATCATTGATACCCAGTAATTACCTACTCAACGTTTCGAGATTTTAATTCTCTGTCAACAAATCCGATAGCATAATTGCAAAACTTTTTAACGGAATACAAGAACAACCTATTTACATAATGGTATCATTAGCAAATTTCCCTGAGAAAAGATATATTAGGTAAATACATTAAGTAATTTCGTGAATTAGTAAATAAGAACGAAATAAAGTTTTATGTTTTTCACTTTATGACAACTTTTCTAGACGAGTGTCGCTCGTTCTTATCGCTGAGCAAAAGTCAGTAGCTATATCAAAGCAAAGGCATTAGATCGCGCGTTTCGAATGCTTTACAGCAATCATGGTCACGGGAGACACTAGGGAACGTCGGGAACCAAAAATCATAATAAATCCGCGACAAAATCCGAAAAGATAGTTTCATTTATAATGTCAAACATTCGCGTAAACCTAAGAAAGTATTATGATTTAATTATTTGGGAAACGGTACCTACATATTTTAAAAACGCAACGCCAGCAATATGTATGTCGGCTACCTATGTATTTCATAATCTGTTTCAAAATAAATAAAAATTCTGCTGCAGCGGCAAAAAATATTATTTTTTTATATATATAAAACTGCGAGTATTCGCATTTATTATTATTAAAAAGCACCATAGTTGAACGATTAATATAATAGCACAAGTTGATGGAAGGAGAAAAAGAGATAATTTTTGAGTACCTACTCAAGATACATTTCTGAAAGACTAGTCGTTATTTAGAAATACTAACTTATTTGCGGTGAAAAAATTGAACTATATACTTACATACATATTATATTTACAATATTTACACATTTTCCAATAAAAATCTAAATATATAAATGCATAAGGTAACTCACTCATCACAAAATATCGAAAATCGCACTATCTCAAGATGAAATTTGACAGGGAGTTAGTTTATAGTTAGTAAACGTTCGATCAGAACGAATTTTGCGACAGGGCTGCATGAACTCTCTCGCTAATTTGTATTAAAGTCCTTAATTTTTTGTACTATAAACTTTAAATTTGTTAAGGAACACCTAGTAACCTACGCGACGCGAGGGTAAATCGGTAAGTCAATGATAAAAGTATAATAAAATTTTGGATTATCTTTCGTTTGTCTAAATCTCTGTCTGGACTTGGCTAACCTTAATGCGCCGAATTAGGAAGTAATTAAATTAGTACCTTACTGTGATATTATTTTGTATACGGTAAATTATGGTTCCCAAAATATAAAGCATAGCAATTTATTGTAGATATGTGCATAAATTAATTCATACTACATCTTAATTTACCACTTACGTACGAAAATTTAGAGTTACTACCTACCATGGTGTAAATAAATATTTTACTATTTAATGAGACACAGAAATTTATTGGTTAAAATTGTAGCCGTAAGATATTAAGTTCACGCGTAGGTTTATATATGCATTTTATTCATTTATAAAGATCAAAGAATAATTAAAAAGATGAAATATAAATGCCTTGACTGCGATGTGCCGCTATCAAAAGTTTATAATGAACATGAATTTTTCCAATAAGAAAATATTGAACGAAATTTTCATTTTAAAAGCTTGTGTTGGAAGCTTACACGTTATATTTAGGTAGTAATCCATATATTCATAATATAAGTATATACCCACGTAAACCTCTTAAAGGACTAGTTCTTCGGGCCGTCGAAATTCGAATTGCAGGTTTTTATAATAAATATTTTTGTAAAATATTTTCGAAATATTTATTATTATAATTGATGCCAGACCATAATTATAATTTTCTATCGATACCTCGCTTCTGTACAACTAATAAAATCTAAATGTGTAAAATTTTATACGTAAAAATAACTCTACGAGTATTAAGTATGTGGTAGATGGTGCCATGCATTTATATAATAGGTACGTTATTATAATTCCAAAAAAATACTTATAAGATTAAGACTTTTAGACATAGCTAACCAACGAAATCTTTTTAGCATGTTACGATGCACAATGAACCTCCATACTCGTATTACGTGATGTTGAATCTAAAATTTTAGTTTAAGCGATTTTTTTATATTTGTTCACTTCACTATAAATCAAACAAATCATTTATCCTTATAATATTAGTTAACAAATTCGAATATAATATAAAAACACTTTACATGTTGATATTATTACAAAAATTGAAAATAATTATTTAAATATGAGATTTACACACAAACATTACTAGGTGTATTTTTCGAATCTTTTATTTCGCAATATAATAATAATATACTCATTAGTACATTGAGAATTCGCTTTGCTCGCATAATATTAAGTATTCTAATTTCTAATATTATAAAATTATGAAGTAAGTATAAATAATTATAGTAATAAATTAAACAGCACTCTATTTAACAAATAATTATTAAACATTGTGGCGTCTATTAAAGAAATGCTGCTTAACACAAAAAGTAAATTGCTCACGACTACCTTTATGTTTGATGTTTCTGAATACAAATGAGTTTTATGGTAAAAGAACTGTGTTTGGTGATGTTCATAAAATTAACAAAACATTGTGAAACTATTTTTTCATTTAAATTCAACTGTCTTCTTACCTGCATATAGGTCTTCTTCGCAATAACATCATCCTCAAGCATTAGATAATAAGTAGCTTTTGACTGAGCGTACGCCATCAAGTATATAGTATCCAGATTCTGCTTAGTACGCCACATAAAACGCTTGTGCGAGTCACCCAGTGTTTCTGGTATCTTCTCTAGATCGGGGTAATATGACGATGATGGAGAAATTACTTCAATTAAACCACTATCTACATGTTTACGAAACCTGCAAAAATATTCGTATTGTTTGTTATTATGTTTCAGATAGTTTGTCAGTTTATTTTTAAAAAGTTGATTCCATTCAGTTAGTTATTGTATATTTTAGGCGTAGTAAACAATTGTAAAATACTTACATCTTTTCAATGTCAATTGCAGTTTTCATTACATAATTTGGGTCGGTTTCGCCCACGCATACAACTATAAGTGTAGTGTTTAAATCCTTTGATTCCAAGCCGTCGATTAAATGCTAGTAAAAAATAAAAACAGTTTAGTAAATTGGAGTGTTTGTGATATCAAAATAGCAAAATAAATTTATTAATATGATGCTACTAAATATTTGTCTGTCTGTTTGTTCTGGCTTATCTCCGAAACAGCTCGACTAATTTTGACGGGACTTTTATTGACATGTAGCTGATGAGTGATGTTATATGCTACTTTTATTTTAGAAAAAGAATTAGGGTTCTGCTATATTTTTCTTACTTACAGAAATAGTTATTTTGATATTACAAAGTTAAGAAAAGGGGTTAATGAATTTCAATAATATATACAGTATACATCACAAAATAATGAAGAGCTTTATAGCTTTTGTCTAGTAGATCAATTTTAAAATATATATTTGAATTGAAAATTTTTCATATTTTACGGTAGGAAACAGTTCAGCGTGAACTTCACCTCGTAATTGTTTCACAATAATTCTTGTAGAATAATTGCTTAATTGAATCATAAAATAACAATTACAGAAAATTTCATTGATTTCATTCACTAATAATCATATTTTTTATGAGAATTTTAAAGTTTCGTGACCAAATCGAAAATAAAACTATTACAACCGACCTACCGTCTTGCCGTCTGTTATACAAAAATAAAATATTTTAAGATAAAGGTATTTTTATTAAAGTCGACCTCCTACATAATGCAAATAAATATATAGTGAAATATAGTGGAAGCAGTGGTTTCAAGACCAGTCAAGTAAGCGAGTCAAATGAGCCAAATGTTAAGATTTCAGTACTACCCACCGGCCCCTACCTGGTTAAGATCGACTTGCAAGAATAACGGTTAAATCGTAAGTAGAAAAGGGGACTTCGAAATAAATAAAATTGAAAAGTTCCATGTGAAGAAGCTATCAATGTTATGAGAAGTAACTTTGATTTGGCAATTTGTTTAAATACTAGCGTCTCACCCTCGCTTCTATCGGGTTCGACCCTAGATTTAGCGCGAGTGAAGGATTCAACTAGTTGAAAACATTTTATTTATATGATAAATATGGGTACAATTTTAAAATACTATAATACCTATTTGGATTTTGTCAGCAAAACCTCATTTACTTGGAATATTTTACTCTATTACTACCTAATAACTTTAATGTTATAAAAAATATAATTTTAAGAATTATTAATAATAATGATAATAAATGATCGAAAATAAAATATAAGACAACTCACCGTTAAAGTAACCATAAGATAGCTCTGCTTATCTCTTTTCACAGTAGGTATACCGATCGCACTATCTGAATTCTTACGTCCACGCGTCATGTGGTAGGCTGGACGTAAGGAAGCAGGATCATTCTTTAGATGAGGAAAAAGGTTCAAGATAAAAGAAGCTTCCTCGATTGTAGTTATACTGGTGTTCAGTCCCAAGGTGGCTCGCATCCCTGTAGGAAAATTTAATTACATTACTTTACAGTTAGTTTGCTTTTAATTGCCAAAATCTATTTAAGGCTCCGATGCATTGATTTGCAAATTCGCGAAGCTTAGATAAGTGCTCTAAATTAAGATAGCTGTACTTTTAATTTGCTAATGAGTCTTTTCCATATTTAGACATTTCGATATCTAACTTCTTATTGTTTGGCCGTGTATATCGGTTGTAAAGAGTTCATCGAAAATTTAAAAAAAAAGGCCAGAATTCACTTTACGCGTATTAATTTACACGATTATAAGTATACAGACTACGTTCTTAGGTGCTTGTCTTTTTGGAAAAGAGTATAAATATTTATATGACATTAATATTGTTCGGAAATGTTAATATAACAAGATTCTCTTTAATCTTTAATCTTTTTCGTCGTAAAGTAATGACTTTGTACTTAATAAAATACTTTAAGAACTCGCGGGGAGTACTTTGAAGTTAAATTAGAATAATCTTTCATCATTGAGTATCAAATAAATTGCCAACTTGATATTTTCTATGACATATAAAAATATAGATATTTTAAAAAAAGTACCTGCAAACTCATTACTTTTTAATTTTCTGTTTGTACTATATTAAATTGTAAATTATTACGGAGTTTTATTAAAATAGTGATAAGATATTACGTCTTGAAAAAATATGACTATAAAAACATACTCATTTTATGAGTGATTTTATCTCCAAATAATATTAGATATTATAATACTAGCAACTACCGCGGTTCCGCCCGTGTTCTAATCATTATTAAAATTTAAGATCATTTAAAGTATTTTTTGATGCAAAATCATACAAAAATTGGTCTAAAAATGAAATAAAAATCTGAATAGGGCCACTCTTATCACCTAGGTCCTAGACGAATAAAAACTGCCTACGCGCGCTCTAACCCTAGCCGTTTCAGAGAAGTTTGATAACAAACATTGTGAAGAGGTCTTTTAATATATTCGATAATATAACATTTATTTTTAAATAAGAAAAAAAACTTATATTTTAATCTAGGAGGAGTTCAGTCACATACACAGAAGAATTGTAGGTATATGTAAATAAGGATATATACATATACATCTGCTTTGTTTGCTTTCTATATATCTACCTAATATATTACATAAAAATATTATCATTATATTTCGCATTTCGTAAACAACTTAGCAGAGACAACAGCCTTTCTAAATAACCAGAATCTAATACTCAACATAATAATATCGATTTCTATTTTCGATTATGAAAGCGGTTGGTCTAAATGCTCATCTTTTACTATGTATGATAATTCGCAGAAGGCGAGTCTCGTATCTGCAATTTTACCACTTATATTCCGTTTCAAAATACATAGATTTTTTCGGTTCGTCCTAACAGTAGGGTGCCTTGCTTGTTGTTTCAGTTCACATCTGCACTATTCTGAAAATAATTTTATTTTCTGATTTAACTAAAGTTTTCTTTATAGTAAACTATAAACTTAGTTCGGGAAAAAAGCTGTAAGAAATAAAATAAAATAATTCTACCTATTACCACAGGTATTACATAGTATCTACCTATGTAATAGGTACCTAATACATTGGCTACATATAGTTGGTATTATATAGTAATAGCTATAGCCTATACAAAATCATTCAGTTTTGGTCTTGGTCTTGTGCACATATAAGCTTGTTGTGAGTCCTTTACCTTTACCTTTTACCTAGAACGTTTTAACGGTAAATAAACCTACATTTCTCAGAGAGATAACATAAGTACGACTATTTTTCCGCAGTAAAAAGTAACTATAATATATAAACGTATATAAACGTATAGTTATACGTTGACACAGAGAACATGATGAGGGTAAAGCTCCTCATACCAAATCTCATCTAAATCTGTCCAGTAGTATTCCCGTGTGACAGACAGACACACAGTCAGTACGACAGACAGACACACTATGCCAATAAGATCTTTTTTAAATCTTTAAGGTACATATTCGAAACTTTATTTAATTTAGATTTAGATTATTTTCTTTAAATAATACTACGGGAGGTAGCGCTATAGTTGAGCAAGTCATTTTATACCGGCTGAAAATCACAACACTAATAGTTTTCCCCTTACCCATAACAACTCCGAACGTCAGCTGCTCAGGTAGCGGTGGAGGTAAGAGAGGCAGCATGAGAAAGTCATTGGAAAAAAATCTGCTCCGATGAATTTTATACCGCGCAAAAATGAATTATATGATTGTTTCCATCACATTTTTAAAGAAAATCATCGTCAGCTGTATTGACGGTGGGGGGTTATATGTCAGTCGCGTGCATGAACCTCATAGAAATTTTCACAAAAAAAGTAATTTTATACCTTATGAAATTTATACATCTTAATTTTTATACTTTTAAAATAACAAAGACAATCGTCAGCTGCATTTTTGGTGGGGGAAAGACCGTCAGTCAGCGTGATAAACATTTCGCGAGGTCAATGCATTTGAGAGTTGCATAGTCTCTTTGAAAAATAAACTGACGATCTCTACATCCACAAACAATTAGCTGACGACGACTCATGTTTCTTGAACAATCTAGTTATCTTACGCTTAGAAATTAATAAGTATAGCACATATTAATCTATAATCTAATGGCTCTCGCAAGTTTGTATGAGAGTCCTTCATTTTTGGGGCTAAAGACTTTAAATTTCGCAGGGAGGTAGTTAATTGTTAGTAAACATCCACTAAGAACTAATTTTGTGACAGGGCCGGCTTAAGGAGGTCTAAGGGCTCTCGCAAGTTTTTACGAAATTCTTTCATTTTTTGTGATACAAATTTAAATTTTGGCAGGGAGTTAGTTTATAGTCAGCAAATAACTTTTAAAATTATACAAATCAGACACTCTTCCACCACACAGCAAATATATTAAGAAAGTATAGCACAGCGAGCAATGAGGAGAGGAAGGGAGACGTCCACATATTACTTATATGAAATAGAAAGCCGCGCGGCGCAGGAGTTAGTACATATTAATTATGGGTTCTGAAATAGCTGGAGTAATTTTAAAGAAACTTTCAGTCAATTTACAGATCAACCCAGCGAGTGTTCGAATGAAGATTAGTAGCGAATAAGAAAATGAACGTGGAAGCCGTGGGTACTGCTAGTTTCTTATAAATAACACCGCATTATAATTATTTATTTTGTGTCGGTTTAAAACTATATTATAATACTAGCAATTCCTGTTGGAATCCACACTCCGCCCGCGTTCTAATTACTATTAAAAATAGGGATTGTTGGGATGAAAATTTAGGGTTATGATTATTTATAGGTATAACATATTTGGTCTAAAAATAAAAAATAGCCTATCTAATCTCAGATCTACCAAATAAACACAAAAAAATCGTAAAAATCGGTTAAGCCGTTTCGGCGGAGGTCAATAACAAACACTGTGGCATGAGATTTTTATATATTAGAATTAAGATGTTTTTTTAACAAACGAGTATTGAGTATATCTCTCGCACATTTCCGATATTGACGGAGTCAGATAGGTCATTGTTAGGGGTGAGGCCCACGCCTCTGTTGTTATAATAATAATGCGTTTTCTACTGTCCTTTAAAGTCAGAAATAGATGTTTGTTTCTGTGTACAAATAAAGATATTTCTAGTATATATATGCAGATAAATGTTAAAAGTTTATGTTTTTTGAAAATTGGCACACAGCTATCAATAACTTTTAGATTGAAAATAGATCTCAGGCATCTTTTTTGTCCCTTAAAAATAAAGTCCCTTAATGTTGTTTTGAAGTTGTAAAACTTACCTATACAAATAAATAAAATTGTCTATTAAGTCTATTTGTAATACCAAAATAAAAACTATTTACTAAATTCAAATGAAATTTTATAAGATTTTATATTTAACTAGCTGACCCGTGCCCACTTCGTTGGGCATAATGTTAATAATTCTTTTTAGTACAGAGTGTTTAAATAATTTAAATTATTTTATTAATATTAAAAATTAAATTATCACTATACTAATATTAAAAAAAAAACTACTTTTTGTTACTTAAATATAAAAGTTAGATATATGCTGTCGTTGACTTTTTTGTAGGCATATTCAAGCTCTACATCTTTTCTCTAGAACTCAAAAATATATCTTTCATAGTTAAGGCAGCGTTCGTAAGAAACGCTTTCATTCGACCGTTTTTTCTCCGATTCACTTTGCAAAACGGACACCACGTAAAAGCCTTTTTATTTCTCGGTTTTTTATATAACCTATGACACTTAGCAATAATGTGGCTTTCTATTGGTGAAAGAATTTTTAAAATCGGTTCAGTAGATCCCGAGATTACCCCTTACAATTTAACAAATATACAAACACACAAACTTTACTTCTTTATAATATTAGTATAGATGAAATTAATGTGTACAATTTTATTTCTGTCTGTCACTCTGTTTATTCGGCTAATCCCCAAAACAGCTGGACCAATTTTTACGGAATTTTCAATGTCCGATCTTCTGCAGAATAGTTAAAATTCCTATACCTATATAGTTATCAGAACAATACGTAGTACATAAAGACGGACCCGAGCGAAGCTAGAGTAAGAGAAGAGTATTATGCACAAGAAATTATAAATAAAGTTATTATTATATAATTCTTGTAATCTTAAAAACTATCAATCTAAAAATGGCAACGCGCAAGCAGTCGCTGAGTCAATCGAGGGTGCATGTAACTACAGCGTTGGTGCGTAATTCCAAGCCTAAGATAACTAGAATGTTAAAGAAACATGAGTCGTCGCCAGCTGATTGTTTGTGGATGTAAAGATCGTGAGTTTATTTTCTAAAGAGACTATGCAACGCTCAAATGCATCGACCTCGCGAAATGTTTATCACGCTGACCGACGGTCTTTCCCCCATCAAAAATGCAGCTGACGATTGTCTTTGTTATTTTAAAAGTATAAAAATTAAGATGTATAAATTTCATAAGGTATAAAATTACTTCTTTTGTGAAAATTTCTATGAGGTTCATGCACGCGACTGACATATAACCCCCCATCGTCAATACAGCTGACGATGATTTTCTTTAAAAATGTGATGGAAACTATCATATAATTCATTTTGGCTCGGTATAAAATTCATCGGAGCACTTTTTTTTCCAACGACTTCTTCATGCTGTCCCTCTTAGTTCCACCGCTGGTGCGGCGACTGACGCTCACTTTACTGATCTCTGACCTCTAAACAACTGTTTGAAATAAAATTCATTCGGGATAAATTTCCTAGGAAAAATACAGCGCTACCTCCTGTAGTATAACCTTCGTCAATATCAAAGTACATACTATATTCTATTTACTTCTATATACACAGATAAACCTAGGGATAAGCTAATATTAATACTCCCAGAAAACGTTCAAAAAGCTTCTTTTGCCAAATTTCAATTTGTATACCTACTAAATGCTTTTTTAGAAGACAGTACGCCTTGGGAATGATGTGATCGCCGCCAGGCTTTTTCAACATATAGAATTATTGTTAATTTGCAATTTAATTTAAAAAGAGTGAAATTAAGATAAAAGGTTTCTTCTTTCCGAACTGATGGTTCAGTAAGAAATTGTAACAATTTTTATGCTGAATAGAATATTTTGAATTGATTAATTTAATCATTTTATGAGGTATGTCTGCTGTTATAGGCTATGTCACGTCATATTTAATTGAAGTCCTCTAAAAGACAAAACATCATAAACTAAAAGTTAATCGTTTACAATAATATGGGTACCTACCAAAGACGACTTACTGCCAGTTTCTATAACCTATCTACCGATAGACCGGTAGTTACTTTCATACTATTTTGACACATTAAAAGTTACAACCTGTCAAAATCGTATGAAAGTATCTACCGGTCTATCGGTAGATAGGTTATAGAAACTGGCAGTTAGATGCGAATCAAACATTTTTTCTTTCCAAAAATACAGAGCAACCGATTTCCCAAGCTCGTATCTGTCTTTGACAGTGAATTAAATCCTTAGAAATACTATTCCCAGTTGACTATGACGTAAGTTGGTTAACACTACCTTTAGCTTTAACCAGATTAAAAGGGCTCTCTCAAAATTCAAACCATTTAAATCACCAGAGAAGGATAGAATATTTCTAGCAATTCTAGGTTTAGTCCACAGAATTTGCTATCGAAATTCTGAACGACAAGGTAGAAAAGTCCCTGTAGGTTAAGCTGACGGCTCTATGTAGATACATTTTGGGACATTGAGCAACACATTTACAGCAATTATCTTTAAAATCTAAATACAAAAAGTATTGACGTCACAACCACCGAGGGTGGTAATATTTACACCAATTAATATTTGCTCTCCGACCGATGTGTGAAATGACGCTATAGGAACACTCACAAAATTTCCACGCCACCAGAGCCTGTCCACTAGGTATTTTCACCCCTACTATGGACACTAGCTACAGACCTACTACTTGCAATTAATGCAGATCTCGACTATAGCACACACGGCTTTGTGGATGACATTGTTATAGTCGTAAGAGGTCCCTGCTTAAACATAATCTCCACCAGGTTACCAGGAGCTATACTCAGTCGAATGTAAAGATACAATCGCAGTATATGAATAAACTCGAGAGACGACATTCAACCACAATTATTAATATAACTATAATACGTTGTATATAAAAATTAATATCTAGTAATGGAACGCTAAAGGGAATTGTTATAAAAATATTTTTACAATGCAAACATTATGTTAATGTTAAAAACGTCAGTAGCATTAATAAGCTTTCAGCGTGTAGGTATACATATCCCAGAACAATTTAATTAACATTGATCATTGATGTAAACTGAAACTGCATACCTATCAGTTAATTGAAATGCGAATATATTGACGTGAAGCGGACTGAAAATTAATTTGCCACTGGTAAATACAATTTGGAATATATTCAATGAATGGAAACTATGACTTTAATTTATAATACTGGGCATGAGTCGGATATGATGCGCAAACGGCAAATTCAACATATTTACGTTTTAGGGAAAACGTGATTTACTGTGCACGTGACACGCTCCGTACAGAGATAATCTGACTACAAAAGCCACGTGAATTTCACCAACACGCATTTATCTCAGTAAAAGAGATCAAACAGAGATTACAATTAACAATATCAACATAATGCTAACATTTACGATAGTTTTAATAATAGTTTTTGGCTCATAAATAACATTAAATAAATTTTAAACAACAGTGTTAAAATATAACTGATAGAAGGTACTTATAAAACTAACATTACTGGCTGAATAAAATTCAATATATTATTACAATATAAAATAAAATGTAAAGCCAGGATCGTGGTATGGCATGGCAGAGTGAATTAATTAGTTATCTGTATTCGATGTAGTATATCTGTGGAACAGGATTTAATTTAAAGGCTAATTACGATAATTGACAAACAGTCAGATTAAATTTACGATTAGGAATATAATCTATACATCTATACATATAAATGATATATTGGAGTGTATGTTTTTAATTTAAAATTAACAGCTTTTCACTAAATGCACATGAAAATATATACGATATTAGCAACAAAAACACTCGCAGATAGCTAATGTTTCCTATTGTTATATATATATATATATATATATATATATATATATATATAAAATCTATCTTGTAATCTACGTCTGCATAATCAAAAGATAGAGTCGTTTATGTCACATACCATTGACTTTACATTCTATAGGGTGCTTCTCAACGGGCAATATTTTTTTGCAATATGTGGCTACAATACAGTGGCCGGCATTACGGCAATCATGTTTGTTATGGCCACGTATGGCCGATATTGCCGGACGCTGAGCGATCGATTTTCTGCGATATTGCCCGACCAGTCCTATTGTTCTTTCGGTCGCTCTCTATTGCTATGGGATAGTGTGTCATTTTCTACGCGACTAAAGTTTGCTGTGAGTAACGCCGTGATAATTTGTTATATTCTGTGCTATTGTTGTTTTGATAGTAACATTACGTTGCCTTGACAATAATATAATTGTAACACATTGACCGGCCACAGATTGCTTGGCCATTGTTGCAATATTTTTGTGATGGCTCTGCAATTAGTTACCGATATTGCAGCCACAAATAATTCCCATTTAGGAGCACCCATATAATATATACAAGACTGTGTCCTGAATGATTGACGGATCAACGCACAACCTATTCCGCAGATCGTAGAGACCTGAAAATTAGAGGGTGTCTTCGTATGACATAGGCATCGATAAGAAAGGATTTTTGAAATTGTACCCCTGGGTATGAAAAATGGGGGTAAAGTTTGTATGGAACAACATGATTCCTAGATCCAATCTACTTCAAATTTTGCATAAACATTCTTTAACACAATTGTTGGAAGACGTGTTTGTATTTTATTGAAACTCACCGCTTAACGGGATTAAAAAGGGATAGAAAGTTATTTTGGGGGTGATTTGCATCGAAGTTAATATTAATACTCCTTAGTGCATTTGATTTAAATGACATTTTATTTTGAAACATGTTTCAAAACTCAATCCGATTAAAATTTATTTGACATTCAGAGTATTGCATTGCACTAAGCTTTCATGTGACCGATTTTAATCAAACTTTGTGTAGTGATAACTTATCACTCGGGTCTCATAACTTAGGATACTTTTTATTACAGAACAAATAAAAGTATAATATAACATTATACAAACGACTTACTTCTAACCATAACTCACTGCCTAGAAACAGATCTTTACAATTACACTAAATCAAGCATGTAACTTGTTGACAAACAATAAATGTAACTGAAATATGAAAGTTATTGTAAATTATTTAAAAAAATATTAAATATATATTAATATATTTCTAATACGCAGTAAATCAATGTAATACTAAAAATAAAAAAATAAATTATACAAACAACTTACCTCTAAGCATAATGACTAAAATTCAGCGCCTGGAAACTGTTGTTTACAATTGCACTAAGTCAAGCTTTCAGCGCTATACCATACGAGCACGGGCGCTTTCAGTAACTGTCCCCGATAAACTGCTGTCTACGCCGCTACGGCCACCCAGTAAGCTTTCAACACGCTTGCATACTAGACATGGTTTTTTTAATACTGTATAATCTGTGTAATATAATTGATTTCACAATTATTAAAATAAATAAAAAATTACTTGTTACAGATGCAACAAGTAACTGGATATTGGATAATAGCCAAATTCAATAACCTAACCAAAGCTCAAGACTGCTTTAATAAGTTTGTATCTCACTAAGCTATTGGAGGTAATCTGAAAATTATAGCGCAATATCTGGGTTCAAACAGTAATATATCGTTTGTTGTAAGAAGTATTCGATTTTTAATTAAATTGTATGTATTTAAAAAAGATAAATTACCTACTTCTTCTTTAATAGCAGAGTCGACTGTGGAGCAACCCTTAACTATGTGGTTAGCTTCGTTTTGTTTTAGCGGGTGATAGGTACTGGCTTTACTAGCCGGTGAGCCCTACATAACCATTTGTTATCTAAAGATGGTACGCGCAAGTGCATTTCCCAGCGTTAAAAAGGGTATTTTCATATATAGTCTACGATAAATTCTCCGTAAAAGCCAGGGTTGGAAAGTTTGTGGCTTATCAATCCTACACTTCAGAGAATAACTTATGTATTCAGTCCTTTTTAACGTCCCACTGCTAGACCTCCCTTCAACACGAGGGGGATCAGGTCATAGTCCACCGCGCTGGCCTAGTGCGAGTTGGCGGACTTCACATGTCTTTCGAAAACTTGCTAGATTTTTCTAATACATGCAGGTTTCCTCACGATGTTTTCCTTCACCGTAAGACAACTGGTAATCATGATAGAAAAACATCAACTTATATCCTACTCAAATTCTAGCGGTGGTTATTAAAAATCAAAGCGGCAAAAAATTGCCGCCACAGTTATTACTCATAGTTCGGTGGTACTCTAACAATTATTATAGGGTCCAACAAAGGTGAAATGCTGAAGATAAATTTTTTAAAATGACGAATCTAAGAGAGCGATCAAAAACTTAGTAGCCTAAGTCCGCCTCAATCTTCTCGGGATTTTTGAAGTCCTTGATTGGGAAATTGGGAATTGGGGGTCGAACTATTCAGGGCAAATTTTAAATGACCATGCAAAAATGACGTATTAAATGAAATGAAAACTTAAAAACACATTTAGCGATAACTAAACTAAGCTCAGCTAAAGCACATTTTCAAAACAAGCTTTTATATAAATGTTATTGAAGAAATAATAATTATGAAATAACTTCTTGTTTAATCAAGCCTTGATGGGCATTATTTTACACAATTTGGTTATATGATGTTAAAGCTTATCGAGAAATGTAATATGTTTAAACAAGAATACAATATGTACCTACCTAACGGTCTTGGCATAAGTAATTCTAAGAAAATATAATATGTTTGTAATAAGATACGTAAATATCGCAATAAGCTTTTATCCTATTGTAATATTTCGTTGTTTACAATGAACTTTGTGTGTTTACGTGGGCGAAAATATAAGGGCACGGACCCCCGCAAGTCGAACGGAGAGAGAGAGAAAAGGGCATGGCAATACCATCATTTTTTCTTTTCTCAAAAATTTGTTATCAATACTGCCAAACAGTTTGCACCTGGTATAAGTTTTGTAAGCAGCTAGACCAGTCGGTCCATAATCACGCTCCTATTCATACTCATAGCGACACTTCGGTGATTCCCACTCGCATTTGTCTGATTTTTATCGCTTGATTAGGCAAAACGATAAAAATAGACAAGTGTTCAATCCGCACGACGCTATACAAAGTGAGATCTATTGTAGATTCTCAGAATAAAAAATAAGCTCTTGGGTGGAGGGATTGCAATTCGGCGTCATTTTCAGTCCGGCCGGATCCGGCAGATTTTCAATAGGATTGATCAAATCAATGTGATTTTCGCTTTTTGGTTCAAAATGAACTGTTATAGTAAGTTATTTAAGTATCATTGTACTTAATATAAGTAAATAGTTTATAAAAAATAACGTAACCCGCGGCTTCGCTCGCATTAAAAGTACAAAATATGTTTGGCTTTACACTTTTACTTATAATGTACCAAAAAATAGATTCCCCATTTACCATTTCATCCCTTTTGTTATAAGGACTACTCTATAGAACCAGTTATTCGGTTTTCTTGGCGTAGTAGTAGTAGTAGATAGACATATGCCTACTATTACAAACTTTTTGTTTACTTTGTTAAGAAAAGTATTACATTCTCATTTTACAAACATGTGCCAAAATAAACTGTTATCTTAATCAAAAGCACTAAGGAGTATTGATTTCATCTTTGATGTAAGTTACCCCCAAATTACTGCTTACCCCTTTTTAACCCCGTAAGGCAATGGGCTTCAATAAAATATGAAACATGTCTTTCATCAATTCTGTTAAAAAGTATGTTTATGCAAAATTTGAAGTTTGAAAATTGGAATCACACCATACAGACTTTGCCCCCGTTTTTCATTCCCGTAGGCATAAAATTTCGGAAGATCCTTTCTAATCGGATAACTATGTCATACAAAGGACACACCCTAAAAGTTTCAGGTCTAGAGACCGATTAGCAGTTTAGGCTGTGCATTGATCCATCAGTCATTCAGGACAGAACATTCCAATCCAATGTTAAGATTAGGCAACGAGCAAACAATCAAAATGTAGTAGTGGTTAGTGTAGGTAATTAGTATTTTTTTAATGTTGTAACAAGTAGTTCAGTGCTCCTAGATTTCACTTTCACAGATAGATCAATTATTTTTTATTTATAAAGTAACATTATAAAATCTAATATAATACCTTACTTTACTGAGATGAGACCATTATAATTATTAAAGTATTGGAGAATGCTAACAAAAATGTCTTATATTTATGTCAGACACCAACTCGCACGCATGAACACCACTCACTACGCATAAAAGTACCAACTCATGCAAAAGCTTTATTATTTTGCCAAAAATTGCTAACACCGGATCCGGTGACTTTTAAATGATGCCGGATCCGCCGGATTACCGGATCCGATTTTTCGGATTGCATTCCCTAGGTGGAGCCGCGTACAATACAAAGTACCTACGTACAATTTGTGACATCAAACGTTGGGTAGCTATATTTTTCACGTCGATTCACATCGATGCTTTTAAATTTATATGAAATTATATCCATTGCATTAGCAACCTAAATTATACGTAACTTAGCTCGAATACAATGACAATGTGATCTAGTATTGTAAAATGCCTTATTAAAGACCAACAACTCCCCGTCACTCCTCCGGGCTTCGTCCCTACATTAGTTTGGGTTTCTCTCTCTGGGAGATGAAATATTTTTTCTGCAGTGAAGGGTATTATCTTATACCTATGGATTACCAGCTATCATCGTAACTTTACCAAAATTAATCCAGCGAGTTTCTCGCGATGCCGTCAACGGCAGACAAACAGAGTAAAATTTTAAAACAATATAATTTTAATAAGACTTTCTAAAAAATAATTATAATAATTTAGTCTGGCTTTTATATTTAAAAAAGATTTTGCTTTATGATTGGATCTAATCCTGCTACCATTATTTTCTTTATCCCTCGATAAGCTTTAATATTATAGCAAACTAAGAGATTAACACGTTAATTAGTATGTCGTAAAAAAAAATAACAAATATTTTTTTTATTTTAATTAACAATTTCTCAAATTAGAATATATCACACAGCTAGGGACTAAACCTCGCTTTGCTCGAATTTGAATTCATCCTCAGTAAGTTTATACGGTTAATATACATTTCTCAGAAATTAGAGTTTTTCGCAATAAAAAGTTATGAATAAATAAATATGTTGAGACATTTTTAAAACAGCGTCATCTAGTTCCGTGGTAAGTTACGAGGCTTGTATTACGGATACAAGATAATTCTTATACTACACAATATATAAATTTAAAATGCATACATATTATGATAAATATAAACACCCATGACTGGAGTAAGGTACCTATAAACATTCGTGCTAAACAAATGAATACCCCGAGCGGGACTCGAACCCACGATCGCTGGCGCAGAAAGTAGGGTCACTACCAACTGAGGCAAACGTGTCGTCAAAAGATATTGTCTTTCTTAAATCATTCTCCATTATATTCGTCGTGATGCGGTGACAGGCATAGGGAAAGTGTTTGCCCCACGTACACTTTTTAAATTTTATTTTCTTATTCTATGATTAATTGTCCAAATTATCTAGTTTCTTCTCCTCAGTGTAACAAATATATCGTAGTTAGTTGCAAAAAATCTGAAACTATTTTGTCACAAGATTAAAGAGCTATAGCCATTTTGCTACGATGAGGAATTTGTACGACTGCTCCCCACGCGTGGGGCGGGTTCGTACAGCAAGCAGGATACTTTCGTATGCAATGTGGTGGATCTTACAAGTTACAGGGTAATAAAAAAGCCTATTAAACTTGATAACTTTTATTAAATAATAAAGAATATTTATTTATCACAAAATTAACTATCTATGATTAATATTATACTTAATAAATCGATTCAGGACAGTAACAAAAAAATAAAATCTTTCTAAAATAAAATATTAAAATTTACTATCAGTCTATATTAAGTATTTGTATATATATAATTAGTCTTTTATAATTTACATTTCATTAGGTACTTTAGCTCGAATATTCCTTTCCTTTTCTATATTCTAATTTCTTCAATTATTTCTGTCTATATCTCTTTTCTAATTAGTAGATATTTTTCAGACGTATCTGTAAATCCAGACAACCGTCTTTATATCATATCATTAATCGCTAAATTCATAGAGTTAGGGTTCGCATACCCTTTTTTTATATAATTCCGCACCGTGATTCTGCAACTACTCTCAGCAAAGTAAACTCTGAAAAGTTTCACAATAAACATAAATAAAAAATGTCTTAATAATAGTACGTATAGTATATAGTAGTACACAAGCTAGAACTATTCTGTACATAGATATTAATCTAATATCTACCTTACCAAAGTCGTCCTAACTAAGCCCCTTTTGATACTGGATATCACTCAAAACCCCAAGATATTTAAGAAGGTTATAGAGAGATTTTACTTCAATCCTCCTATTGTCTACTTCTAGGTACTGCGTGTATTGAATTGTGAGTATTAAGTGCGTAGATGTATTAATGAATATTCGATATATCGCTATGAGATTTTGTAATTAATAAACCTTAGAGGTTTTTCAAGGTAAGAATGATTTTAGTTAGCTTTGCCGCTTTTTCTTAACATCAGGATTACGTTCAGCGTGAAAGCTATATTTTATTATCAGCACTTCTTTTTGAGAATGCCCATTATAGCAGCACTGTTACAAGCACCATGGCTACTAATGACTATACCTACCCATATATTTATTAGTTTGAATTCAAGAAATATCAATATTTAAGATTGTCGTAATCAAACTATCTAATAAATGTACTAGTCTTTTTGGATTATTTCCTTACGTATTTCATTTCTTGTTGTTTCGAATCTAAGTAAGATTATAGTATAGGTACTTACTACAAATAAAAAAGATCACGACCGCCCCGTCTTGCGCGGGTGATCATTATTTTATTGTGGAGTTATGTTAAAACTATGATATCTCGTTAGATATTCATTGAAATCAAATGATATCAAGAGCAATTTAGTTCAAAATTAAATACTTTGTGATGAGTATATTTTTTATTTAGGAAAGGATCAATACAATGTTTATAAAACATATTGCAAATAATGCAATTTCTTAAAAGAAACGTAATTAACATAAAAAAGGTTACAGTCAACGAGTCAACCTTAAAAGATAGACATATGCTATCGCTGACTTATTTTTCCAACTTTCAAAGGGAAACAATTCTGTCATATATCATTTTTGCATAACTTTAACCGTTTATGCAGCGCACGCGAAGAAAGTTCTTAAAAGAAATATTTAATTAAATTTTGCAAAATTTTTCATTGATGCTCTGTTCCTTTTGATTGTAACGTGATGTAATATAGCCTTCGTCGATAAATGGATTATCTAACAAACAAACAAACGAAACGAACGAACAAACAAACAAACTCTCGCTTTACAATATTAATATAGATTATTATTTATTATATTATTAGCGACTCATTTATTTATTCATTATATTATATTATTTTACATTGGCTGGCAATTAGGCTCGTTAACTCGTATTATAATTGTGAAAGTTATGATATAAATAAGTCTTTTCAAAAGCTTCCTCGCCGTAACACCTTGAAGATATCAAATTATAATACCGCCTTCGGGGCCGTGCACAATGTACGTTCCCACGTATGGGGAGAGGGCTGCTGTCATCTATTTGAAAAGACAAGGTGTGACAAGGGGCATCAGGGGGGTCTAAACAAGCATGACGGTCGATGCTTAACTAATAATTTTGCTAATTATCTCAGCTTTTTATTTATTACATTAGTAAAAGTCATTCGATTTATATTAGTTAAGATATAAATACACTAGTGAATCACTCTCGCTCCACATAAGTTTGTTCCCTAGGTTTGTTTAGTTAAAATCGGGCTAGTATTTTTTGTGTGACCGCGTAGGTACATCGATTAACTAAGTTATTACTTTTAAAATGTATAGATTTAAGTAGTTTACGTGTGTACTTTAGACGACAAATACGCAATTTCAAACCTAGATCTATAATTTTCTAGTACATAGTTTTGAGGTATCTCTTAGGTTTTAGCCATATACTTTTGTAAGGACGACTTCATAGGACCAGTTGTGCTTTCCGTAGGAATAAAAAATGTTTCTTTAATAAAATGTACTATTTTATATGTTGCATCGTGACTCGTGTAATAACAAATCACTACACATAACTTTCGTTTAAATCTGTTAAGTACTTAAAAGCGCATATTAATTCGCTAAGTTACTGTTTTTAACTTAGGAATATTTTTGTCTTTTCTGTAGGCCTTTTTAAGACCTATGATTATTTACTACATTGTCTTAGTGTATCTCTTAAGATTTACCACGAAATAGGTAATCTGTTCTGTGGATGTTCTTTAATATTGTGGAACATTTTTTTGTTCTATCATCAATAGTTTTCGCAGCGCATGCGATAAAAGATATTTTATAAGCATTTTTTTAACACCTTGGGTAACATTATTGTAGATTTAGTAGGGACTCTTTATTTTTTTTTTTTGCAATTAAAATTTAAAATAGCCTATATTAATCAGTGATAATGTAGCATTCAAATGGTGAAAGATATTTTTGCCAATTCGTAACAAACATACAAACAAACTTTCCTCTTTATAATATTAGTATAGATAACACTAATAATTAATTAACCAAATCAGCCAAAACATAGCCGAGGAATTTTAATTTTGTGCAAATATAAATAGGTAAGTATATTTACATTATACTGTCTCTTTTAAACGTCACGTAAAGTATATAAAAATAATAAGTCACAAAAAGAAAGCGAATATTTTGGTATAATAGGATATAAACAAAACTTACCCTCATAACAATTCTTCGCCCACATTTCTCAAAACCAAAGTCAACACTATAAATACACGAACTATTTATATTTAATTATATACACCTGTGAAATAATTAATGTTTTTATTTTATTTATTTGTAAAAGTACACTGACAACAAACATATACATCATTTTCTAATTAATTATACAATAATAATAATGTCTTATATGCATGTCAATAAAAAGTGTACATAGCATTTCAATATTCCAGAATTAAAAGTACAAAAAATTAAAAGAAAATGAATCTAAATATTCTAAATAATGTCATTTTAAAAAGGAATAGTTATTATCAAAGAAAAATTACAATAATTTATTAAGAAAAATAACGCTAATGTTCATTAATATTATAATAATGTTATATTATAAATGTAAATGTTTTAAAGTTCAGTTCAGTTCATATAGCCAAAGAGTAAATTGTATACTTGATATAGCACTAAACGTCGAACAAAACGTCGTCGACTGAAGGATTTTAAGATTTTGACAGTTTCTCTACATTGAGTTTTGTACAACGATAGGCGGACCATCCCCTATTGAATTAAATTACGTACTGCTTTATCGACGGGGATTTGCCAATCCAGACTGAGAGACTGATTGTTGACTCCTCTATTATTTTATATTACACTTAAGGCTGATTTACACGTATTAAGTGAATAAGTAGTTAACTAAATTTTAACTTAATTTTAAGTGATTCCGTACGTGTAAACAGAAAATTTAGTAGCAAGTCGCAAGTTAAAATTTAGTTAATTACTTAAATACTAAATTAGAATGTTTTCTATTTTTTCGAATAAGTAGGTGGGCGGGGCTTGCATCCAGATCTGTTTGGACAGATAAAATTTAGTAAATCGCATAAGTTTTCCGCGCCATTTTTTGAATAGAACCAAATTTTTTCTATAGACGTGAGCTTATTTTAATTATTATTGAATTAATTAATTCATTATTATTATGTCGAAGTGGAGTGAAATAATGACTCTGAAGTTTGTCGAAGAGTACTTAAAAAGGGAATGTTTATTGAATATTAGAAGCGCGAAGCTAATTTTAGGACCAAACAAGCCAAAGAACGGGCGATGGTTGATATAGCGTCAGCTATGGATATTAATCACTTCGGCCTTAACTAACTTAACTACTTATCTACTTAAATACGTTTGGACAGATACTTAAATATAAGTCACTTAAATTTAGTTAACTACTTATTCACTTAATACGTGTAAATCAGCCTTTATACAGAGCTTGATGTAGAGTTATTATAGAACAAAAATTAGTATGAAGTTTTAGAACGTAAATCAAAAATGTATCAATATTTTGTGATTATTTTTGTGACTACTAAATATTAAATAATATCCTTTGTAAAAATGATTGCTAGTCTTACAACTAACAAGTTATATTTATACAAGGTACCATTATATATCAAATTCGGTATAATATTATTTGTATGTAAACTATAGTAGTATAATATAATTAAATATTTTTTTGTTAGTTTGATCTTATAAGGCATGGCGTCCGACACACGCTTACAATGCCATCTTTTGTTTGATCGCGTAAACGATCATCATCGAACGTTCCGTTACGCCGTAACATTATAATAGCCTGCATATAACGGGCATTTTAAAATTGTAGATGGCGCTAGTTTTTCGTTAAATATGATTTACTTACTTTAGTTAAGATAAATTTTATTCAAATAAATTATTTTTATATCGCGTAAACGCTGTATACTATACACAGTTTTCACTTCATACTTCAAATCCACCCACATATAATTTCATCGTGGGCGAAGCTCACTAAAGCTGAGCCTCACGTTTTGATAAACATAAAGTACATTTATATAAATTACTAAGCAAAATATGAACAAAAGCTTTACTTAAAGCTTTGAAGTATTTGAAGACATTACATTTGAAATAATCGTTTTATTACAAACGATATAAATATACAAAAAAATACTAATAATTATTATTTGCGTTAAAAATGACACAGCAGTCATTTGCCGCACGAAATTAGTCAAAAGTTTCCATAATAGAGTAAAAATGAAGGTGCAAATTAAAAATAGGTACGACCATATTTCTATAATACCACTCACAGTTATTTTCGGTCTGGTAAAGTCGTGTCCATATTATAGAAACTGACTCAATTCACGATTTATTAATAATATAGAAAACTTCTTACAGTACTGATGAATTGATTAGAGTAAAATTTCTTTGAGACTGATTGATCGTGACTTGAATGTGGTGGAACGAAACTTAATTCTTATAGCATGAATGCGCTTATAATATATTTCTACTTAATAATATTTACCAGGCCTAGATTAGACCGAGATTGAACAATGAACAGCATTATAGTGAGGTTCAGGCCTTATACGGAATGTTGTGTTCACTAATAAATCAAAAAAAGCTCGACGTACTTTTACTGTAGATATCTTTTAAATCCACTGTCTGACTTTATTAGTATCATCTCGATAGCGCTTATACATGAAAACTTCTAACACAATAAAATTATAATTACTTAAGTAGGTTGAAATCGTCTTTATAAAATGATTATCATACAAACTGTGTTTATTACATAAAGGTGATAATAAAAGTAAGTTAATGGTAAAATTGTTAACGTAATTATGGAGATTAATTTTACAAATGTAAAATGTTTTTACGAATGAAATGCCTCTCGCGCCTATACATGAAATAAACAGTGCGTGAAGATGCAATAATTATAGTGTACTCGTAGATATGCATAATAATGTTTTGTTTTCTTTCTCAACATAAACAATAATACGAAAATATTTTTTTACTTTAGCGTTGTGTTACACTCAAAAATAAATGCAAAGATTTTTTATTAATACTCGTTTACTTTGAGTTATATACGATTATATACTTACATTGATTTAAGGTTTTATTAAACGAAATAAAGCCTAACAATAAGCAATAACTCAAGTTCATATTTGTTTTATAATTTTCTAGCGTTTCACTCTCGTTCCACTCGGGCTCGTCCCGTCCTTATCTAATAATCTATAAGTTGACTGTTGATGTCATGTGTGTGTTGATGCTAGGAAGATAGCTGGTTATACGGGTCAACAAATAGAATTCTTTTTACGGGGAGATATAACGTCTCTGAGAAATCTTTACTAACCGTTAAAACGTACCTAACGTTGAGTCACTAACCTATAATTATTAAGTATATTTTTAGTAGTGTTCGTTTTCTCTTACAAGTAACAGTGAAACCAAAATTATAAATAATCTTGCACAAATCGCAATCACGAGCGTGAATAATAAACAAATGGAATATATACAAGAGTATATTCATTGAAGTTTACAAGAAATGCAAAACTGCAAGCAAATATAAATAATAATAAAAAGTGTTCCCTTCCGTGCTTGCTATATGGGTGTCAGACGTGAGCATTGACAAAAAAACTTGAAAAAATATGTAATAAAAATAAAAATAAAATAAAATTTTAAGATGGATTCTGTTTACAACCAGTAGATATCCACAAGATAGCAGAAGAAACGGGCGTAGTCTAATTAGGAGATGGGAAACAAGGCCGGCGTTAGGGGTGCGCGAGGTAGGGCGACCTCCCGAGGCGCTTGAGAGGAAAGGGAGCCGGATACGAAAGGGGAGAGAGAAGTCTGGTCGCCGCCTAAATTTGGTAAATGTTATAAACAGAAACAGTTAAGTTCACAAAAACAGTGGAGTTGACTTTTTTGCGGAGTTCATCGATACAGGGACGCCTCAGAAAATCTCGCCCAGAGCGCCGCTTTTCCTAACGCCGGCTCTGATGTGAAGCAACTCCAAAATATAGAGTCGCTCAACAAAGAACACGTACGTCCGTGCGTGTGAAAATCTTTGCAGGTCTTCTTTCGGAAGAAAAGCTGTTACTTAGTACATATATACAGTTACCAATTGCCGATAGAGTTATATTAATATACTCAAGCAGAGAACGCGGATTCGTTTGCGAGATAACTACAAAAAACAAACTCTTTCACTAAATGTAATAATAATTTAAATGCCTGTAATTTTCTAGTAAATGTACAAGTATTATGAGTATGATTTTGATTTGGTCATGGATAAATCCTTATAGCGGCACTATTGTATTTTTTTTACTAACATAATATTTAAAACTATGATAGGTATAATATTTACGTTTTAGTTATGCAATACTAATACTATAGTTTCGTTTGTATTTCTTCGTTCGTGTTTCTTTCGTGTAAGTATGTAGTAATTTCTTGAAGATATTATGGAAAACAAAAGTTACCACTCCTCCTCTTTTTTGCACATATTTCTATTCCATCTTCAAAGTAAGAAAGAAAGAAAGATAGTACAATTATACAAATAGCATGTAATGTTTAAGACTTCGCAAACTCGTAATTCGGCTTATATGGGTTTTAACTAATCTACCAACATTTACGTTATTTTTACATACATCTACATCTGTACGTTACGTACATCTGAAGCTTACGCTTACTTTCTCCCTTCTTCGCCCTCTCCCCATTTCTAAGTAACATATTTAATTGCTATTCTCATTTTGCTATAGCTTTTTACCCGTGGTAATCGCTCGCGAGGACATAAATAATAATTGTTTATGTTTAATTTTTCATTGAGCTTCTATGCTGTCATATCAAATTCTTTTAATGTTGTTAAAGATACATTTATATAAGCATCCTAGATCCACTTAGTCTACGCTAAACTTCCAAACAAACCACAAATATACTAAATTGATGTTATGTCCGGTTCTCGGTTGTGCTAAAACATGCCAGTAAACACAGTGGCCATTATAATGTTTTATGAATATTTGCAGTCTAAAACAAAGCTTAACTTGTGACTTTTTCATTACAGGAGTGCTAGAAGTGAGAGAATGTAGATAGCAGGAAACACTCAAGCTACACGGTCTCTATTTCACTGCTGTGGCCATCCGAGAAGTAGTATATAATGTTCCCAAATTATTTCCGTTCTCTACTTAATATCCCACACCTGAACAAACAATCTAATAAATTTAAAACTTATTTATAATCTTAAAGCTAAATATATAGTAATTACTTTTTATGCATTTTAATAAATGCATGACAGAGTTTTATGCAAACTTTCATAACCTATTTTACCCTCATAAATTCATCTCAATTTGAATTTTTGAATACGTATATTATATAAAGAGTATAGTTTTTTTTATCAAAATTCGTGTAGTCGTTTCGGCTTGAAGGGGTAACAAATAATAATTTAATAATAATTTGACTATTTAAGTACTAATACCGTTAAAGCTACATTATATTTAACAAATAAAATGTAATATATTCAGAAAATAACAAACATTTAAAGGTCCCCAACACTGGGTGCAAATACGGAAACTGCACCTATGCGAGAGGTCATGCTAAATTCGACGTAACCGAGGTCGGGACCCGGTAGGATACTATCAGAATAAATTGCTCCTCCGTACACTCGTAACCATAAATATATATTTACGTAATTTTATATGTGAGTACAGATATACTGCGCATATATCACAGCATAATGTTTATGTTATATTTGACCACGATGCAAATGCATGATTTGTTTTCGATAGTAATTCAAATTCTTATTAGTAAATAAATAATGCCAAAAAAACAAAATGGTCAAAAATTTTCGACTCTATTCTCTAACACAGTGAAAGTTTTACGTTACTCAAAAGGGAGATAAAATACATATTATTAAGTAAATTAACTTTTGATGACGATTACACTTTTTCGCTTCGTCAATTACTATAGTGAAACTGTGTGAATACGCTGTGAATAGAATCATCTAAGAGAATCTCCGTTACTTTGACATGGTGGCTGGAGGGCTTGCCATAATATTATTGCAACAAAGTAAATACCTACTAAGCAAGTACC
Source organism: Boloria selene (assembly GCA_905231865.2). Lineage (NCBI taxonomy): Eukaryota > Metazoa > Arthropoda > Insecta > Lepidoptera > Nymphalidae > Boloria > Boloria selene. Next base: position 8,253,682 of record HG993131.1, read on the forward strand.
TGTTTCAACGATACTATACATAAAAATAATAATTATGACCTCAATTTTAATTGATAATTTTATTTAGTTTTTGTAAATAACATAAAAAAGATCAATAATGATTTTTTACACTAGATCATGGAATATTTTTACTAGTATATTATACTAACTGATTACCGCTGTTTACTACGTAATAGACTAATAGCTATGGTGATCGTTTGAAACTATTGGCGTAGAGGATAAAATTATAATAGCCATAACTAATATTATTTGTTTGGTAATCAAACTGATGACCTGTGTGCTAGATATACGTTTTGCCAAATAATCAGTGACGCCTCTGCATTAGTAGATTGCATAACGTCAAAACGTCTTGAAAAACAAAAATGATTGCACGATTTTCGAACGCCGTCAAAACAAAAAACGAAAATAAAACATTTATTATATACTTAATACGAGTAATATCTCTCCTTAAAAATTTTTGAACAAATATACTTACATAAAAATAATGCTACCACTTAAGCGTATTTTATATTCAAAATTTTAAGCATATATTCCCGTTAAGTAACTCTAACTATTCTTATGCAATGTGCGGGTGTCGGAAAATGTCCACATTTTGCGCAATGGTTTACCGATATGTGTTTAAGTGTTTCACGGAAACCTGTGTGCCTACGTTGTATTACTAAAATAAACGTATGGCATCTGGTGTCGTTCCTTTATACAGCGTTTATTTAGAGTTTTATATCGAATACTGATTCAATTACAGGAGATATATGTAACAGTAGATTTAGTTGCATGTCGGTGTTGTATTCTGTCGAAACTATTTATGTATGTATATAAAGTATTGGTACTAATAATCTACCAACTTTTACTATTGTAGCATTTCACCTATTAAGGATCATTTGGCTGTTATGTACTATTATTTTGATGTTTAGGGCTCGAGTACCGTTTCTATTGATATATAATTCGCGTCATGTAAAAAGAACGCTGGCTGTCAACTTGCGCAGAGGCGATTTATCGGCCAATCCAATTTGGTGGTAAGACGCGGGGCGCGGGACGTTGAGGCACGCGTCACATGCTTTTCGGCTCGCTATTGGTTTGTCAGTTTAAAATACCATCGCGCACACAAAAGTTATTAATTACGAAATGATTTTATATAAAAATAGTGAAAAAATATTTTTGACGTATATTGTTTTATAAAAATAGAGACTGATAATAATGCTGTTAATAATTTAAAAAATATATTAAACGAATTAATTTAATTTCTTGTAAGTAGATTAAATATTATACGATGAATCAAACCTATTTTAATAATTAATAGAATTCTATATAATGACATTCTATCAAATATATTTTTCAATGTACCTACCAATACTCAATATACATCGTGAGCGAAAGGCTAGTTTAAAAATAAAAGAATAGGCTTAGGAATTTCGTATGCGAATGTACCGATGCGCAAACACACCCCTCACCACTTTCTTCCAACGTTCTTTTTACGTGACGCGAACTGTATATTGGGTTATTTTAGCTGGTCAAGTTGGCAAAAAGTGTAATCATCATCATTAATATTTATCATACCTATAACATCAAAATATTTTATCTCCCTTTTGAATGACGTATTAAAACTTTCAATTGTATTAAATAGCCATTGTTGTCGAGACACAAGAGAAGAGTGAGATAGAGAGAGAGAGTGATATGGAAAGGAATTTATTCAAATGACTTATTAGCAGAATATGGTGCAGGTGTAATTCGGTCGACTACTTAGGTATTTACATAATTTAATGGATTATTTGGCGAAACTTCGTTTTAATAATTGTTTTAATTTGTATTCTTTATATTACATTAGGATAACATAATTATAATTTATAATAATATACTCCTAGGATTAGTGAAATTTTTTATCAACCATTAAAATGTTTGTCCTTGAGTACAGTATCCTGACACAAAAACTTGAAACCGAAACCTAGAATCTAATTGTAAAAACAGCATATAAATTTCATAATATTATGTAGGAACAATATTATGTTTAAAATATTTCTCAAAGCAATTAAAGTTACCTTGACGTCAACTATTTATTATAACTAAAATAAAAATTAATAAACTTCCTATGTCGAAGTCACAATAGTTAGTTCATTAAAAAACCCGCTTAATATGTCTATAACACGCTAAAAATCGGACGCTTACAATAAAAAATATGTTAAATTATAAAAATAAGTTAATTAGTAACTAACAATTAAAAAGTTTCTTTTTTTCAGATCGCCGTTAAACTTGGCGTAACAACTTTAGGATCTAGGTACCTCATTATAGAAATTTAAAGGAAACATTACAAAAATATTCGTTTCGAACGTTATAAAATAATTTAAAAAAGTAATCACTCGGCTACATGTTATCAGGTTTTGTTGACCGTTTGGCTTTACGAAAACAATCAAATTATATGACAGTTTAAATTTAGTTACTAGTATTGAAAATAAAGTGTGACGAAAAAAAGTTTTAGTAAGTATGACCTAGATTTAGGCTTTAGGCTTAGATTTATGCTTTCTATAACCACATTCAATTCAAGAAGCTGCATTTCTTGATCGAAAAACATGACATGATTATGTATTCTAACGTAAGAGTACCTAATGGAAAAATAAGTTGTTTGGTTGTGCCCCTGGCGGCTGGCTTACACGTGAGTTAAATGTATACGACATATTGTGTCAGTAATGGCTTTCTACGGAGTCAAACTAGTACCTAATATCTATTTTAAAGAAAGATTTTAATTTCTATACGTAATATGAACATGAACTATCGGAAACCGTGCACGTGGTCTACCGCAGTCAGCTGATTAAAATAAAGTGCGGTAAGGAAATTACAGTTCTCTACTGGTCTATTTCACAAGAAGCATACCTATAGTCGTTACATATATAAATCGCAGTCTACAAATACGTTTTACTATGAAATAATTATACTTATATTGATTTACCTTGATTTAAAAAAATAAGAAACAAAAATTGTATTTTTTTTACTTATTGAACATAGCTCAACGCTGACGCAATTCTTAAACTGCTATTAGTGTGTTCTAGTTTGCATTGACTCCTATTGTTTTCTATTGTTTCTTTATGTGCCGTATGAAACTAATCCCGTCTCCATTTTAAAGTCTTAGAATAAAGTGTTTTTCAATGAAGGTTGTTTACATAATTGTCAAATTAGTAATTTTTCATAACTTTATTAAAAAAAATAAAGCCAATTGCCAAAGAAGTGTTGTTTACATTGGGATAAATATTTACATTTATTACTTACTTATAAAGCTGACTCTGACTAGGTAGTCTCTCTTTAGTTAATTAAGCGTTGATTTCAGAAATACTGCAATTTGAAACCTACGCCTGTAATCTGCTACAGGCAATTTCGCGAGCCCCAAATAAAGTATCGATTACAATAATTATACTTTAAGTCACTAAATATCTTATGGATGCGTTAAATATAATTCTTACTGAAATAGTATGAATTCGAAAAGCTTTAACCACTGATCCTAATAAAACATTGAGAGAAAAATTAATCAAAAGTACAAAGCTTTAGAAAGATATCGATCAATGACATCGAAAGACTTCCCTTTGAGGCAAATGTAGGGGAACCAATTTTCATTAGTTACTAATTAACAACGATATATTATATTACCAAAAATATTATAACGTTTGCTAGGACTTTAGGTGCCTTTTCCTTACAACTGCAAAAAATTAATGTTAATAATAAAGGCAATACCAGAATCTCACATTTCATGGTATCATAATTCATAAGTAGCGTTTTCAAATGTTCTATCCTGACTAGTCGAACGAAATAATATTTCAGCAAACGTTATGAAATAAAGGATAGTTCAGTTACCTTCAATCAAAATGTCTCTTGACGTCGAAAAAATTTTACGTACGTCTACAATACACTACACTACAAATCATCATTATGTACGGTTATGTTTGTTTTCAATAATAAAATCCATCATGCCGCTTTGACATAAGTTTCATCTAAACAAATATTCAACAAAACGATTCAACTGATTTTAATGATTTTTTGTCTTTATTTGCTAAGTAGAGGTCTTAAAATATTTTTAACAATAAAGCCGATCTTCGGTGTAGATGTTTAAAGACTTTTAGTATCATTTGTAAACATGGTATCATCTTACTGTGACTAATTATAATGGAATCCTAAAAACATCGACAAGTGTAAAATCGTGTATCATTCGATTATTGAATTATTGAAGACCCCTAGATTTCACTATAAAAAAAGGTTGGTACATATAAATAAAATTTAAGTGTCTACAATTTAACAACTTTTCACTAAATGCATATTGTGAAAGTACCTATACGGTATGTACTTACATCAAAAAGCAATTTTCAAAATTTTTATCTGCCTGTCTGTTTTTCTCGCCTAATCCCTGATATGGCTGCACCGATTTTGACGGGATTTTCACTCGCCGATAGCTTATGTTATAAGGAGTACATAGGCTATTTTCTTTTAGTAGAAAATTATAAAAAAACGTTAAAATTAATTTTAACTAACGCCTAGCGAAGCGAGGTTTGCTAGCACATACGAATTATGAGTAAGCGAGCCCGACTTATTTAGCACTAATTTCTACATAACTCATATTATAGTTAGTTAATATTTTTTTAGTAAAAGTACGTTTCTTATAAAACAAGTTGTCTGTATACAAGAATTCAAAAACCAAGAGTGAAGAGAGGATGAGAGCGAGGCAAACAATGCAAAAATTCTCAAGACAATAAAGATGAGCGAGACCCAAGGCAAGTATTTTCTGATCCATTACCCACGCAATTTTCAGCTCAGTATATACAATTCTTAGGTTTTGATTTTGTTTATATAGAAGTTAAGGAAACAATGCAAATTACAATGGTTTCCTGCCTCTTTGATGCGAGATTATTTTTGCCTTGGCCAGAGAGTAACTACGAAAATTCCGTCTATCAAATTAGTATTAATCTGTGCATTGTTCTTTTTAGATTCATTATTTAGATAAGTTTGTAACATTTATAACTTGAAGAAGTATATGGTGGCATGCAGTATCATTAATTATTAAAACTCCATTCATTTCGTATTATGATTTACTATAATTTAAAAATCTTTTGGTGTCAAATGTAAGCTTGTTCAAATTATAATTTTTAAGTGTATAATTGGCTTATCTATTTCGAATGTGCGTGCACGGCTTAAATTTTAAATGATGACTATTATTTCGCATTTAATTGCGTTAATACTCGTTTTATTCGAGAAGTGAAAGTTATGTAAATGAATGTGAGATAATCTCTTGCGTACAGATGATGTTCATGTAAATGCGTTTAGGTTTCTGTTGATGCACTAAACGTGACATAAATATTTATGTAATGAACTAGTCTAACGAAGCTTTGAATCTTTCAAATAGCCATATGTATACATAACTATACAAATGAGGTAATTCCAAGTTCCACTTTTCTTGGGTCATCAGCTACAAGCCAACGAATATATTCTCCGCGCAAGCGTCGAAATAGAATAGATCTTCATCCAGGTCATTATTAATTCTACTACAGTTAGATATTTTGTTAGAGGATAGGCATAAGACCGGGATAGTTTGCACTCATTAGGGAAGGTCTTTATCCAGCAGTGGACGGCAATAGGCTAGTAAACACAAAAGTGGTTTTATAAGTTTTAGTTTATTTCTAACTTAACTAATAGTCCGGGAGGTAGTGTCAAATTTTTACGGTGATTTTGGCATGGACTCTATGAACTTATTTTGATAGTTAGTACTTGTATGAGAACAAAAATAATTGTCAGCTGGCGCGACTCCGGGGCTTTTGGGCTAGAGAAAATATTAACGTAGATGAAAAAAAAATATTCTTGGACTATTTTGGCAATGATGAAACAGTATAAATAATTTAGTTTATGAATTGTAGATCTTAAAAAAAAGTGTCAGCTGTATCATGTACGTGACAAAATATGTTAGCTGATCATGTGAACATGTCAAAAAATCAGAAAAACTTGTAGCATTTTGGCAAAGCTGAAAATTGTATATATTAAAGATTACAATTCAATAATCATAATAATTTATGTCAGCTGGAATTTTAACGAGGCACAACCTGTTAGCTTGACTTTCAAAGTTTGGTTATGAAGTATAATATCAGATCAGCTAACATATTTTGTCACGTACACGATACAGCTGACACTTTTTTTTAATATCTACAATTCATTAACTAATTATTTATACTTTTTCATCTTTGCCAAAATAGTCCAAAAAAAAATTTTTTACTATCAAGTTTCCTGGCATTTTCTCATCTTATGCCCCGGTTTTGGGCCAACTGACACCTCATTTATTAATAAGCGTTGGAACAACTGACTATACAAAAAAACAAAAGTCATGCCAAAATGATCTGATATTATACTTCATAACCAAACTTTGAAAGTCAAGCTAACAGGTTGTGCCTCGTTAAAATTCCAGCTGACATAAATTATTATGATTATTGAATTATAATCTTTAATATATACAATTTTCAGCTTTGCCAAAATGCTACAAGTTTTTCTGATTTTTTAACATGTTTACATGATCAGCTAACATATTTTATCACATACATGATACAGCTGACACTTTTTTTTAAGATCTACAATTCATTAACTAATTATTTATACTTTTTCATCTTTGCCAAAATAGTCCAAAAAAAATTTTTTTTATTGAATTTTCCTGGCATTTTCTCATCTTATGCCCCGGTTTTGGGCCAACTGATACCTCATTTATTAATAAGCGATGGAACAACTGACTATACAAAAAACCAAAAACCATGCCATAATGATCTGATATACCTAAGAACCAAACTTTGAAAGTCAAGCTAACAGGTTGTGCCTTGTTAAAATTCCAGCTGACATAAATTATTATGATTATTGAATTATAATCTTCAATATATACAATTTTCAGCTTTGCCAAAATGCTACAAGGTTTTCTGATTTTTTGACATGTTCACATGATCAGCTAACATATTTTGTCACGTACATGATACAGCTGACACTTTTTTTTGAGATCTACAATTCATAAACTAATTATTTATACTTTTTTATCTTTGCCAAAATAGTCCAAGAACATTTTTTTACTATCAAGTTTCCTGGCATTTTCTCATCTTATGCCCCGGTTTTGGGCCAACTGACAATTTGTTTATTAATAAGCGTTGGAACAACTGACTATACAAAAAAACAAAAGCCATGCCAAAATGCTCCGGTCAAATTTGACACTACCTCCCAGACTATAACTTCGAAACATAAAATATTATCATGTAAAAAAATAAATATTTTATGTAAAAGTATCATAATTTCAAAATAATTGGACGACACGTTGGGTTCAGTACAGTAATTGCAGTGTAGTTGTACCCTACTTGCTGAGCCAGTGGTCGCGGATTCGATACCTGTTGGACGCATTCACTTGTAGAGCACTAATGTTTGTACTCTAGTGACGGGTGATTATATTTATATTTATTATGTACGTATTTAATGTTATATCTTTAAGTTAATCCCTAGATCACACAATCGATAGCGCTGTGTGTTATAATGTTCCAACATATTTATATTTTTATTTATAATAACTAGCTTATATACTTCCGGAAAGCAAACTCTTCCCTTGGGTGAGAGTGTGAAAGTCTGTATAGTCGTAATATGATAGTCTATACAGTTAGGTAGATATATATCTCGACCTATTATTCGATAAATAAAAAAATGTAGTTGCATTTATTTCTATATTACTTATTTATTTATTTTTACCTGGGTTGGGCCAGGCAAAACACTCGAACTAGTGGGCTGTAATTGTTTCTGTCAAGTATGAAGGAACATAATAGAATACTTGTACTATAAAAACAAATGGTGTGGTTATACTAAGTTATACGATTAAAACAAGGGAATTACTTACGCTATAATAATGAATTCTGTGAAACAAACATAGTGAGAGTGAATACCTCACTTCCGCATTGTATTTTCCGCTTTCTGCTGATATCAAGATAATTTCATGTGGTGTCACTAGCTCATACTCATATATTTCGTCATAAAGTATTTTTTCCTTTAAAGACTTGACTATACTTACTAATATACATACATATACGGGAGGCAATATTAGGCAGAAATATACATCGATCGTAACAAACAGAGACTTACTCTCCTACTTTCTGGTCGCCTTAGTTTTAATTATATTATCACTACCTTTTGGCGCATTTTATTAACATCACTAATCAGTCATACTCAGAAGCTACGTAACATTTTCTCGTCTACCGCAGTGTCTCCAAAAACAAATCTCCAACAAGTGTGTGTGTCCCTAAGGACGTCCGGTAGAGAGACATGGCGTGGACGGCACAAGTGTTAGTCCACATGGTGGACCGACGACTGGAGCCCACTAGATGCACAACGCACAAACACTGCTAAGGAACATATTTTGCATTTTTAATGATATTTAAATAATGAATGTCAGATCAAAATGTATACTTCAAAAAAGAAAATAAAATGTTTATTTAAACACATTAAAAAGTAAACTTGCAACGGTTTGAGCAACTAGGGTACTGATTTGACGTTTAGTCGACACTGTTACTAGACTTATAGAAATGGTATCAGTTTTTACATTAACTATTTTGTTATTATTATTGAAAGAATTAAATGATATAAATATTAATGGATGATCAAATTAGCCTACATTAACTGGAAAAGATTTTCCATGACAGTTTATGTTAATGTACAAATTTAATTATATCAAAGTGAAATGAGCTCAAAATAAATAATAATATGAGAACCAAAATGAAAGACATTTATATTTCAATTATTTTTATTTCGTTGGTCCTATTATTAAAACATAAAAAACAACGTTGTACATCATATAATAATTATTATATATGGAACTAAGGTTTTCTTAACTCTCTCTATGGTATATCAACTAATATTGTGTTGAATATAAATAAAATGGTGAAAAGATTATATATTATTTTATATATGATATAAATACGACAAGTTCTCATGTTATTTACAGTTACTTAACATTTCATACAAACAAATCTCATGGAACATTTCCTGGTTAGGGTTATGATATTAGTAAACAGATGGCATAAATATATATGTATATAGCCTCTTCCTTATGAAAATGTAAGAATCATAAATTGTTATTAGTTCATAATAACATTTACAATTTTATTAACTTATGTTTACAGTCAAAAATTATTTATTCGGAGTACAATGATGATTTGTGTTGGTGGAACTTTAAGATGTCACTCCCCAAGGCGCACGCAAAGCCAAATACATTCGCAAGCGAAATTTTAGTTTTATACAATCGCCAATGACATAGCATTCGCCTTGGCGTACGCCTAAATCGTTATTTCGGTAAATTCTTACCAGCACCATTGAGTAATCTATAATAATATTTACAATAATCAACATATCTTCGGTTTATCTGGTAACAATTAACAAATGACTACATTGCAACTATACAGAAAATAATTTCAAACAGATACCTATTTATCCCATCCGTGGTGTTCGTGGTGTTCATGGTGTTCGTGATGTTCGTGATGTACCGGTACCCAAACCTTTTGCCAAACTGGTTTCCACACTTTCTTCCACGCTGGGACTTCTATTGTTTTCCACACGGGAACTTGAATTTGTTTCCATTTCTCGACCCATATCTTCTTTTGTACTGGCACCCAGATTTCTTTCTTTATGGTTTTCCATATTTGTACCTTTTCTTCTACCCACTCTTGTTTCTTTTCAGTCACCCACGCCTGTTTCTTTTCTGTTCTCCAGATTTGTTTCCATTCTTCCTTCCATTCTAATTTCTTTTCAGTTACCCATTCTTGTTTGTGTTCAGTTTTCCATATTTTCTTCCAAACAGGTTTCCAGATCAATTTTTTTCTCCAAAGATCATGGCTAGTATATTCCCATCCATGCTCATCTTTTCCCAAGTATTTTTCTCCGGGAACACCCTCTTTTACCCATTCAGGAACAAAATTCTGTTTCCATTCTGGAACTTGAATTGTTTTTGTCACTGGTACTTGAATTTCTTTCCATACTGGTTTCCACACTTTTTTCCAATCAGGAACTTGAACTTCTTTCCATATGGGTACTTGAACTTCTTTCCAAATCGGTTTTTGGACTACTTTCCAGGCAGGCACTTGTTCCTCTTTCCACTGTTGAACTTTCTCAGTCTTCCATGCAGGTACTTTTTCTTTTTTCCATTCGGTTTTCCAAATTAATTTCTTCTCAGTTTTCCAAATTTGTTTCCAGTCTTCTTTCCAAATAAGTTTTTTTTCCCATACTCCTTCAGGTTCTGAGTGCCAGCCAGCAGTTGGTGAACGTTTCTCTCTAGAAACTTCTACATTTTCTACTGCATCTTTTAGTGGAATAGCTATCGAAGCAGCAATAGCCACAGCCAAACATATCTGAAAATATAATTTATTATATTAATTATTAGATATAGATACTATCGATTTTTTGCTTAAAATTTAAAATTTAAAGTTCTTTACGAGACGATAAAAAATAAATGAATAGTTTATAAACCTTATAAACGTAAATAATAATGCTTTTGTTTAATAGTACGTTTAGTTTATAATTTTATAGTTATACCTAGTTAATTATAAGCTCAAGCAAACAAAATAATAAAAATGACGGAAATTATTTTAATTAACAGTCCGGTTGTTTTATTTTTGATGTTTTTGTTCTTGAACATATGCAAATTTTCAACAATTAAAATAAGTTTAATTCACTTCATTCAATTTATAAATAATTACAATTGAACTGCAAAATTAAGCCTTTAAATATAAGCTGTAAAATATATTATTGAGAATGGATATTGGAATGTAAAAATAATTTTTCACTACACACTCTTTTTCCGAAATTTATAACAATATAAAACCGAAATTATTCACTTTTATTATTTTTTGGCAGGATTTTCGATCGGTTTAAAAGATTAATATTTCACATTAGATTAAAACACTTCACATCACGTATTTTTTATATTTATATCACCCACCGTTATCGCCAGCGTCCTCATTTTGAGATGGAGGTGCACGCTGCTGCGACTGCCTGAACTGCGCCCGCGCATGTCTATATATGAACGAGCCCCTCTCTTGAAAGTTACGGCTTCTACACTCAGGATTATTCGTGACGCGCTTTTCTCAAACGTGACCAGTGCAGAGATGAGACCCTTGGTTCAAAAGTCATTTTAGTTAGACACATCGCCGGTGTCTAATCAGTTAGCAATTTCTAATGGTTACGTATTCAAGTCTAGGCAGCATATTCATTTAATTATATCTCTAAGTAATTAAAACTGACTCTAAGATCCTAAAGTGAAATAAAATAAATACTAAATTATATTATTTTCTTAATCATTTACTACTCATACAAATCAAAGCTTTTCACAGCGATCGTAATTCAATTAAAGAAAACATTGTTTTCAGTAATTATCAAAATTTCTCTTAGGTTTATTTATATAAGTTCACAATTTGAAGAGAAGTACTTGGTAAATCAATCTTTACAAGCACCTTGGCTATAAATAAATACTTATGCGAATAAATTTCAACTAGGCTTAATCGTTGGTACATCCTTAGACGTAAAGGGACTTTATTGAGGATATTTAAGAATTCTATAATAATCAAACTACCTTTATTCTATCTTTTTTAATATATAATTAATGACATTAGGTATTTGCATTTATTTAATATTTGCCAATTTTATTAAATTTACTTAAAATCGTTACACTTTGTTATGCGGAATTATGTATAAATATTATATTCAGAAATGTGTAAGAACACTTTAAAACAATGTATTTTGCTTAGATATAGTATGTAGAATATATTACAAAGCTAATAATGAAAAATATTTAATTTACATTTTAAAATAATACATAGACGAAGCATCAAAATGAAACAATATACGATTATATTATAATAAACGAAAGTGTATATAATTTCACAATGTGTCTTCTACTAGCGTCACATTTGCAATTGGGGTTAAAATATTATCTAATGTAACCAACTCACTAATTAATATTCAATTAATTGAAAACAAGCGCCGCATACAAATACGCATATTGCTTCGGTCGTTGTGAAGTCCTTTTATATAAATAATATTCTTTATAATAAATATAATATTCTTCTCAGTTCAAATTTAGCTTAGAATATGTTAAACTGAAGGTTAGATTATACTTAAAATTTATAGCTCTAGTGCAGGACTAACTAAATAAAATTTTACGCATATGTATGGGATTGCGCAGATTTATACATTTAGGCCATAGATCGATGGATCTGTGCCTTAAAAATCTTTTACGTGTCGTTCATAAACATTATAACATTTAAGATTACACCCTGCTTGAATGTAAAACCTAAATAACTTAACGTAAAGAGGTCAAGTTCAGATGCTTACATAGAAATGGCGCCTTGAATAGGTACTTGCGCTACGACTAGTTTTAAATTCATAGTGTAAAGGATTTCGCCACTTCACAAACACCCTCTCTGTTGGACTTTGCAGAAGCCGATAAGTGAACGAGTAAGGAATACCAATTATAGAATAGCGGAAAACGTACGTAGTATTAGTGCTGATTTAAGAACTGTCGATATTACCGAGATATACTGCGCAATGTACTTTATATAGTTATAGCTCATCGTAATGTTTCCAATATAAAAATACTAACCATCAGTAAACAGTTACAATTATTAATTATTCTATTCAAATAATGTAAAAAAAGCAGAAGATTATGTATGTTTCAATTATATTTAAACAACCGTTTGACTGAATAATCAGACAAATTAATATTTTTATACGTTTCATATCCTTTATTAAGGAAGTGATAGGTTTTTTTTTCAGGTTTATTAATAATATTACGGAATTCATAATAAGCCCATAGCGGCGCGAATTAGATCAAGTAGGTAATCTATTCATGTAATCATACATAAACAAGTAAAGCAGAATGACAAGCAAAGTCTTGTAATAATATAATTTAAAATTTTTTGAATATGCGTTTAATAATTCTCTGAACTAATTAATGAAGTAAACCCTCCCGATTAAATATTTTGAGTCAATAATGGTTAATATTAATTGTTATAGTTTTTTCACAAACGTGGAAAGAACGTATGTAAGAAGAACTAAAATAAATCATTTCGTAGGTGGTATATCATCCGTGATTAAATTATAATAAATTCATTTAAAACTTCGAAATCGAAGCCAAGAGTAAGAAATCGTAATATTACATATAGAAATATTACAAACGATACAGACGCTATTAAAAGTTGCATCAACTTTGTACAAATTATAAGAATATGAAAGATTGCCAGTCGATAATTTCATTTATGCAAATTATTTAATCAACGTGAATCGTCTAGACTCTAGACCATAGAGCGTTGTTCCAAAAAAACATAATTCGGTTTCAATGACATAATTATTATAATTTAACGTTATTCAATGGAGATCATTAATAATATTAAAATTTTAATTATAACAAATATAAATAAATATGCTGGGATTTATTATTACACACAGCGCCTTCCAGTTCCGTGGTAAGCTACGAAGCTTGTGTTACGGATACCAAATAGTTGATATACTACATAATATATTAGTTTAAATACATACTTAAAAATTTTAATATCAGAAACACACAACTATATATTATATTCTTAAAATTACTATGCCAGGTAAATACAAAAAATAAAAAGAAAATGTATTATTTTTAGATACATGAAAATAAAATTTATACACGTGTGTGTGTATTATATTGTGTAATGTGTGGTTTTACGCAACGAAGGTACGCACAATGCAACCTAGTTTATAATATTAATGTAAATGAATTAATCATAGAACTTTTTTCATATATTTTTGCTATTATGTATATATATAATATATATAATATGAACTATAGGTACCTTTTTATTTTTAATTATACACTATATAAATATTTAAATTCTGAGTCGAATTAGAAGATTAAATATATTAATAATAGTGATTATTAACGATACACTCGCCGAGATTTTAGAATTTTTGTGTCTGTCGGTAATTACGTCACAAGAAAACTGCTGAACAGATTTCGATGAACTTTGGCATGATGATAGTTATTAGTTACCCGGGTCAACATAGATACTGTTTTACCTAGGGGAAATATCACAATTGTAAGAAATTTAGACCTTAGTCGTTCAAACGTACCTACCTAGAGAAAGAACTAGAGTTGAGAGGGATAAGCTACTAGTATTTAAATATTTTGCGCCAGATTTAAAGTTTGAAAAATCTTGTTTTAATAAGGTTCTTCATGTTCATCATTCATATCTGTATCATTTTATTCGAAACTTATTTAGTTTATTTAGTATCTAATAAATTAAATTTGTTCGATATAATTTACTAGCGAGAATGAGGTCCTAGTAGGTACTTGCTATAGAAATTTAAGGATTGGGGGTTTTCGTTATATTTTTCCTGTATTATAAATGAGTTTACACTCAGTTTGTGTGATCTCTAAGTAAATATTATAAATGATCAAGCTTATAATTAAAAAAATAAAATTATGATTTAAAGATTAGCAATTCTACATATTATATTACATTCTTCCTGTTTGTTTCTAGAATAAACACAAAGAAAACTACTTGTAACAGTTCACAATAAACTGTTAGCGCTTCCTTTACACTCACAGCAATTAACAGACTTATGCGAAATGTTTCGAACGCACTAGACATGTTTCAAACCTGGAAATGACTTCTACATTTAAATACAAGAAATACAGAAAAAGTGCTTAATGCATTAAACTTAATAACTTCTATTGTATGAAAGTGTATGTTTCTTTCTTATAAACCCAGTCAGTAAACGGTATTAGATAATTAGTCTCGTCAATTATGTATGTTTTACAATGATTATCGTGTGATTATGAAAGTCATTCTATTTATTTGCTTAAAATAAACGTTTCACAGGTACCTAGGCAAAACGTAAATAAATTGTGCTTAATATTGTACGCAAACGAACATATTTAAATTAATCGTAATTACAAACCCTTTTTAAAAAAAAATGTCCATTTACTTATAAAAAAACTTTAAAAAATCAAAAATTATTTTTATACATTATTCGATCGATACTCAACGCATAAGCGTCCAAACAAAAATCTCTTTTTTGGCCTAGAACTTTATGAAGTAGTTACAGAATAATCCACCAGTTTCATTTAAAATATTAATTTCATTTTATCAGAAATTTCATAAACTATTTCCAATACAAATTGACAAATCACCAAAGCAGCTATTCAATCTAAATGATGAAAAGCCTTTATACTGTCTTCATTCATACATAAATACATTCAGGTATGTCTAATAGATATTAGATACATACTATACATCGTATAACAAACTAATTAAAGAGAACTGACTATGTACGTTAATGATCGGAGCATATTCAATAGCCCTTCCTAGAAATCCCAGTTCCAGGGGTCCACGCACGGGACATGCGCCGCAGTCGAGCTGGCCGGTACTAACGCGAAACATTGCTAAGTAATGGTACACAGATTGAAATCGATCACGCAACTTTTTGACTTAGTGAATAGATTTAGCAAAATTATATGACTACTTTTCTTTAATTATAGAATTACCAGCCTTTCCCGCGGCTTTGCTCGCGTTCTAAAGGCTGGAAACCAATTTCTTTCTTACTCACGCGGTATGGTACCTCACAGAGCTACCAATGTTCCTCCGCCACCACCTTGCACGCGGTGATCATTATTTTCTTATGTCAAAACGAAGTTATGTTAAACTATGATATCTTAACTAAGATATTTATTGAAATCAAAAGATGCCAAGATAAATATGGTCAAAATTAAATACCTACTTGTGATGAGTAACTTATTCATTTAGGTAAGAATTAATTTCAATAATTAATGTATTATCTTAAAACAAATTTAATTACCATAAAAAGGTAGTCTATCTTAAAAGATAGACATATATAAACTATTGCGGACTTTTTTGCACAACAACAACTATTTCGTCATACATTTTTGCATAACTTTAACCGTTAACCTCTCCGTTGAAGCTCTCAAAAGGAATATTTTTTTCCCGTTTCTGCAACCCTTTTAATTGATATTCCACTCCTATTGGTCGTAGCGCGATGTAGCCTTCCTCGATAAACGGAATATCTAACACAAAAATAATTTTTCTATTCGTACCAGTAGTTTCAGAGATAACAAAACGCGCATTCAATCAATCAATCAACCAAACAAACAAACTCTTCAACTTTATAATATTAGCATAGATTGACCATTGAGGACAAAGGATATATGAATATAAAAGCCATCGTCACACATTACCACGGCATGAACAACAACTATGTTATATAACAGAACCATTATCTTACTTAGATTTCCATTCTGCAGGGGTCGTTCAAGCCGGAACGAAATTTATAATTCACACGCCTCGGAATCCGCCAACACACGCATGCACGTAAAATATCTTATAGATCCATCAGAGGATGCTCTTACAGTTATATAACTCTTTACATTCATCATTTTTATCTTTTAACAAACATTGATCTTTAGTTATTATTTTAGACGCAAATATTAAAATAAAATGAAAGTAGAATTTGAAGAGAGAATTAGATTTTATGAACCGTTAAATTTATTTTATACTTCACTTAAATATTTATATTTATAAGAATTCTTTAAAAAAGTATAAAAAAGACATATATTCGAACTTTACTTAAGCTATGTTAATATGGTTGCTATTGCTTCACTGAAACGGCCAAGGGAATTGGAAGAAATAGTGTGGAGCAAGCGAGTTAACAAGTGAATCCCTAACCTTGAAATGTATGGAAAAGCGTAAAAGACTAAAGAATTGGGCCAGGAACAATTGTAGGCGTGTAGAGAGATAAGCACCAAAGTTACACAGTCGGATTATTTTTTTAAAACTTATGTATAGAAAACAAACATACGTACACTCATTTTTCTCATAGAAGATTATAACTGTACCTTAGGAAGTTAAATTTTTTACTCTAACAAAAGTAATAATAATGTATGTCGGTCCTTTGGTGAATAAAATAATTTAAACGTTTGTGTGCAGTCTTCGTTCTCTTATTACCAATCAAAGAACCAACAAGCATAGCGTTGCTTGATCCTTGCAATAATTCGCAATTCGTATGCAAATGTTATTACTATTTTAAAATATTGAATCTTAAATTTGATTTCACATGCACTTGTCCAATGGCAACATATTACATGGTTTTGAAATTTCAAAATGATATTCTCTGCTGTAATGTAATGCATTCAATGCCATGATTCAATGCAACCATGGTATAGTAAAAATACAATAGGTAAAAAATGTATTTTACAAACATTCGAGTTTATAATATAATTATGAGATATTATTAGTATTTTTAGGTTAGCGATTTAAAAAAAAAACATTATCATTTATTTTAATATTTAAGTTTATCTTTAAACAAAACAAAAGTACCTTAACACTTAAATCACACGTAAAATGATATACATACAGAATATGATAAAAGGAGTTAAGTAATTCAGAATTCACTTATGCTAAGAGGTGTTAACTACTATCGAAAACAAGAGGATATCATTTCATTAGTACCATTATAAAACGTTTTACGGAACTAGCGTAGTGCAAATTATAACCGCACTTGACCGACTGTTTATTATTATACCTATATAATCTACCACTTCAATCAAAACGTTTATTTTTTAAATAGTAGGTATACACGCTATCGAAATTCGAAACCCTTCAGGCAATATATTGATTATGTGGTGGTAATCAGTGAAAGTAGATTTTTTTAAGTAGTAAAATGGATTCATGTACCATTCCAGAATCTTAAAAACTCAATCAAAACATGATTTGCCTGCGTAATAACTTAATTTAATTACATAGTTAATTCTGGTTATATTTTATATTTGCGCGGATGCCTGTTTTTTAAATAAAACTTAGTTATTCCTCGTAATGGCTCATATTATCTGTCAGTGAAGGTCCCGTCCAGTTCGATCAAATCTGTTTAGCCGTTTAAAAGACCGTCAGAGAGAAAGACAAAATTAAAAATGCATGTGTAAGAAGTACACATGTCAGAAGTAAAACTTCTTTGGCCAACTAATTTTTAAATCTCGTTTATATTTATACTAAATAACCCCGTCTAAGCTCTTCGAGAGAGGGAGATGGCGCGAAAGTGACACCCACGAGTTAGACAGAGTTAGAAATGTCACTGACTCGCGGTGGGCGAGATCTAACTAAGGCTAACTCTTCCCCGACTCTGAGCGCCTAGTACTATGGACTTATTTTTTCGTTTCATCGAGTTTGAAATCACAACGATTCTAAAGAAGTTTCACTTCAAAAAAATAGTTTTTTTTATTTAGTACCTTATATACTTCCATAAGCATATAATAAAAATCTGTTAGTTTAACAAGACAAGAAGACACTACATGTTTATTTATACGTAAAGTATTATTATCTTAACATATACAAGTTCAATGAATCTTGTTATTAAATTCATTTACCATATTATGTGTTTACATTACTTTGATTTACCTAATTTAAATATGGAGAATTAATTATTTATGCAAAAATATTTTTTTGCATAAATTATAAATTAATAGCGACTCACTCTTGCCCTGATCGGGTCCGTTCCTACATACGAGAATTTCTCAGAGAGGAAATTTTTGCTATACAATATTAAGTGTATGTCTTGCATAGTTATCAATCATGATACAGCCATACTAAATTATATCAAATGTCCTGGCTCTCTCTCTCTCTCTCTCTAAAGGTTTTCTCTTGATTCCGTAACAAACAAACACACAGACAGACAATATTTCTAAAAACTTAGATATTTCAATAAGAAAAATTATACTACTCTTATACCAACACAATAAAAAATCTACACCACATTTTATTTTTACGGGTCATGATAAGTACCTACCTACGTAAAACAATAAAAAGTACGATTCGGTATATAAAGTTACTTGAAATAGACTAGGACATTATTAAAATTTGATAGCAAAATTGAGATAGAAAACATAATTACGTGGCTAATTACTAACATAAGTACTTGTAACAACTAATAGCCCTAGTTACTCAATACTTCACTTGCTTTGTTCAAACACCTATTTTCTAATTGTAATAATGTTCCCTTTCAGTCAGATACAAAACCAATTAAGGTCAGTAATGTATATATTTGTAATGGATAACATAATATATCAGTACTTAAAAATGAGTTGTAACATTAGTAGCGTTTTTGAAATAATATGTACTATTATACAAAACTTATCTTCCTCCACAAGTAGCGCCATGCCTCTCTACTAAAAGTGAAAGAGATAAATAAGTCAGGAAGCAATTAAAACTTTCTTCAACATCGATAGAAGAAATATAAATTATCAAATTATACTTATAATGAAATGGATATTTTAAATATTGCCTATGGATTTACTCGATCTACTCATCTTATAATTCGACAATCACAATTAGGTTACTAAAAAGCCTGGAGCGGAGCATCGAGCCCATTAGCGTCCGGCAATCCAGCCGTGAATCCAAGAGACACACATCAGATTTTCTTTTCCGGTACAACATGGAACCGAGAAAGCAACCACATAGTTATCGTGGAGACATATGTAACTACACCTTCTAGTTAGGATCTTTAATTAGAATCCAGAAACTTTACATTAAGGTATATTAATTTTAAGCTGAGCGATCTACATATGCACGCAGCATTTTTTATTAAACATTTTTCGGGTCCGTATCTTGTGTATATAAAAAATACTAAGCATCAGTGGCTGAGTTTAAACCAATATTTCTTAATCTATATCTATACTAATATTATAAAGAAGTAAAGTTTTTTTATTTGTTAAATTGTAAGGGGTAATCTCGGGATCTACTGAACCGATTTTAAAAGTTCTTTCACCAATAGAAAGCCACATTATTGCTGAGTGTCATAGGTTATATAAAAAACCGAAAAATAAAAAGGCTTTTACGTGGTAGTCCGTTTTGCAAAGTGAATCGGAGAAAAAACGGTCGAATGAAAGCGTTTCTTACGAACGCTGCCTTAACTATGAAAGATATATTTTTGAGTTCTAGAGAAAAGATGTGGAGCTTAAAAATGCCTACAAAAAAGTCAACGACAGCATATGTCTAACTTTTATATTTAAGTGACAAAAAGTAGTTTTTTTTAATATAAGTATAGATAATTTAATTTTTTATATTAGTAAAATAATTTAAATTATTTAAACACTCTGTACTAAAAAAGGATTATTAACATTATGCCCAACGAAGTGGGCACGGGTCAGCTAGTTATATATAATTTATAATATATTAATATAATTTATTACGTTTCTCTTCCTATTGCATGGTTCACGGCACAATTGGAGGCATGTAAGATCTTACCGTTGCATTAGCTCGCCTTGTAAGTTGTGGTCCAACGTATGTAAGTGCTACGTCAGCTCGACAACACGGAATTCCTTATAGCAAGTGCGAAGCAAATAATGGGTACTATCTTTTTCGTAACTACGCTCTCACGATGGTGAATACACAATTTATTATAATTATTCATTTAGACATATTTTCTCTTCTTCTCTTTTTAAGCAGGACCTACAAGCTTGTTACTTCCGATTCCATATTCTGTGTTTATTAAAACATTTTTAGTGACCAGCTCCTTACTTAGCCAATCATCTATATACCTATTCAATATAAAAAAACAAATCAAGCTTTTCCGCCGATGAAGCGACGCCGCCTTTCTTATAACAATAATTTTAACTACAAGATGAGCTAAGGCCTGAATTGGGAGAAAACATTTTGAAGCTTACGAGTCATGCTAATGCGTACGCTGACCGCTAATCTGGGTCAAATAATTTAAAAATAATAGTTTTGTAACTACAAATGCTGGAGTTACGCAACGATGAACATGGGTTCATAGTGATCTTAAAGACATACTCAAATTTGTGGGTCGAGAACCTCAAGCCATTCATCATTCATACACAATATTGCTCCAGTAGGTTCTTAAGCAAATACTTTCGCTAATGCTATATGAAATAAGAACTTATCATCTTAAAATGAGCATGTAAACGATTACAATACTAGTTACTATCTCATTTTGTAAGTGTTATTGCTGTGCTAGTGGTCGCGGGTTCGAATCCTGCTGCCCCCACCCAACAACCTGTTAACCATAACACAAGCCTTTTAGCCTTACCATGGCACAGTTACTGCTGGCAGTGTTAATGTTTCAACATATTTATTCACCTATAACATAATTTTGGGAAGCAAACACATAATTTTTCTATGATTATATCGCCAAAGAAGTACTTTATTTATATTACACATAAGTTAAATAATAACTATGTACTGTACCTTTGCTACATAATAGGTAAAAAATAGACTTAGACACTTGCTATGGCGCACTTTTTTGTAAGCCTTCGTAGACCAACATTTTCGAGTAGCCAGCCTTAGTAGTCATGTAAACTATTGAAAATAGTTATTAAGTAATAATTTATTTAGTCGCCAAAATTCAGTTAATAAGTAAAATTTTACAAAATATACACAAACTTTCAAACAGAGAAAAATTTGACCGCCTTATACCTACACAAAATAATTACAAAGCGAGATCTGTGTATCATGTATAATAGGTGAGTTTAAACGGTTCTCAGAGATGTCATTAAAAGTATAAGTTAAACCAGAAAGCCAGCTATTATCACACCACATTCCACAAAAATTTTTCAAGTAGTTTTCTTTCAACGCGGTCAGATATAAAGAAAAACTGTATATACGGTCTTTGTAATCGATACTAATGACCATTTCATTAAGTTTTTCCAAAAAATATTTAATGTTTAAATTCAAATGATTTACTACAATGTTATAAATAATGAGAGTTCCATACATTACCTTCTTTTTTTTCAATAAAATGACTATCAACTTATAATCATAACAATTTATAGTAAGTACTTTAATTTGTAATGTGAAAACATGTATAAGAAATTCTATAAGTATTTCTTGTCGGACGTTATTTGTCTTCATAAATCTATGTATTATGTAAAAAAACAACTTCGATTTTAATCTATTCAAATATCTATCACCTACTTAAATATGAATCATATTTAATTAAATATATCATATTTTATTGATGTAAGATCCGAAGATAAGTCGAAGGTAGAGAGGGCTCAACAAAATCACAACCTAAAATCTCTACAACTGTATTGGCTTAAGAATCTATGCGCGATGTCGATTCGAGTGTATGTGTTATCGCGAAGGTGTGAAATGTTTATGAGATAAATTAAACGAAACAGGCCAAGGTATCATCATATATGCACATTTAAAATTCTTTTCCGTACAAAAACAATTTATTTCTACATGTTAGAGCAAATTATGTCTTATACAAATACTATGAAAATCCGAAATACTTAGTACAGAATATAATTATTATTTTGGTTATTTAACAGTTAAGGTAAAAACAAATAAAGCAGATATTTGTTTTCAATAATACATGATGTTTGTGTAAGCTACTGAACGTACAAGCATACCATCTGTGTTAGACGCCTCGTATTAATTTAAATAATGGAAAACCAAAGTCTAATGTGTGTCGCTAGTATAATTATAATATTTAATCGAAAAACTAATCTATTAAAATCATAATACTTACTTACCCGAGTTGTAAGTCTTAATGACAATATTAATAGCTGTTAGTACATTTCATAATGTAATCTGTGACAGAGTAGATCCATTCATAATATAAGTTCGAGCTAAAATGAAAGATATATACCAATTATTATTTTGACCACAACTTCGCGGAACGCTCGGCTTACACAATGAATTGGGCACGTAGTTTTGTTTAGAAAGTATTGTAGAAGAATCCTTAATTTCAACAAGTTGCGTCATGACGTATAACCCAGTGAGTGACCACTAACAATATTCCTTACGCACCAGTAATAAGGTAGTTTCATTTTACGCATATAACTCACCATTATGATTTTGTTGTTGTGTAAGTAAATCGTAACTTGTTTATCCGCGGACTAAAGATGCCTTTGAGACCGAATCTCTGTTTAAACGTCAAATATATGATTCAATATACTATCGTATAATAAACCTACTAGATGTGCTACTAGTGACTGACCTCTAGATAAGTTTTAACGGTTAGTATGGAAAAAAAACAATTTAAAAATAAAGATATAAAAGTATATTCGGATAACGTAAAAAAAGTGTCCAAAAAGGACAAAATCAGGAAATAATTCAAATAGAAATCCAGAAATGTTTAGGTACAAAAATGGTCGATGTCTAGGTAGAGCCATCGTCATTGGTCATCATTACGGTATACCTACTATGATTATGTGGGTGCACGGAACACCTCCATAAACAGACATGGTTTGTATAGTATATATTTAGTACGATTTGAAAATTATTAAGACTCCGCATTCTTTTAATATTCATTGTTTTAAATAGAAAGTTGATCAAGGTTAAAGGCGTGTCAATAATCAAGATGATCTTTAAATCTCTAAATTAGGAATCATATGACCGTTCGCGGGTTATTATTAAAATATTCTGTTATGCATATTTCTACAATATAATCAAAGAAAGGGTTACATAATATGGCGCCTTACATTATGTCGTTTGAACCAATGAATGTTTTTGGCATACGCTTTAAACTTAGTTTTATTGTGTAAGGCACGTTATCTTTCGTATGGGCCTTTATTTCAACATTAACATCAATAACTGTATAAATTAAAAGAGATATGTTGTATATATTATAATTACTAATAACAATTTTGTTTTTAGTTAAGAATCAAAAATATTAAAGTAATTTTAATGGTAAACTTAAGAAAATAAAGTATGAATAATGAAATATTATAATTTTAAATTATTTATTATATTTATTCAGTATTAAACTACTGCATCTCTTAGAAAACATTTTAGTGTAACGTCTCGTATAGTAGTACAACTATCTAATACATTCACCTGGATAACCAGCTATCATTATACCAAAGCTAGGATTAAGGGTATTTAAATTTTCATATTTATTTACATATCATCTTTTTATTAATTTTAGAATATATTTTTTTCTAAAAAATGAAAAAAATAAACAAAAATATTTTTTATTTTCTGTTTTCTGATACTTACAATCACAAAAATAATATATGTTCTGCTCCTTTACGTGCACTACTACTCATAAAAATTTGCTTAGCTAAAAAGTTGGTGTAACACTTCGAAAATTAATTAAATGTGATTAACGTCTTATAGTATACTGTTGTACTATAAGGCCCACAATAACGTACAAGGCACCAACTTGTTTTAGAACTTAGGTAATTATTTTAAAAAGGTGGAATAAAGCCTCGCATCGGTCTCACTTTTCAGGCTTAATTAGTTTTGGAGATATATTACTTTGAATAAAAACATGCGTACGGTTATTTTTCCCCATATCTCAAGTCCAAAAAGGAATCTGTTCGCGATAAGTACATAAATCGTATTAGTACATCAAGTAGATATAAAACATAAGGTTCGATATAGGTTCCCATTTGGATGCGGACTCGTAAAACTTATCCGGCTAGACCCTTTCATCATAATCTTCGCCTTCTAAGAATACGTTGATTTTGTCAACTTATATTCATCTTATTAGTTCGCTATACCAATTAAAACTGTGAAGGACAGAAGCGCTGTTTACCCCAATAGATTTCAATTTTATTTCTTATATATAAGAAAAAATGTTCACAATTAACATAGCTTACTTCATTGTCTCGTCGATTAACAAAAAAATAATATCGAATGCGTCGAATTATATTCTTTAAAAAATGAGTACATGTTATTTCGACACAAATTATAATTTTATGAAATTAATAAATAAAAATGTTGGAACATTAACCCACTGCACCATCTAGATTCAGGAAAAAGTATAAGCTCCTTATTTTATGGATACACTACACATATAAATCAAATACATACATATTATAAATATGATTTAAGGTTACATAATATGTATTTACTACAAATACTAGAGCAAAAAGTGTCGTCGAAATAAACATATATTACCAAAAAGTAAAACAATGTAAGAATTTAATTTCTTCGGTCGGTTTCTCCGATTAGGTACCTCTTCAATCTTCTTATCACAAAGCAGACTTTCATAGTTTTCTCTAGTTGAGAAGGCGATGATCGAGGAAGAATTTTGTATATATTTTGTACAAAATATATGACTAAGACGGTGTTTTATTCACGAAAAATACATGATTCCGTACGATGATGACACTAACTACTTAGACCTAAAGACATAAACAAAAATGATGTACCTACTAAAAAAATTGTAGGCCTTAAGTCAAGAAATTTATATAAAGGCCGCATAAGTATTTCGTAAGATACCTATACTCACTAAAATTTTTATATATGTATAGATATATTTAAAACTTACTTAGGGACACATCTGAACAAGGCGAGAAAAACAAAAGAATAGTAAAGTATAAAATAGTTCTACAGAGGTGGTAAGTAGGTACCAAAGTATCGTAAATGTAAATGTCGTGGAAATATTAACATTTCAAGTCAATAAAATTTTAGACCGACTGTTGCGAAGAAAATCATAATTTTAAAATCATCATTTTTAGTTATTTTTCCTGCAAAGTTATTAGTTAGTAGTAAGTACTAATTAGATTTATAATAACTGATCTTGAAACGAGTAATATAGAACAATACAGAATAATTGGAATCAATCAAATTTACATCTATTAAGGCTGAAATTAATGGTAATTTACTAAATTCTACAAGTAAAATTATTATACAATAACAATAAATATTTGAAGTACCCGTATAATTTAGCGAACTCAAGACGCGTAGGTAGACTGCCTTTTCACACTAGCCGGTTGCCGGGTAGCCAGCGCCAACTGCCCGGTAACACATTTAGCTTTCAACCGATCCGATTTCATATCGAGTAGCGGCTAAACCAGCAACGACAGTACAGTCACATACATTAATTTTCGTTTTCTCTAAAAAAGGAACGTAAAGAATAATTAATTGCAATGAAGAATTTATCTGATATTATTATTGTATATAAAAAGAGAACAGTTTTTTACTTTATATTTTGAACTTGTTTTATCCCATAAAACGGGTGTAGCTGTAGCTTCAACTAAAGTAATAAGCGATTCAATATCTATCTCCATATTTTCTTAAAGTAAGTAGTTGCTATTTTTTCATTAAGTAAAAGGTAGGTATGTAGGTAATCAAAGGTATTATTATATTATTATATTATAGCCGTCCAGGCGCCGTTGCGTATGAAAGCTTGTGCGTTTTCCATTCACCACTGTGAGTCCGGTCGCCGGCTAACCGGTAGGTGGCAGTAACAGTGACCTTGCGACCGTTTGCCCGGCAAATTACGCCGGAATGTGTGCAAGCTACGTACTTATTGCCATACACTTCGCTGCCAGAACACCGGCGCCGGCTACCTGACAACCGGCACGTGTAAAAAAGCTCTAAATGTTCCACTTTACGAATTTTAATCTTAAATCAATAGTGAAGATTAGTTGCTATGGTTTCTTCTCTGAATTGGTAAGCAGCTTATATATATTATTTTCTGAAGTTCAAATGCTAATTTATTAAATTATTTCTACAAAATATTATATTTTGTATAAAAGAAATATTTTTTTCATACTGCCGAAAATAAAAATATGAAGACGTGTATAACTGATTTATTCGCATTTCTTCGAAAACCCCATTATGATATTATTTACAAAGGCACCAAATTCTTTAGTCTTTTGCCTTTTTGCAATCATTACCGATGGTCTTAATTTATATACAGAAAGTCGTTAACGCACTTATCATCATTTTTTATATTATATTACATTAGTATTGAAAGATACGAGGACCTTTTATTAACTTAATATGTATACGTACAAATGAAATACATATATGGGTAATATATGTATTTTATAATATGAAAATTTAAAAGTCTTAACCTTATAATGTTGCTATACCTAATATTATTTATAATGTTATATAGTCGCAAGTAAATTTAATATTATTTACGAGCGTCTCACCGTTGTTCTTCTCGCGTTGGTCCCTTGGTACCTTTTACTTTTTAGCGCTCAATAATAGTATAGATTTCTTAGAAATAAAGCTCCTACTATCACACTTAACTTCACTAACGTCGGTCTAGCAGTATTCACTTTTTGCCATCCCCGACAGACATGTAGTTTTATATTTCGCCTCTGTATTGATAATAGTGACTATTTCAATGAGATTTTCTAAGTGTTCGACTTCGACAGATTCGACTCAATTAGAATTTTCTTATATTATGTACCTTGTACACCTACTATTATGTACAACTATATATTTCAAACTTTCTACCTAATTAATAATAACTGAGACCAACAAATGAAAGTAAATATATATACAGATAAACTTCGTTGTATCTGTTGACACACGATAGTTACGTATGGTAGAGCTTAAATATCGGAATCACGGACGGTATCTTGGGAGCTAGTTTACATACTAACACGACCATCTTACATAAAGTTACGACCGCGTGATGGAATGATAGAATGTGCAATGTCATTTTGTTTGCAAACATGTTAACTTTTAATGGTCATGTGATTATCTCGTATTAATTAAAAAGTTCCTTTGTTAGCTAAAAGCTTGGCTAAGCTAAAAACAAAGCACTAAAAAGTTGTTTATACTGCTAGATTGATTTTGCAATTAGATTGTATGCTGACAAACCCATTATCTTCAACATGTAAGTACTACATGTGAATGAATATGCTACTCTCAAATATTAACCAATGTATTGCATTTTTATTTATGGCACATAAAATTCAAGATTACGTATTATTTTCAACATTGAGATCTTTCATTATACTATGACTATAAACTATGCATTCAAATATGTGCAGAAATCTATAGTAAATAGTTACCTACTTAGCAAAGTTTTAAATGGAAATGATCGTAAACAACAACATCGCAACGGTACTTTGAAATAGCACCACGTGAGTACGTAATATATACTATAATATTATACATGATGTGTATAGGTCATGAGTGTTAATAAAATGTTTGTTGAAATTCTTTTTATATAATTAGTACACTTAAATACTTATTTTTTTTTATTTCGTCCATCTCTGTAGATCATTCTGTGTGTTTCTTGCTAATCTAAAACATTCGAACAAGATCTAATTCTGTATTTTACCTATCTATACCTAATATACAGGATATACCTATCTACACCTAATAAATATACACCTTGTACTTCTTTAGTAATGGTGACTAGTTTAATGACCATTTGACATATACAAATGTAAAAAATTATGATTTGTTATTAAGCTCTATTGGTATCTATGTAACAATAAAAAACGTGTTACATAGGTATGTACCGAATCTATCTTAATACCATGGCAAATATTAACAAATATGAAATGACATTACTATTTTTCACACCACAATAAAATTACACGGTTAAATTATTACATTGAATAGCGTGAGGAACTATTGAACAAGCACTTGAGCAAATTCGAGGCATGTCGTTATGACTATATAAGCATCTACAACTTAAATGCCATCTAATGAGTCTTGCTAAATAATATCATAAATCCTTTAAATAGTTAGTCGCTATAAATGATTCTATCATTTTGACAACCTGCTACTTGCAGTAAGCAGCGCAACGCAGCAAAACGCAAACGCAAAATCTTTTCTATTTTTCACCCGTTGCGGCGAAGTGGAAGGAGCAAAGGAGGGGTCATGTGTTTAATTTGTATGTATATTTGTATAATATGTATGTAACATACGTACAAAAAAGTTCGTTACCAAAAAAAAAGAAACAGAGAATAATTACATTCTATGAAAAGAAAGAAGCCCAAAGGATGGGTACGAGCTTTACCCTTATGTATGTATTTACATATATGTCGAACGTGTTCGAACTTCGTTAGATTGGATATATAATAGATAAAAAAAATCGAAATGACCGATCCTAAAAATACTTTTGAGAACCTATTAGACGGTCTGGATTAGATCAAGTTTACCGAGGAACATAGTAGGTATTAATACAGTCAGATATACTCGTATAATATGTAAGTATGAACAATATAAATGTTTTATACTAGCTGCGTGTCTTGCTTTGTGTTTTTATACTAGGTATATCTCTGAGTGCTTCGGTATTTTTTTTCTTCGTCATCTTGTTCTCATCTATGTAAGCCGCCTTTTATACATTCGGGTTTTTTCTCATATATTTAAAAATAAATTGATATTTACATACTGGAACATTTTTTATTTGCTCCGGATGCAGCCCCATGCTTTGAACAATTTATATAAATGTCATATCCTAAGAAATAAAACTCACACCCTCCGGCGAGATTGTATTCGTACCTTAAAATTATGTAATTATATAAATCGTTCCCGTCAACTTGATAGCATCTCATCGTATTATGCTGTTAGCTAAAACCTAAAGTCATGGGAACGGCAATGAAAGATTATGTCAATGAGAGTCTCAGGCTTACGAAGAAAGTCGGTTACGTAACATCAACTTCGAATGCACAAAGATCGTTTTGTTCGTATTATCACAGAATATATAATATACGTATTATTCTAATATACAAACAATTAGTTCAAACAACCAGTATATTAATGGCTTAACTGCTTAAGAGTGACATGTATAATTTGAATAATTTAAATTTGTTTTATATAGTTTATACCTATATTTTTCGGTTATTTTAATCTAACGGCTAGTATTACTGTATTTTTATAGTACTGTCGCAGTGGTCTAGTGGCTAGCATGTAGTACCACAACGGTACCAAATTATCGAATAGTTATGGGGAATTTTCGTCAAAACAATCCCAGAGGTGCAAATTTTTTAAGGTAGTACATGGAGTGCACTCGTCTCTGCGCAAATGCTTGTGCTCTTTTATCTTGTACGCAAATGCCCCAATATAACTGACCGCCGTAGCTGAAATACAATGTTGGAGAGAATTTTTATATTAGTTTTGTAGTCTCAAAGATTTATATAACTAATGTTCAAATTAGCCACAATACTCCGAAAAATTCTCAAACAACTGATTTGTATATATTGCTGTGATATTTTTAGACCCTATATTATAATTGCAAATATGAAGGACACATAGAACATGATATTGTATAGAGTTAATATTATATTGTAAAGAAAAAAAACTTAATTAAATGAAGTTTTGATATTACAAAATATAATTTTATAGCTAATAAAATTATATTTTGTAATATTAAGAGACATATAAACTATTTTATCATTTATTTTACTGGTCATGTTAAATATTACGCATAGAGCCATTAAATTGCGCTCACTAAATTACACTATAATATTTTCAGCTTATGACAACAAACAAAAAATATTTTCGAATAAAAACAGTCGATAATGTGTAAATAAATACCTAATTTTAATTATTATAACTTAAATGAAAAGGTAGTAAAGGTACGGTGTTACGTCTAAAAATTGTATTATTGTCCGACATTGTTTTTTTATATAACTTGTCTTAAATATTTTCAAATATAAAAACCACAAAATTCTATGTCATTTTTTTAAAACAAATTGAAGTAAAAATATGTAATAGGCAATATTGACCTCATTTTATACAAGCTTTATTATTACGTATAAATAGCAATTATGTTACTTTCTAGAGATATATCTTAATAATTATAGACATCGTTTAGAAGGTAATCATAGGAAATATCCAGTGATTGGCCGACACATCGTTCAATTTAGAGAAAGGGTCACAGGTGAATAGTGTGTGAATATTGCTTTATAGGCACCAACACAAAAGTGTAATCGTTCATTTTGTAAGATTATGCGTAAAGAAACGACACATGTGGAGGTTATATCTCATCGAAACATTTTTTACGCTATTATTAATGGAACATATTTAATACACAAAAATTTCTGTACGTATACTTAGTTATATTTGCAAAACTCATATATGCCCACAAATAATAACGACAAATGATAAATAAAAGATGAAAAACTACGTCTACACTATATCTAAAGTACCTATCATTATTTTCATGCTTTTTTCGACTGCTGGATATCGTTGTAGGAACAACTGCTACCCAGCCACTACCACCACTTAAACTAGTTATGTAGCTAAATATTAAAATGAGTCCAACTCCTTGGTATTATGATCATGTACATATAGAACTCAAAGCGAAATCATTAGGGTATGACCATAGCTGGGCATTAACTCGTTAATCCGTTAATCGTTAATTAACGAAGTTAACATTTTGATTAACGATTAACTTTTAAGTTAACCTAGAAAAAATTTAACGGACTCGTTAACTTCCGTTACATTTTCTCAAGTCTTTACCAAGCACCGCGTCGCGTCGAGTAAAACGAAACCAGGTAAAACCTGCCTACCAACCTAAGTAAAGTGGTTGGTGGTAGGTAAGGTTGTCGTGCGTGTTCACGTGCCGGGCGCCCGGTAAGCATCTCAGCAGGCCAGCCTCTGGGTTTCTCAGTTGCTCTCTCTATCGCCGGATCATGGCCTCGTCAGCTAGACGGAAGGGATCCCACATTGGAAGTTTCCCGCGCGCATGCTCGCCCGAAACTGGTACACTTCGGTGAGTACCTCTGCCTGCGCCTGGAGTACCCAGGGTGAACACCCGCCAGAAGGACACCGTGCGTCATCCCCTTATCGCCTTCACCGCCAGGACCCGCTGCGTACTGCATAATAACTTGGACCCCGTTCGGGACGGAGAGGGCGTCGATCCAAACGGGGGCACCATGCTGTGTCATGGTCTTCACAATCTCAAAGAGATTCAATGCCCCGGACATTCGGCAAAAGCCTGCCGAAAGTCGAGACGGCTTCCATCAGTATCAGGGTGAACTGGGAGAAATGAAAAAGGAACGTCCAGCGTCCGTCCAGGGCCAAAGAGAGGTGCCTCATGATAGCAAAGTGGCTCTTGTAGAGTCCCAAAAGGTAGGATATTGAAGGCGTTTAACTGAGCCTCTGAAAAACCCGGTTCCGCCTCCTCGAAATGCTGAGAAGCTTTTAAGTTCTGGGTTCTTGGGTTCTGGAACTCAAATCAACAGATTTTATAAGTAGATCATTATTGTTGTAATGATATAAAAATACAATTTTAATCACGTGTTAACGGATTAACGATTAACGTTAACTTGCGTTAAATCTTTCGAAATGTAACGCTTTAACGTTTAACGAAGTTAACTTTTTTAAGTAACGGATTAACGATTAACGAGTTAATTATTTGTTTAACGGTGCCCAGCTATGGATATGACGAATAGCTCCAATGACTGCCAGCGATTTGTAATTTGATACGCAATTTAAACATTAAAACATGCAGGTAAACTTGCTTGTAAACATTGCTAAAAACTTTCACTATTGATATAAACTTGATATAAGAAAGTATAAACATAGGTCATTTATTTACAGGCACGTTGAACGTTCCCAGATAAATAAATTATTTATTCCTGTCCTTTGTTTTATTTCGTTATGTTTAGATATTAAATACTTAAACACTTGAAAACAATGTTTGCAAATATGTAGTTAGTACCTAACATGAAATAGCTGTATGCATACATAATGAGATTTTACAAGTAATCAAGTAATATGGAAAGGAGTAGGTATTTCATACCCTACACAGATTTCTTTTTTCTTGTTTTATCGCATAATAATAATACACC
The DNA here is from genome assembly GCA_905231865.2 of Boloria selene. NCBI lineage: Eukaryota > Metazoa > Arthropoda > Insecta > Lepidoptera > Nymphalidae > Boloria > Boloria selene. The sequence continues at coordinate 8,286,212 of HG993131.1, forward strand.
GTATGACTTAAAAATAAATTAGCTTTTTAATAATTATATCTTTTCAATAGAACATATTCAATAAATTCTTTATAAATTATCTAACATTTTCATTTTTATTTTTTATAAGGAACATCTGCCTTTTTATCCTCGCTCCACTCGTGTAAGTCCTCGGTATTTCATAAATGTCTATAATTTTCTCTGAGGTTGAATATTTTCCCACGGTAAAAAGTATCCTATACCTATTTGAATAAAAAAAACTAAAAAATACAAAAAGAGTCATTTTTATTTTCAAAAAAATCTGATCTCACTGAATTAGGCAGGTTAATTAAGTCATTAATCCAAATCGGAAAAATATCTATAATAGGAGATACGCAGGAAGCACGCGAGAAGCAAAGATATACTGGTATATAGTATATGCGTAACTCCTAAGCAAACTATTACATGTAGAATATAATTGGTTCTACATTAGCGTTTTCCTGTAAGAAGCTTTAAATAGGCTGTAATGTAAAAAACGCTTTTAGATACCACATCTATGATAATATTTTCTTGATCATGGTCACGTAACTAACTATCTCACAAAGACCGGATTTACGTAACATACTTCGCTGCCATGGTTCTTTAGACAATGCTATCATAAGAATAAATAAGGTTCGGTGGACTGTTATGGGATGTCTATAGTAAACCAGGTCAGAAATGTAGGTATATGTATATATTTCCTACAATATAGCGATTAGTTTAAATATTAAAATAGACAAAATTGTTGATATTTACATATGTACGTATTTATAATGGGTTACGAATTATCTCCCAGCTGCTCGAGTAACGTTTTACAATTTCTGTGTTTGTGTAGATGTACTAATTCAAGATTATTAGGAACACGCGTACGTACACTTTCGCTTTTTGCGAATATCGAAATCGTAATCTAAACATATAGCATTACCTCTACGGTTTTATGTTGATTATATAGGATTCTAATTAATAAAATTTCAAAATTTTATAATTATTTTAATGAAGCAAGTCAAAGAGAAATCAAGACATACCTACCATTCAAAATATTTTAATTAAATTCTACCCATTACACCATCTTACAATAATTAAAATTAAGCAATAAAACTACACTAAATATCTTTATATAACTTTTTCTGTGAATACTTAAAATAAAAATAAAACAATTATTATATTTTATGATGCGTTTTTTTTTACAAATATTAATAAGAAAAACATTGATAAAACTTGTTTCTTTAAAAAAATCGTAAGTGATTAAAATTAATAAAGAAAGACTATGGCTAGGTGATATTTAAAAATGATTAGAAAAATTTGAGAAAACTATTTTATCTTATTTCCAATATTGTAATTTTTTTATATTTTTAAATATTATACATATAATGAAAAAAACTACATATTATAACTAGTTTAAGTTGGCTATGTACAGTTTCATCCTTATATTTAAAATATAAGAACGACTTACTAAATACTTCTCTGGTATATTTATAAAGCACTTTGCTAGACTGCCGCCTTAGCTTTTTCTTTGGTTAACACTTCACCCAAAAAAATAAACTGTGTCCATACACGAGCAATAAAATATCTATATGATAAACGTTTTCGTATTTCGATAATTATTATTAATTACATTAATCATTTCATTATTATCGTCTTATTTAACATCTGAAATATTATTATACATTTATATAATTCGCGTCATGTAAAAAGAACGCTGGCTGTCAAGTTGCGCAGAGGCGATTTATCGGCCAATTTGGTGGTAAGACGCGGGGCGCGGGACGGCAAGGCACGCGTCGCATGCTTTCGGGCTCGCTATTGGTTTGTCAGTTCAAAATACCATCGCGCACACAAAAGTTATTAATTACGAAATGGTTTTATATAAAAATAGAGAAAAAATATTTTTGACGAATATTATTTTATAAAGAGAGAGTTTTATAACAATGCAGTTAATAATTTTAAAAAGTATGTTAAATTAATTAATTATATTTTTTGTAAGTAAATTAAACATTCTACACTGAATCAAACATATTTTTTAATTAATATAATTCTATTTAATGACATTCTATCTAATATATTTTTCAATGTACCTGCCAATAACCAATATACGTCGCGAGCGAAAGGCAAGTTCAAAAATAAAAGAATAGTCTTAGTAATTTCGTGTGCGAATGTACCCATGCGCAAACACACCCCCCACCACTTTCTTCCAGCGTTCTTTTTACGTGACGCGAACTGTACTTGCTTTTCATTTTCCTTGACGTTTAAAGGAACGTCACAAAAGACAACATAACACCTATAATATTTAGTAATTAATTCTTCCTCTCAGAACCTCCACCGCTCTACTCAGGTTCGTCACTAGGTACATTTAACTGTTAGTATGGATTAGAAACTATAAAATATATATGTATAACCCTTGATTGAGAGATGATTGGTTCGTTTACAAATATTCATCCCTCTTTTGACTCCCTTAAGGGTTGATTTCTGGGATAAGAACTATCCATGTCGCGGTTCAGCGCATTTTTATTTTATTTATAATACCAACATTCTTTTTTTCTGTATAATAGTAGTATAGATTAATGTTTCATTAAGAAATAAGAATTACATTTAATGTAATGTAAACTTAAAAAATAAATGTTTACATCGAATAGGGAAATATTTATATTTCCCTTGTAATTACGCTTTATAGAAATACAATAAATAAGTTTTAAAATTTTAAGTAACTTTATATTATTCCAGATTCCTCAACAGAATTTACCATTGTTATCTTTACAGACGTTTTGGGTCCAGTAACAACTCCTTCTTCGTCGACAAAGTTTCCAGCTGCATCTTTCCAAATGCTATCTTTTGAAACTGCTGTATCTGTTAAAATGTTATTTTCTTCCCAAGAAACTGAATCAGATTTAATACATTTCCACTTAGCAGCGACTTCACTGCTTATTTCTTCAATATGTTTCACTTCTTCTTTATCATGCACCTCTTCTAAAATATTGTCAATATCAGTGACAATATCATCAAAACATTTTTTGTTGGATGAGCCAGAATATTCTCCTAATATTTGTAAATTATCTTCTTCCAATTCAAGCTCAGATGCAACATCAGATGTGTTTTCATTCGGAGATACATCGCTTTCGATAGTTGTAGAACAGGCTTTTAATTTCCAATTATTGAGATTCTTTAAAGACATAACATACATAGGTTTTGTTTTTGGAAGAATTTTATATAGCATACTATAGCAAGGTACACAGATCTGACTTAAAAATCCCACCTAAAATCATATAACAAGTAAATATTTTGTTTGAACTAGTATTACATACATTAATTTATCTGAAAATGAACTTACTTGACTAGCTGGTTGTTCTTCTGGTTTATTCCTGTCCATCATTGGTATTGGGGTCTTACCTGCAGCTCTTTCTTTATCTCCTTGCTCATAAAATTCTTCAAAAATAACTTTCACTGTTTTAATTTGTATTTCCCAAGGTTTAGCTGATGCTGATAAATCAGCAGCTGTCATCGAAAGAGCCATAGCTAGGTCTCTGAAATGTTGAAAAATTAAATTATATGTAACATATAAAAAAATCTCATATTAATAATTAATATATAACAGCTATACTCTAAATTAATGCAATAATTGCAATCATTAAAAGTCTTTCCTTTTTTATATGTGGTTTGTCATACCTTCCGTGAATTTTTCATTTACCTGTGTCCTGGAATAGCCCAGTTGAACTTTGTGAGATGACTATTACATTCATGAATATCTTTCAATTTCGCTAAATTAGGAAAAAATGCAGCCAAATCTGTTGCCAATATGCAATGTCTAATATATCGCAAAATATCTTTATATTCGTCGCTTGACATATGAGAGAATATATTATGTCCATCCTGGCAATTTAAAAACAATAAAAAGTAAAGTAAAAGTGAAGTTAAAAGTTATAAGGTTTTAAAAATAGTAAACCTAAACAATTATTTATTTACCTGTTGTAAAATAGTAACAGTAATATTAAAATGATGATGTTCTAGAGGTGAAGTTGTATACATTGCAGCTAATGGTGACGCTGTTTCATTCATGTATTTGTTCGTGTAGCCTCTATGGTCTAAGTCGTGACAAAGACACGCAACAAACAATGCTAATCGCTAAAATTACAATTAATTAAAATTAAAATATTTCAATAGTACTCGTACTTTACTTTAATTTTACTATTTATATTAAACATACCATTTTATAATCAAAACGTCTTCGGTTGTCGCTTTTTAAAATCACATACATTGCATGAGCGACAGTCCATCCATGGTCAAAATTATGATATGGTACTGCTCTGTAATTTTTCTTTACAGTCAATATAAATCTAGTCACAGTTACGTAGTCAAACTTGGAAAGTCCAAAAAGATCATCAAACATTGTTATAACAGCTTTGCATTTCTGAAAATCGTCTAATTGATATGGGTCTAAATAAAAGTCATTAATATTAGCTCGAATTTGATTGTTATCTCTTAGTATTTCTTGAACTTCGTGTTCTCTGCAGGTATTATGATAGCTCAAAACTTCTAAAGCAACTCTGTACTTTTGTTCCTTCCTCATAATCTTATCATAAAGCCTTGCATGGTGAAGAGCGAGGCCGAAGAAAGTCGAAAATATTTCAAACGATACTTCGTCGTCATGATTAAAGTTATCATTGTTTCGTTTATTCACCATCTGCACGACCCCAATTACTTTTCCTTGCACTTTAACTGGCATACATAAAATACTTATGGTTTTATATCCAGTGGCCTCATCAACCTCTCTAAAATGAAATTAGCTAAGTTATGCTATCATTTATTTTTTAAAAAGATGTTTTTTTTACATTATGACAATCAAAGAAATATTACGATCATAATAATTAATTTAAAAAAGTTTACCTGTTAAATCTGTAATCAGAATATGCATCTGGAATATTCATGGTTTCCCCGGATAATGCAACATGACCAGCAATACCACGATTTATAGGCATTCTTATTTCCTTTTTTTCCATATCTCTCCCCTGACCAGGTTCAAACTTTAAATCAAATACAGTAGAAACAAGTTCGAAATTCCTATAATCTACAAGAAACAGCGAAGCTCTGTCGGCATTTACCAGACGTTGAGCAAATTCTAATATTCTTTTGATAAGGTGATCCAGTGATACCATTTCTTCAAATATTGCCCTAATACAAAAAAAATTAAAATATAATATTTTTTTATATTCGTATAACGAATTTTTAATATTAGAATTGTAAATACCCAACTTACTTTACTACATCTAGTAAGAAACCTGACATATTACGTTCTCTTTTTTTGTCCAAATATAAATTACTGTAATGTAGAGTCAAACTACCCCAAACAACAAAATTTAAGCAGATTTCCTCATCTTTTTCTCCAAACATCTCATGGAGACGCCACATTTCCACAACATATGCTGCCCTTCCATTAGCAGTCAAAATAGGTAGATATAACACATGATTAGCTTCTTTCTATAAATAAATATAAACTTTCAAGCAGCAAGTTAATAATAAAAAAAACGAAACAATAGGTAAAAGTATAATTTATTTAAAATAAACTTATTTACCGTGTCCTTAATGCCAAATGCTCTGAGCAATGCAATAGGTATTTTTGGAAATTTTGAACAACTATACTTTGATAGTCGTAAACATGCGCCATTCTTTGCTACATCTAGTACATAACCAATTTTATCAGGCTCTGCTCTCGCCAGTCGAGGAGTAAAGCGATCCTAGAAATAAAATATTACAATATAATATATTATAAATAGTAACAAGTACCTACTTAATCAAAAATTCGAATGGATGGTGCACACATTCAGGCGCACATAGACTAGCACATATACATACATAGACCAATATTTTGTAAACGTCCAAAGTAACGCGTAATATGTTGATTTTCAAAAAATCCTATGAAAAATCTTCTGTTTTGAAGTTTTTACAATCTAAATTCACTTGATATTTTAACTTTACTCAACTACTCTAAAATATTAAGCAATATATACTTTGAAATTTATAACAATTTCTTACGATCCATCAACTACGAGCTTAGTTGGTAATTTGCTATTTATATTTAACAGGCAAAAGGAACGCTTCTTGGAAACATTTGGATAAATACAGAAGATAAATATAGTAAAAGTAATAAACTTACTGAAGATGACTCCATAACAAAGTATTGCACAAAGTTAGGATGATCTGGAAATAATTTGTACACTCTATATGCGTCTACGCCTATAGACACACTTATTAGGCGCGCGAGTTCCAGTGAAATTGAGTATTCATTAGTATCATCTTTTAATTTGCTTATAAGGTCCTAAAATTTTAATAATGTTACTTATCTTCAAAAACACTTTCTTAATAAAAGTAATGTCATCACATTACATCTAAAATTACAGTTACATTCATTGGTCTATTAGGTACATAACTTACCATAAATATTTTCTTCTTCATTCTCGGATCATGAAAGCTATGCGCGACCGATTGATATTTGCCTATATATGGCCCTCTTCCCTGTAATTATATGAAAATAAATATATTAATATTTTTAATATAACAAGATACTGCAACCTTGATATGTTTTCTGTACATATAATAAAACAGTATCTTACATAGGAAAATATGTACATGAATGTAAAAACAATGACTGTAACGTATTGTGTATTAAATATAGACCCCAAAACAGTAGTTATTAAATTTTTTGTCCGTTAATCACGTCTTTACTTACGTCTTAACAAAGCCTACAGAAAAGTTTATAAAAGTATATGTCTGTCTTCTAAGGTAAACTCGCAATAACTATTTGTATCTATACATATTAAAAACAGTGTATGAGTGCGTTCACAATTTTTTTAACTAAACTTAATGTAGAGATTTGTGAAATTATCACTAGGTGAAGGTTAGCCTTTATTTCAGTGAAAGCTTTATTTATCACAGGAAAACATAAGGACTGGTAGAACTTTGCATAGGAAATCAATTGTTTGTACAGTATAAGTAATAGCACAAAGCCAAAAATAATCTTTTAGCGCGAGTGAGACATACACACACATGCTATTACAAAAACTTGCTAATGAATATAAAATAATGTGAAAACTTTCTAAATCCACTGTGTTGTATTATACTATGTAGGTATGTATACAATAATAAATATGAATGATAAGCGACTTGCGCTCGGATTAAACTTTGTATTTTTCCATGAACATTAGTCATTGATGACACTATATTATTAAATACTAGCAAAACCCGCCTCGCTCCGCTGGGCGTAAGGTAATATAAATTAAACGTTTTATATAATTTTCTAATAAAATAAAAAGTAGCCTATGATACTCCTTATAACGTTAGCTACCTGCGCGTGAAAGTTCCATCAAAATTGATTTTTCATGTAAGTACAGTATATACTTTCATATGCATTTAGTGAAAAGCTATTATGTTTGAAATTAAAAACAGACACTTCAATTTTATTTACTACTGGATACATAGACTCGATAAGTTTTGTACATTTACTTCGCACTGCCTGAATTTGCCGTAGTAATTGTCAGTGCGCGTACCTACTTGTAATACATAAAACGTCGTAATTTTATGAAGTTACTACTTTTCTGCGCAACTTTCTTATTTTTTCTTTCATAAGAACCTCCTCCTGACAATAACACAAACAACAAAATAAGCGAAATCGATCCAACCGTTCACGTCTGATGCCATGACCAAGGAAAATAGGGATTAATATTTGTATATTAACAACAGAGATGTTAATTCCTAAACCTTTCAAGTATCCAATAGATTTTGTGTAATAAATTATCATAACTTTTGCTTGAACTACAAAAATTTGAAGCAATTCGGCCGAACTAATTATTGTGTTATCCCGTAAAAATGAGATATTTGTTTGTAGTAAGTGATATCTCAAATGTTGACCCGAGTAATAAGTTATCACTACACAAAATACGGTTAAATTCAATTACAAAAAATAAAACAAAACAAACGAAATTTTCCACAACGACTGTTTTGATGTTTTCATTCAATACACAACACGTAACCCCTTGCACTTTGTTGAGTACTTTTACCATAAATAAATCCTGTGCAAGTCTATACTTATGCTGCGACCCTATGGTCGCGCACATACAGACAGTAGTCCCAGTAGCCCAGTGGTAACGCGCTCGCTAGGATAACCGAATGATGCGGGCTCAAATCGAGGTCTCGCACCTCTGATAATTTCATGTGCAATCATTTCTAACATGATTACCACTTGTCTTACGATGAAGAAAAACATCGTAAGGAAACGTACATGTATGAGAGAACCTAGCAAGATTTCGAAAGACATGTAAAGACAAGTCCACCAACGCGCACTGGGCCAGCGTGGTGGACTATGACCTGATCCCTTTCGTACTAAAGGGAGGCCCATGCCCAGCAGTGGAACGTCAATAAGAGCTGAATACATACATAGGGTCTCATGTCTATGGAAAGCCGAGTTAAAAATACTTGAGTGCGTCAAATTGAGTGCGTCCACAAGGATAATTTTTGCTTCTCCGGCTTGTGAAAATTGGCAGATTATTATATTATAGAGATCTTTTTAAACACATAAGTAGCCTACCTAATCTGATAGTACTTCACCTTATCAAAATATTTTTAAGTATAGTACCTACTGGGGTGGAAGTACTCAACAGAATGTAATGGAACCTTTACGTTAATGTGCCGTAAGTCTAAAAATCCTCTTAAATATCCATCCATATTTTCTTTTTGAATGATTTCAAGAACATGCATAATATTATTTTACGCTACGCAGGAAAATCTGGCGTCAAGCTTTTATCTATACTAATATTATAAAGCTGAAGAGTTTGTTTGTTTGTTTGGTTGAACGCGCTAATCTCAGGAACCACTGGTTCGATTTGAAAAATTCTTTTTGTGTTGGATAGTCCGTTTATCGAGAAAGGCTATTGTCTTATATTACATCACGCTACGACTAATAGGAACGGTTGTTAGTTTTAGTTCTGCGAGATACCATACCGCGCGACTCAGTACGAATTTGGTTTCCGGTCCTTATAACGCGTGCGAAGCCGCGGGAAATGCTAGTATTTTATAAATTGTGTAATATAAAATGTTGCTTGTTTTTAAAAATGTTTTTACTATTATTTTTAATAGTTTTTATTTTATTTGCAGACATATCTTTATCAGTGGGGTGCATAAAGAAACAAATAACGCTATCTTTGATAGTCTGCCATATTGGATTTAGAATGATGTAACATAGCTAACCAGGTATCGTTATCCGACCTAGCCTGTATAATAAGATTCAGCTCATTTGGTTGAGAAAAACGCTAGATATTTCAGTTACAAGATTTGAGACGAACAGACAGTAAAAACTTTAAAAGTTAATGAAAGAGGGGTAATAGAAGCTTGTAAAAACTTTGAATTTCTGTACCTACTGATATGGCTATGATACAAATATTTTATTATACTTATTTGATATTTTATTATACTTATATATAGGTAATAAATAAAAATCTTACAGGATCGTGAGTCATTTTCTTAAATAACCATCTTTCAAGTTGATTTATAGTCACACTATCGATTATATAGGCTTCTAAAAAATCTCGATTACGGTCGAGGTAATCGCTTACATTTAATTCAATGTCATTGGGAACCCGTTTTGCTGAAAAATATTTATACATAAAATCACTACATTATTAATAATTCAAAGCTACAATTAAAAAAAAAATATTTTGGAATTCTTTTAAGAATGATTTACAAAGGCATTTACCCAAATTGAGCGCGGTTCTCTCACTCTCTATATTTAAGCCGCTCCTTCGTGTCTTTGGTTCTAGTAAAGGAGACTTAGATGACTTAGCAGCTGCTTCTCCTAATGTATCTAAACCATTAAAACTGGTATGATTTAGTTAGTCTAGATTTTTCTTAAGTAGATAGTAGTTGATATAATGTAGATAGTAATACTTTTACAATTTATAGAATTTGTTCTAGTTAAATTAGAATATTAATAATTCATCAATAATAATTATTAAGTAGTTATATGAATTGAATAAAATCCTGAAAATTACCATTGTGATAAGGGAGATTATTTTTAAATTTAATATCTCATTTATTGTGTAGAGTTGGACGCTCCAATATCACTCTTAACAGCGGAGCAATGAAATACAAAAGCAATGTGGTTAAAGCATGTCATAGTTTCCTTATTAAAACTTACTGAGGCCATTATCTGAAGCGATGGGTGGAAGTAGACAAGAACCATGTGAGGCCAACTCTTGCGGGTGGCAACAAGGAGCCTGAAACAAATACGTTAAGTATATAAGAAGCCAGAATTATCCACTAAAACCCAACAGAACCTTCCCCCATCTTAATGGGCGTTGCAGGACCGCTTAATCATTCAACAATAACAGTCTGCCGAAGCAGACACAAGGGATGCGCCACAGTCCACTATGGTTTTAGAGAAATACCGAGTAATCCGATTGGCACACCACCCACCAAAATAATCCACCTTCTTGTGCCTTTCTTGGCTTAGCACTCGGCTGGCTGGTTTGTCGGACGCTAATGAGAAAATTTTTTTTGCGTAACACATTTATTAAAAGGCTAACTAAGATTGCGCTACAACCTTTGGCAGCAAAGTAATTAAGCATAAATTCACTAGGCGGGCTACTTCTAACTAAGCTAACTATATGGAGGTATCTTAAAATAAGTAAGCAAACTAGGTAGGAATAAATTATAAGCGCTGAGAGTTCCATTAAATTTACTTTAAAAATAGCTAACGATCGCAACTAGAAAATATTTGACTCGTAATTATATAAACATAAACATAAAACATTAACTATGTAAATATAAAAAAGTAAACAAATAGTCAAGTCTATTAATGAGTAACTTATATTATTGGACTATAAATAAGTAGGTAAGTAGTAATATGACTACAACTAACAATTTTCATAATAAATAATTAAACAAAGTCGAATGCTGCAATAAGCTTTCATCACTTTGTTTTAATAAAGCCATTAGCAAAATTCGGTAGATTACTTCGAACAAATATTTAGACAATGGAAACATTATTGTTCTATTGATAAATTATTTTAGTGCTGACCAGAGGGCAATGAATATAGAAACCATATTGATTACTAAGTCGTATGCACGTCACGTCACTTCAGCGATGCGTTAATGAGAATTACAAATTAAAACAATGGATAATAACTATTATCAACGCAAGCAGTATTTTGGCGCTAGCTTTTTATTATGTCTTATTATTCTACGATGAGACTAAATAGGCTTACATTTTATTTCTTTGTAATCAATTATAAAAAATAAATATTTTATTCTATTCATGTAGGTATAGGTAAAGTCATTGTAAAACTCATTCACAATACAATATAATATTTACGCAAAAAATATATTATGTTGTTTTATGTAAATACAATGTTTAAAAAATAAAAATAAACTAATTATCAATTTCGCAGAAATTTTAGAAAATAATTGTGTAAGTTTCTTACCTTATCATTATTTTCTTGACAATTTTTTGGCTCTTGATCCAATTTAGGCCGTGCTTTGAACTGATCCGCCATTTTACTAAAATAAATAAAATGAAAAACTTTTTCAATAGTTTGTAAATATCCGATATGTGCCTACTTATATTTTGAAAATATTAAAATTTTACCTAAAGTTTTCAATGCAAGTGAAAAATATTTTTAAGCCAAGCGATATCGGTTGAATTCATAATTCATATAGGTAGGTATTAAGTATATTCACTAATTTCTTCTGCTCAGTTGTAAAAAGTAAGATATAATCAATATGAATTCTGAAGGTACTCAATGTACTTAAAAGGCAGGATGTTTCAAGAAAATCGCTCAAGTAGATTGAATACGATTGGCAACACAAAATAAAAAAAGGCTTTTAGCATTTATATTGAAAGTGAAGAATAATTTAATAATTATATTACGTGCAGACTTAAAATCTCTCCAAGTAAGATACGCGTAGTATGTATTATATGATGTTGTCTACGAAAATACAGACATTATATTTCTAATTAATATCAATTAGTAAAAACTAGATTCATTTTTTGTTTGAATAATATTCAAAAGCAAAATAACAAATATACCTAGGTCCTAGGAACATCAAAAGAAATCAAAATAACAACCCTGTAAACAATAAAGTGTGTTACTATATATGTATGTGCATAAATAAACTCACCGATTATCTCAAAGAACTAATACAACGTAAACATAAACTAAATTAATTGGAAAATATAAAATATTGAATGAATGTTAGCGATATGCCCGTTCAGTGAGGAGTCTTATAAGCAACAAGCGATTTAGGTTCACAGTGGTCACCCAATCAATGTAGGGAGCTTCGTCACGGTCATCGGTTATCTACGTTTACATATAGATGCATATTTGTTGATTTAATTTAATATTATACGTCTGTTATACATATTTATTATTAATTCGTACTTAACATGCTTATTTCTTATGAAAAATTATTATGAAAAACTTTTAAAAACTATCAATAAACAAATATGCGCATCTTTATATTATACCTAATGAGATACATTTTATTTAAATTTGTTGTGTGCTTTCATTGCTCTAGATATCTTATCATTTCTCCGTTATCAATGTAATAGTGCTGCTTCCTGGAATTATTTATATTCATACATTTTAGTGCGATACCTAGTAAATGAGGCTTTATACTATATTATTCTTACCATTTTGCTAATAGGTATAATGTTTTACAAATTAATTTTTAAAATAAAATGATTCTTATATACTATTTGAACTTATATATTTATCTTTTTCATGAAATTTAATCTACATAGAGCTTACATACACGTGTATACTTATAAATATTATATACAATTAAAAAAGTATAAGATTTTGTTAAATCTTTAGTGCTAATAAAATGACACAAAATATATATATTTTTTATTTAGAGTTTATTTTAGACCAAAAACTTCCTTGATGAAAGCGGGTAAGGGTCTGTGTTCGTCTTTATGTTTCCTTTTGCTCTATTATAAACGTTCGAAGTGAACCAAATTTATATATAATTTAATTAATAATAATATAATCACATTAAAACATAAAATGTAAATCCTTTATTATATTATTACTTATATTATTTACTTACCGATTAATTAACCTGTATACGGTACGGTATATTTATATGAGAAGAATCTTAATTAATTTAATTTCCGAGATTTACAGTTACTAAACTAATTAGACATAACACAGACAAAGCACAGACCTAAAATATTAGGCTTACACAATTTACTTAGTAGCTTTGCAATATAAGCTCTTAAAGATTCATAATACGACATTAAATTTTCCTAACGGTTTTTGATGTTGATAATGAAATTGCTTCTTTGGAAAGATATTTTTATTTATTCTTATTAATATTTATTTAAAAGTAAAGTGAAGTGTAAAGGAATTGTTTGAAAATATTCATCATCCATTAAATATTTAATAACAACAAACAATATATACTATATTGCTATTTGTATATCATAAGGCACTCCAACTCTTTTTTAAATGTAAAAGAAATCATCATATTTTAATCTGTAAGAAACAAAACTTTGAAAAGATTTTTCTATTATTTTGACTTGAAATCATAGAGAAAAGTAATATTATACTTTTAACTTGAAATTGTCCGTCAAGGAATGACAATAGAAAAAAAAGAAAAAAATGTTGAATAATGAAGTTGAGATACATAAAATTAATCATAATTCTTACCAAGTATGTCTTGAAAAATGGTTGGTTACCAAAAGGACGAGTCATTAACACCGAATCAAAAATTAGTTGCTGGTTGTATATCTGGTATTGTCACCCGATTTGTAACTCAGCCCTTAGACGTATTGAAAGTAAAAACACAGCTCCAGAAAAAGGTGACAGACGAAAGACTTCGTAACGTATTCGAAACAACCAAGAAAATATTTTATGAAGAAGGTTTAACCGCTTTCTGGCATGGTCACAGTCTCGGTCAGGTAAGCGAATGAACCTCATATGCAATTCCAAATCGAGAGACTATGATAATTTATTGTAATGTATTATACTCGTAGCTGTGGGTACACACTCTCGTCGAAGCACCCCGAAACGAATAGATTTTTATAGTATAATAGGCATCCTCGCATATTAAAGTGGAAAAATACATACATACTCATATCTCTATACTTTGCTTTCGAAACAAAATACCGGTTCGCATCGCGTACGTACGCAAGTAAATCACAATAAATCCTTGTTCTAAGTTAAGCTCCAATCTTCTAAGATTAGACGGTACCTAAGTAATACTATACATATTATATAGTGGAATAACGAACATTAATTATTTTATGTATGTAAGTATGTACTTTGTACCCGACTGCGGCAAAGCCAAAAAGAGAGTATTTGTATGTATATAATATGTTCATATGCCTATCATCTCTCTCTCAAAATTACTAAATGACTTGATAATAAGTATTATTAGAAATCACAGTGAAATCTGTAAATTATCGAGTCTTAAATATTTTTTTTTATACGTATCGACATACTACTAGACGACTTGTATGGCGCAGTTTGTAGTGCCTAGACCCTACTTTCTTGCGCCAGCGGTCGCGGGTTCGACCCGCTGGGGGCATTCATTCGTTAAACACGGATGTTTGTACTCCAGTCATGGGTGTTAATATTTATAATATGTATGTATTTAAACATATATATGTAGTATGTCAACTACCTGGTATCCGTAACACAAGCTTCCTTCGTAGCTTAGCACGGAACTAGACGGCGCTGTGTGTAATAATGTCCCAACATATTTATTTATATTTTATACTTTGGTACAATGAGAGCTAGTTCTTTGGGTTAACATAAAGGATACTTTTTACTGCAGGAAAACATCTCATTTCTGTGAAACCTATACTAACATTGAAAACGTATCTATAGAACGAACCCAAGCGGAGCGAGCGACATATTTAAATTCCAAGATAATTGTGCACCATCCTTTATGCAAATAAAACAAATTGAATTCATCTAATATTTACATAGCAAAGTACGTCATGTGCGTATCCTTGAGTATAATACAATACTCCGTAATCCTTTATCTTTTAATGTATTCATTATTATAGGTAATAGCTGAACCCGTGACGCGCTAACGTTTGTCTGCGATTAGATATCTATTTATCTATTGCCCATTTAAACCCTATTTCCTCAAAATCGGTTCAGATCTTTCCGTTACACTTTAACATACAAACAGACATTATTTTTAATAAGTATTTCATTTACAGATCCCAAAGTTACTGTTTTATTATATTATGTTAATACCGTTTTTATACCAGAAAAATAAGAATGTAGGATACTGGATAAGGAATACCTGAATAATTATTTAAATAATGTTATAGGTTACTCGACACTAGCTTTACGTTTAGCGTTATATTAGAGTTAGTTTATTAACAAATAATCCTCGCTTGTGTAGGCATATCTCTAAGTAATTAAGAAAATCCGTTCATTACTTGTAGTGTAAGAAGCATATAGATAAATAGACATAATATAATAATACATATTATCGACAGAAAAAATGCCGTAAACCTTGTCCGGACGATTAAAAATACAACGAAAAAGAAATTTCTAATTATAAAATACTTATATTTTTAATTTAAAATTTTGTTATATGTACAAACGCACAGTTCGCGTCACGTAAAAAGAACGCTGAAAGAAAGTGGTGGGGGGTGTGTTTGCGCATCGGTACATTCGCATACGAAATTCTTAAGCCTATTCTTTTATTTTTGAACTAGCCTTTTGCTCACGATGTATATTGAGTATTGGTAGGTACATTGAAAAATATATTAGATAGAATGTCATTAAATAGAATTCTATTAATTAATAAAATATGTTTGATTCATCGTAGAATATTTAATCTACTTACAAAAAATTAAATTAATTCGTTTAATATATTTTTTAAATTATTAACAGCATTATTATCAGTCTCTCTTTTTATAAAACAATATACTTCAAAAATATTTTTTCAATATTTTTTTATATAAAATCATTTCGTAATTAATAAGTTTTGTGTACGCGATGGTATTTTAAACTGACAAACCAATAGCGAGCCGAAAAGCATGTGACGCGTGCCTCGCCGTCCCGCGCCCCGCGTCTTACCACCAAATTGGCCGATAAATCGCCTTTTTACATGGCGCGAATTATACATAATATATTCAGAATAAAAGGTCCTTACAGATACATTCAATTGTTTCTACAACCAGTCAATTCTATGTGTATGAAGTTACTACTAAGTTGGTGTTTAGTTCTCCAGTAAATCCTAAATACAAGTGAGTAAGCCCTTTTCTAACTAAAAGCAATTTTAAAAAATAAATTTATCGAGAAAACTGTTTAAAGATATCAAGAAATTATAGCAAAATTTATTAATAAGTAGAAGATGTACTTTTACCACTGTCACTATTCCAGTCTGTTGTAAAGTTACTTAAAGATGTTAAAACTATTAGTGCATTGCGAACTAAACCATTTATATGCTTCATTTATATATTTATTTTTATTTTACTAGAACATTTCTAGAATTTATGTGTGGAATATGCGCCGGTTCATGTAGCGCCACTTTAGTTAATCCTCTTGAAGTAATACGAGTACGACAGATGTTAATCAAAGAGCAGTATAGAGGGTTCTTAAGCGGCGCAAAAGCAGTTTACAAGTCAGGTGGGCTATTGGCATTTTACGAGGGATGGGCAGCTGGAGTTCTGATGGTAAATAATATACACTACAATTAATTTATGTGACTTTTTTAATATTTTTTATATAGTTTATAGTTTTAACGAGATTTTTTATAACAATTCCTTAAATGTATGTAGCTTAGAACCGCGAAACAATCGTAATTTATTACAAATAAAAATGTGAAGTGTATTTAAAATTATAATTTGTGTGTACATCTTTAATTTATTTCCATTAAAAATATGTTTGACATGAGGCAATCATTAATTTACAGCTAGGACCACAAGCAGGAATAACGTTTTCCGTGTTCAGTTTCCTTCAACCACTGTTTCTAAGTTACTTCTACAGCTGTAATGGGGCTTGCACTCATGCTAAGGGAAACGCTCACAAACCAGAACACCTGCTCTACGCCACCACTGCTGCTGGAAGTATTGCTGGATTTGTTGCCAAAGTCCTGACGTACCCCTTAGATTTAGCAAAACGACGATTACAAATTGGTGTAAGTACTATTTTTTTTTTTATTCTTCACCCTTTCGTACTTGCCAAAACTTGAATGCGGTAGGTTTAACTTTAACATGTATTGATTAACTGTATTCGATTATTTTATGCAAAGAAATTAGGTAGATATATATGGTAAAGAATTTCCACAGATAGACAAAAATTAAAAACGTTAACTTCTCACAGTAAGCAGCTCTAATTAAAAACTCCACTGCACCATGACGATTTATGTAAATCACACATAATATAATAATAAAAATTGTAAGTATTAGCTAATATTATTATAACTGTAGAAAGTTATATGAACATGCATTATAAAACTAAAGAAATGTTTTTAATAGAGTTTCTCGACACTTGTACTTATAAAAAAATCTCATAAATCTTTAGTGGAAATGGTTCCTTGTTTTTGTGTAGAATGTTAGCCATCTAATCACTACAACCAGTCAAGCAACCGGCAAGTAAGTTACACGTTAGGTAACATAAAACGTGCTCTGCATAACCATCATCTATCTCAATAGTTAAAAACCACATTTCTAGTACATTGTGAATTGGGTTATAGGTGTATAACTAGAAACTCTACGCCATAGAGTTTGAATTTTATTGTAGTACTACCCTCGTTCCGCTGGAGTTCATTTCTAGCTACGATTTACCAGTTAGTGTATAGATTTCTCACATATGAGGTATTGTTACAGAGTAAAATCTATCTTTAATGTTGATCTGAATAACCAGCCATCATCATAACCAAGTTTCATCGAAATCGGTTCAGTGGTTATCTCGTAATTTTATTACATGTACCTACTACCTAGTATAGATAAAACCTTACGTTCCTTTTTTCTGTCCTTTTTTTGTTATTTTTTTAAAATTGCGTTTACGCATATTACTATACTAAAGGGACATTTATCGACTAACTTCATAGTACTGTAGTCTAATTCTGTCGCGTCTAATAACACACTCATCATCTTTTCTTTTCCCTAACGCACTAAAAGAAATATATGTTATGTTAGGACATTCTACAACAGCGCAATCCAGTTCCGTGGTAAGCTACGATGCTTGTATTACGGATACCAGATAGTTGTTATACTACATATATAACTTTTAAATACATATTATAACTTCAATAATCAGGCAATATTTTATTGCAGAGTCATAAGTCAGACGAAAACTTTTACACGCCATCAACTTCTAGAAATTTAGTGAAGTGTACTAAACTTGTGCAGTGCATCACACAGACAGTAAAAGTAGAAGGATTTTGGGGTTTGTACAGAGGTATAACTGTCACAATTTACAAAGCTCAAATCGTCAATATTGCCACATTTACAACCTACGAACTCGTATGCTATTTGATAAGGTAAATAATAAGCAATATTCATTAATCTGAACAAGTTATTTTGATGAACCAATAAAGATATTTATAATTTATATACAATAATTATAATGTAACATGTGGTATATAACACATATATTATGTATATCAATGGCTGTATTCGAATCAAATGGTTATTAGATATTTGATTTTGAAAACGAATGTGTAATTCATATTATGTATAGTAAATTTTTTGAATAAATATATTTTTTTGTTATTTAAAACTTCCTTATATAATTAGGCAAAGGCAAAAGAGTCCATTGCCAGTATCGTATTTGTTTGTCATTTTTTTTTAATATAAATTAGCTATTGACTAACTTTAATATTTTATTATAACTCTTTAAAGTCGGGTAAATTCTATACAAATATGCTGAAATTGTCGAATTTCAACGACTTGGTATAATAGTAGGTTTTAGGGTACCTAATTTTACAACCACACATAACTTTTCTGGCATTTAAGCAATAAACCACTGAAGAATAAGTATGTATCTAACTCATGAACTATTAAAATAATTTAAATTCTTCTTCTAAATATATAAAATACATATTAAAAATACCACGTTATCATTTCGTAAAATACGGTTTGTAATTGAAATTATGAATATAATTAATAAATGAATAATTTTTATTTATTGTAAGTATAATAATGTTCCGTTGGATCAGACTATTAGTAATACCTACAGTTGCTTCCATTTTGGTACGTACAAATAAAAAGAACAAATATGTATAAAACATTCGCATTTATTTTTCTTTGGCTTATAATATACGGTAACTTCTTTAAAAATATTTAATGTATTATTTTCTTAATAAAATCCTTTTGGCTTCTGCTGCTTTCGTGCTTCATGGAAAGTACATTCATTTTTAATTTATTAATTGAAAAATATTACAATTTACAAGAATGACAGAAATTTTTGGAATTACTTTACTTGAGCTTGTATGACTAGTTAATATGAAGTTTGTTTAAACGAAATCGTAACGAACAACGAATGCCGCTTCAAGTTTTAAGAAACGGGGTTTATTACCAACTTTTGCAACTACTTAAAATGTACCTGCAAAAAAACCATAACAATTATTTTTACAAATGTTTTGGATATTCGCTTACATAGTAATTAGGTATATTATAATGTATTAATCAGCCATCTAGGCCTGTGGCTGCTGTATAATGCTTACCTAAAACTATATATTAATTGGGTTTTAAATCAGTGCCAGCCATGCGATAGCGACTCGCTCTCCCATCCATGATGATGTTCCTCTTCGTGGTGGTGCACTGGTACGAACACCTGCTTCTCTACCTCCACTTTCTTGATAACCGGGAATGGTATGTGTTGGACTATTGGTACCGGAACGTGCTTGATCACCGGAACTTCTTTGTACACGGGCACCTCTTTCACAACAGGTACGTGTACAGGGTAGGGAACTTTAGACACGTGGTGGTGGTGAATAGTGTGCACTTTGTACGGGACGTGGATGGTCACATGTTTACTGAAACAATTTTTTTCAATTACTTCAATGCAATAAATTATTCAATCTAATTTCATTCTTATTTACAAAATACCATACTCATACATAAATAGGTATCATGAATATAAACAGTGCTACGTATAGCAAATTTTTTTGAGATATTTTCATTTATAATAATAAAAAATATAAGTGAAACCATAACTTTTAAAAGAACCAACAATATATTCGCTCATGACGAACAAATTACGTTACAAGAATTGAAACCAGAGCTTATGTGACGTAATTTTTTATCTAAATCCCTCCGCTTACAAATAATACATGTATGTATATATACAAAATAGCTACCTCTGGTATAATCTATACTAATATTATAAAGCTGAAGAGTTTGTTTGTTTGTTTGTTTGTATGTTTGGTTGAACGCACTAATCTCAGGAACTACTGGTACGATTTGGAAAATTCTTTTTGTTACAACATGCTACGACCAATCGGAGCGGAGTATCAATGAAAAATGTTGCAATAACGGGAAGAGGGGGCGTTAGTTCAAAGAGATCTGCGAGTTTCCGTTTTTAAGAACGCATGCGAAGCCGCGGGAATTGCTAGTTAGAAATATGATTTCAAGGAACACAACGCAGACTAAAAATATTCTATGAGTTTTTGATCAAAACCTTTAACATTTCTGTTAAATTACATACTAAGTTTCTATCTTCTAGTGCAGCCTTTCGATCATTCTGATTTGTTTATGTAGGTACTATTCGAAAGGTGTAATTAAATTATGCAACGTAAATGTAACCGTTTTTTTCCTTTTATATAACTATAGATTTATATATGTGTACATATTCTTGTGACCATTACTGCGAAAGTGTACCGTAGATTGTGTATCATTATGTCATGATTAAGTTAACCTACTTGACATTTGAAATGGGTACGCGCACTGGACTGAGACGAAACTCGCTAAAATATAAAATCGGCTGGACCAAGTTCAATAAAGCTTTTTCGTTTTGTTGGCAGTATATGGTTTTTATTTTGTTAGGGTTATTTAAGGGTAAATAAAATAGGTAAAACTCAAAAAAAATCGCTTTAAAATAATATCGTGCAAAATACTTTTCTTTTCATAGGTAATTATCTATGTAGGTACTCTAGTTTTTTAATCTGCGGAAATATACAAATTAAACTTAATATTCAAATCTACAATAACATTTAAGCGCGTATCTATTGCGTAACGACGGGAAGGAGTTGAGAAGCATTAATAAATAATTCCATTGAAAGCACGGCCTTTCACTAGAAGACATAATATAATACCTATCAGATTAACATAATTTTCTGAAAGAATACTTAGCGTTATAAACTTTTAAGTTTTACATTTTTATATCTAGTAAAATAAAACAATTGACCTTTTCTGGTGAAGTCAGGTACAAGCTTAAATATTGAATGCGGATATAATCTATTATTTTCTAAATGATTTATTACTTGACGAGCAATCTAAACCAGGAGATGACCATTTCACCGACAAATAGTTAAGAATGCGGAGAACATGTAACATGTTCTAGACTGTCACGATGTAACGACGTGGGTTATAACGTAATTTTATTACCAAGTTGGTTTTTCGAACATACCATAAAAATCTCAATACTGCCTAAAATAAATAGGATCAATTTCTTAAATTAAATTTGGATTATCTGTTTTTTGGTTAATTTTTCATCATTTTTAAAACTGAAAAGAAATAAGGCCAGCCGTGTCGGACATTATTACGAGTACATATTTTGCTTAGTCTATAAGATGGCTAATGGATGTGGTTCACGGCAATTACTTGGTTATTTCACTAAGTTCATAAATTGCCGGTTTGGTATAACGAGACAATAATGGCGTGCTTACATTTTAATTTGCAAATGTAAAGTAATATTGAAATATAATATTAGCCGTATTAAGAAACTAAATCGTCATTTGATTACGTATCTTGCTTTTATTTTGTTTAAAGTTTCCACGAGAACGTTCTTTGAATTCCACATACTTTCTTTTGTTTTTAGTATCCAGTCACGTAAGGGAATCAATATATTTATTTTATAAGTAAAATATGATTAGTTATCACAAAATAATCGTGAGAAATATTTTTCTTATGCAATCAAGACTAAGACGAAACAAGTTTAAAACTTAAATAAGTTTTTTCAAACGAGATTTAAAATAAAATAAAAAAATGACAATCAATGAATGAAACGGTCAAAAAGAGAAGTTTTAACCACGCCATTCTACAATGAGCAGAAAAGAACAACCGTGGATTGCCGTAGTTTTATTTTTCTCTACTATATTTGTAAACTTGAACTTTGTCTGAATCTGTTTGCAATATTTCAATACTTTTATAGAAATGATTTTAGGTTCATAGTAAAATATTTAATATAATCGTAAAACATGGAATACTTACTGTCCTCCGCCTCCAGGTGTAGGCACGGCCACGACAGCGACAACCACGAAGGCGAGGAGCTAAAATCAATAAAAAATAATTTATATAGATTATAAAAAAAATTAAATTCATTAAGTACATCACTATATATATTTTTTAATTTACTACTTTACTTACGGCGAGTTTCGCGTACATCTTGCTTTAATTTGCTGGACTGATTCAATGATATACTTTGCCTGCTGAGTCTTGCTGGCTTTCTATTTACTCCAATCCTTCCTCAAGCTTATATACGCCATTCTTGTGTCCAAGAATTGCATAATCCTTCCCCCAGGTTCCTTACTAGCCCATTTTAACCGACCACAGTAGAAAGGTGATATGCATTGAGCGTTTTGATGTAGAAAGGCGACTCTTGAAATTGGTGGGGAATACTCAGGTGGGGTAAATTGACTAGTAATTCTAAAAGTATACGGTGTAGGTTTATGTGTATTACTATCATCAAAGTGCAATCAAATAGCTATGTGTTATAGTTTTTCTGTGTAAATTTCAATGTGACTAACAATTTCATATAGGTTTGATATTAAATATTGGTATTTATTATTAAATTGTAAGTTTTTAATTTTTTGCAATTGCTTTTATCAATATGCTATGTATACACATATTATATATACATAACGGATTATGTAAGTATCCAAAACAATTTTATAAAAAAAAACAGTTACATCCCGTTAAAATACGTAATTTGTATGTAATATAATTGCTTTGCGACTTTTTTATATTGCTATAGGTTTACTGCGCGCAATAAAATGGTTTTATTTTTATTTATTAGGAGTATTAAATTAAATCTTTTAATATTTGAGCTCGCAGCGATATTTTACGTGTAGATGTATGTTGATATTCTAAAAGAGGACATGTTTTTAATTTATTTCACAGAATTACACAGTTTTCAATTCTCAAACTATAACGTCATGCTAATTTAACTGCGAAGTATAAAAAGAGGAGATAAAAATTTACATTTTTATTCTTTCAATATAATGACAATGTTGACTTTAAAATGAAAACTTTATATGTAATATTAATATTTCTTTAAAGCGTCGGGCTGAACCCCATCCCGGAAGTCAGCCATTAACCTATCCTACTATGCTAATCGTAGGAATTTGACAATTTGTATACAGTAAGTAATAGTATTTTTTTAGGAAGGGAAAAACACATGCAGGAGGATTGCTTAAGGCGGAAATTAAAATTTTAATTTCTTTATTCCATAAAATGATCTCAAATTTACAAACAGACAGACAGACAGATAGACATACAGACAAAAAAAAGTGTTTTCATATTAATTTATTTATTTATCATTTTGTGTAGTGAATAGTATTATTTTATGTGTAAAATAGTTTTATATTAAAGGAAAGAACATGGTACCTAATGGCAATGAAATAATTACTGTGGAAATATATATAATATAAAAACTGTTTCATTTACTAGTTTATATGAGCTATTATACTTTAGTCCTATATATTTCCAATGTTAAAGAAATTGTACACGCATCTTGTTTTTCTTCAATAGATATATTCAATATATAAAAATAAATAGCAACCAATACTTATTATGTTTCTTCGGTAAAATAATAAACAAAATCTTCTTTTATACCTTAACGGTTTAACAGAGGGAAATGATTACATTTACATACGTTGTTAATAACGTTATAATTATAGATAACAAATCTATTCAGCCCTTTTCAACGCCCCGCTGCTGGGCACGGGCCTCCCTTCAATACGCGGCTAAGTGCGGGTTGTCGGACTTCACATTTCCTTCTAAATATTGCGAAGTTCTAGGTCCTCGCGATGTTTTCCTTCACCGTAAGACAAGTGGTAATAATGTTGAAAATGTATCGTAGATGAACATATCAGAGGTGCGAGACCTGATTCGAACATGCATCACTAGGTTATCCAAGCGAGCGCATGACCACTGGGCTAACACTACCTTTAAAAACTTTAGAAAAAAATGCATTAAAAACCCATCTACATTAAAAGCGACAAAAATACTGTATGTATTCGGAGACACATTCACGTAATAAGACTTAGAAGCAAGGGTAAAACGTTTTCATCCGATTACCGAAGACATACATTTTATTACGTAAGCATTATGATCTATTAAACTTGGATAGGTAATTTTACTACAAATCTTCATTCATCTTCAATCTGTAATCCAGTTATTTACATATATCATTCTTGATAATGATTATTATTATATATGATTAACGTACGCAATGCTAGTTACGTAAAAGATTTCTACATTATTCAGTCTAGTTACTGTACATGATACGATTATTACAGATCTCCCTGACCGAAACCCAAATGTTACAATTATTACAAATTTTTCTTCTACTAATAAATAACTTATTACTTAACAAAATATATAAAAGCGACAGTTTGTCTTCGAATGTGATGTCTTTTCCAAATAGATATAAAATTAAGAGCAAAATTAGAGATTTAAAGTGAGATATAGAAAAAGAAGGTTTAATATTATTGATATGTTGTCAGTTGTCACTGACAACTTCGAAACTTATCTTTATCTAGCATCAACCAAATTCGTCAACTAAGTACCTACCTATTACATAAAAAAATAAAATTAGGTACTCGTTGCTGATACTTATACATACGGCATACTTATTATTAGAATAATACTTCATACGAAATATAACGTAATAAATAATTTGAAAAGACTTTCACTAATTGTAAGCTTAGTCAAAGCTCCCCACGTGGAAGCTTTTCGCTTTCGCATCGATCTCTTTATATTATGGCTTTGAGACGAAGGTATTTTCGTGCTTTTATACGGCTGAACTAATATCAGAATTATAAACATGTTGCATCAATCGAAAATCATCTGATATTTCTTAAGAAATATTACTGTATACAAGGCTTTAAATGGCAATTCTTACATAAATTATGACCGTCATATTTTAGTCTGCGATCTAGATATAATTAATTTACAAAAAATAATAAGATTTATGGTTTGGGTTTGAAATTTTATTACATATAAATTTGTTTAATTTGTATGCATAAATAAAATTGAATTACCTGTGTGTAATGTCAAAGTAACATAATTTTACCAAATGCATACGAAAATTAAGATAATAATTTTAAGAGTATAAAAAGTAGCATAATATACTTTTATTTACGGCTTAAAAAAAGAATTAGAGTTACACTCAAAAGAAAATTAAAACGTACCTAGGAAGAAATCCGAGTAAAGCGGGATGAGACTTTTCTATATTTATTAATTATTAGGTACTAACAAACCCGCTTCGCTGGGTAAAAGTTAAAATAATAATAAACTTTTTTTATATCTAATTTTGTAATAAAATAAAAGTAGTAGTCCAGTTAAAATCAACCAGCCCTTTTTAAATTACCCGGAACAAACAGACAGACATACAAAAAAAATAAAAATCGTTTTTTTATGTAAGTGCCATATATAGTATAATTCCCGTCATGTAAAAAGAACGCTGGCTGTCAAGTTGCGCAGAGGCGATTTATCGGCCAATTTGGTGGTAAGACGCGGGGCGCGTCGCATGCTTTCCGGCTCGCTATTGGTTTGTCAGTTTAAATTAATTACGAAATTATTTTATATAAAAAATAGTGAAAAAATATCTTTGACGTATATTGTTTTATAAAGAGAGATTCTGATAAAATGCAGTTAATAATTTAAAAAAATATATTAAACGAAATAATTTAATTTTTTGTAAGTAGATTAAACATTCTACACTGAATCAAACATATTTTATTAATCAATAGAATTCTATTTAATGACATTCTATCTAATATATTTTTCAAAGTACGTACCAATAATCAATATACATCGTGGGCGAAAGGCTAGTTCAAAAAAAAAGAATAGGCTTAGGAATTTCGTATGCGAATGTACCGATGCGCAAACACACCCCCCACCACTTTCTTCCAGCGTTCTTTTTACATGACGCGAACTGTACTCTCATATGCATACTATAGTAAAAACAGTTGATTTGAAATTCAAAACAGACATGTCAATTTTATGTATATGTAGGTACTACTGATGTCCGATATAATGACAATGAGATGAAATTTGAAAATACGAAGATTGAACCCATCTCATCATGGAGATAGACTAAATGAAACAGTGTGCCAAGAAAATAACATAGGTACTTTACTTACCTACATGATTTCAAGTGTCAATAAATGTTGTGATCGTAATCCTTTGATTGTACAAACATATCTTCATGATCAGTTTAATTGAACTTACATTACAGTCAGTGTTCATTTGATAGAATCGATTACGCAATTAAAGTAGATATTTTTATTAATTATAATAAAATTCCTCTAAAAAAAGGTTTCTATAAACTACGTAATCTTCAATTAACATTTGGATTACACGACTTCAGAGTCTAAAAAGCACTTATATAAGAATTTGTAACGAATTATACAACGTGTTAATTGTAAATATATAAAAACGAATTTGATAATAAATTATGATACACAGGAAATAATAAAATTAAAAAAAAAACTATGATTTAATGTTGCTTATTTTTATTTGAAGGACTTCTCTATTGTTAAATAAATGATATATAAGTAACGTGTATAATTTGTATAATATAAGGAGACATTAAACAAACAAGTGTTAGCACAAAGCAATTCGAATGTAAAATAATAATGACCTGAGTAACATTAAGCGTGAGAAAAAAAAATTATCTTCCTAGTAAATTATTTAAGTAAATGCAATTCGAATATATTCGTAATGTAATAATACCTATATGTTATTATTTAAATAAGCAATAATATATTTTGGGTGTTTTAATTTTGAGAAGGGTATTTGTTCACGTTTATCTCGGTCAGTGGTTGCGGTTTGCTAACACATAAAAGATATACAATCCGATTATAGACTCGGTTGCATGATTTCGTAAAATAATATACCTACTTAAAACATAATAATGAGTTTTTATTATTACAACAAAAAATGTTATTATTTTAACCTGTTAAGAAATATTTAAAAAAATATTTTTCACAATACTATTGCCATAATCTAGTAGGTAGGTAATATCTTTTTAATTTATAATGAGGGAAAATTTCGCATTCATATCACTAACTAGTGTTTATTAAACCTTCTCAACTTTGAACAAGCAGATGAAGTAAAAATGTATCTATGCTAGAAAAACTTCCCTTTAAATGTTGAGTTTCTGGCATTGAAACGTATGACGTACGTTAACAAATTATTTTGCAATTATTTTCAATTTCGTATACAAAGTATATGGCAATCACATAGACTTACTTTACAATGCTACCAAGTAACAGATGTGGATGTCGTTTAAAATTCAGCGATTGTGAATAGATAGTGTGTACGTTGTGTGAAGACGCTGATAGTCATGCATTATGCAAGTTCAAGGAAGGGTACTAGGTACTAAACATTGCAATTTACAATGATTTATTCACTACTATATTATATTACTATTTACTAATAATAAAAGCAATTTTTTTTTATATAGTTTTAGATATGTACAAATACTTTTCTAGGTATTGGATATGGCAATGGTAGACCAGTGCGTGGTAACACGTTCGCTTGGGCAAAGAAATTAAGCTGATTCCATTATTTGTATAATAGTGAAGATATTATCGTAAGGAAATTTGCATAAGCATTAGCAAACGAGTTTTTGACAAACATGTGAAGTCCGCCGAAATATATTGTTTTTGTTTCCTTTTCCCTGTTAATATAGAGCAAACGTTGCACACTTGGCAATTATGTATGTTGTCGCAATTCAACACTACTGAGAATATTAATTAAATAAAAGAAAAAACTGTTTCGCATTCCCCACGTGGCTGACTTGCCGCGCACGATCGCGGAATCTACACCTCGCTCATAAAATAACTTTGTTGTCGCTTTATTGGCCTGCTTTTCACAGGATTGAGCAAACCATCGTGGAAATTGGAAATTTTTGTCACGAATCTGCAGTTGAATGGTGTTAAATAAGATACAAATATTATTAAATATTTCAGTCATTTATTTACTTTATTAACTGAGAAGAAGACATTAGGAAATGAATATTACAGAAGTAGGTTATTAAAATTTGTTATGTATATAAATTCTAAGATAATTTATAATGTATGTAAATTATTACTTATTTCTTTTACTCCTTATATTTTAATACTTTGTCACATTAAAAATGACCTACAAATATACACAATATATTTTATTAATTTCCTGTTCGGATCTATGACATTCTTACTTTTTGATTTATAGTTTGATGCATATTAGAAAAAGTTGAGGATAGGTATTAGGTACCTCCTCATTGATTTCCTACGAGGACCGGCGTTAGGGTAGGGCATGGTAGGGGACGACCGTCCAGGGTGCCGGATACGAAAGATAATCAAACTTTATAACCTTATAAAAGAATTAGTGGATTAATTGAATGGCTAAAAAATTAAAAAAAAAATTACTTCTAAACAGATATTTCTTTTAATTTTAATGGTTGTATTTTGATTATAATATCTTTGCTTTTTCTGCAGTTAGAATGTGCTGTAGAAACCTTGCCCAGGGCTAAAACCGGCACTGCCTACAGGCAAATTTCTTTCAAAAATTGCACCTGAGTGGGACTATGAAAGTTGGTAATTTTATTAATAACAATTTTTGAACAGCCAAAAATTAACAATAATGAAAATAATAAAATAAATCTGTACTTGAAGTAATAGAACAGCTTCTTCTATAAAAACTTAAATCCGATTTAAACTGTATTCTACTAATTGATACATTTTGGTATAAGATCTACTACCTCTATTCTATAATATGTTTAGCTTATATTAAGGATAATTTCGTCATATAAAATCATACAGTATTTTTTTAGTCATTAGTCTTCAACTGAACATTTTATCCATAACTATAATATTATGTTGGGACATCCAACACACGGCGCCATCTAGTTCCATGGTAGGTGCAGAGCCTTGTGTTATAGATACAGACACTCAATTACAATTTACAGGTATAGAGAGATAAAGCCCTAATAAACGACTAACAGTCCTCAAAAATGAAACTTCGAGTAACATAGATGTCTAAAGCTAGCTAGTAACATAGGTGATAAAATTATAAGAACTCCATTTTAGAGACTTGGCAAACGTGTAGATCTTGGCATTAGGCTGTATAGATGACATTCCCTTGCCTACAAAAAATCAAGTTGACGTTTTGAAGCTTATCCGTCAAACAAGTCGGCCATTTATATTGTTTGTTTGAAATATTTTAACAACAATTGCACAATATGCCGAAAAACATTACAAGTGAAGTTCGAGAGATAATTTTAAAAGTAAAAGAGTTTATGGATGAAGAAAAACGGATGCAGGTGCCAATAATTCCTCTTAGTAAAGTGTATGTACGAGTTTCTGCCGCTACAGGTTGGTATTTTAGTTTTGATGCTGTTTAATATAAAAAAATGCAATAAATTTAAAAGCTGTCTTGACGTTGTTTACAGGTGTTTCAGAACGTACCGTCCTTAATATAGTTAAAGAAGCCAGGCTTGTTGAACAAGGTTTGTTGGACCCAGAAACACTTAAGAAGACACCTAAAAAAAGGGTTCGAACAAAAGGACGAATAGAAGTTGATGAGTATGATCTTCAAGTTATTAGAAGAAAAATTCATGAATTCTATGCCTTCAAAAAAGAAGTTCCAACGATTAATAAACTATTGCAAATACTAAAAGAAGAAATCAACTTTAAAGGGTCAAGAGAAACATTACGTAAAATACTGCATAAGAATGGATTTCAATTTAGAAAAACGAAAAATAATAAAGAAAAAGATCAACCTCCAGAATCAACTTCGTCAGTACCTGCTATGGTACCTCCATATATATCTATGTTTAGCCATAATACTAAGTCTTAAACTGTTCCAATACAATAATTATTGTAGGACTGAAGTGTTAATCCACTACTAAATAAGTTGTAATATAATATGCTAAACTTTAATACTCTAATTCTTGTTATAGTATAGTTTTTGTAGAAATAGTGAAAAACATTTAATATTTTTGATCAAACAATATTTGACAAAAGTCTAGTGGTATCTTTTTTTTATTATAATATTCACTAGACAATAAATAAACTTTGTATAATACTGCCAAATAATCTTTAGTAGTAATACTCACTTAATTAGTAAAAATTATAATAATATAACAGTATTTACTAACAATATTAATATAAATGATCCACTTTCCATATTATTATTTTGTAATAATTTAAACAGTTTAATATTTCTATTTAATTTCATATTTACTGCCTCGGTTGTGTAGTGGCTAGCATGTACAGTTATACATCGAGAGGTCCCTGGTTTGAGTCCTCGGTTGGTTCAAGTTTAGTTATTGAGTCTTTCTGTTAACATGTTTCTGGTATCACTCCCGTGCCTCAAAGATCATGTAAAGCCGTCAGGTCGAACAGTTGCCCCACTGGAGTATGAGAGTGATAGGAATAGAGAGTCACCTTGTGTCCCGTATATTTGAACACTGTAATATCTCCTGTGCAGTTGACTAGTTTCGATGAGATTGGCCGCCATGGCCGAAATCGTAATATTATATATGTAAAGTAATATTATAATATTGTATATGTAAAGGTGACCACAGACAACTTGAGAATGTTTGTTTGCTGCATTTATTGAATAATTATACCAACAAGCTATACTTTTACAGACTATATATGTGGTGATTTATACTGAATTATTTTATTGCCTAGGTTATCTGGCTTACTCATTTGATTAATAAATGAGATTGTAGGTAGGTGACCCCATCATTAATTATACTATTTGAAGTATGTAAGTTTGTGTAATGTAAATACCTATATAATGAAAATACTATGCCTTAGATTCTAATTTATTATTTTATGCTTTATGTATGTAAACTATTGTACAGATCTCTATTAGTTCTTAAGAAACATATAGTGGCTTTATTGTTTTGAATTATAAGATACAAATTATCAGTTAAAAAAATATACTAGATGTTTCAATTGTGTTTAATAAACATTGACAAAATTCTTTTTTATACTGGTTTTAAGTATAAGATGTCTTAAAATTAAAGACAAAGTGTATGACTTTTGTATAATAAACTATTTTATATTTTTTTTATCACATTGTATCAAATATTACTCTCAAGGATTATTACTCATAATAATCATCTCTTACTTATTTTTAAGGAAGTGCTTAGAAATACTTTAAATGTGACTATTATATTTTCATTACAGTGTATAATTGAAATTACTAGATGTGAATAAAACATTTTATTATTTTCATATCTTTATTTTATTATTAATACAGAAGCAGATGTAAATTATAAAGCGACTACCTAATATTATTTTTCATTTTAGATTACTAATATGACAAACTAGATCTAGAATGTCATTATAAATTTCTATCCAAATAGGAGATTAAAAATTACAAACTACAAGAATAAATGTGCATCAACTTACAATGAATACATCCAACAGTGTTACATATAACTTTTCAAAAACTAACAAATAAATAGCTACAAATGCTGTAGACACAAACACTTTTATAATAAAAAAAAATCTGACTTGAACTAAATAATATACAAAATTAATTTCAATTGTTTCTAAATATACAATATACATTTTATTCTTCCAAGCATTAAATTACATTTTCACTAAAAACTAAAATACAAATATACCATTTGACAATATCTATTACAATTTTACAAACATCTTGTATGATAAACATATGTAAGACGAAGTATGTCGGTACATATATTTTAGGAAATCCTATTTTGCTAATATAAATTTAATATAATGTAGCATTATATTAAAATGTCAATTAAATAAGCTTATTATAATACAATTTCTTAATAGAAATAAAACTATTCCTAGATTATTTATCGATAATATGTGCTCAAATGCGAAAAGACAAAGAGCTTCAAATAGACTACCTAGATTTTGAATAGAGAACATATTATGTATGTCCAAATTTTGAGTAAAATAATAATCAAATTATTTTTAATACCTTTTTCTAAATTATATACAAATATATGTTAATTTGCTAATAATTTAAAACTATAAATCATTTATGTTTATTATAAGCTACTATGCAAAATTATACACTGTGGTAAGTTTTTTGATAGGAACTATGCTATAACTTCGATTTTAAAAGTATAAATGCTTTTTTAGTTTTGATTCACAACTGAAGCTGCAGTTGTTACTAGGTTTATTTATTTTCATATACACACGTAAATACAGATGATATATTAATGTTTTTATGTTACAGGTCAGCTAGTAAATAAATAAAACAATTAACACTTAAAATAAATTTAACGTTCACAAATATATCTTTACTTATATAATAATCGTCAAATGTCATCTCTATACCAACAACAGTAATCTCGTTAGTAATCCATATTAATGTAAGTTACTAGTACATTACTGGTGTGTCTAGTGATAAAATCTGTAGTAAGCTATGCTCTTCATAAAGTATTAATGATGTCATATTATATAATAAATTTAATAAATAATATTATTATTATGATCATCTCATATTTTTTTAAAGAATTTAGCATAAATCATCTTCTTGTTCATGTTTCTCTTTGATTTCATTTGCAAAATTATCGCTGCTTGGGTACTGAGTTCCGCTACTACGTTCATACTGTAAAGTAGTTAATATTATATTATACATGTACAACTTACAACTCAAGACAGTCAGTTCTGAACTCTTTTCTTGAATTTATATATTAATAGGTATGTAAGTATAACGCAATTGAATTCATCTTTAAATTAAAATTTATTGATCAAGTACTTTTGCTATCAACAAAACAAGAGATAGCATCTCATTTGTTATGTAAATGTGTGCATAACAGAGTATATATCATATTATTAAGTTTCAAAATTCTATTATTTTTAATACATATCAAATACTAAAAATAGCATGAAAAATTGAACTACGGTTTGAATTGATTATTTTGATGGCAACAAAATAATTTAATATATCTGGTACCTGGTATCTCTAAAAAAAGTAAACATTTGCAATAACATCAACTCACCGTATAACTGGCATTGGCACTAACATATGAGGGAGCTGCATTCTCCCTCACATTGGCTTTAGGGGCAGGGTCTATACCCTCTGGTAAGGGGATGGTGCCGGCGAGCCTAGCATACTCTACATCCATACTACGTATGAAGGGTGATGCCAATGCCTTCTTAGCTGACTCACGGTCCTCTTCATCATATGCTTGCAACAACTGCTCTAGGGTCTGCATCTCTGGCGCTTCGCAGTTACATCCCCACTCCTGTTATATAATTTTTTTTCAATGATACCAACATGACCTATTATTTTTACAAGCTAGTCTATATTTTTCTTACTTTTAATGGTTATATTTTAATCTCTTTTAATTTATACTTACTTTGTATGCTTTTTCAGCAGCAACTGCATCACCTCTGGCAAGTTGTACCAATACAATGGCTACAGTTAATCTCCCTATAGCACTCATGTTACCGGCTTCTTGATGAAAACCGATCTCGCGACGCAGACTGTCTACGGCTTCGTCATATCTAATGGTGAAATTATAAAAATTATTGTACATATTAATAATTGTGTAAAATAAAGTCATAAAAAAATACTGCTAATAATTTGTAATAAAATGTTGATACTAAAATTTACTTAGTAATAATTAATTAACACTTTAAATATAGGCTATAAAATGGCGTCAAGTCACGCAAATATGTAGTGATGCTGATGTTATGAAAACACTCACTGAGATTTATGGAAAGACAAATATTATATGAAAGAGAATTTATTACCTCTGAAGTTTAACCAGAATTCTTGAGGCCTTGCTGATATACTCAGACCCTTGATGTTGGCTACTTTCAGACTGCAATAAATATTCAAAAATTTTAATTCACTTATTTGTTTAAATATATATGTTAAAAGTATTTAGGATAATTACCGATGACACTTCAGCAGCTTGCTGAAACAACTTTACTGCCAGTTCTGGTGCTTTCTCTTCAATAATCTTAGCCACTTTATCCAAAATATTGGCTCCAGCATCACCTGAACCATATTGTTGATACAGACTACTGGAGTCCAAGCCCATTTGGTACAACTAAATCAAAAGTTATAATGAATAATATGAGAATATTTAAATACTTTACATTGTATACAAAAAATATTTCAATCGCGTAGAATCTTCAATTTATACATTTTATTTTAACATGATTAAAGTAGTGATAAAGGCATTTTTTATGAAAAAAATAAGTAAAATTTTCTCTATATATACCTCATCTGTATTTGTCACTTCTTTGCTGACTATTATAGCATTCTCAATGGCTTTAGCAGCATGGAAGAATGCTCTGTTCTTATTGTAAAGCTCAGAAGCTTTTAAATAGCAATCTTTTGAATTCTTAACATCACGAGCAACTCTATAGCACTGAGCTAAAAGAGGAAACAATCAGTGTAGAGACAAATTAAATATAAGTAAAAATTAAAAAAATACAGTTAAAATGTAAATATATGCATAGAAATAATTAACTTTATTCATAAGATAAAATTTGTTCTAACCTGCTTGACTATACTCATCAGCAGCAGAATCAAAGTCTGGTTTCCATTTTAGCAATGTTGTCTTCAAGCTAAACAATACAAGATAAAATATACAGGGTAGTTTTTTAATTGATTATGGATGGCAATATCTAAATTTTTAGGAAATAAAAAAAATATGTTCAAAGATGTGTTGAAGCAAATTTTGATATAAACTAATAAATCAACATCATTAGATTTAAGAAATTACAAAACATCATTATATTACATTTTTAAATAATCTAAATTTGGTTTCAATTTTTGAGTTCAATCGAGTGAGAGAAATTATTCTTACATGAAAAATAGATAATAAACAAGTGTACAGAATAATATTGTACAAAAACATTCTAAATAATATATAATAAGCAACACTATTTATTTATTATTAGTTATATATCTGTTGTGTATATTTTTTTAAAATAAACCCTAATATTTATAAGACATAGACCAAGCTTTGTCAATTTTCTTTTATTCTGCACTACTAATGTCTATACAATTATTGTTTAAATTTGTACCAGTCTGTAATTTGTAGCTTATTTATATATGTAGGTTTTGGCATAGCAATTATTACACTTACTACAAAAGAACACTGAGCAAATAATGCTTAATAATAAAGTATATGTATATAATTTGCAATAACAAAATCACTTATTTCTATATTTATTTCTTAAATGTTCCTTATGTGAACATAAAAATATGAATTTATTAACATTATTCCACTTAAAATATGATAATACTCATACTAGTTTCTCTATGGTGTTAAGTAATTCATTATGAACATATAGTACACAAAGACATAGTATACCTGTATTACTTTTTAGTTA
This sequence comes from Boloria selene, assembly GCA_905231865.2. Classification (NCBI taxonomy): domain Eukaryota; kingdom Metazoa; phylum Arthropoda; class Insecta; order Lepidoptera; family Nymphalidae; genus Boloria; species Boloria selene. Next base: position 8,321,951 of record HG993131.1, read on the forward strand.
CCAGCAAAACAAAATGGGTGTGTCTAAAAGTTACCAAAATGGCTTCTAAACTTTTGGTATTTTAATATAGTGTATAGTATATAGTACACAAGGCATAGGGATGTATTATATTTCTGATAGACCCTTTATTTTTATTTAAATATACATGTATACAATAACAGCATGTTATGACTATGTTATGTGTAACAAAAGATACAAATGTATAAAATTATAAGTTTGCAATGTTAAACAATTACGCTTTAATTTTAGGAGAAAATATTTTAAAATTAGTTTTCTGTAAATAAATAGTATTTTAAATTTCAAATCAATTATTCCATATGTACATAAACATAAAATACTTATTATTTTTATATTACATGCAAACAAATCATTACTTACTATTTTTCTGCTGTCTTGCAATGCTCTTGAGCTTCATGTAGTTTAGCAGACATTATAGTTTATTATTATAATGTTATATTAGCAATTGAGACTTTGCAGTTTGTTGGCTTAGTTTACAAATTACAACTCATAAAAATCAATACCTGCCGTTTAGATGACTGTAGATTTTTGACGTTGACAACATAAAACATTGACCATACTCCATAGCTTTCACATTCACAGATTACATATGTTTTAGCACAGACATATAATAAATAGTAGTTATATGTCTTTGAGTTTTAGCTACTTGTTTTAGCTTAGCTTATTTAGATTCTGGTATCGTTTCGGTATATTATCTATTCTGTGGTTTCGGTTGAAACCACAAAAGAAGAAAACCTTGGAAGAATAACAAAGCATGGAAGCCAGGCTAAAATAAAAACCAAGTTATCTATAGTTTACTCATTTAGTTCAGTTAGCATGTCATTAAAGGTGTGAGTGAAACAAAACATGGATGTTTGTTTTTATTATTTTGGAACGTGTCACAAGGCAAAAAATAAATGGTCACCTTTGGTCATCTCATCTTATAATGCTAACAAATACAAAAGTAATATCTAAACGTTAAAAACTTTAAGTCGGCTTTCAACTTAATTTTTCAGTACATATTATGTTTTGTTGATACAGTCTAGTCTAGTGATGTAAAAATTATTGTCGATAATAAATTCAATACTGTTGCAGATTTCCTAACGATGATGAAATGAAAATAAAATGGATTCAGTGTATCAATAGGTTCTGTTAACTGTTACATATAGATTATTATAGATGTCATAGGAAGATTTCACAAACAAATATTTCGCAAAAAATACTTGGAGTTTTATGATTAAAAAAACCTAATCTAAGCTAACTTTTTTCAATATAATTAATTAAATAATATCATAGCCGCTACCAAACTCCGTGTCTTTCAGAAATCCTTGGTTTTTTTTCTGCAAGAAAAGGTTTGTCAATCATCCTACGACATAATACAACTCATATGATGTACAGCCAGGTATTTTAATTTTAAATATAATTAAATATATGTTTTTCATCGACATGGACACGACAATGTCGATAATAAACTCATCACTATCAAAAAATTAACTTGTGACAACCTGCATGACAACGAAACAGAACGGCATTATATGTCTCTTTCCTACGCACTATTACTATCGTAATAAAAAAAGATAATCATATGCATTTCGTTTCTTATTTTAGCCCGGCTTCTATGAGTATCATTATTCTGAGAAAAAAACCAAGACAAATGAAATGTGGATGTGGCGTGCACGTCACAAATAGGCAAAACAATGGCACAAAACTTCTTCTTATATCCCGCAGAGTTGGACGTTTGTATTCTATATTATAAAAGTTAAGAAATCGTAAAGAAAAAATTTGACTAAAATTATAACCTGATTCAGAAGCAATCATGTCTTCGAACTTCTATAATTACAGTATATTTTACAACGGTATCTTGTTTAACGTGATGGATTCACATCGAAATACTACATTATCGATTTATGTCTTAATTGTGAATAATAATGAATGTTCCGAATATGTTGGTGGGTCTAAGTATACTTTCAATAGGCTATTTGACAACGTGAAAAATACCCGCAAGGCTTAGTGGTTTTAAGTGCGATATAATATAATATATTAAATAGTATTTTAAAATATTTTCCTAAATATGCGAAACTCCTCTACCAACCCACTTAATTTGTCTCTCTTTCCACATGCCCAAAAATAATCTCGATTGGCTGATATGCACACATCACCAGGGCACTAAATTGTCCAAAAACGTACCGATAAATGAGTAATGACATTCCACTCTTGCCGTTCGTACGTCCTTGTATTTGTGAATTAAACATTATTTACTATAAAGTAAAATTCAAGTAACCGTACTTGGAAGGTGTTGGGTAAAAATAATAAGTAAAAACTAAAACTAAAAGTGGCAGTGCCATGCTTGTTACCAGCCGAATGGGCCGGCACGCCCCGTATAGTTCATTAGCACCACTCTCTCACAGAAGACCAGCGTGAAGTGGCAGCTATGCTGTCGCGTTTCGTCCGGTGAGTGAGAGTCCGGGAGGCCCACTCTCCTTCCCCCCTCCCTCTTCCCTTCATCCTCCACCTTCGTTCCCCCATCCCTCCCATTCCTCTCCCTCCTCCCTTTCCTGAAAGGCCGGCAACGCATCTGCAAGCCAGGCTTGCAGATGTCCATGGGCGGAGGTGATCACTTTCCATCAGGTGAGCCTCCTGCCCGTTTGCCCCCTTTATACCATAAAAAAATAAATAGAAAGGGTGGATTGGACTACCTGGTTCGCCGATGTCCCGCGTGGGTTCTTAAGGGTGATTTGCTTATAGTTTGTAATTATTAAATAAGATAGTTCAATGCGTTTCGCACGATAACTTTGACGCGTAGTCTAGACTTTTGATAGGGAGCATGCGGAGCTCGTCCTATCGCCGTACACGGCCGTAGAAGCTTTTTTTTCGTACTACCGCCCACTGCCAGGTAATTGGATGTCTTAGGAAGTATAGGAAATTACGGTAGGAAGATATGTATAGTGATGTCAAGTAAAGAATGTGTACCTAACAGTACTTATAGTTTGTCCATTTTATTAATGGTTTTTTGACAGCTCACGCCCATGAAGTTTCATATTTAATTGTTAACCGTTAAATTAAAATTTCATACAAATAAAATTGTACTTCATGGTCGGGTACCACCCAATTATTGATGTGCCACACATTACTACGATTGTGCCACATATTACAAATGATCGGTAGAAATAAATGCTAATATGTAAATAAGGTGTAGGTAATATGTTATTTAATCAGGAAGACAACAAAATTTTAAGGTTGAAACCAATAAATAAAATATTAACATTATGCAAAGTTTTACTTTCTTCTCAGAACTATAACTATAATTATTATAGAGTAATTTGAGGATTATTTGTGTATGATACTTCTACGTGACGTCACTAATACCATGCCACGAACATGTTGAGCAAAATAATGTTTCGACCAGGTTTTCTATTTAAGAAAATACCTAATTAATATTTTTGCAGGCTCAATAAGCACCACTTAATAATTTTAAATACTTTTTAAAACCCAGCCTCAAATTCGCTGAAGTCAAGCGCTCGTCGTCGCCGTACGCGGCCGTAGAAGCATTTTTTCGTACTATGACGGTAGGAACTAGGAAGATATGCATACAGTATTGTGATATCAAGTAGATGTACGTGTACCTAATAAATATTTTTTAATATATACTTCTTTTATGTAACCTCATTATGCTCGAACAGTTAGCGAACATTTAAATAATGAATATTCCAATACCTAGAGGTATCGATCAGGCCCGATTGAATGGCCAACACGTTCTCCCAATCTGAATCCCTCCGATATTTTTATAGGAGATATTTAAAGAAATTGGTGTACGAAAAAACCAATAAAACATTACTGACCTACGTAGCAGAATTAATGAAACTGCCTATCAAATATATCGAAAAAGACTCGCTACACTTATAAAAAATTAAAAAGTTTATTTTCAAGAATATGTAGAGCTTGAGCGTGGACAACTTGAGCATTTCCTTTAAATTATGGCTAAAAATATCGTGTCATTTAAATCTACTCATCTATCTTTAATTAATTTATAAGAAGCATTACGATCTGTTTCCAATGAATAAATTGTTTATTTGAATGACACAGTTTATGAAATGGGTTATCTATAGGAAAAAAAATTAAATAAATAATATTTTATCAAAGAAGATGTACATGTGATAGCATTTTAGAATCTCCATGAAATAGACCATTTTTTGAATCTACTTGTCTGCTGGGCTTAGTTTATAATTTTTTTCAGTAGGAGTATTCAAAGTTAAGTAATGGTAAATTTAAAGTACTACATGTACCGATGATATTTACTTCTCTTTCTCTAAAAATACATTGCTTCCGATTTAATTGATTTGGCAACAACTAGTGTGGCTTCTTGCGAGACCGAAACAGCAATAAAGCATACAAACAATTGAAATCTCTAGTCACAATGCCCAAAAAATCCACTTCGAGTAGTACATTTTTAGTTTTTCACTAAAATGGATGGTACTCGAGTAGGTACTACTGTGAGTAGAGTGCTGATATTTTTTTACTGACTCATCATAAGAGAGCCTTTCCCCGCGTGCCAGGTTATCGTAATCTACTGGGACACCCTGTAGATGTATTTAAATTATTTATTAAAATAACGGTACTATGACAACTTCGTTTATCAAATAAATAAGTACTTATACCTTCTTTATATGTTATGATTTCTATTTTCTAAACCAATGTCACCAAATGTAAATAACTAAACGAACTGTAACTACATTATAGTTATTTGTGCAAGAATAATAGGAAGATTTCCACGGGAGAATGTGTGCGCAACTTGAACCCCCGCAGCTCAACCCTACGCAGGAGACGCACGGGGGAAGGTGATTGTAAAGAAAATACCCATAGAATAACGGATCGTGGGAGCAATAACGTTTCTTTCAAGTCAAGGTTTAGTATTATAATTATTATAAATTGAAAATAATAATAAATAGTAGCGATCTTATCATGTTGCGATGACCATTTCACATTTCAATTTCTCTTGTATAATATAAGTAGGTACGAACGATTCACCTTCACTTCCCCCGGCTTTTAAAGGTTTTATTTTAAAATAACAGTAAACTAAGTTTCTACTTATAAGTTATAACATCGCCAGTACAGTCCCGCCAAAATCGGTTCAACTGAGAAAAGCTGCAAAAATTAGCCGAAACCAACAGTTTTTTTTAATATTGTGTTTTCTTAAGTACCTACTCACTACTAAGTATATAGAATTTCTTATGCATTTAGTAATAAAACAATAGTTACAAAAAATAACAATAAAATTCTCTATTTCGATTTTCGAAAGGTGTTTTTTTCAAGATACATTTAAATTAGCACACCAGATCAGGTATTTCGATTTTTAATAATATCTCTATGTAGCCTACGGCACTTTTTATATATAGATACAGATTGATAAAATTGGAATGTCTGTTTTTAATTTCAAATTAACAGCTTTTTAATCACTAAATGCATTTGAAAGTATATACGATACTAACAACAAAAAACAATTTTCGAAATTTTTGTCCATCTGTCTCTCTGTTTGTTCCGGGTAATCTCTGAAACGGCTGGACCTATTGTGACGGGACTTTCACTCGCAGATAGCTAATGTTATAAGGCGTAACTTAGGCTACTTTTTAATCGACTTCAAAAAAGGAGAAGGTAGAAATTTTATTTATTTTAATTAGCGGAACCCGTGGCTTCGCTGACGCTACACGTAGGGACGAACCCGAGGGAAGCCAGGGTGAGTCGCTAGTACCTAATTATAATTCAAAGCTATACAGATATTTCAAGAGGTTTCCATTACATATAAATAAGTATGTAATATTTTCGGGCGTCTAATTAATTTTTTATCATCCGCTTATCAGACGACTAGACACTTCGATTTTATAAAGTAAAATAATATTTTTATTTTTAGGCTACACAGTATACCTACAACTTACAAAATATATATGGGGTTATTTGTTCTTTTATAAAATAGAATTGACAATATATTCTTTCCATCGCATCACAAAACTTAATTAGGTAGGTATAAAACAATCTCGTTTTTAAAGGTCATGACCTTACGAATAAAAATAAGTAGTACAGTCAGAAGTAAGAATTTTAAAAATAGGTGGATGTAAGGCCTGTTTCTGAAGACACTACACACTTAACTACTAATGTTAAAACTAACAAATAATAAAAAATTACCTAACGACTCTGAGTGTAATAAATGTCATTTAAAAATAACTGTAAACGTTGACCAGTCTTGCTTTTATTATAATACCGTAAGGCGGAGGGCGCTTGCGTTAACGCAGGTGTGAATCGTGAGAAATCTCTCCCCTCAGTAGCTTACACCTAGGATTTACTTTTAGCAGGCGGAGGGCGATTTGCGAAAAGGAATAGGGGTAGCATTCCCACGGCTTCATAAATTTAATAACGTCGTTTTGTTATAACTTGTTAATGTGTTTAATGACACATATTTTGAATAATTTCAATTGTATCATTAAATTTTTTATTAACCAAAAAAAGATTTTTATGCATAAGGATATTCTAAAGGTTCTTAATTAATAAGGTTTAAAATATATAACCATATTAATATACAAAAAAATATTTAAGAAATATAAATACTTAATAAATGAATCGTGTCGAAATTAATCAATTAGCATATTATTTTCAGGCGGCTCGCAACGCAACGTACACGCCAACACGTCCGAGCCCTACACCCTACCACTTACCAGGTGCCACCCGTGAGAACGACCACGCAATAAGTGTCGTCAAGAGAGTATTGTTAATGTTTTAAATATACTTAGGTATCAAATTTACTGAATATTAATCGCAGTGCTTTAGTTGATTTAATGCTTATTTAGTGCATGATAAAAAAAAATTGTAAAATGTAATTAATAGTTTTTCGACAGTTCTTGAGATTTCGACTGTTGGGAGGCTCATGATGTTCAGTAAAAAAATATTTAAATGATATTACTATGGTTGATATTAACTATGGCATGGTTTTAAAGATAGGGTTTCATTAATTTACGCACTATACTTTGAGAAGTTCGCAAAAGACGCGTTATTTCTTTAATTTGTAACTTTCTAACGCATGCTAAGATGACGGTAATTTTTTTAACTCTGCTTCCTGACTCTATACCTGTACATATAAATAAAATTGTGATGTGAAAATAACGGCTTTTCACTAAATCCATATTCTTTCACTGGTAGATAGCTCATGTTATGAGGAGTAAGATATGTTTCTTTAGAAATAAATCTTTTTCTAAAACCGTAATCCCAAAGTGTCCCGCTTAAATAAATAAAAACGACCTGAGCGAAGCGAGGGTAAGTCATTAGTATAAATAAATCTAGTTCAAGTTCATTGTCACGCGGAAAGCTCGATAAATATTACAAAATTAACATGATTAGCCATAAGAAAAGAATGAGAAGACTGGAGCGTAGGTAAGATTATAATTTTCTTCTGATGAAGTACGTATTTTACTATACAAAGAAGAAATAGTTTGACATTATGTAATAATAATATGGAACACATGATTTAGGAGATGAAAGAAAATAATTTAAATATGTATTATATACATTACATGTTTTACAACTAGTTTATTCAAAATGTCACTTAAATCAATAAGTTATCTTACCGGGCGGAATCGCAGGTCAATTATTAATGAAGTTGCCAGGTACAAAGATTTTAAAAATCGAAGTGTCTATTCATCCGCTAAGCGGACGAATAAATTAAATACATATTACCCGTCCGACAATTGGTGTTTGATATATTATCGCGAATGAGACTTTTTTGTTTCTTAAATGGCTCAAAGAGAAATCAATTTGTTTTTTAAGTTTTAACATACTCGTGAATGCAATTGCGGACGTTTCTATAGTACTTTTTACAAAATACTTACCATTTTCTTGTACATTGTTTTGATGTAGGTACATACTCTTTTACATATAAAAAGTCTTGGACTTAAAAGTTGGTGGGATCTTAATAATAAATTATCAGCTCGGTAGGTTAAGGTTTTTTTTTTTATTTTTGGCATAGGTATATCCTGCACATAAAAATCGCTTATTGTATATTAGAAATCAAAAAAGTGGTAGATATTCGTACAAACCCACAATAGTCGGACCAATAATACATTTTTTATTAATACGATTATCGGATGACTAGCATCAGCCTTTAAAAATACAAGTCATTTTTTACATAAAAATTCTTGTTTTCAGTAATAAAAAAACTAACAAATCAAATACATAGTTATTATTATCGATACGAACGACCGGACGAATTTGGAGAAAATTCTGGAGCTTTTAGAAGTTTTGTGTGTCTGTCTGGGAAAGCATCTAGAAAACCGCTGGACATATTGATAAAAGGTAAGATGGTAGATTATTGCCCTGACCAACACACAGGTGATTTTTAGTGCGGGTAAATAAACCTATATACAAATACGAACTCAACCCTTTGGTTCAACTCGTTAGAGTCGAGTCTAGCAAATTAGGGCGCAGCCGTTAAATCCTTTCCTAGAAGCCATCAAGAAAATTTTCCTCCCCTCTGTAACTTCGTTGTGGATAAAACTTGATGCCTGAGTTTTCAGTCAGTCACTTAACAAAGCATAAACAAAAAATATATACACAAACTATTACGATTAAAGTTCTTTAATATCGTCACTCACACACCACACACGTCTGTTTTCAAATTTTGAACTCATATAGTAGTAAGTGATATTTGGGTTATGAACCTAAATATGAAGTTTAAAAATACAATAAAATAGGTATAAATTTAAATGATCAATCTTAAAAGCAATATAAGATCTTATTATTCAAGTGAAGTATAAAATTTCCCAATTATTCCTTACAAATAACATTGATAATTTGTACTCTTGAGTACCTATAAAAAAGTAGCTTACGATTTAGAAGAATTTCTATTTACGTTATTTCAATAATACGAAAGTACCTGTTATTAATATCTTTATAGAAACAATTTATTTTTTGTAAAAAGTGTCTATATATAGCATTCATTTTCGTTAGCTTTTGGTAGCTTTTCGTTTTACTTTAAGTCGAATCAACGTTTTTGTATCTAGGGAACTGACAGATCTACCTAGATATAGGTACCTACATACGGAATGAAGTTTTATAACAATTAATACTTACTCAATATACCTACCACTCAAATTCGATTCGATTGGGTAAGTCCTATAGGTACCTATATTATGTTTCTTGACTTTTCTCTAAAACTAAAATAATACAAGCACATGTATTATTTTACCTATACACCTCCGTAGATATAGATTTAAAAACCCACACAAAAAATAATGAATGAATGAACAGGCTACCTACCTCGTCACGTCACGTCATCTTCACATCATCATCAACCTCACCCATCACCCTTTTTAACGTCCCACTGCTGGGCACGGGCCTCCCTCAGTACGAGGGGGATCAGGTCATAGTCCACCGCGCTGACATATCTACCAGTCCAAACTTCAAAAACAATCCTTTCAAACATTATGGGTATTACCTACTTGCCGAAAATGAAACTTGATGAATGTTCTCACTACGAACGTAATAATAAAATCAGTAGTGTACCTAGTTATGTACGTATTCAAATTAAGTACACCGTCACTAGTATCGTCAAAATTAAAATTTAATACATATATTTAAGTAGAATTATGGATGAGTAATAAAGAATATACTCAGAGCTTGCTCTCTTAAATATTATAGTGATGTGAAAATGATGAAATATTAAAACATTGTTTAGGACTTCAACGAAAATTGTTTTACACAAGATCATTTTTTTTTTATTTTTTTTTATTTTTATACCCAGATTGTAGGTGTTAGGAAACACGAATCTCGGTAAAGCATTCCAGACCCTGGCTGTGCGAATTAGAAATGAAGACTTAAACCGTTTCGTGCGCGTGGATGGTACCTAGTATATGAACGATATAGGGATATTTTAGTTTCCCGTTTCATTAATAAGTAGGTTTAAGTATAAAGAAAGTAGGTACATACCTACCTATACGCGTTGTGAAGAAAAGAGAACCAATAATCACTACATAGTATAAAACAAAGTCGCCTTTTCTGTCCCTATATCCCTATGTGCGCTTAAATCTTTAAAACTACGCAACGGATTTTGATGCGGTTTTTTTTAATAGATAGAGTGATTCAAGAGGAAGGTTTATATACATAACTAGCAGATCCCGCGGCTTTACCTGTGCTAAATCTAGGGAAGAGCCCGAGCGAAGCGAGGGCGAGTCGCTAGTAAAGAATAAAAGATAAACCTACTTAGTAAACTAACTCATAGGTACCTACTTAATATTTATAAATTCTAAGCCCAATAGGTAGGTACTATATTGGAAAATGTTTAGGCATTCTAAAATAAAAACAAATTATTTAAAAATTATAGAACAAAGTACCTATACACTATACGTTACGTAGATAAGTATGTACCTACCTATCTACTAAATATTTGCTTATAAAAAAATAAAAACTGGTTGAAATTAATCAAAACAATAAAATTAAAAAAAATACATAAGTCAATACAATAATATTATATTCTAATTCTTATATTAATAGGATATTACTTGGTGTGTAGCAGAAACTAAATAACATTCCATAATATAATAGGTACCGTGGATTCTTAAAAGATTTTGCATGTTATACCTATACCTACCTAATCATTTTTTCTTTAAACAAGTACTTATCTCATTTTAAATGATGGCGAGTAAAATCATAATGTTTAATAAACAAGGTCATAAGTAGGCGTAGTTTAGTACTTATAAGTACCTATTTAGATTAGCTATCAATGATCAAGCTGCGCTAAGACACCCACGAGCCAAGGCAGCTGCTAGGGTCGCTAGGACGCCCCCGTTTCTCACGCCATCCCTCCATCTGCTGAGAGTTGCGACCCTTCTTAGACTACATTACACAACAATAAACTTTGGCCTTATAATTTTTCTACCCTGGAACTGTCAACTGATTTCATATAACGGGACTCATTTGCCGAGAAGACACCGCGCGTGCTACATCGTTTTTTATATTTCTCAATTGCGTTCCTGTAGTTGACGTGTGTGTTTGTTATGTTTATGTTTTTTTTGTTTTTTAGTATGTATAAGTTTATTAATCAGCAAGATGCAATCTTTGGTTAATTCGCAAAAAGCTGAACTTCGAGGATTAAATATGGCAGGTAAGTTGAGTGCTCATTCATTTAGAAATATAGAAATAATTTTATAACATTTTTATCAACGATATTTCGCTTTTTTTCTTATGTTTTATAATTCTCTATTATTTAAAACATTAATTTCATGGCATACTTATTGGATACAATAGTTTTATCATTTGAATAAAATTAGTAAGAAAGGTCGTAAACGAAAAACTATTAAAATATCCTACCTACCTATAAAACCGAGGAATGTCAAACATTCGCGGATTCTTTTTTATAAAATTGAAATATTATTTATAGTTTCCGCGCCGTACATGCCGTATAGCATAACATTAAATTAGATTGTCAGTCAGAAGTCTGTTGATTAGAGTTATAATATTAATTATTAGGTATGTGATATGGCGTAAATTATTTTAATACTTATTACTTAGTACTGATACCTACTCGAAATCCGAATTGTGTTAGGTATTAAAAACTTCGTAGTATGTATATTTTTCTTAACTAAGTAAGTAGTAGTCTTTAGACATAAAAAAATATTAAAAATCGTGTTTAACAATGTAAAATTTTATATATTTAGGTAATTTTATTATTTATATAATTAATTTTACATACATACCTATTTCTTTTCCATAAATATAAAAACCAGTGATTTGCCGTAATCTGTACATGAAATACTTATTTTTGACTGAAAACAATACTTAAATTTTTTTAATCTGTTTGTAATTTGTACACGTAAGCATGTGTGTGTTTAACACAGTGTAGCCAACTTAGGGGGTTTCCCCCCAAATTTAGGGGTAAAAAAATTGCGCTGAGGTTTTTAGGGGGGAAAAATGTTTAGGGGTTTTTTAGGGGGAAAAATGTTTAGGGGTTTTTTAGGGGCTTATAAAATTTCGTTTAAAGACTCGGAAAAAAAATAATATTTTAATATCTTTTATATCTTTAAACATCATTTTACGACCAATAACGGCTCAAAGCTTACAGCTGATCACTTACATTTACGATTCGGCAAATTTATTTGTTTATTCGAAAATTCAAGACTTCCTCACATCTATATTTTATTTTTAATAACAATTGATAATTATTGGAGTGATGTCGAAAACAAAAGACAAAAAAAAATTTTCTAAAATATATAAAAATATGGGAAAGTGACGCTTTATTAAAATGTTTATTATTGTTATTATTATTAAATGGTTATAAATAATTGTAATTCTGATGATAATAACCACAAATAAGTTTTTAATACAATAAAAAAATTAAACGTTTTAGTATTAGATAAAATTTAAGAACCTACATTTTTCAAATTATCATTTAGGGGGTTTTAGGGGGTTTTAAATTTACTCTTAGGGGGATAAAATTTCAAGTGTTGGCGACACTGGTTTAACATAAAAAGTAATGGGCCAATTTTCACCAAATTTTGTGTAATGATAACCCGGTAATATAAAGTATACCTACCTGTTATTGCAGGATTAAGTCGTACTTAGAAAGCTAGTGGTAATCGATGTGCACGATCCTGGCCGACCGACCTATCTATCTTCTTCTATATATCTATATATATATAATGAAAATGGTCTTCGTTTGAGGCTCAATCACGCCTAAACCACTGATCGTATCGACATGAAACTACCACCATTCGATGCGAAATTTTTCCTAGATGGTTTATGGCTATCTATTTTTTGAATTCCTTCATTTTTTTATTGCTGTTTTACTTTTATGAACATTTATCCCGCTAATAAAAACAAAAGATAAGCATTTTCTCTTGATTCTTTTGTTTTCATGGATTTCAACAGAGTATATTAAACGGATTATGGTTTTTTACATTCAGCTAAGAATCTACTCACGGTAGTGGAGAACGGCTGGACCAATTAGGCTTTTTTTTATAGTCAGAATTGTCAGGAGAAAGTTTTGTATGTAAGAAAATTTTAAAAAAGTCCGATAAAAAGTTAAAAATTTCGATGATAATCGAAGAATTCCCATCTATATAGTCACTCACCACGAAATCTCGGGAACCATAAGACTTAGAAACGTGAAACTTGGTAGGAATATTACTTTTGCTATGTAGAGGTCATCTATGAATAGATTTTAAGAAATCCATCCCCCAAAGGGGATTGCGGGGGCGTTAACAATGAACAATTCCTGTTTTTAAACTATAGCTCCTATAGACTTCAAATCTGGTAGGAATCTTCTGTAAGAGGTGTAGAAATAGGCTATGAACGAATTTTACGATAGCTCACCCCGCAGGGGGTTGCGGGGGTTAACAATTAATATTTTTAATTTTCCAGCTAAAGCTCCTACAAGCTCTAAATTTTGCAGGAATTTTCTATAAGTGATGTAAAAATGATTTATGAACAAATTTTACGATATCCCACCCCAAAGAAGATTGCGGGGGCGTTAACAATGAAAATTTTTAATTTCGAAGCGATAGCTCCTATAGACTCCAAAAGTGAGAGTGTTCTATATGTAATATAAAAATGATCTTAGAGCGGATTTTACAATGAATCACCTCCAATAAGGTTCGCGTGGGTGGGTGTTAACAATAAAAAATTTCAATTTCGAAATATAGCATCTAAAAATTCTAAATATGGTAGGAATCTTTTATTATTCACATAAAGATCATCTCAAAATGGATTTCAATATAGTCGACTTCCGACAGGAATTGCGAGGGTGGGTGTTAAAATCTAAAATTTTAATTTCCAACCTGTAACTTCTACAGACTCCAAATTTGGTGGGGATCTTCGTGTATGTAGGGATATTTGTGTATTTCCTTACAACAATAGTTTTTTTTGGCAGCGGAGAAAAAGTCATTGAGAGGTTTCCAAAACTTAACTTTACATGTAGCTATCCAATCAACGGACTAAGAATTTTACATTCATTTTACTTTTGCAGACTACATAGGTATCCGACGAATTCTTTTATTGCGGGATCGCGGAAATGTATCAGATTATAATGAATGCATTTTCTAAGCACTTGAGATGTGGAAAAGAAATTTAGTTACTTATTCCAATAGAATTCATAAAAAACATGAACAATTAATTTTCTATAAAAGTTGATGTCACGGAGAAAATTTTAGTTAACAGAAAATTCGTCGCACTTGAACCTAGACAGATTTCAACTTCACATATGAGACTTGCAATGACTTAACTTAAACGATTTTAACGACTTTAACTTTAACTTAAATGATTGCACATTGAAAGTTACAATGAATATTAGTGAGAAAAATCACCTGGATGGAAGATACAGGCTAAATCGATGGAATTTGGAATTTGTGTAAGTCTAAACAATATCGATGCTTACAGTTCTATCCGCGGGGCCTATTTATGTTCATACAAAAAAAAGGAGAATAATAAAAATATGGAAAAAAAATAAAAATGAAACATAAAATGTAATTTATTTCCTTTTTCAATTCGCCCAGCGAAGCGGGCGGGAAACGGCTAGTTAATAATATAAACATTGATATTAAGCCACGCAAATAGGTTCAATTTAGTCTAATGTAAATTATTTTTATAATATTATTAATTGATTTATTATGAATGTATTCAGCCCGTTTTTACGTCCATCTGGACCTCTCTTTAGAGTTAGTCCGCCATGCTGGCAAAGTGCGGGTTAGTGGATTACACATGTTTTTCGAAGACTTAATGCTAGATTCTCTAAGACATGCAGGTTTACTCACGATGTTTCGACAAATGGTATTCATGTTAGAAATGATTCGCACATGAAAATATCAGAGGGCGAGGTGCGAGACCCGCGACGGATTTAGACCCACCTCACTCGGTTTCCCATGCGAGGGCCTTACTGGGCTACCACTGTCTTATTAATTAATATTTATATGTACTTATATCGGCGTTTGAATTAATACTTATTTCTAAATATTTGAGGAAAAACCGTGAACAATGTTTAATCCCATATTATAAGACTACTTGTAATATTTTATTTATTGGTAAAGAGAAATACCTGAAATAATTCGATGTGAATATTTAAGAAGAAGACAAACACTTAATTCGCTCAGGTTCGATCCTATTATAATAAACAGTTGGTAGTGCACTTTTCTATTTATGAATTGTGTGTACGTAAGTATGTATGATGTGTATGTACCTAAGAGTATATCGGGTTTATGAAAGCAGGTCGATTTTGATAGGCTGTAGCGGCCGGCGGTTGTTTTGGCGACATCTACAACTTTATTTTTTAATTACTGATGATAAATCATTATGGAAAGTTTTACAATTGAGCAACGTTTACAAATGATAAAAAATATATTGTAAAAATTATTTCTCGTTACGCGCGGTAAGGCCCGTAATACGGCAGACGCGGTGGACATTCAAAGTCGACTCAGCAAAGTTTTTGTGTACTAATTTGAAACGACTGGTTCGGTAAGCTAATAGTCAACCTCTATACGTCAATGGGACGCCAGATGCCCAAGAACATCGCAAACGTGTGTTAAAGTGTACAAGAAAACCCGAGGAGTCAGTCTTCGCCATTCACAAGAACTTGGCCAAATTATTAATTTGTCACGAAGATCAGGCGATTTGGCTTCAATAGATTTCTTCTTGTATGTTTTTCTAAAATCATAGGTCTAGCATTAGCCTCAATCGACTGATGCGTCATAGTCAACTGAACAGAGTATGGTTCAAATTCAGTCAGATTTATGCGGCTGAGTCATCGAAAATTGGACCTATAGGATCCGGTCCACAGTTAAAAGCTGCGGTGGTCATGGAGACTATATCATATTGTATAGCAAATGGCATTCTTAGACCTCGCAAATAAAGCAATAAATTCTATACACAAACACTCACTCATCACGAAATCTCAATAACCGCTAGACGTATAAAGATGAAAATTGACAGGGAGGTCATTTATAAATACTTAGTATGTTACAAACTTTGAATGTTGGTAGGAAGGTGTAATAGAACTAGAAAACGCTAAGAACGGATTTAAGATAGGGCCGCATTATGAAGGTCTAAACGACCTTTCGCAACCTCATATGAAAATAATTCATTTTTTGTACAAAAATTTTTTAATTTGAAAATTAAATTTAAATTTAAAGTTCGTTAATAGTAGACGTTCACTAAGAACAGATTTTGCGACAGGGGCGGTTTAAGGAGGTATAATTTCTTTCACACCCATATGATTTCAAAAAACATTTAATAATTAGTAATTACTAATTACTTATAACACAGCAAACAGAAAATACAAGATCTTTTTTGAATGCTTCAAATCGGACACTCCATAATCCATTCGAAAGATATTACCTACTATAAAAATGTTAATCTAAAGTAGGTACTAATAGAAAAATAAACGCGGGCATCGCCTAAGAGAGGCAGAGAGGCGTGCACATCTATGAAATAGGTAGCCGTGCGGATCCGGGATCACGAGTTTATTTACGATGGGTTCTGAAATTGATGTTAATGAAATTATTTTAGATCAACTCAGTAAATTATCTAGTCAAGTGAGTAGTGATTTAAAACATGAACTAAACGGGTACTGCTAGTATGCGATTATATAAGGGTCGTTGAAGTAGGTGCTACCTGCGTCCGCGCGTAGGTACGCGGGGTAGGTGCCTCGGCCTGTATATAGTATTTTTGCAAGCAAGCATGCGCGTTGCGCGGTGCGACTGCACGGCACCGGCAAGTCAAGATTGGAGTGAAGGCGGCGCGGGCGGCGCTCCGCCTGTCAGTCCCTCGCGATGCGTATTGTGAGATGAACGCGTCGAGTGTGCATAAATTCTTCGACGTTTCGTGTGTGAATGTCCAATGTATCCATGCAAGGCGCGGGGGCGGCGGGACCGGTCGACGGTCGCACGCCTGACCCGCCGACCTTACGTACCGTTCACTGTACGCAACACTACACTCGTGATACTAAGTGCATCTTCCAAACGTAAAATGCAATAGATAAAAACACCTTACGTGCTAAATATCTAAGGACTGTGTGTAAAAGGTACTCTCAGCAGTGATTAACTTGACTTGATACGGCGCCGATGAGGATAATTTAAATCATGTATGTTATTTTGTCTTTATTTATAATACTTTAAATTAGGTACATAGTCTAAAAGTTCTGTCGTCCTGTAGGTACCTATATGGTTCGAAATTAATAGCCTTTGAATTTTGCCCATCCCTTCATAACGTGTGTTATTTTTGTAGGTACAACAAATCTATGAAAACACAATTTTGCTTTAGACACATTAAGTAAAAGTAGGATATAAATTATTTAATTATTACTACATTATTTTAATTATAAGATACTATAATTATTTTTGTAAGCACAATATTAATGTGTGTTTTATGATGCATTTGAGAAAATACCTATAATAATTTAAAATGAAAAGTCAAAGTAAGAAAGTCAAACTACATAATATTATATAGTGTAATTTATAAATAAAATATGTAGGTACCTACTTGTTAATATACATGATTGACAGGTCGTCGATACAAAGAAATTTTAAAACGTAGGTAGGTACCTACTAGGTGCCTACGGCTACCTCACACTTAGATTATATACATGCCTAGATTGAGCATTGCGAACAAACGACGCGCAGAAAACGTCCTCACTTTACGTGATATGTGTGAGTACAGCCCGTGTACTTATTGTAGTCAAACTGTCAAGTGTGCGTGTTTAGGGATACCTGCTCCAAATTTTTCTCCCATTACTTAATATGATGAAGGTTAAATAAAATAATTATTTTAAAAAGTTTAAATATGTAATTTGTAATGTAATTAAAATATGATAATTACACCTGAGGATATAAAAAACTACTAGTACTGCCATATTACGGATTTCATTTATTCATATGGATTTCATTTATTTTATATAGGTGGTGGTGAGGGTGATCAAATATTGTTACGAAGATTAGTCAACTACGCAGGATATTTACTATAGTGCACAAATATACACTAAAACTTAAAAAAACGTCTTGATAAAAAAACACTAAAACGTAAAAAATACTTTATTGGTAGTTTTCATTAATTATAGATGCTTAATCAATATTTTTCTACTATCGACTATATAATACCAATCAGTTATGTTGTTATTTCTAGTGTTTGTTATTGAAGTCGGTTTTGTAACAAACAGAACCCAATATATACTATTGCATAATTTGATGATTTACGAAGATGTAATGATGTTTATTTAAACGCCGCCGAAAATAAAAATAAATGGTTTGCTTTGGAGAAGGCTTTTACCCAAAAGAAAGAAAGAATTTATAAATTCAATATATTGAATATAAAAAAAATAAAAGAAATTTAAAACTATTTTTTATTTTGTAAAAACTTATTCTAATTAAATAATTTATAATAAACTACTCCTAATTATGTATGTTCAATGTCATATAATTTTAGTATTTTATTATTTTAAAAAAATATTACTTATATACACTGTTGGTAATCCTATATAAATAAATAAATAAATAAATAATATTTATAATTTATCTCCAATAATTTCGCTAAGTCTCCCTAGTTATAAGCTGGCAACACAGGCTTGTCAAATTTACCTAAATAGTAACGAATTAAAAATCCATGTTTTCTTAAAAAAATAGTAGTTAAATAACATAAATTACCGATGACAAGTGATCTTGGTGTTATTATACGGTTTTCCCACATAATTTCGACACAATTTGATAGCACAAACCGGAATATTAAATGACACTGACGTAGGTGAGAAGCGAGTCTACCATTTTTAGTAGACTTTTCTTGAGCCGTTCAGGACGGTCCAATGCTGTATCTAGACATGTATATAATCTAAGACCTCACAGTTTATACCTAACTCGTGTATTAAATACACTTCATAAAAAAAAACAGTAAATAAATCTTAAGAAAATATTAGTGACCAATAACCGCTGTAAAGCGTTTTTACTAACTACTCTACAGACCAAAGCTACTTAATTTAACTGTTTTTGTAATGTTTTACAGTCTATATTTAAAAAGTTATTCAATCTTAAAAGTAAAAATTATATATTTTGTTGGAACTTATTTATTTGTCTAGGTACAAAGAATAAATTAAAAAAAAGTTCACATAAAGACGGATCGCTTTGTAACGGATCATGTTACTAACCCCAATAAAGTCCTCAAGACTCAAGTTAAGCTATTAGTGACGCCTATAAAGAAAAAAATGAGAGCACGTACACTTAAAATCATCCAGTAAACCTTAGGGGAGACTTTGTTAAACCTCGAATAGATCCTATTGGCCAAAAATGTTATTTGCATCACCAATAGACATCTAAGGATAAGGGTCTCGCCCAACACATTGTGAACAGATGCGTTGAAGGTGCAATGAATTTAAACCCTAACACAAGTTAGGGTTATTAATTTTAAAACCAATTATTAAATTGTACACTTTTTATTTACTCATTTTATTAATCTGTTTAATTAGTATTATTCAATTCAATTCTCTTGTTAATTGCTTCGTGCCAGTTGAGAACAGATAACTTCACCATTTTCACGTAGAAAATTAGTATTATTAATTTGTATTGACACGAGGGCGGGAAAGATTGTCATTGGTCGAACGTCAACACCTATAAGAGTTGCAGGACTTGCAGAATTCTTGGTGGAGAATCGAAATAAGTCGATACATTTTTTATAGTATTGTGTCAAGTTTAAGTTTAAACCAGTTAATTATTGTAATTTAGTCATTAAAAAAAGTAAAATTCTGCTAACGACTTTATACTTGTCATCGCACTAATAAATAAAAAAATTTCAACTTCCTATGGTATTTAAACAAATAACTAAAATAAATATTATTGTTGTCCATAGGTTGGCATGCAACATTGGGGCCTACAGGGCTCGGAGAAGGAAGCAGCGGCTTCACGTCTAGCATGGCGGAAACAACGTCAATTGAGCACAGAACTAAATATATGCATAAGCGGCGTCGTCTGTCCCGTCTACTCGATAAACTAGTTGTGCAAATAAGTAACAATAACCACTATCCGCTACCTCATTGGCTAATGCTCGACACTCCTTGCTACGAGCCGAAGGCGCCTGAAGATGTACCTCTCGATCTGTCTCTCAAATCTGAGTCATCGAAATCTTCTAATGTTGCATCCGGATATGTCTGCGATATTTGCGGCCAGGCGTTTGCCGTGCATGACCGTCTGGCCAAACATGTTGCTTCTCGGCATAGACACAAAACTCATGACGCTGCTAAGGCCTACGAGTGCGAAATATGTCGACGTCGATTTGCCCGTTCCGACATGTTAACTCGGCACGCACGTCTTCATAGCGGCGTAAAACCTTACTCATGTTCTGCCTGCGGACAGGTGTTTTCGCGCTCAGACCATCTGGCTACTCATCAACGAACACACACGGGTGAGAAGCCCTACCGTTGTCCAACATGCCCGTACGCTGCATGTCGTCGTGACATGATCACACGTCATATGAGGACACATTCACGTAAACCACATCCAACAGAAATTTAATTTGAAAAACCGGCATTTACCTATTTATTTTGTGCATATGATTTTTAGTTCTTGTCATTAGATATAATATAATTATGTTATAGATTAATGGTACTTATATTTACTATTTATTCCGTTTTAAGGTATCATTATCATCAAATATATAATAAAAAGGTTGTTTTGTTTTGCATTGTAGGAAGACGAGGAGTCCCACAATGCTGTCTTGATAGATAATATGTAAGTAAGACATATCACATTGCATTTGGTTGCAGAATTTGACCGCAAATCCTATTGCAATACTGCGAATTTTTAAATATTAAACGTTAAGCGCAATGCGATGTGTCTGTTTGAAATTCTTTATTTTGTTTCATTATTGATAATTAAAAATTAATTGTATGTTAGATTTATCTTTTTTATTGACTACTTATTACACTTGCTGTTATTTCAATTTGTAGCATTTCTAAGACAATTACGTCCTTATCATTTATTTTTTTATGTCAAATCTTTGTGTTCAATATACAAATTAAGTATGTCAAGTTAATATAAGCCGTTTGTAACTTATGTTGTAGTAGCACTTTAGTTTTGTTTTATATTTAAGATATTAGATAGGTACGTTATGTTTTAGTATAAGCTAGCTATGCGCCATTTTGTTTTTTGTTAGAATATTTAATGTGTAATTGATAAAAAAAATCTGACAATATTGGGACTAAGTACCTTCAGATACATAGCTATAAGTGTTACGGTTAATTAATAACACAGCGCGATGCCATTATAAGCTATTGATAGTAATTAAAGTTAAAAAGACAAGTAGGTACCTACTAAAGATATGACTCGTAGATAGGGATATACGTTGATTTTGATGATCAAATTGTTCTTAATCAAAAAATATGGTATGTTAGCTCTATTGCATTGCAAATGCAAAAATACAGTCGTAGCATTTGCTTCAATATTTAGTATTTCGTTGTAAATGATATATTATACCTACTACGTTTCTTAAATTCTAGTTATAATTTACATCTAGATGTTAAACATAATAAAATGTGGATAAATGTACTACATTATACATAGAATCTGATTAACAGAATCTAAACAGATTATAAGGGTATAATGTACCTATAAAAAACTGTTTTTCTTCATATCCCACCGTCTATTTCATTGATCATATTGGTTGTATAAACATATATAAAAGTCTTAATAGTATTTTTTTGTATTAATGTTATATAGAAGAAGTCCTTAAAGGATTTAATATTATTCCATAATATATTCTGTATACTGTAATTGAAGATATGAACACGTGCACACGCGTTGTGGTTAATAAAAAGAAATCGTATTTTTTTACATTTTTATTTGCCTTTTTTAACAAAACCGAAAGTAATTTTCGGTAGATGCTTATTAATACATGAATATAAGTACAAATAGAAACATTAGATAATATAAGTGATGTATAGATTTTTTTTCCTTTTCACCTAGGTGTCTAAAAGACAGTTTGTTAACTTTGAGTGTTACATAAAAAATGCGAAGGTGAATATCAGTGTTATATTAAAACTTTAATCTTTCAACCTAAAGAACAATTCCTAGGTTAAGTACTATGTTAATGATATTATGTTTTCTTTGTGTTAAATAATTCGTTGTACAACTTAATACTATAGATGTATAAAATCAAACTTCATAAAAATGTAATAGCATAGGCTTAACATGAGATGTAGATAGATTCCGACACCTACCCCCCCAAATGTGCGTTCACCAAAACGCACGAGGGGAGGGCCTACTTCGGTGGACGGTTTGTTATCCGGGTTGCTCCTGGTCCTTCTCTGATAGTAGAATGGACTGAGGAGCAACCCCTTGGTTGTGTGATCTGCTTAGGTAGACCTGCCGGGCCGTCGGGGCGTCGTAGTCGTAGTGCGACGTCTCATTAAGACTGATGATGGGTGCTTGGGATTTAGTTGCTAGCTATGGAGCACAACAACCAGTGGAGAAAACATCAGCACGTTTTTGTTTTAGCACGAAGTCACTCATTTACGGCGGGAAAGGTAAGCTTCCCCAGCTGCGATTGGGTAACGTAGTGACCATAGAGTATATTGATACATGGTAGTGACAACCAAGTGACGAATGATTCGTATTCGTCCGTATTTAAGCATAGAATTGCTACGATTGACATTGATTTAGCATATGTTTATTGAGCGCGATAGCTCCCGTACGCGCTTTCGACTGGTTGTTGTGCATTTCCCAAGGGTAAAAAAGATATACATAGATAAGGTATTGCTGTTATTTTTTTTCTGTGATAATTAATCATTGGTTTTATTAACCTTAGTTATTAACCTATCTGCTGTGTTTAGACAATATTATGTTTAAGTTTTCAACTTCATTAAATATAATATGATTTTCCTACTTAATTGTTTAATTTAGCTCTGAGCACATAGGTAGCTAGTACCTACCTTTACACCTATTTTTTTACATTTTCATTTATATTTTCTATACATAATGTAAAATTCGAGTAAGTCGAATCTGTACATTATTTCAAAAGAATAGTACAGAATTTTTAAAGAATTTTCAATAGAATTTTGGTCAGTAACTTTCTCTGTAACCACATGACCAGACAACAACTGGACAGTGTTTGATGTAATATGGTATCACGATATCTGGTTAACTGAGTTAAAATATAGGATACATATAGGAATAGGATTATTTTGTTGCAGGAAAATAGTTCATCTGTGAAAATGTTATTATAGGTACATATGTATGACTAATTTTATGGTGGTATCCAAGACCCAAGTGACAAATGAGCATTTATTTTTGGAGAACAACACAATAGCGCGCGTAAAAAAATTTAAATATCTAGGAAGTTACATAAATGAGCTATGGAGTAATTAACAGGAAATTAGAGTCCGTATAGAACAAGCCCGTAGTGCCTTTATGAAGTTACAAAAGCTTTTGTTATGTTGTAAACGTTTTAACCTGAGACTCCGCATAAGACTTGTGCGATGTTATGAGTTCAGTGTACTACTACTATATGGGGTTGAAAGTTGGACCCTAACCTCGACATTATGTTCAAAGCATTTGAGATGTGGGTATACAGACGTATGCTACGAATATCCTGGACCATGAGAATAACAAATGTTGAGGTTCTGCGTCTGCTGAATAAGAAGTTGGAGGTAATGAGAACTGCGAAGGAGAGGAAGTGCAGTATTTTGGACACATAATGAGAGGACACAAATATCGCAATTTCAGCAAGTAATTCAAGGCAAAATTGAAGGAAAACGCCGACCTGGAAGAAGAAAAACATCCTGGCTGAAAAACCTCCGTGAATGGTTTAACCTTAGCACACGATCTCTCCTCCGTGCTGCAGCTTCAAAAATAAAGATAGCCATGATGGTCGCCAACCTTCGTAGAGAAGTGGCCCCCTAAGAAGAAGTCATATATGGATTTATTGCTTAAGGATAGTTTTATTTTTAATTTACCTAAATTTTTTTCTACTAGCGACTAGCGATTCACCCTATCTTCGCTCGGATTCGTGCCTAGATTTAGCTCGCTAGCTAGGGAATCTGTGTGTTCCACAGTCCACTACATAAAATAAATAAAATTTCTAAAATAAAAGTAACTTAGGCTAAGTTACTCATTATACCATTAGATTTAGCTATCTGCGAACGAAATTCCCGCAACAGACAGACAAAAATTAAAAAATATTTTTTTTGATATCAGTACCGTATATACATACTTTCATATGCATTTAGTAAATAGCTGGTAATTCGAAATTAAAAACTGATACTCCAATTTTATTTACTTATATGTACTATATAGATTATAACTGTGATTATAACTGACAAAATGCTAAAGTTCGACTGCTATTTTTTCGATTAATTAAAGTTAGAAAATTATTTTCGATGCAGTGTTTTTCGTTTTAGTTTTGCATTGAGCTTAGCTGATTTGCCATAATCAATATTATCCACACGTTATCGTCACAAGCCTATAGAGTAATAGACGTAAGTACAGTTCGCGTCACGTAAAAAGAACGCTGGAAGAAAGTGGTGGGGGGTGTGTTTGCGCATGGGTACATTCGCATAAGAAATTACTAGGCCTATTCTTTTTTTTTTTGAAGTAGCCTTTCGCTCGCGACGTATATTTTTAATATTGGCAGGTACATTGAAAAATATATTAGATAGAATGTCATTAAATAGAATTATATTAACTAAAAAAATATGTTTAATTCAGTGCAGAATGTTTAACTTACTTACCAAAAATATAATTAATTAATTTAACATATTTTTTTAAATTATTAACTGCATTATTATAAAACTCTCTCTTTATAAAATAATATACGTCAAAAATATTTTTTCTCTATTTTTTATATAAAACCATTTCATAATTAATAACTTTTGTGTGCGCGATAGTATTTTGAACTGACAAACCAATAGCGAGCCGGAAAGCATGCGGCGCCTGCCTCGTCGTCCCGCGCCCCGCGTCTTACCACCAAATTGGCCGATAAATCGCCTCTGCGCAACTTGACAGCCAGCGTTCTTTTTACAAGACGCGAATTATACCTACTATTACCAATAGGTAATAAGAGTAATAACTCTATATGGTGGTAGCGCTTTCACCTGAAAAATTCTGTAGTTATACTAATAATATCTTTAATATTAAGTAACGTTAAATAGTTAGCAACCTTGAAAGCTTTTTCCTATGATATTTGATTAAGTCATTCTTTGAGACGCTGATTAGTTAATTCTGATCGATGTTGGATTTCACATGGAACTGAAGATAGCAGCCGGCTAGCGGCCGGCCGCCTGAAGATTCACGCGAAGGGCCGCAACGGTACCGCGCGTCGTAAACACCTTTTGTTATACAATAAATTCGCTACAAAAGCAATTAATTATTACTTTTATTATAAATTGACATAATAGTAATGTATAGCTTTTTCTTAAAATATTAACCAATTTATAATTTTATTAATGTTCGTGCCTGTTCATAGCGGAAAGGGTAATTTAATTATAAAAACTATATAAAGCAAAATGGGAGCTTTTTGATGTTTTTATATATTATTATGTTTATATATACTAACTAAATAGCGTTAAATGTAGTTTTCATACATTCTAGTACCGCGGGCGGGCTATTATGAGAATATTTACAAGTTTTTTACTACTATTCTATGTCTTGATCCTGCGAGATTATAATTATTTCAAGTTTATTGATATTAGAAGAATGTTTATTAAAAATATCATCCAGATTGGAGTTTGCATTGTATTATTTTTAGACGTCTGAATTTTAGTATGAGATGCGCTATGAAGTAAAATTTAATTTTTTTTAATAGCTATTAAAAAAGCAGCCGGCAACTATTTTGCGCTACATGACATCAGTGACATCACTAGGAAGTAGCCCCCGTTTCGTTGGCTGCTTAAAGTATGGAGATATATGGAAGTGCGCACATTATAACCATTAGGTATCGGCCGACGAAAAAGTTTGATGTGCTACACGATTACCTTCAAACTAAACTATCGGTCTACTATTGGCCGACTGCTTAATCAGTGCGACGGGCTTCCACGCGCGCACACTATGGGCTGTTAGTCGGCAGATATTTCAGGTTTTTTGAGTTTTGACACCGGAATGTCATGCTTATTTTTCCTTGTTGTTCAGATAGTTCGTTAATTTTTGGGGAAATCTAGTAATTTGGAATGCATCGTATAAAAGTTTCCTTGTAATAATCAATCATTTTAGATAGGAGGCAATAATAAATAGTTATCGTTTTTTCTTCACCCAATAGTTTCGATTTCTCTTCTTGATCCTTCTCCTCCATTGCACAAAAACAATAATAACAATTTTGTAACTTTTATAATGCTTTTGGTTTATTTATTAGGTTTCATTCGCAATGCGACCATTCTCGTCAAAACCATTCGCTCGAGAGCTGTGAGCTGTCGGCCGATAGTTGGCCTAGTGTGCGAGCTTAGTAGCCAAACCGGACCAAAGTATCGGCGAACAAAAGTCCGCAGTTTGCGGGGGCTCTAAGTGGTGTTTTATGTGTTCAATAACCACTGTGCAATGTGTACTACTACAAAAACAGCAATGTAGGTTATACTCATTGTCACGTCCGCGTTAGCCAATCTTAATCATTTTCGTGTCTCGTGGTAACAGAGACAAATAAATTTTTAGCATAATTAGACCAATCCTAAAGCCATTGAAAATGATAAAAAGTAAAAAATATAGTAGGATGAAACCCATTGGAGAAGGAAGAGCATATTTTATTTTAATTTATTAGACCTCCAACAAAGTACTTACTAAACTGAGTAAACACATGATATTATTTGTACAAGGAAAACAAAACATAAAAATTAAATTAATTATTATTTAAAAATTAAAAACCAAATACTTATCTAATATTCTAAGAATAGATAAACACAAGTAAAGTCTGTATCTCTATAGGTCTATCTATCTATTTACTTATAGTTATTGTAAAAGGACGCTATAAAGACAACGATCTTTTTTTTAAACTAAATAATTTAACATTAAATATATCTTTGTCCTTATTCCTGCTAATTAAACTGTATGATCACATAAGGGGCCATTCATTCATTCAGATTAAAAATATGGGTTGGGTTTACAATCGCTTCGCAGGAATTATTGGGTGAAACTTATATATATGGTAGGAGTTTATTCACTGATCACAATAATAACACTCACAACACAAGGTAATTCATATTTTTAGGGAAAATTAATTAAGACTTAATGTGAGAGAGAAGGATAACAATAGGATTTTGTATATGTGAGACAAAGACGTAAGATCATTATGTCAAAAATATGTCGAATTACTTAAATGTCAATGACATTGTGACAGTGTCAACTATCCTAACGCCGCCATATTTAGTTCTGCGTTTCTATAGAAATGTGTGAAAGTGCTTTCATCGTAAAAAACATTTTTTTCGACTTAGATAACATAGGTTCAGAAGCTTTATCTTAATTTTTTTTCGTTTTTTCTAGGTAGGTTAGGTTAGATATATGACCACAACACACGCGAGCGAAGCGAGCGTGCCCCAGCGGCGGCCGGTGAGTGCTACATTCAAAATTTATTTTCTCATGAAGTATGAATTACCTTGTAATGGGAGTAATATAGGGATAATAGGGAGCATCTCCCCTACCAATTCACTCCCTCCCACTATCATCGTCCTGCCAAGCGATTGTAAACTGCTACCAAAAATATTAATCTCAGCTAACTTTTTTCAATATAATTAATTAAATAATATCATAGCCGTTACCTAACTTGCCGAGTCTTTCAGAAATCATTCGTTGTTTTGCAAAAAAATCGTTTGTCAATCTTTCTACGACATAATACAACTCATATGATGAACAACCACGTATTTTAATTTTAAATAAAATTAAATACATGTTTTTCATCGACATGGACACGACAATGTCAATAATAAACTCATCACAAAAGTATAATATTACTTTTCTCTATGCTCATCACTATCAAAAAATTAACTTGTGACAACCTGCATAATATCGAGTTACGAGACAGAACGGCATCATAGGTATGTCTCTTTCCTACGCACTATTAACATCGTAAGTAAAAAACGATAAACATATGCATTTCATTTCTTATTTTCAATTCAACCTTTTGTAGGTTGAATTGTCTGTGATCGTAGACAGAGTATTAAGTCTACGTCTGTGACTAAGAACCATAGATGACTAATAAAACTAAGAACTACGGTCACGACTAGCTAGCTACATATCGCACACCGGGTGCAATAACGTCATAAGTGCTAAAATTGGTAAAATGAGTTTTTGATGACAAATGATGTTAAACATGCGTCTACTGCCGGTGTAAACATTTCATAAATGTAACTCTTAAAATGAGCCACTGAGGGCGTAATTGTCGTTGTGGTTTTGGCGGGTTTTTGTAAACGCTAGTGCGAGAAAGTTCTAATTGTACAGTTGCTCGCCAACCCCCCGCAGCAAGTTGTTGTGTGTAAGAGCAACAACATCGTAAAGGTAATTATGACAAATATTTCATACAATTTTGGGGTAATAATGACACAAATGAACAGTTCTCACTTTTTAGATCTATTTCTATTATAATTTTTCTATAACAAGCAGCAAGTATTACCGTCATTTATTATAATTATGTCAATATTGTCCCAGAAATATACTATAAATCGTTGTCATTATTTATTTTTGACGAAGTCCAGATTTAATTTTATTACACTGTAATTATAAAATTTATTTATTTTAATATGCGATACGTTTCTAACTAACTATTCCAATTTTAAGCTAAAATAAAATTATGAAAGGACGAGGTAAAAAACTAGTACCTTTAGCCTATTAAAGTTTCCTACTACGGAAACTCACCTGGACAAGACATTTCTGGAACTGTTGATGATGAGGAATACATGCCCAAACCGTCAACTAGCTCGGATAGCAGCAGCAGTTCTAGCAGCTCAGAAAGTTCATCGTCATCGGAATGCCGGCTGTCTTATTCATCGAAATGAGTGAGGAGGGATGGGGAGTGGGCCTCCGGGACTCTCACTTACCGGACGAAACGCGACAGCTGCCACTTTACGCCGGTCTTCTGTGAGAGAGTGGTACTATACGGAGCGTGCCGGCCCATTCGGCTGCTACCCGAAGGTTACAAGCATAGCATAATACCACTTCAAGATTTTTTAGAGACTGACAGACAGACTTTTTTGAAACTTTATAAAAATAATGCATGTTATGGTAAAAATACCCTTTGATTGTTTTTCTACAAATTTTATTTCTAGCTTGTTAGTTCCTCATAATAGCCTGATTACGAGTTTACTTAAATTATTTTATAAGAAATTATTTAAATTATAATGTTGATTATTGTTATCCACTGAAAAATTTAAGTGTTTAGTGCTATTTTATAATGAGTGTGTGTTGATTTTTTTGTTTAGTTCAGTCTTTATGACGTTGTTGTACAGCAAAGTTTAACTTTCAATTTAACTTCCTGCGCAACAACGTCATAAATGTGGATATCATGATTAAAAACAATAAAAATATGGCACATACAAAACTTTTTTATTTCTGTAACAACCTTCATTTGAAAATATAAAATTTAAACAATATTTTGATTATCAATTTACTTTAGGATAATAAGTACATTTCACGTTAATGGAACGACAACTTTCAAATCGCTCTCCTGAAAAAACGTAATTTGTTATAATTCGCGTCATGTAAAAAGAACGCTGGCTGTCAAGTTGCGCAGAGACGATTTATCGGCCAATTTGGTGGTAAGACGCGGGGTGTGGGACGTAGAGGCACGCGCCGTATGCTTTCCGGCTCGCTATTGGTTCGTCAGTTCAAAATACCATCGCGCACACAAAAGTTATTAACTACGAAATGATTTTATATCAAAAATAGAGAAAACGTATTTATGACGTACCTATATTGCTTTATAAAGAAAGAGTCTGATAATAATGCAGTTAAAATATATATTAACCGAATTAATTTGTTTTTTTGTAATTAGATTAAACATTCTTCATTGAATCTAACATATTTTATGAATTAATAGAATTCTATTTAATAACGTTCTATCTAATATGTTTCAATGTACCTAACAATGACCAATATACGTCGCGAGCGAAAGGCTAGTTCAAAAATAAAAGAATAGACTTAGTAATTTCGTGTGCGAATATACCCATGCGCAAACACACCCCCCACCACTTTCCTCCAGCGTTCTTTTTACGTGACGCGAACTGTACTTATGACGTTATTGCACCCGGTGTGCGATATATACTAATCTGTAGTCACGACAAGTAAAACAGCAACAAGCTCAATTTCAGTAGTAAGAGATTTTTACGATTTATGTGACCATTTTCCAAGCTTCGCGTCCACGCCGCTGTATTGCGTTGCTATTGACTGCAGCTACGCAGTGCGCAATGCGCACGCCGTTTAAGTGACCATTAAATGGTATTTATGGAATAAGAAATAAATTTGAGTAATGTGATGAGGGTTTAGTGCGCTTTCATTACATGGGATAAAAAAGAGACAGAATAATATTCTATTGCAGAGCACCCCAGTCTATTGTCACGCCACGGCTGTAAATGAAAACTATTGTTACGATAAGCCGACGTACTACTCTAGATGGCAAAGTCAAATTGGGCGTAAAATTGTATGGTGTTGAAGCCAAATAACAGATACAGGACTACTTTATCTCTACCTTACTTTGCATGCATAGTAAAAATCAGTAATAATTCATTAAAAGTAAGTACATAACATGATCAAAAAAAGTTCATACTTATTTTCTTTAATATTAAATCGTCTAGTTATATAAATAAAAATGAACATAATACAGTAAAATACTACTATAAGTATTTGAATTTAGAGAAAATTTGAAGTGTATCTAAAGCTTTGATTATATATTCTAAAATCTAAAGCATATATTTTAAATAAATAAAATAAATAAAACAATACGACACGTCTTATAATATTGTTAGTAAAAACAATTTAAAGTATTAGAAAGTTCCAGCGATTAAGCTCAGCTTTTTAAAACAAAGTTGGGATATTTTACAAACTTAATTTTTTTTAAATGTAATATTCCAAAAATATTATACTTCTTACCTTATATTACAACCATGTATAATTGATAATTATTTAAAATACTTTACGTATTATAATTCGCGTCATGTAAAAAGAACGCTGGCTGTCAAGTTGCGCAGAGGCGATTTTTCGGCCAATTTGGTGGTAAGACGCGGGGCGCGGGACAGCGGGGCACGCGTCACACGCTTTTCGGCTCGCTATTGGTTTGTCAGTTTAAAATACCATCGCGCACACAAAAGTTATTAATTACGAAATGATTTTATATAAAAAATATTGAAAAAATATTTTTGACGTATATTGTTTTATAAAAAGAGAGACTGATAATAATGCTGTTAATAATTTAAAAAATATATTAAACGAATTAATTTAATTTTTTGTAAGTAGATTAAATATTCTACGATGAATCAAACATATTTTATTAATTAATAGAATTCTATTTAATGACATTCTATCTAATATATTTTTCAATGTACCTACCAATACTCAATATACATCGTGAGCAAAAGGCTATTTCAAAAATAAAAGAATAGGCTTAAGAATTTCGTATGCGAATGTACCGATGCGCAAACACACCCCCACCACTTTCTTCCAGCGTTCTTTTTACGTGACGCGAACTGTACGTAGGTATATAACTTATAATCGATAAATTTCACACTAGCAACACTGTTTGGAAGCCATTACTGATTATGGCGTCACAATCGCTTCAAAGTATTGATTGAAACGCCCTCGTTCATCGTTGAGAAAATTTAGAAGCTCTGCAATCTGCATAGAATCAGGTAAAAATTATTTCCATAATAAAAAAAATAAAGAACTTCAGTGATGTGTTTATGGCTATATTATTTTTCATATCGATGTTGTAAGACGTGGCCGTTCTTTAATATGTAAAGTGCTTGCAAAAGTAAACTGTGTTATATTTGCTATTTCCATCAGCTTAGTACTGACGACAGCGCCGTCTGTAGGTAATCTTTTTCTTAGCATTTCAATTTTATGAGTGTAGCTGGCGGTAATTTGTTTGGTGATAGTGTAATATTATAAAGTTTTTGAAAACAAAGTGTATTGAAGTGAGTTTTGGGTAGGTATGGTTGACTCCAATATAAGATGGCGGACATTGAATTATAATTTCGTGGCATAGAAATATTACAGCGATTTTGCATTCATATTTGCAATTTATGCATTTTACTAAGTAAATATAATAACTTAACTATTGAATTACATAGTCAAACGTATAATATACAATATATAATATCATGTGAATATCGTTATAAGCTTGGTTTCGCTTTTATTAAAATGGTTGATTCGCTATGTTAGTTATCGGCGATTCTTGTTTATGTTAGTGAAAGTAGCGTTTTTGTGTTAAATTTAAATTAAGCAAAGGCAGGCATAATAATTATATAGTATTTAAAGCTCTAAGGGATGAAAGCATCAATGGGTGAGAAAGAAAAAATAAAAAATGTGTTAAAAAGCTAATCACCGATTGTAGACCAAATGGAATATTAGTGTCCTCATTGTATTTGTGTTCCATTAGTTTACCACTCACAACTTTTGATTTAAAATAGCAATTTTCTGACGAAGACGTAATATTATTTCTATATGCTTCTTTGTATAATACAAAGAACCTAATTTGCAAATAGGTTAAATTATTTTATATATCACAAGAAATTCTGCTAATTTTTAAACAATTTTTTTTAGCAACATGCCACCACCAGATGAGAAAAGTGATACTAAAGACAAAACTATTCTTCAAACTTATTTAAATTCTCTTGATCAAAATAATGATACATCTGAAATCATTACAGGTATGAATTGCACCCTAAAAAATTTAACTCTCTTTACGAGGCTTTATATTTCTTGATAAGCTAATACACTACTACACTTTTTAGTAAATGCAAGTGACGATGAAGATGAAGAGGAAGACACAGGTGTTACTTATTTTGTAGACGAAGAAGGTTGTTACTATTATCGGGCTAATGTTGACCCTCAAAACCTTGTGGCATTTCCAACTGATGAATCTAAAGCATTAGATGATGAGGTGAAGTTATTACAATATTTTTATTAATTTTAGTAAATCTATACTAATATTATAAAGCTGATGAGTATGTTTCTTTTTTGTTTGGTTGAACGTGTTAACCTCAGGAACTACTAGTATTTGATAAAATAAGCATGTAACAGTGTTTTCTTTTTCTTAAGGTGAAGGCAGGAATATTGGCTGAGGGAGAGAAGTATCAAACAGTGGCATTGCTGCCATCAGAATCATCAAGTGGTGAAGTCAGCTATGTCTTAGTAATGCAAGAAGATAATAAACCAGATATCAAAAATATAAAAGTTGATAAGGTAATCTTTTATAACACCACTGAATGTCTCCTACATCTGTTTTTAGTTAACCATGGTCATGTTTTAATTAATTCTTGATGCATAATGTCCTCTAAGTCTTGGATGGGTCTCATGCAAGGGCTGCTTATAAAACACTAGCTCATCATTAAAAAAGGAGTGAATAATAAATGTAACCTAAGTGAACACTTTGTGTTATCGTAATCTTGGTAGGATTTGGTCAATATGAGACTAGTGACAATTTCATAAAATTTCAATTATTTACAATTTACATTATTTTTCGATTTCATAAATATTTAAAAAAAATTGTACATTTTACAGTTCTGGATGATGTGACCTCATATTATCCTGAGTAAATTTGAATTTATACTAGCTACATCATCAAATTTTAATTTATACTAGCTACAATATAAAGTTTTACCTTAAAATATTCAACTAAAAACTTTCATCATAAATGGTCATTTTTGTTATAAGCGTATGCAGACATCAGAGATTATCACTAAACCTGGATAAATAAATTGCAATTAATTTTATAAATTTACCATACTAGTCATATACAAAATCTTTGTCTTTTACAGCTTTATTATATTATGTTTATATTGTATCACAGTAATAAAGATAAATATATGACATGAAAAATTATCAAAATGTAATAGTAGTTTTTTTTTTATTTAGGAGGAAAAGAAGGATGATGATGTATACAAATTTGAAGAAGAAGAGGAAATGAATGCCGCGAGCTCGGATGATGATGATGAGCCCCCTAAGGTATATATTTTAATCCTAGCATTTCCCGCGGCCTTATAGTCTAGCCAGTCATTTACAAAATTTAGTTTTAGAACAAACCATTCAGTACTTGAAAAGAAAATAAGTATGCAGACAAAAGTCAATTTTATTGTTTTTGTTAATTTCAGTCCAAAATTAAGAACCACGGGTTTTACGATTTTATCAATTTATTATACCTATTTAAAGTTTTAAATCTATACTAATATAATAAAGCTGAAGAGTTTGTTTGTTTGGTTGAACGCGCTAACCTCAGGAACTCTACTGGTCCGAATTGAAAAATTATTTGCGTGTTGTACAGTCCGTTTATCGAGGAAGGCTTTAGGCTATATTACATCACGCTACGACTAAAAGAAGCGGAACATCAATGAACAATGTTGCAAAAACGAGACGTAAATATTTCTTTTGATAGTGCGTTTCGCGTGCACTGCGTAACGGTTAAAGTTTTGAAAAAATAATGTATGACAGAATGATTCCCCTTTAAAAGTTCAAAAAAAGTCAGTGATAGCATATCTAACTTTTAAGGTTGACTGGATATGACCTTTTTAATTGTAATTAAATTTGTTTTATGATAATGCATTATTTGCGAAGGTATTTTATAAACATAGTCCTAATTCTTACCTAAATAAGTTACTCATCACAAGTATTTAGTTTTGAACAAAATTGCTCTTGGCATCATTTGATTTTAATGAATATCTTACGAGATATCATAGTTTTAACATTACTCTACAACAATATAATGATCACCGCTTACAAAACGGGCGTTCTCGAGGGGGGGAGGGACGCCGGTGGCTTTGCGAGGTATTTGGTTTCCAGTCTTTAGAACGCGAACGAAACCGTGGGAAAGGCTAATGATTTATAAGTAAATAATCTAGTCAGTAGTACAGTATCAAACAGTCTACCAACTCTAGTTTATAAATTTTAACATTCATTTAAGTTTCATAAAAAATATTATATAGTTTGAGCAATTGAAGAAATAAATCTTTTTATCCAGGTTAAATCTTCAACATCATCATCTAAACGTGGGAAATATCTTCGGCCCCATTTTACATGCAACTTTTGTTCATATTCAAGCCATAGGCGGTAAGAATTTCTTATAGTATTCGTAATCGCCTGAACATAAATCTTTTAAATTATATGTCGATCAGTCATTTAATTGTTTTTCGTCTTTCTATTTCAACAGGTATCTTTTACTACGTCACATGAAATCACACTCGGATGAGCGGCCTCACAAATGCAACGTGTGTGAGCGTGGATTTAAGACCCTTGCTTCTCTACAAAACCACGTGAATATGCACAATGGTGTCAAACCACATATTTGCAAATATTGCAAAAGTCCTTTCACTACTTCAGGTGTGTCCATGTTGTAATACGAAATATTATACTTATACCATAATTTTGTGGTAAGTTTCACACATAGTTCTTCATATTATTAAACAATATATAAATTATTTTAGGAGAACTAGTACGACACGTTCGCTATCGGCACACTCACGAAAAACCTCATAAATGTACTGAATGTGACTATGCTTCAGTTGAACTTTCGAAGCTAAGGCGGCATGTGCGGTGCCACACAGGCGAAAGACCATATCAGGTAAGAAATACTCAGAGTGTTACGTTTTTAGTGCAACAAACAAGTATTAATGTAAGTTATATTTGCAGTGCCCACACTGCACTTACGCCTCTCAAGATACGTTCAAACTGAAGCGGCACTTACGCACACATACTGGAGAGAAACCGTACAAATGTGATAGTTGCAACTTGTGCTTTACGCAATCAAACTCTTTGAAGGCGCACAAGTTGATACATAATGGTATGAAAGAAATATAATTTAAATAAGAATAAAGTATTCTATTGTATGATTTGAATTCAATGTTTATTCTTTTTAGTATCTGAGAAACCAGTATTTGCATGCGAGCTCTGTCCGGCAAAGTGCGGACGCAAAACTGATCTGCGCATTCACGTTCAAAAGCTGCATACATCTGATAAACCGCTAAAGTGCAAACGATGCGGGAAAACCTTTCCTGATCGGTATTCATGTAAAATGCATAATAAGGTACGAATGATATATTTTTTATATACACGAAATAAAATATATTACTCATTATTATATACTTATTATTAAACTTACTATGATAATTGGTTTTAGACACATGAAGGTGAGAAATGTTTCAAGTGCGATTTGTGTCCTTATGCATCGACGACACTGCGTCATCTCAAATCGCACATGCTGAAACACACGGACGAGAAACCTTTCTCTTGTGACGAGTGTGATCAATCATTTAGGTATTTTTAGACTATGTTAATTAATATTGTAATATATTCAAAGTTTTTATTATATTTGCTCCTAAAACAAATTGCGTTTTATATAAAGAAAAGGCGTTTTATATAAAAAAAATATCAAATATATTAACAATGTTTTACAAAGAAAGAAATAAATAGGATGTCAAAAATATATAATTTACAGGCAAAAACAGCTTCTTCGTCGTCATCAGAACCTATACCATAACCCCAACTATGAGCCAAAGCCCCCTAAAGAAAAGACTCACACATGCCGCGAGTGTAAGCGAACTTTCGCACACAAGGGCAACCTCATCCGTCACCTGGCAGTGCACGACCCGGAGTCCGACCACCACGAGAGGTCGCTAGCGCTCAAGCTGGGACGACAGAAGAGGATCAGACTTATTAACGGGACTATTAAGGTAAAATATCATAATAACTTATTAAAAAATGTTGCCTCAATATTCTTTTAATGATTTTTAAATATCTAAATAATAAATATAATACAACCAAGCACTATATTAGAAGACCATTGTCAAGGTTTTTAATAATTTGTTTTCATATCGAAATTATAACAAAATTTGCTGCTATGTCAGCTACTTAATTATTGGCGAAATGTTAACTTTATATTAAAAAAAACAATACTCCATGCAATTTGCGATATTAAGATTGATGTTGGCCGAGTGGTGTTCTATATCATTTTAAAAGGCATTATGATATTAGAAACACCAGCCTCCTAGATTTTAGTTAGCCGTATATCAAAAAGGCAAACATCGAGGATCTAACAAATTTTCAAATAATTGTATTCCTTTTTTTCACCTGAAAGGGATTTCCCTTTCAGTTTAAATAGCGAATTGTTGAATAAAACGATTAATTGTTCATAACTAACGTTATGGTGACAGTTATTGTAACTTTTTACTCATATGTTGAAAATAATGTTGCTTGTGCTAATTTTGTAATTGTGCAGCTCATATGTTACCCATTTGCTATGCGATAATATTTATGTTTACGAAATTATATCAAAACGCTCGCCTCGCTCGAGTGCGTCCATATGTACGATTTATTTTTTTAAACGGACCCTCAACCTATTTTTTTTGATATAAAAGTAGCCTAATTTATAACTAATAACATCAGTAATTGCCTGTGAAAGTCTCGTTAAAACCAGTCCAGCCGTTTCGGAGATTAAACGGAACTACTACATACACATACAAACTATTGAAATTGTGTTTTTCTTAGTACCTTATATAACCTTATCTGTCTATATATAAATACATATTATATTGTCTTCAATGTGTTAAATTTCTTAAACACTTTGTCTAAATCAAAATCAATGTTTTCTAAAATGTGAAATATATTGCTTATATTTACAGTGCTGAGTACAAGCAGTAGCTTGTAACTAAAAAACGATAGTAATAATTATTAAAAGATGCATAATTTGTCAATAGATTTTTCATTTCTAATATTTACAGTATTTACTTGATATGAATTGTTATAACTTTGTCGTTTTACTATGTCTAATCTTAGGTTACTAAATAAATCGACTCGCTCGGTGTATACTTGCTATTTGATTGTAATGTATGAATTATGTAAATTATAAAGCAAAGGAAATCTCACATTATTTGATGACTGTCATTATTTGGTCTTTGCGCCTCTTGCGATTGTATTTTAATTCATTAATTTTAAAATGGATTCTTTATTATGGCTTACTAAGAAAATTAACAGAATTGTTGTTCAACAAAATTCTATATTGTTATTATTTTCTTTGGATTTTCATATACACAACATTGTCATTTACATATTTAGTTTTAAAATGTCATTTTAATATTTTGTTTGATTAATAATTTGTTTGTATGTGTACAGTTCTTGAGGCATAAGCTGAGCTTTGCATTTGTGTGAGTGCAGTGTACGGATAGGCACGACAATACGGATAAACGTTGCGAGATTGGTTTACCAGTTTTTAACCTGTTTTAACTGGTTTTTGATGCGCGGCTATTGGCTTTCAGCTATCACTTACACAAATGTAAATGCAAAGCTGAGCTTACGCCTCAAGAACTGTAAGTGAATATTTGTTAACATTACTTGGAGTAAAACATACTACTAGTAGGCACTCAAAGACGCACACTGGCGAAGCAACAACAACTTTCCTCCGCATAATAAATCCAAATAAGGGACTGCATTAGTTGTTAACTCTAGACTTATAATAAAAATATGTTATTGACTAGCGGGTACTCACACTCTATGTGCTCGAATTCATTCTTAGATACATTTTAACAGTTAGTGCAAATTTCTTATCAATGAAGTACTTTCCAGGAGTAAAATGTATCTAATATGTTGACCTGGACAACCAGCTATCATAATGAAAAACTTAATCAAAATCTGTCCAATAGTCTTCTAGTGAACGCGTTCCAGACAGACAGTCATACAAAAGTTCTAAAAACAATAGATTTAACTTCTGTATCAATGATAATGACTATTTCAACAAGATTTTCCCAAAAAATATTTAATACAGAATTGACTCTGTTATAACTTTATTGTGCATATTATATGGATAGATAATAAAAATATTGTCAATAATAACCATAAAGCAAAATTAATGGAATATCCTCTTACAGTCCGAAGAGCATGACACTGATAGCGGGGAGTTAATGAAGCTAGACCTGGACAACGACATGAAGAGCGAGCTCGACGACGACCAGTACGTGGTGCTGGAGGTGATCCAGCTGGAGGACGGCACGGAGCAGCAGGTCGCGGTGCACGCACCCGACTACATTCATGAACAGGGTATGGAAACTAATTTTCCCCAGTCTCTAAAATGCTTTATGTTTTAGAGTGTTTTTTTTTTATTTCATTAAAAGAGTACATAGCGAAAAATAGTATCAAAAATTATTATTTTTTATTGATTTTCAGTTTTCGTCACTGTGTTTAAAATTATGTGTTTTGGGTATTAACTATCGTGATATCCATAACATAAGCCACCATACCATAAATACACACCATAAATATATTATAATCTCCAACATATTTATGATTTTGCATACAAACACAATAACCAAACAAGTTTTACTTAAACAGATGTAGAAGATGAGGAAGAAGTAGAAGAAGAGGAGGAGGAGGAATATGAGGAGGAGGATAAGAAACAAAACATCATTGAACTAGCAAAGCAAAAGGAATTAGAACGCAATATTAAGCTTGAAAAGGATGTGGACACATGCTTTGGCTTTGACGTGAGTAGCTATTCAATAGAATCGGTCATTACAAATACACATGTCACATTTTAGTTTTTGAACATATGTATTTTCTTGCATAATAATACTTTCATAGATTTACACAGACTCTATGACTGGGATTACTTCTTGGTCTTTGACTTCTAAGGGATATCTATATGCAATGAATATACTGTTATATTATGGAACCAAACATTATGCAGGAAAGGACATTGAATATCTTTATGTGATTGGATGTAAAGAAAAACTTTTATAAAAATGTTTATTATAGAATTGCTCGACCACACAATACACACAGTAAAATATGTGTATGCATAGATATGTATCTTTGTATATTACTGTTGCTTTGTCAACTTTTTGACTTGATCTTATACTTGTGCTCCCTTTTTACGCCTCGCTTTAATACTTACTTTTGTTCAACAATTTCTTATTTTAAATTTATTTTAAACATACTAGATGTATATATTTTTGTAATCACCTCTAAAAAAACAAGAAAGTGTTACTTGATTCTTGCACAATTCGAATTGTATGTCTTATATGGTTTTGGCCAGTGTGGTGGACTATGGCCTGATTCCCCTAATATTCAAGGGAGGCCCATGCCCAGGTGTGGGATATTAAATATATTATGCATTTTAATGCAAGTTTTAATTATACTTAAATATTACATTAATTGGAAATAGCCTAATAAATATATCTATAATTTAATAAAACTTTAATAAAATTGTGCACATATTAAAGATTCTTACAAAAAATGTTATGATATTTAAAGCAAAATGTGATTTTTGTTTGTTTGTTTTTTTATGTTTCTTTGTCCAAGTGCTGAAATTTCAATATGATTACCTTAATATTTTCATCAGCAAATAGCTTAACATCAATAAAACTTAATTTTTCAATTTACAGGAAGATGAAGAGTCAGAGGAAGAGATAAAAATAAGTTACAAAAGGAAAGGGGGTTTACATATAAATGATTAATTGCCACAATAAATGTGTATTTTAAACGTACCATGTACTTCACATGATGTAATGTAAATTGACGTTAGACTAGTGTCATCTACTTTCTTGGTTTCTTCTCATCTTTCTGAACTGCATTTCACATGTATTCCTAGAATAATTTACCCTCGTAATCAAATTGTAACTTGTTTTACTATCACAAGTTGCAAACTTCCATATCAGGTATGTGATTATTACATTAACTAGATATGTAACATTATGATAAAGATTCAGATAATTCATAGTCCATTCAAAATGGTAATAAAAATTAAATTAACAAAAGTGATATCCTATATTAATAAAAATGGACCTAATAAAAGTACCCTTTATGTTAAACATTTTTTAAATAGAATTCTGAATATTTTCATGATGATAGATGATGGTTAATTTAGAACACAAAATCGGCTTAGAGCGGGTCTCTTGAGGTTTTTTGTCCTTATAATATTTTAAATCTGCCAAATTATATTCATCCATTATAAATCCAAAACAAAGAACATCACATCCAAAATACCGTGGATTATGAAAAATTTGAATGGTTAATGTTACAATACTTGATAATACAGAAGTGAATATTAAATATTAAGAAACTTAGATTCAATGAGCTAGGCTACAGCAATGTATAGTAGAAATGTACTCATTTAGTCTTTTCATAACATATGATATGGAAGTTAATTTAATTTTAAATATTCAAGTGACAGTTGTTAGGACTGTACAGTTCTCGAGGCATTTGTGTGAGTGCAGTGTACGGATAGGCACGACCGAAAGCGTAGCGCGTTGCGAGTTGGTTTAAACCTGTTTTAACGGGTTTTTGATGCGCGGCTATTGGCTTTAAGCTATCACTCACACAAATGCAAAGCTGAGCTTATGCCTCAAGAACTGTACTATATTATGTAATTGATTTTCTTAAGGATAATATTCTATCAAAATTTATTAAGCCACATAGGTATTTCCTTTTTTAAATTGATTCTATTATTTTATATGAAACTCACTTTTCATGGTATATTTTAAGATAACCTGTCGTCTGCTATTAATAAATATTAAAGATCATGTTTGGAAAAATTTTACGATGGATGGAGGATACACAATAATGTTATTAAATCTTTTGAGTATTACATCAATGGGGTATTACACTAATTTTTGAAAACTATCTCAATTACATTCTGTAGTGCTAATAAACCACAAAAAAAAATTACCAGATTTTTATTCGTTCGATAAGTATCATAAAAATGCATTAAAATTTTTACATTTTCAAATTTCGCGCCTGGACGAAAAAGCCGAAAACAGTGAACGCCATTATTACTCTGTGGTCATGACTTCCCAGTATAATATACCAATGTACTCTGTGGTCATGACATCGTGATGTCTAAATGTAAACAAATTCGCTGATAATTTGAAATTGATATAATTGCTTATTATTTAAAAATAAATTATTATTCTACTTATCGTTGGTGTGCTGTTTCTGAATGCAAGAATACTATATAGTGTAAAAACACCGAACAAATTATGGGTTCATGTGCCAACTGATATAAATATGACTTAGTTCAACTAGCGAAACTTGATCCCGAAGTATTATGTAATTTGCCGGCAAATTTGTGTTGTCTCCCTTTACGAAACCGTCTTCTATGGTATTAAATAATAAAAATGACTTTTACGAAAATAAAACTACCTACTAAAGTAAATACACTGTTGAGTTTATCAATTAACACAGACACTTTTTTGTGCACAGGACAGTATGACGTCATTACGCGGCGGCTACTATTTCGTGGTATTCAAAAACATTAAAAATACTGAAAAATTTTAATTTAATTTTAAAATTAATTTTGTTATTTTATGAAATAAAACTAACATTTCCCGACTGCTTTTTGCCTAAGCTATCTCAATAATAGGATTTTAGATTGTTTTATTGATTATAGAATATTATAGATAGAGTAAAATACCCTATTGTTTTTATTGATCTATATAATAATAGGTAATTATTTTAGTGTGAGTAGATGGCGATAATAACTAATAACTAAACCTGCATTAAAACTATCATGGATATCGATCATACATACAGCTGTTTCGTGTGAAGATATCGTATAATATTACATTTTATTTCTTGATTTAAATTTATAAATCCTCAATATTTCAACAAAAAATTTGAAAAGTTTAATTTGATGAATGTTCTATCAAAAGAAATTTTGTATTTTTTTAAGTATAGTTTATTTAAGTTTAAATGTAAGTAAAGTTAGTTAGTTTAGTGTAAGATCCCCTACTTTAAGAAATTCATATCTTAAGAAGTATTTGCTTTTTTCGATATTACCATCTACTCTCATTGAAAAATTCACCTTATTTCGAACTAAAACGCTCTTTTTGTTCGTTTTTAACCTAAATCATAGTTAATGTACATTTTGTGTAAAATTTAGTTTTTAAACCCTTCATTTATTTTGTAAATATTCATTATAGTAGTTCAATAGATATAGGTAATATCTAATTATTAATATGAGTATAAGTACTTTAACTAAAATCTATCAAAGAACTTATCAGTGGCTCATATATTTTAACAAGACTACAAAAATAATATATGAAAAATCTTTTAAAATTAATAATTCCTACCTCGAATTTGAAAAAAGTATACATTGACAATGTAAGTATTAAAACATGTGAGTGGTTTGAGACAATTTCTGGCCATGCCCTCAATAATAATAACATTCAAACAAAATTGGACAATAATCATAAATTGGACTTTGAATCCTGGACATAAAATTACCGAAACGCGCAATGAAAAGACTAATTTATTGTTTACAATAAAGGTTCATCAAATTGTTATAAGTAAGCAGTAAGCAGGCTGAAAATACAGTGTTGGAATTTGCTATAGAAATTATTTTTATTTTTTTTGTCTGTTTCTATGTTGGTTCTAATCACATACAATTATTTATTAAAATAACTATTCATATTCCTTCTGAATTTTATCAAACAAATTTTGGCGTATTTAAGCTAAAAATGATTTAAGATGAAAATTAAAAAGTTACTTATTAAAAAAAATATTATTAAGTAATTTTTAGTATCAGTACCATATAATAGTAGTACTAATAAAAGTAAAGTTATATTGTATTAGGATAATTATAAGTAAATCATCAAGACACTCTTGTAGTATATGTGTGTTGTTTTTTCATTAGTAATTTGTGTATGGACCTTAAAAAAATATTTAAGTTTAATTAGGAGATATTACATCCTTATTATGTCAACTGGCGGTTTAGATTATGTTTTTTCTTATCACAAAATATATTTATTCGATTTTGTAAATGTAAAATGTTTTACATCGCGTCGAATTGAATTAAATTGTGAGAATGT
Source organism: Boloria selene (assembly GCA_905231865.2). Classification (NCBI taxonomy): domain Eukaryota; kingdom Metazoa; phylum Arthropoda; class Insecta; order Lepidoptera; family Nymphalidae; genus Boloria; species Boloria selene. The sequence continues at coordinate 8,365,917 of HG993131.1, forward strand.
CATTTTACAATTTTGCACGTCTCTAGGTTTTTGTTACATTGTTTAGTTATTTAGTTCTACTGTATAGAAGTATTTAATGTTCTTAATGTATGTTGTCGATGTCGTGATCTTAATTAAATAATTAAAAGCATGTAAATTTGTTTTATTATCTGTGTGTTGAGAGTTAGGAAGGTTAAAGTTGAAGTTCTAGAGTAACTACATCTGACCAGGGTCCTGCCAATCATGAATTGCTGAAGCGATTTGATGAAATTTTTAGGCGATTTTGTTAAGTTTAACAACGATTAAAAACCTGAACGTATATAGCTAGTATTTTATATAAGACGAAGGATGTATAATAATAATACAAAAAGTTTGATGTTTTAAGTTGCATTTATTAAAAACGCTATAATACACGTACATTATATCTATTTATTAAAAAAAGGACATACATGTTTATTTCAACTATAAAGGTAGTAAAATACGTAAACAATAAAAATTCGTTAAGACAAAATCGCTGTTTAGTTAAATATTTACACTTATACTTAAATAACTATCATAATGTTTAAGGCTCATTTACATCGAAAAACAAAAAGAAATTAAGAAGCAAAGTAAACTAAGCTCATTGCTAAACTTTTATTCTTAATTCATATTTATGTAATTTCCAAAAACTCTTTAACACGTGCCTTTACAGATGAGATAGAAGTGAAGATTTTATATTTTGAGATTGTAATGTAGATTGTGGTGTATACAGTCCACGGTGCTAGGTGTCCTGGACTCTGCCAGGAGTGTGGCCACGAAGGCCTCCTGCTCCCTGAGACGAGCCACTAACGGCTCCCACGAGCCATAGTTCAGCTCCATCAACTGAACCGCTTTCTTTATCACTTTGTGAGCTTCAAGGCACCAGTCTCTGTTATGAAAATTATGCTATGTTAATTAACTTCAGACAGACTTATCGCTAGTTGATAGATGAATCTAGAAGAACTATATTATAACGTAAAAGGCTCATCTTAAATGTGTCTAACATGGTAATTAAATGTACATTTATTAAAGTATCCAGACTAATAATAAGATAGCTAGTTTTATATAAATTTTTCTTTTCAACTAAATTCATTTTTAAAACTATCAAATTAATATAATTTTTTATGCGAAATCAGATCACAATAATTTGCTTAACTGATCTTTCACATAAGTATGAAAACTATGCTAGGGCTATCCAACCTATGTAAATCTACTAATGTATTATTTACCTGTAGTCCAAATGTAGGGGACTATGCATTATTCTCTCTACCATTACATCTGATAGCTTTCGGAGCTCATGCGCCACCTTGGGAAAAGAGACATAACTTAATTCTACGGTTAATGACAATTTTGTTTACAAAATCGGATTTATTAAGGTACGAAATATTTAAAAAGTAATAATAAACACAAATTTTCCTCACCTCAACACTAAAGGATCCAAACTGATATTCCAGACTCTGAATATTGTGTTTGATCAGTTCGACGCTCTTGCTGAATTCACCTGAGTAACATTTTTATGGATCAAACATGTATTTGGATGACATTTAATGATATTATTACCTTAAGGGACAACGAAAAGGAAAACAGTAAAAAACACAATTCAGAACCCATATATACCGTCTATACGAGTAGATATTTTTTGCTGAACACTAAATATTCAAATCAGTTACCACCTAGGCGCACATAACTCTGTGCTTCAGGCAGAATGTGCAGGTGTCACAGTAAGTGCCCAAAGATTACTAACCAAAGAAATCAAAAACACAACCATCCATACACATAAAAACAAACAGCAAAACACTATTACAAGCACTAACAAAAAATACCACAAAATCAAATTACATCCTAGAATGTCATAAAACTTTAGAACACCTTTCACAAACTAACAAACTTACCCTCTCGTGGGTAAAGGGTCACTCCAACAACATAGGTAATACAATGGCAGATGTGTTAGCCAAGAAAGCCTCAAAACTAACCATCCAGGGTCCCACTCCACTAACACCAATTTCCTTCAGTGAATGCAAGACATGGCTACACGACATAACTTTTAAAACAATGAACTCACTATGGGAAGCAAATAATGACTGTCGACAGTCCAAAATGGCTTTCCGTAAAACAAACAAGCTACTAACATTAAAATTAATACGCCTTAGCAGAACAAAACTTAAAACGGTGGTGGGACTCATAACAGGACACTGCCGACTCCATAAACATCTTTTTATTATTAAAAAGGTATCACAGACAGCCCCCTATGCAGAGCGTGCCTGCAAGGAAAGGAAACACCGGTCCACATTCTACTAGAATGCTGTGAACTTAAACGCCTACGTCAAGAAAAACTAGGCCTCAGTAGGACGCTTCAGGAAATCATTCAGGACACCGGCAGCCTGCTTGACTACTGGGACGCCCTGGGGTGGACAGTAACACATCCATCACAAGCTTCACTCACAACGGACATTTACTGCTTAAGGGTGAAGCCAAACGAGCGTAATTTTGTGAGTTGTGAGACTCGTGAGTCGCAGAATTTCGTGTTCTTGTGCAGACCACTCATTTTGCGTCGCGAAATACTTTTTCTATGAAAGCGACCGAAATTCCGCGACTCACGACTCACAAAATTACGCTCGTTTGGCCTCACCTTAAGTGCGGAAACCAGCCGTGCACAGAAGAAGAAGAAGACATTTAGTGATATAGTATACACACATACTCGTACATATAGGTCGCGTCATGTAAAAAGAACGCTGGCAGTCAAGTTGTGCAGAGGCGAGGTGCGCGGGGCAGCGGGGCACGCGCCATGCTTGTCGGAGCGCTATTGGCTCGTCAGTTCAAAATACCATCGCGCACACAAAAAATATTATTATTGAAATGGTTTTACATAGAGAACTGTTTATGCAGTATATTGTTTTATGAACAGAAAGTCTAATGCATTTGATATGCATTATTATCAGACTTAAAAAAATATATTACACGGATCAATTTAATTTTTTGTAAGTAGTTTAACATTTTACACTGAATCAAACATGTTTTATTAATCAATAGAATTCTATTTAATGATATTCCATCTAATATATTTTTCTATGTACCTACCAATAAAAGTTCAAAAATAAAAGAATAGGCCTAGTGCTTTCGTGCGCAAATGTACCCATGAGCAAACGCCACTTTCTTCCATTGTCCTTTTTACGTGACGCGAACTATACTTTGATTTGCACACAGAACTCGAACCTATATTCTACATAGGACATAGCCTGACATAGGTTATACATAATGTTAAACATAGGTTCGGTTCGGTAACTGGTCATGTCGAATTATCGTTCCATCGAAATTTAATAGACAGAGTACTGAATAACTGTTAACTAAATAATTATTATGCTATTATCATAGTCAGCTAAATTGTGTAAAAGGAGAAAAATAAAACAGAAGAGAGTGTCTCAAATGTGTTACTCTTATAATCAGCAAATCAATGAATTACAACAAAATTATTATACAAACATCGCATTGTTACTTTTCAAATTTGCGCGTGTACATGTACATATGTTTGCGTGTGCGTATACGCATGCGTGTGTGTGCGCGTGCGTGCGTATATGTGTGCGTGCGTGTGTATGTGTGTGTGTGCGCGTGCGTGTGTGGTGTATGTGTGTGTGAGTGTGGTGTGTGTGTGCGTGTGTGTTACCGTTGTCAGCGTAGAGCCTCGCGAGGCGGTCGGCGGCGGCGCGCAGTGCGGAGTGGTGCTTGTGCCACACCTGCTGCTTGAGGCGGTACGCGGCGCACATCGCGCTGCACCGCGCCTCCGTCGACGTCGCGTGCTCCGCTGGAACAAACGGACGCGATCAAATCAAATCAAAATATTTTATTCAGCATTGTTACAATTTCTTACTGAACGTCATGGGTCTACCACCAGTTCGGAAAGAAGAAACCTCTGACCTGAGAAGAACTGGCGAAAGAAACTCAGCATCATGATAGCTGGTTACCCGATGATGATGATAGATTAATAAAATTTACTATTATGATAGCTGGTTATCTGGGTCAAAATAATATATCCTATATACTTTTTACTGCTGGAGAATATCTAAATTCTAAGAATTCTCAACAAATTATTACGAACCGGCTATAAAACATCACAAGGTGAAGGGAATTTTAAAGGGTAGTTCTAGCTTTTCCGATGGGTCCTACATAACCAGCCTTATTTAATTATTTATTTTTAAAGAGAATATTCTGTTATGTGAAATCTAAGAATATGGTTACCGGTTTTTACAGCGCGGGCGGAGCTGCATATACAATACCTTGCTGCGTGAGTTCTTCAGCTCGATCTATAACAGCCAGAGCTCGTTCGGGATGGAACTCCGTGAGGCACTGCTGGCAGCGCGGCCGGCGACCCTGCCACGACACCGGCCCCTTACACGACTGGCATGCGTACGCGCTAAATAATAACTGCAAAATACTGAATATTACAGTACGTAATTTTGTTTTCTATTATAATGTTGGTGTGTGAAAAACAATTGGTGAAACCTTTTCATATTTGGCAACAACATTGCGATTGCTCAACAAACTGTTGAGCAATCGCATGGTTTATGTGGTTTGCTTCGGCAAACCTACCGCCAGAGGTTGGGCGAGTACATAAGCGATCCTGCGCCCTCATTAAGATTAGGGAAATTTTAAAAGGCAGTGCTGGCTTTGCCGATGAGTCCTACATAACCAGTCTTTTCTTAATTAGGTATTTATTTTTAAAAATAATATTCTGTGAATATTTCAAGCGTCTGTTGCCGTTATCAATATATAGCAAAAATAAACAAAAAATCACGTTTGCTGTATAAGAACCTCCTAAAATATTAATTTTATTGTATTTTATTCGGTTCACTAGATACAGCGTGTTAACGGACAGAGAGACAGACAGCGGAGTCTTAGTAATAGGGTTTTACCCTTTGTGTACGGAACCCTAAAAGATCAAGAGAAGAATCAATAGTACCAACCACAAAGTCCTTCCGGTCGTGATCGCTGCAGGCTGCGCAGGCGCACGTGAACATGTACTGCGCGCGCAGTTGAGCGCGGCGGCGGGACGCGGGCTCGCGCGCGCGGTGCGGCCCGTAGCAGTTGACCACCTCCGCGCCCGCCGACAGCTCGCGCGAGCAACGGATTATTAGACGACTGTTGTAGAACCTGTTTATATCACCAATCTAATATAAATAATGAGGACTATCGTTTTTTGGCTCACCAGGTGGCGCTACTGTAGAGTGAGGTCCTAAAGTACGGCTGTTAAAGTTAGTTTTTACGGGCGCCAAAAGAATAATTTACATTTAAATCATATTTAATACAAAATAACCGTAGAGTAAGCGTATTGTTCATGCTACAGTGTAGCGCAGTCCCGTTTTGCTCGGAAAAAAGCGAATATAAGTTTCCGAAAGCTAAAACTGTCTCAAAGCAGTGGTAAGTAGCGATTAGCAACTTCTATTTGCCATAATTAATGTAACGTATTGCTAAATATTCCCGAACAACCGTCAAACAGTGTTGATATTTCGGAGACCTCACGCTACACAATCGCCCCTAGCGACAAATTCATACGCGTTAGCCTTCATTGACAAAACATTGTTTGTTCGCTATGGACTCATAAACTACTTAACCGATTTTAATCAAATTTGCACACTGTGTCCAGTTTGATCCAACTTGAAAGATAGGATAGCTTACATCTTAATTTATAGTCGCAATATTATTTTATTTCAAATTAAATGTTTATTATACGACCTTAGTGTGTATTTATCGGTTAGTTCTATAAAATCCTAATAGATGGCGGTTTGGCATCTAAGTTGCACAGATCCAGTAGATGGCGATACATACGTATTGATGATATTCGGGTCGCAGGAGTGATTCATCATAGCCGCAGAAGGATATATGGCTGTAGCTCGGCGCACTTCCCTCTCGGTTAGTGTGCGCCCTAAAAGACAAGTAAACTTATAAATAAAAAAATATTAAAAACACAAATATATTGCTTTTGACGACACGTTTGACTCAGTGGGTAGTGACCCTGCTTTCTGCGCCAGCGGTCGCGGGTTCGAGTCGAGTCGAGTGTTTGTACTCCAGTCATGGATGTTTATATTTATAATATGTATGTATTTAAACTTATATGTGTAGTATATCAACCTTCTAGTATCCATAACACAAGGCTCGTACCTTACCGTGGAACTAGATAGTGCTATGTGTAAATGTCCCAACATATTTATTGCTAATAGCTAATATAATTGAACGAAGTAAAGACAATTACTAATCACTATATTATATGTACGCAAAACAAAATCATATTAAAAAAAACATTAAAAAACACGTGTTAAATGTAGGTAAATAATATTAAATTTCATTCAGAAACAGAAATAAAAAAGCACTATAATATGTATCGTAATCAAAAATAAATTTCTGCTACAGGTCATTTTTAATCTAAGAGAATAAAGTAGTTAAATTTTTAATTTTTTTGATACATACATACATATAATAATTGCTTAATTAATGCACATATTTTTAATATAAAAGATAAGACATACAATTATTTATATAGACATACTAGCAATTGCCACATCTCCGCTCGCATTCCAATCATAATCGCGTTCTATAAAAATAGGGATACCATCAGCAGAAAGACGAAAATTTAGGATTATAAGTAGGTATTTTTGAAGCCAAATCATAAACAAATAAAAAATAAAAAATAAATATCTGGAGAGGGCCACCATAATCACCTAGGGGACTAAAAATAGCTTACGACCTATTCTCAGACCTATCAAATATACACAAAAGTTCAAAAAAATCGCTCAAGCCGTTTTGTAGGAGTTTGATAACAAACTCTGTGACAATCCTTATCTATTCTAATATTATAAAGCTGAAGAGTTTGTTTGTTTGTTTGGTTGAACGCGCTAATCTTAGGAACTACTGGTCCGAATTGAAAAATTCTTTTTGTGTTGGATAGTCAGTTTATCGAGGAAGGCTATAGGTTATATTACATCACGGTGTGACTTACAGTAGCGGAGCATCAATGAAAAATGTTACAAAAACGGGAGGGGCGGGCGTTAGTTCTGCGAGATCCCGTACTGTGTGACTCAGAAAGAATATGGTTTTCGGTCCTTAGAATGCGCGCGAAGTCGCGGGAAATGCTAGTATCATATAATATGACATCACTAAATTTTTTTTTATCTAGATTCCATACCATTGGTGCCTTCTTCTTCAACGAGAGAAAGGCTCAGAGTAGCATGTCCGTTACACACGAGCTGCCCCAGACTGCGCAGTATCAGGGCTGCAGCGAACACGCGGAGCTCGTCGTCTCGGACGGGGCAAGGCAACTTCGTGGCGAGAAATTTGAAGAACAGGGTGAAATGCTCCAAGTACAGCGTCAACATTGTTGCTGTCTGACCAGAAAACATTTAGAATGTTAATGTCATAATAATTTTTTTTTAATCTCCGTTTAAAGAGCTTAGTTACTATATGCAACTATGACGCTCTGTTACAATTACAATATTATGTATAATAGTAGTATTATGTTTTACTTGAGTTTGTTACAATTTTTGCTAAGCTATAAATTAATCTCGCTATTTTAGAACATGGATTTGATAGTACAATATTTATGCCTCCTGTAGATAAAATTATTGGATTATTTATACAGTAGCTTTGACGCTGAGGCTCATTCTACACACACTCCATTAAAACATCTTCTACAACTCCACATTGCGAATAATTTGGTGTTGTGACTTTACCCATTAAAAAAGCAAATTTGTTTAATGGAATGTGTCCAGAGCGAAGGCGCATGGCACGAACAGTGTCTGGTCTATTCAAACAGGTCCTGTCAATCCAATGTTAATGTCATAATAATGTAGTGTGTTTCTATCTAATACAAATGCATTAATAACACAAAACGGTATTTCACTACTATTCAATAATGATTTTTCATGAAATATGAATGTTTTATTGAACGTATTATATAAAAATTATATAACTATAAATTTTATAGTTCCTATGTGTACAGTGTACTCACATTGTATATCAATAGAAACGACTCTTATAATAATAATTATAATTAATCATATTGGAACATACAATCAGAAAATGAGTGAATTTAAGCTAAGATTACAAAGGACTTTTTTTATCCTTGGGAAACGCATTGACGTATACCACCTGTAGAAAAAAGGTGGTTATGTGGGACTCATCGGCAAGCCAGTACTACCCACTAAAACCGAAGCACCCATCACTTCTTAATGGGGTCTAATACGACACCCCGGCTGCCCGGCAGGTCCGTCGTCCGTCTGTGTGAACGCAGACCACACAGCCAAGAGGGTTGCTCCACAGTCCACTCTGATATCCAGAGAAGTATTACTAACAACCCGCAAAACACACCCCCCACCGAAGTGGGCCCTCCCTGCGCGTTTCTTGCCTGCTCCGGCAAGCTGGACACTACTGGGCCCCCCACTACGACAAGATGAACACACGTTGGGGAGGAAGATTACAAAGGACTGGACCAACTTCAAAGCATACTAACGTTCAAATAAGAAAATATAAATACACTATAAGTGTTAATAAGGTACAGTTCTCGAGACGTAAGCTCAGCTTTGCATTTGCGTGAGTGATAGCTAAAAGCCAATAGCCGCGCATCAAGAACCAGTTAAAACGGGTTTAAACCAATCCAACGCGTTACGCTATGAGCCGTACCCATCCGTATATTGCACGCACACAAATGCAAAGCTGAGCTTAAGGCGTGAGGACTGTATGTATAATATGTAAAATAACATATGTCGTGGTAAATCAAAACTATGGACATACCAGAGCGTACTGTATATAATCTGTGTTATTCATTTTGTCAAAGTTTGTGACAAGATTGAACATCCTGTAAAAGGCAGGCGTGTCCCCTTTGTATATCTTGATGTTGTCCACTTGTGTGTAGCTCTTGAACAGGTCGGCGGCAGAGCACGGCGTCGGCAGCCGCGTGGCAGGCTTCGGGAAACCGTTGCTTGTACTAATTAGTAAAACCCTATAACATATTGATATATTAAGTAATAACTATTTGAAAAATTTACTTAATCTGTATCTATTGGCTATTAATATGTCAAAATCGAATGCAGTCCTTTTTTAAAATCATCTTTGTGTAAAAGAATAATTAACTCAATCAGTTAATAAACGTGTTGCTAAAGCTATATTATTTTATTTAGAAACATCAATAGTATCTATACTATCGATAGTTGAGCTGTTGTAGATGAAAACTAAAATAATAACAGAAATAGTTTCACTATCAATACTTCGGCAAAACTAACATGGAACTTACCAGGTGATTACGATTTTTAGAACGCAGGCTAATTGTCTAGCATTATTATATACTAGCTGATACCCGCGACTTCGTCCACGTTGCTTGAAATATTAAAAGTTGCGCATGCGCGCTACGCCGCGCCGCGCCGCTTGCCCCACTACTCCGCGAGAAGGAAACATACATCACTGAACACGCAGTGCATATACAAATCGTTGTTTATTGAAACTTTAATAACTTTTTATTAAATTAAGATATCGCAATCATTTTTTTTTTGATAAGGGCCAAGTGTCTAAGAAATAAAACTTAGAAAGTTTCATTGAAATCTATCCAGTAGTTTTTCTGTGATGCGCGCACAACTGCAGACCTCTATCATTTTATTTATATAGATAAGAAGATTATTAATTAAAAAATAATAATGTACCTACCTCAAGGCTAAATGCGCGATGCCGATGGTGGGAAAGAGTGCGCTCTGCGCGGCCGCGCACTCCCAGCGGTGGAAGACGGCGCGCGCGCGGCACACCTCGCCGCAGTACACGGCGCGCGAGCAGCTGCTGCAACTGAGTTTCTTATTTTATATGAGAGAGACTAAATCTTTCATGTCTTTTCAAAAACTCATTTCCAACGGTTAGTTGAGATTTCTCAGAAAAGAGATATTTTCCAGAAAAGAGTGTGGTGTCCTGGGACACCGGATAGAAGCGAAGTTCCTTATTATAAAAATATTAATTTTCAGTTCTATTAGCGGTATAAAGAAAATAATTGTTTTGGTAGGTATACATTCTTTAAATTTTTTTTATCGATAATTAAAAATAAAAATCTAAACAAAAATATGATATAGTATAATATCTATTGCCATTTTTAAATAATATAAATATAATCGAAAGAAAGAAAACATCTTACATCACTAGCAATTACAATCAACAGTAAAACTGTTATATAAGTATCCATTTTTATTAAATACTAGATGGAAATTTTATATATCACTACATATCAGCAATTTTAATATTCTTTGGTAAAATTATATATACAGTAAACCTCAAATAAAACAGACATTTAACAAAAAAATAAAAATCTTACGTTACGGGCGTTTTATACCAATATAATATTAAATGTTGTTACAGATGAAAAAGAGATTTTTTTTCTAAATATACAATTTACTCACGGCAGCGGGTTAATATCGACCTTGCAGCACATCTCGCAGATATATTCGGTCGGCGCCGGCAGAGTGACCCAGGCGTACGGCTCTTCGGAGAACAGCACGTCCCCGCGCCGTGTCTCCGCCTTGGCCACCACGTGCCTGCCCGCAGTGTCGTTGCGTCTGTGTCGATTGAAGTTCCCATTTCAATTATTAAAATCTCAACAAATGAACAAGTTATAAAACTTTAAAATTGTAAAATTAGATACTTGATCATCTAATTTCTAATCTACACTGATATTATAAAGAGGTTGTTTGTTTGTCATGTTGCTGGTATTCTCTGAATCTAATGAACCACTTCTGACAATTCTTTTGCCAACAATATTTATTTATAATGTAATTTATAAGTTTGTCATAAATAAGTCACTAATAATTAGTTTTATTACTAATATTAGTCACCATACTATTTTTCTATCTTATCCTTTTTTATCAATTGTGGTCCTGGAAATACAGAAATACGTGTTTTATGAATTTAAGGACCTTGAATATCATTTAGTAAAAAATACATTTTTTAATTATTAAATACAAGGCAAGTATATTATAATTAAAAGAATGTAGAAACCTTAATTCAATAGCATTTGAAGCAGAAGCAAAGTCAGGGTTCAATCCCAAGTAGCACTCTGGCAAAACTACTGGTTTGTTTGCAGTTTCATTTTCTTGAACCGATTGTAGCTTTTTCTCCAGCATTTTTATATGACGATCAAATTCCACTGAAACAAGACATAAAATTTTAATCAAATCATTTAAGCGAATAGGTTTATTTATGAAGAACATTCTATATAGTCTTTAGTTCTACTAAATTAGAAATAATAATAGGACACTAACAAACATTTGCTGAGGAGAGTCCAGCGGATTTAGCATGACATATAGCAGCATTAAGTGAAGCGCGTGCTTCTGTTTGTTGTTGCAATTCGATGTGGCAGTCTGCACTACGCAGGTATAGTTTATATAATTGTTCCTTAGGGTATCCATTTGCTATTGCCATTTTTATGTCTGATAGGCATTCCTGAAATCAATATACATTTGCACTTACCTAATTGCAAGAAATAACAAAAATGTATTATAGAACTATAGAGCTTTTAATGTATGTCAAGACAACTATCTAGGCTGACTAGTTATTTTTAAATATGAAGACAGTTATTGCTTAAAATAAAAATAAAACGTAGTTCTCTGAATTATCAATTTGTCTGCATAGTAACTTACCGGGACTTCTAGGGAATGAAAGGAATTCCCTTTATATTAGTTTTATATAGTTGTAATTCATAAAAAGTAATACATCCTTCTCCATCCTTAACAAGATTATTCATTATTATAGGCTTATATAAATATGAAATATGTATTTTTATTCTATTTTTAGTATTTGTTGTTATAGCGGCAACATAAAAACATCATTAGAAATTTCAACTGTTTAATTATCACAGCTCATGAGATATAGCCTGGTTAAAACAGACAGACAGATAGATGGAGCGGAGTCTTAGTAATAGGTTCCTTTGAGTAGGGAACCCTAGAAATCTTTTGTCACAGTGTTTGTTATCGAAATTGTCTGAAATGCCTTGACCAATTTATATAATTTTTTTTGTGTAGGTTTGATAGGTTTGAGAATGGGTTTTAGGTTATTTATTATTACCCTATGTGATAAATTAGACTCACTTCAGATGTCTTTTTTTATTTTTTAACTAGGTACCTAAATATTCACTAGAAATAATTTATATGGCAAAACAATGTTTGCCGGGTTAGCTAGTAATCTATAATATTATAATAAAATTGTAATGTAGTGTATTATATATACTATACTATATATTAATGTTTGTACTTTAAGACAGAGATAGATTATAGTAACAAACATAGGTTACTATTTAACCGTGAAGAATATATGATTCCAGTGAGATATCCATCACAAGAAATTTCAACAACCACTACTTTTATAAAAATTTGCAAAATAAATATATTGTAGTTCGTAACAGCACAGAAATTTTATTTTTTAAAGCAATGTTTTTAAGTATTTTAGTTTAATGTTACCTGAAATCTTGTCAGTTTTAGTAGAGCAGCTGATCTGTTTGCAATAGCTAATGCATACATAAGACTGTTGGGTTTAGCATATAAAACACTATTTGTGTAGTATTTGTAGCTTGCTTCCACAGAATTTGCTTTAAATTTATCATTTCCTCTTTGTCTCCATAAAAGTGAAACATCATTACATTTTAAAGCTGTATCCGAGTCACTGGTCTTTTTAGCGTAAGTTGCATTCATCTGTTGCAACCAGTGGGTAAGTATTTTTCTAAAAGACATGTTTATTTAGTTTTATAATAATATGTATTTACATTTTAAATAATCATCAAGTATTTACTGTAGATACTGGGTCCACATCAAATGTTAGCAAAAATAGCTTTTTGAATTTAATACAAAACCATTGTACTTACCGAACTCCTTTATTATTGTAAAAGTAGTTCATTGTATCTACTTCAGTTTCATTGGTACGATCGATCTTTTTTTCTTCTGATGATAACAACAACAATAAAATATCCCACTGCTTTGCACAATCATCTGGCATATCCACGCTATCCATATTTCTAATGTATATTTATTTGCTTGGAAAAAATATGTTATAACTATTAAAAACTGATGATTTATAATAAACCTTACAATAATTTAATACGAAAATGTTTAAAACATCACTGCCAGCTGATATAAAGCAATAAAAATATATTACTGACGAAATTATTGTTAAAAGAATAATTAATTCAAGGAGACGAAGCCAAGGAATAGAACAGAATAATCAATTATAAAGTATAAACATTTAAAAGTTGGTATGTAACAGGAATAAATAAATGAGAAACAGAAATCTCAAGTGTCTTTGGACTTTGACATTGACAATTGACATTAAAGGTTTTTCATTTTACGCCTAATCCATAAAGCGATATTGATACAGTTCGCGTCACGTAAAAAGAACGCTGGAAGAAAGTGGTGGGGGGTGTGTTTGCGCATGGGTACATTCGCATACGAAATTACTAAGCGTATTCTTTTATTTTTGAAATAGCCTTTTGCTCGCGACGTATATTGGTTACTGGCAGGTACATTGAAAAATATATTAGATAGAATGTCATTAAATAGAATTAGATTAATTAGAAAAATATGTTTGATTCAGTATAGAATGTTTAATTTACTTACAAAAAATATAATTAATTAATTTAACATATTTTTAAAATTATTAACTGCATTATTATAAAACTCTCTCGTTATAAAATAATATACGTCAAAAATATTTTTTCTCTATTTTTTATATAAAACCATTTCGTAATTATAGTTTGTCCATTTTGTTAATGGTTTTTTGACAGCTCGCCGACTGACACGCTATAGTGATGACAAAAGGACGTAATAATCGATTTTTCTTATTTTTTTTAATATAAAATAATATTTATTTTTATATTTATTAATTTGAAAATAAATATTATTATCGTAAAAATGAAGTGTGATGGAGAGAACTAAGAGAATCATAATGTGATTCGGGCCGTGACATTGCATATTTTGATAATTTATGCACACAAGAGTTAATAATTAATATAACTGAAGACTCCTCATCGGACAAATCTAATATAAATGATGATTCTGACGAATCATGTTAATAAAAGGAATTAAACTATTTTAGTTTTGTTATTTGTATGCCTTATACTAAGAAGAAAGTAAAACTTTACTATTAACTTTAATATTTTAATTTATTGGTTTAAATCTTAAATTTTTTTATCTTCCTTATTAAATAACATATTACACCTTATTTACATATTAGCATTGATTTCTATCGATTATTTGTAATCTGTGGCACAATCGTAGTAATCGTTATGTGTGGCACAGCAATAAGGGGGAGATGCCCGTCCATGAAGTACAATATTAATGAGTATGACATTTTAACTTTAATGGCTAACCATTAAATACGAAACTTCGTGGGCGTGAGCTGTCAAAAAACCATTAACAAAATGGACAAAGTATAATAACTTTTATGTGCGCGATAGTATTTTGAACTGACAAACCAATAGCGAGCCGGAAAGCATACGGCGTGGGTCTCGCCGTCCCGCGCCCCGCGTCTTACCACCAAATTCATCTATAAATCGCCTCTGCGCAACTTGACAGCCAGCGTTCTTTTTACATGACGCGAATTATACTTTTCTATAAATTAATAAAGATATTTTAATAATAAAGAATATTGAGGCTAATGTCCAAGGTTTATGTTTATACTACGCTCATCTTTGATACTATTTTAGAACCACCTGTGAACTAGACATCTAACTTTGCAAGCAGTTCAATCGATTGTTGCTTTTCGAATAAGGGAGTATTATGGCATCAGTCGTCATAGAAAGTATCGATATTTCTATTCGTTACTTTTGTAAGTCTTCATCCCCAGGAAGAGCAAACCCTGGACTTTGTCTTTATCATGCTAGCTTTCGTCTCCTTCTGTACAGGAGGTAGCCCGAGTAAAGTCTTTCCATAGCAAGTGGACATAACTTTCGTGATCGTAAGAAAAACTGTTCTCTGCGGGCTATCAAGTTAGTGTGTAGCTAATTTCTGTTCTACTTTATTGTGCCATATTAACATAACGAAGACGAAACATAAGTGATTGTTGGCCGCACAACTGCAGTGTAAAACCAAAGCTTAGTTCTGGAATTTATACCTCTTGCTGTCTTGCTACTCAGCATGCCACCGATAATTCCCATTGCCATCTTAGCCTTGATTATAATATGTATGTTTTACGTGAGTTTCTGGACAACGCATTTTTTCCATTCAAGTTTGGCATGAGTCATAACTAGAGTCAATATACCTACGAATTACGGCGTTGTGTCTTTTTAGACGCAGTGTCTAGGCAGAAGCCCTTCCCCAAAATTATCCAGTCATCTGCATAGTTTTGCATATCAATGTGGACAGTGGACACCTGGCAATCTGTATAATAGTCCAATCTCAGCAAATGTCCAAAGTGGAGAACTCCATTTTTTTGTGGATATGATATTTACAAATACACACACTCTCGATATAATATTTATTGTCACTTGAAGGGCTACTTTTAATCATCTTCTAGTAAGCACTGTCTTTTCCCATCTTACCGTTATATCTTTTAAGGTATAACGTGTAGTGTATCAAGTATCTGGTATCTGTAACACAAAGTCTGGTAGCTGACCACGGAACTAGATAGCGCTGTTGTAATATTTTTCCAATATATTATATTAATTATCTATATTATAAAACTGAAGTGTTTGTTTGTTTGTTTGATTGAACGCGATAATCTCAGGAAGTACTGGTCTGAATTAAAAAAATCTTTTTGTGTGGATAGTCCGTTTATCGAAGAAGACCATAGGCTATAATATTATAAAGCTATAGTTGTGTAGTTTGTTCGTTTGTTTGGTTGAACGCGCTACTCTCGGGAAGTACATACCTACTGATCCGGTAAATACTTAAATAAGTTACTCATAACAAGTACATTTTGAAAAAAATAGCTCTTTCATTATTTGATTTCAATTCAATATATTATGAGATATCTTAGTTTTAACATAATTCCGCAACAAAATAATAATCACCGCTTGCAAGATGCGTCGAGGAAGGACGCCGCGTCGGTAGCTCTGTGAGGTATTTGGGTTCTAGCCTTTAGAACACAAGCTAAGCCGCGGGAAAGGCTAGTATATTATATATATATTGACATCAATAGGCTGTAAAGGTCATAAAGTAGAGTTTACTAGGTTTTAACTTTTAGTAGTTTGTTTTCGCAATCTTGTTTCGGTCTTTTTACTGCGTTGCTTATAGGTATTATGTAGATTCTTTTCAAATTTCAATACGGTGGAGATCTGGCCATAGTCCACTGCGCTGGTCTAGTGCGGGTTGGAAGACTTCACATGTCTTTCCAAAACTTGCTAGGTTCTCTCAGACATTTAGGTTTCTTCACGATGTTTTCCTTCACCGTAAGACAGGTGGTAATCATGTTAGTAAAGATTCGCACATGAAAATATCAGAGATGCGAGACCCGTATTTTAACCCGTATCACTATATATCGCATATCCAAGCGTTACCACTGTCTAAGTTTAAACATATTGTCCAAATTCATTGAGCCGTTAAGAAGATATTATGAGGTAAATAAAAAAACTACAAGCATTAACAAGATACGCGAGAAAAATATAACCCTTCCTTGACATTCCGGTAAAAAGCATGTTTTGAAAAAGTTTTAGTTTATCTTCCGTTCGTTGTCTATATTGTCACTTATTAAGGATAATGGAAAGTGGTTCTCACATTCCGACTAGCCGAAAGCAACGGCGTGAGACAAAATAGGAGGCAAAAACTGTTTTATTTCCAGTATTCTAAAATAGGTGTTATTACTTAGAAATACAGTCCATAATACAAAAGACATGAAAATTGGGTTGTGCCATAAGAGATTATCCGTGACGCTCCTTTTTAGAATCAATTATGGACACTGATGCATTAGGAGGAGCTCGCCTACCCATCCTTTAAAGTTTTATATGCGTGCCGGAATTTTTATTGTATTTTTATAAACTAAAATAGTAGATGTACCTACTTAAGACATTATTTTTATTAGTATACGATTATAATTTATATTTAAATACTCTTTCATTATTGAACCGTGTAAACCAAGAATGAGATAAAAACAAAAATGAGATGCTTCGCTAAGGCAGCTATAGTAAATTTAAAAAATACGAACCTAGTAGGTATGTTAAATTTCGTAACTTATTATGATATACTGATATATTACTGATTATTATTACATTACTGACATATTAAATTTCGGAACTATTATGTAATTGTTGACGATTTCGTTTAGGTGAGTTATTGGGCACGTATTATGTAGCTGCTGCCTTATTATTTTTATTCTTATTTAAAATTTACATTTTAAGTATTGTAGAACACTTTTGCTGTGAAAACTTAGGATTAATCGAAATCAAGAGACTTATAGTCTATAATGCCTTATGCCATCATATTAATATGATTGGCGACCTATGAATAGGTGAATCCGAACACCTTACCTGACATCCATCCAAGTATAAACAGGTAAATTGATAAGTTAGTGATCGAATTGGATCGCATTTGTCGTGAACTACCGATCTGCGAATAAAAGACTCGTCAAAATCGTTGCAAAGATTAGCCGGAAAAAACAAATAGACAGACAAAAATTAAAAAAAAATGATTGTTTGATGAAAATATCAATATCATATATTTTGCATTTAGTGAAAAGCTGTTAATTTAAAATTAAAAACAGACACTTCAATTTTACTTGAAGGCGTAGTTAATATTATAACTATAATATTATAGTAATAGTATACAGTCTTTGATATTATATTCAAAAGTCATCAAAGAAATTTTTGATTAGCCATATTTTTTAACAGACAATTCGCAATGTTCTACATAGATTAAATTTTAAAAAACTGTGTACCGACATAGGTACCTAATATAGTTTTGATTTACATAATATCATTATTTTTTCTATAATGGCGTAAAATGAGTTTATGTATTCATAGCTTATAATATTATAACAAATAATAATTGCAACTATTTAGGAATGTAAATGGCATTCCATATTGCAATGTAAATAGCAACTACAATACCCACTAACCTAAAAAACGACCGCAAGTTAGACCTTTGGAAGTCGAAACACGTAAATACTCCAGAGCCCGAGAAAATTATTCGGCACGCGAAAGCTCTGATGCGTGTTGCGGTGCGTCGCGTACCTGCGCTGCGCCGGCGCACCTGTCTCCCGCACGGCCAGCGCCAGTCTCAGTAGAACGCCGGCGGCAGTGTGAATCCAACGCGCCATGACTGCGCTTTGTAACGCAAAACCGTCGTGAGTGATAATTAAAAACTCTTAGTGTGAATTTTAACATGGATGTCATTTATTTAAGTGTTGTCTTCGCTTTTATCCAAGGTTTGTTTCTTAATTTATAAGAGTGTTTCTGTTAAGTGAGTTAGATTTAGAGAGTTCGCAACGCAGCAGAAGATGGGCCACTTTCCGTCAAATTGTTAATACTTAATATGTATTATATTATTATTTTCACTTTGTCTAATTATCTATAATTGTTTAGTTATAAAGGGTTTTATCAATTGTATGAACATCTTATGTGTCATTTGCAATATTTATAAAGTTGAAAGTTAAATATTATGATGACTTCAAGTTCCTGTAGGTACTGTGTATGGACTTGAGAATCTAAGTTCCAAATTTCGCATAATAATTAATAATAAAGCGAACACTATAGGAGAATAAGACAATAATATCTAACAGCAGGATTGTTGTTGCTCTTACGGCGAAAAATTATGTACCTACTATGAAGCGATGTAAAAACTTGGTGGCCGTACTTACTATATAATTTTTTAACCTTCTTAATCTGTATCGGACAAACATTTTTCTTATATGAGAATTCATTAAGTACATCATAGTTTCTTTTACAAACTAATACAAAACTATTAGGTATATTATGTTGTTAAAAATTATTATTCACCATTTAGCGAACTGTCGCTTTAAGTACTACGTCATCATAAAACGGAAGCCCTTAGTTCCCCTATTTCCCGTTCCAGCTGAACGACACAAGGAAACAGCTGGCCAGGATATTTTTTGAGACAAAAAAGCAAGTTCATTTGGACTTCAATAGTCCAAAATACAAACAGCATTGTTTTGAAAGTTTAAAAGTATATTTTATAGTAACTTAGTACTTTAACAATTTTTCAGTTACTACATATTTTCTATTTTAACTCTAAAGTTAAAAAGTAAACTATATATGTTACATAAAAATATTTTTGGTATCGTCAAAAAAGAATACCTTTAAAAGTTTGATCATTTAACGAAAACATACTGATGGTAGGTATAACTACGTAAGTCAAAATTTGCATTTTTGTTAGTATATTTTTAAAACGCTAAAAACATCAATGATCAATAACATGCCCATAAATATTAATAACGCGAAACGATATTGTTTTATACATATTATATAATTATGTACTTTTAATAACAAAAAAATGTCTACCTAATTATATCACCTACTTCGAGATACAAATATAATATTATACCTAGCACATTAATATAGAAATATCACTCGATATAAATTTAAATATACTTTGAGTAGAAAATGATTTAATTTCAGTACAAATATCAAAATATGATACTCTATCTAAAATATACTAGTTGAAACACTTGAAAATAAAAATCTCATTAAGTGAAAGTTACATTATGAGGTTGCATTCCAACACGAAAGCAGGGGTCAAAATGCCGTCAAAGAAGTCATTTGGCTTATCATTGTATACTTCTCATGGAGATTTCTAGATCTGTCTCTTGCCTATGACTTTATTACAAATTATTGTAATACTTTCACAATAGTTCCAAGATATGCATGGTGCGCTATATATGTACATAGTATAAAAATCGTTAAAACCGTTTATTGTACTGCAAACACTTATAAAAAGCATTATCTCTACATAATAATAATATTCAGTCTAAATCTTCACAATCTTATTGAAATGGTAATTATTAAGTATTATCTAGAATCTATAGTCATTTTTTTTTCAATTTTGTGACTGTGTGTAACTGCTTCATGAATAGAACACAATATAGCTTTTGATGAAAATGTCCCATCTCAGAAAAATGTATAGTAACCGTAATAACCTCCTCCTTTTTTGAAGTCGGTTAAAAATGGACCTACGCTTAGCGACGAAAATACGATGCGAGTGTAATTGTCTTTTTTATGTTGTTAAACAAGCAGTATCCAAAAAATATTATTATTTATTATTAGGTGAACAACACCGATATAGTAAAAGATAAGTTAAATTTTATTGTTTTAAAATAATGAATAAAATCGCGTAATTAGCACCAGGCGGTAAATTAAAAAGCACTTTCACCGCTGGCATCGGGACGTAAACTTTTACTTCTTAAATTATCTACATTGACCAGAGCAATTCAGCCACAAAAACAATAATTTGTTCTGTTTAATACTTGCATTCCCTTGCATTCCTGGAGCAGGAAAAATCCAAGATGTTATAAGAAATGTGTCCTTGTTTTCTACATATGTAATACATTATGTATAAATTATGATATCTGCATACTATTTGTTTCATTCATTTTAAACTTTTAAAGTGAATATTGTTTGCATCGATCGCGCGAGACCTCTCGTTTTTTTTACAATAAAGGGAACCCAAAATTCTTTTCTTATGTATAAGCAAGCAATACCTCATTATTTTTATTGTATACGTATCGTGAAACATCAATGATTAAACGACGCTCGTCTTGACTTTTTGTGTATAGAAAAATAAATATTCGTCTTAAAGTAATTGGATTACAATTTGATGACAACTGACATTGACCAGTGTTTTAGCTATTAATAATTACGTAAACGGGCGACTTCTATTTTCAATTAAAACTAAACCTACTGGTCATGTGAATTTTGTTCCTCATGAATGAGACTTAACTAATTAATGTACCGACAACCCTAATTAAAATGGATTAGGAGGACATTAGGTGCGGGGCGTAAGGTTGAGCTTGTTTCTGGTACATCTCTGTGATTTAGCGGAATGTAAAAACATCCTCCTAGTTCTTGTACAAAGGATAGATACAGAAGAGGGTCGGAAGCCATCATGCATCTGCTTAAAAGTATAAGTTATCCTGCGGTGGTCGATATGTTCTTTCATTTTCGATGTTCTATTCGGCTTTCTTAGAAGGTTTAAGCTTTTCTAGCTGATACGTCATCACGTAATCACCTAATCTAAACTTGTATATTACATGTAAATTTAAGTTCCGAAGGTAAAAAAGCAGTGTTGCTACTTTTTGAAGCAGGACTGGTGCTGCAGTTACAATAACCTTATCAGCTGCGACTCATGACTGCTATATTTGAGTGCTTTCCAACCAGGTACCATAGTGACACTTAATGGTTAAATCCCTTAGTTATAGCGCTCGGTAAACGGGTCGTTCACGGTATTTTCATTTCTTTTGTCTCAATTTTTGCATAACTTTAGGACCATCTCTAGGATACACGTACCTGTATTTATTTATTTTATTTATTCTAGATAGGTAATGCTGGTGTTTCAGGTTACTAATACTACCTCGTCATTGAATAAAATTACATTTTTGAGAGCCGGTCTGCCTCGTATTATCGTGTATTGCCACAAAACCAAGTGACGTCTGTGGAGGATATTTATTCGCGTCTCGTTTCCTATGTTTTATGTTTATATTATATTGGCGATGTAATTGCTGTAAGTTTTCTTATATTCTTATAATATGATAATTAATATTGACATATTTATATACTATAGGTATTGAT
Source organism: Boloria selene (assembly GCA_905231865.2). Classification (NCBI taxonomy): domain Eukaryota; kingdom Metazoa; phylum Arthropoda; class Insecta; order Lepidoptera; family Nymphalidae; genus Boloria; species Boloria selene. The sequence goes on from HG993131.1 coordinate 8,387,650, forward strand.
TATGATTTGTTGATTGATGTCTTAGGCAAAGATCACAAAAACTGCGGTCTGTGTAATGAGTATGCAATATTGATATAGCAATTTTCGGTTCAATTGCCTCTTATTTAAATCTATCCAGAATATAAGAGAAAAATTATGTAATTTTTTATATCAACGTATTAAATGTATTAATATAAACACAATTTGGTACTTTACATTCAGAACAATTAAGAAAGCTCAGGCTCATATATTGATTACTGTATTTTCTACTACCTTTATCTGTCGATGCAACAAGTGTGTAATGCTTAACCCACTTTTAATAATAGCGGATTACCAATGCACCATTAAAATAGCTTTTAAATTTGATATTTCCAAGGGCTTATAATTAATTATGATTCAGAAGATGCTATCATTATATAATAAAAATACTTTCAATGGCCTCGATTACAAGATTGTGGCAACTTCCCTTAGAAAATTGCGAGTGTGCGTAAATAACCTTAGCTTTAGCCAGTGAGGAAACACTTCATAGGAGTTCATTGTGTGTGGTGAAGATAACTTTAAGTACCTACAATCTACATGGCTTAGACAAAAAGATCATTTGATCAAAGCATACAGAGTAAGAATAATTTGAATTTTAATTTAAATAGGTACGAAATAATAAATGAATGTATCTTTATTCGATAAAGTTGTAACATTCGTTTCATTTCTGAAACTAATATTAAAATAAATCAATTACTGGTGTATAAATTAAAGCAGTCAATATTTTAGGATTCTGCAGAAGAAAGTGAGATTAAAATATTTATTATGTGACGAAGGAATACTTATTGATTTACATTCTAAAGGAGCTACACACAAACTTATTAAAATAAATTGTGAATTTTAAATGATTATTAAGTATCTCAATAGTCAAAGTGTTTAATTAAAATTTTTAGCTACAAAGTGTTTTATGCTTTTATTTTTGTAGAATTGATAAGAAATAAATCATACAGGTATTTTGGATTGGAGACGGATCAGTCGCGTGCCATCATTTACATCACTCTATAGATTGGCTGGCGACCTGATTATGCGTAAACTAACTGCGTATTGGACGATGTAACGGTACAAGAATGTGGTCGAGCCCGCTACTCGAGATTGAAGAATTTTGCTAGAGTTTAGAACTATAGCAATAGATAGTACTTACTGTGTGTTCTAAATTAGTGACAAAACCCATGTTGTATTTATGTCGCATTGGTAATTTTATGGTTTTATCTTTTACGAGAATCGAGTACTATTGCGAGTGAAATATTATGCAAAAATATTGAAGGTATGCGATATATCGTTCTAGGGTATAATAATAATTGGTTAGGTAAAGTTTTTTTGTGAAAAAAGATAAAAAAATCAAAGTTATTTTTTAGTGTAGAGAAATGCATTTACGCATACCACTTGGTGGTTTTGTGGGACTTACCGGTCAACTCCTACCGCCGCATTAAGGAACTTCATCCCAATTAGTTTAGCTTAGTAACAAATATTTTCGAAAAATGCGAAAGTTTGGATGTATGAATGTTACTTTTTCACGCAAAAGCTACAGAGTGTATTTTAATTATATAGCTTATACGTCAAAATATCACATAGGCTATAATTTATAAAGATATTGTGTGAATTGTACAAAATATAACGTGTCAAGTAAGTAGGAAAAAATTCTGCCATCAGCGAGCTATACTGGCGTGCGCTTCATAATCGCCAAAATACTGAACCATAAATACAGTAAAAATTGATAATTTATTTCTGATCCTTATATCAAAATAAATAATTTTATGACTTCTGGTATTTAAAGTAAATAAACTTTGTCTTTCACTTCAAATGGACAAATATTTTAATAGTTACGACGAGGACCAACCGAGTGTGTGAGATGCGCGGCTTACAAAGGCCTACAGAAAATTCTACAACATCAAATATCTACCTCCTAAATTACACTTATTATACCTATTTTTTTCAATACCTATAAAAACAGTAGGTAACTTAACTAATTAATGTGCACGTTCATACAAAAAGTATAGTACCGATTTTCACTAAACTTTGTTCAGTGATAGATTGTTGCTATTTTGTCAATATTTTGGATACCCTTTACTACAGGAAAATATTTTATTCTCACAGGGATACACAATACGTGTTTCTATCATAGAGAGGTTCTCATATAAAATGGCTGAACTTAAAATAGGGGTTCAATCGTTGGTACATTATAAGTAAAAGCATAAAGCCAAAAATATTTTTTGAACGTTTAGCACGAGCGAAGTGCGGGTTCCGCTAGTATTTGTATATTTATAATACTCGTGTAACATAATTTAGTTATTAAGACCATCATTTAATATGACATAGGAACGAACCCGATCGGAGCGAGGGTGAGTCTAGCGACTCTACTCATATTTGTCTACTGCTGGCATAACTAACCTAGGTACCTAGAGATACTTTATCTATATTTTCTAATATATAAAAATCCCGTGTCACAGTGTTTGTTATCGAACTGCTCCAAAAAGGTTTGACCGAATTTTATGAGTTTTTTGTGTATATTTGGTAGGTCTGAGAATAGGTCGTACGCTATTTTTTATTCCCCTAGTTGAATTATTATTTTTTGAAGTGAAACTTCTTTAGAATCGACGTGATTTCAAACTCGATGAAACGAAAAAATAAGTCCATAGTACCAGGCGCTCAGAGACGGGGAAGAGTTAGCCTTATTTTAAATTCAAGTTTTACTTCTGACATGTGTACTTTGTACACACGCACTTTTTTTATTTCTATGTGATTTGGCATCAAAAAATACTTATTACCCTAAATTTTCATCCTTCTACCACCAATCCCTATTTTTAAATTGTGATTAGAACGCGGGTGGAGCCGCGGGAAGTGCTAGTAATAGATAAAAATACAAACGCAATCGAGAGTGAGTTAAATTTTTTTCATTTGTCCAAACAGTAAAAATAAGCATATCCAGGAACTGGTTTTGTATCCCGCATTGGGTTAGACATAGTGATGGGTCCAAATGACCACCGCCGTTTTTAACTATGGATCGGATCGCACAAGTACAATTTTCGATGAACCAGCCGCATACATTTAAACTATACCCCGAGTTATGTTGACTTTGAGGGTGTCAGTTGATTGAGAGTTATTGGCGTAGACCTGTGTTTTTAGAAAAAAATCGACAAGAAAAAGTCCGGTGGGGTCAAATCGCCCCATCTTAGTGACCAAAGTCACCTCTGCGGGCGTCAATCTACCAAATCGTTTATGCAGAAATTCCATTGTTGCGTCTGCTGTGTAGAACGTAGCGCCATCCAAATTTTTAACCAAAATTATCCTTAATGTAGGTCAAAAGAAATTGATCTGTAGTACTCGTCATTGACAGTTATGTCCTCATCAACGTCGTTCTCTAAAAAGTAAGGGCCAATGACGCCGTCGCTCGGCCCAAAATCCACACCAAATAGTGCATTGTCATCTTGTGAATCTAGAATAGGTTAGAATTGTGTATATGCCAACTTTGCTTGTTACTATAGCCATTTATTAAAAAGTGCGCCTCATAACTACATAAAAAAGTAAGCCCTGCTATCGAAAAAACGCCGTTGTGTGTGGTAATTAACTTGTATGTAGCTAGGTTAGATAGATCTTGTACAGGTGCAAGCTTAAATCGAAATGTGAAATCCGCCATCCAGGTTAAAATATTGCTCGTTACGCACATTAGTCCGTAACGAGCAATATTTTTTTTTAATTTTATTTTTAAAATTTGCACGCGTTGCTCGACTGTGTAACTTGTTATGTTGATTTTGCATCGGTAATTAAATAACAAAACATGGCCGTTACAGTCTGTCAAAATCGACCCGCTCTTATTAGAAAACCCTACATATATATCGGCGGTGATATATACCTTTAAATGCAAGTTAATATACATACCAGAAGTCTGAATCTGATAAAAAGCAAACACATGTAGGTACATATAACATATGAATGTCCTATTAAAACATCTGTAAACGAGGAAATTAATCTCACGAGTATGTTTGCACATAAATATAATATTTATCGTACCTAAAAAAAAAACTATAAAATAAAAACGAAGTAAATAACGGAAGAACAGTCGAGATAATTAAAATAAGTATTTTGATCCATTTATGAGACATGTACATTGTATAAAATAATATTGGTTATATGCATATATCATGTAGGTATTCTTAAAAACATTGTGTAATTGCAATTATACACCAAATTACTAACGGTAAAAATAGTTTTAGCAAGTTCAAGTACCGTTAGTAGAAATATATTATATTAATAAACTAAATAATTATTTGAGTAATATGTATGCATGGAAACAAAGTTAAAATTTAAATAATTCCAAACTTAAAATAAAAAAATATCTTGAAATAAATTTAAATAATTAGATAATGATATATTATTAGTCATGTTTCAACGTAAACTTTCATTTGTACTTTTTACCGTATCTACTTCACTTCACTTTACAATAGAAAAGATATAATACTCTGTAGTCAACAAATTTATTACGCGAAATATAAAGCTTATAAAAAATTTATTATAAAATACTGTAACTAGCAATCATATCTTTGTATCAGATAAATAGGTATTATAGTGACGTTATTATTTTATAGTTATACGTTCAATAAAACGTGAGAAAGATTTATGTTTATTGATCGATACTATTTTGGATAGTCACATCTCTGTCCCCATAGATTCCTTCAACCCATGAACGAATAAACTAAATTCGTCCATGCTTCAACCTTAACATTCGAGTAAATAGAATTCATCATGAACAATGCCCGATGAATATGGACAATGCTTAAGTATGTCGAAGTCAGCATTACAAATTACTGCTATAGTAAAGGACCTCTGAGCATTATGCACTCGTAGATGGAGCAAAAAAAATTTTCCTAGTTAGTCACGCCGTTTTTCCATGATGAATCTTTCCGGTGGAATGACTCGCCTTAAATCTATCAGGGGTTGGAGATGAAGGTCTTTTCCAAGTCGTAGACTGTAAAATGAAGCCACCTTTCATCCATGGCCATCCAGGCCAGCCAGTTTTACCAGCAGCAGTATTACCTTTAGTCAATTCTAAAGAGAGGTTGAGGTACAAACCTCAGCATAGTTTTATACTTTTATTATATGTCGTTGTAGGTAATAATAAAATGTAAAACAATTAAAAACATTAAATATAAATTTATAGCTGGATGCTACGAAATTATCTCTATTGTGATAAGTAGAGTAAGTGTGGTAATCACACCCCAAAGTATATGTAGTTTGTGGCCTTGCTATTTAAAATGAGAAATAATAATAATTGCTGGTATTACTCCCGCAAAACTGCGAAGCGATGTCGGGTCACCACGCTTTCTTAGTCTAAGTAATCGTCGTCTATTTGTGACAAAACAAACGGCTGGTATACCGTGGTTTATACTTATTATAAGGTTATTTGTGGGTCAATTACCTACGAGTACCGAATTCTGTTTAGAACTATATGTGGCTCTACTACGCTAACTATATGTAAATATACTGTCACATCTTATACTATATTTTAAAAAAAATCTCTCATCGATATTTACCAAATCAAGCTAGTAAGTATATCATGTTTTTTTTAAAAATAATGATTTTAGGGTATTCGTTTATATCTGTAAAGTCAGTCTCTTGTCAGTTTGTAGAATAGTGTAGGTTTATCTTAATAGGTATACATAATACTTCTGGACGTGTCTTTATCACCTAAACTGCTTGACCGTTTTGGATGAAAGGAGTGGAACTAACAAACTAAACTAAAATAAACCAAGAATCAATATATTATATATAAATACAAATATCACATTCTAAATATAAGGCTTAAGGCCAAAAATATGTGTACTTTTAGCGCGAGCGAAGCTCCACAGGTTCCGCTAGGTAAATAAAAATTTAAGGATTGAAGAAATTCACTGGCCCATTTTTCTAAATTATTATTTAGTTTTGTTTTTTTACGAAATAAAAAAAAGTTTGTTAAATTTGTATAACTTAACAAATAAATTGTTTATAATTTTGCAATTTTTACCGCTAACTTGATTAATTTTTGCTTACATGGGTTGGGGGCCCCTTTATCCCCGGAACCCCGTTTAATTGATACGGCTCATACGGCCGTAGCTACGCCCCTGGGATGATTTAAAAACACGATAGGACCCGGTGAGGTGCATTGCTGTCAGTATGTCTCAAAAAATTAAATTTTCAAAATTTTTATAAAAATGTCTGTAGGTATGTCTGTTTAAAAAAATTGATTGAATAATAGAAATAGTCATTATTATTGATATCGATATATCACGAGAAAATTTGGTCACTGGACAGATTTAATTTGTATGATGATAGCTAGTTATACGGGTCGATATCTGGCCTCTGGGATAATAGGTACTAAATATTGCTAAAAATTATTATTTCTATTTCTACGAAATCCTTAGAGACGAACCGAAGCGGAGCGAAGATGATGACGAGATTTTTTTTCAAACTTTCACTAATATTTGCCCCACAACCTACGAGTAGCTACGGGAAAACAACTTTTATTATTATTTATTGTTTAGCTTTACTTGTTTAGAATTATCGTAAATTCATAAGGGTAAAGGGTAGTAAAGAGGATGACAGATTATTTATAGATTTCTGTCATTTTTAATTAGAAATACATGGCAAGTGGTATTTAGTTTTAAGATAAAAAATACGAAATACTAAACTGTTCTTTTAAAGTTCAATAAACAATAATTTGTGGTTAGCTTAATACCTTGTTCGCGCTTTCACCTGCTTTTCACGGATTAGTTTTAATCTTGAAACATTTCAAATTGGTTGTTTCACGGAAAGTCAAACTTCGATGACGCGTTAAGATTCGTCATACCGTGCTTGAGTCACTACTTTCCTTTTACTTATTTTGCAACGGAACTAGAAACAGTCATTTCTTTGCATCCGAGTATGTTGTCACTGATTTAGCTCAATCAGGCTCTGATTTATTTAGAGGCGGAACTGCAAAAGGTACTATTTTAGTACAGTTTGTAAAGGTGTGCCATTAATAGGCAAAAGTTTATTTTGGTAGTTGACTAGTAGACGAGAGTTTATATATGGTAGAAAATAGGGACAGAAATATAGTAGATAATATGGTACAAATGGGCATAGTGAATGTAGAAAGAAACACTATTGCATATCTCCTCAAGCATACATACATATGATAGAAAATTAAACGCTGTGAAGACTAATATCAAATATTATATAAATACAAATACATACTTGATCATTAATTGCTTTAACACTAAAAATGGTGCAATTGCATGCTACAACAAAAGCGCCATAGCGGCAACGGCGCTAAGAGTAGCTTTATAGAGGCACCCCGAGCGCGGCCAGAAGCTCGGCCACAACATGCATGAGCTGCCCATGTCGGTGCCATCGCTGCCAGATCACTGCCGTATTTACTGCCATGATCACAGAGCCCACGCCTGTTAAATATGACTGGAACAAAACAAATATATCTTATAATTACTTTAAATATTGATTAGATACGTATATTGTAAACATATCTCCAGATGTTTTAACGTTAACCACAATACTGGAAATAAAGAAAGCTTAATATTTTACTCACCTGCCGAGTGAGTCCACCGCAATGTTGAGCTCCAGCACATAAGACCAAGCCCAACATGGTGTACGTCACTAATATTCCTCCAGTAACCGAATACTCGTAACGAAACACCAGCTAACGTGTAATGTTAGTAATACTACACCTATCATCAATGTAATCAATCGCAGTGTCAATAAAGACACGAAATTTATATTCATAAAGCTCAGTTTTACCTTTAAGTTTTGGAGAAATTTGTATCATATGTATGTTTGTATTTGTACATGCAGAATCATATGTTATAATATATGTAAATTTTAATATAATACTAATATAGTCATTGTGACAACGATCATAACAAAAAATGTATGCAATTTTGACTATAATGTAGGTCAAATACATCTGGTTTAAATTTAAATCGAAGGTATATTATAACATATAATATCTAAAAATAATAGAGTTTACTATTTTATATAGGAAATTAAAATATACTTTTGTTTCAGGATATGCAGCAGCATCATGCCGTTTTCCCGGCGCTCCAGCACACTCACGTGTCACTTTTTCCGATGAAAATCTGACGGAAGGAACTGTCGCTACATATACTTGCGAGAGAGGCTTCGAACTCCTCGGACCTTCTAGAAGACTTTGTGAAAGTAACGGCAAGTGGACACCTGATGGAATACCCTTTTGTGGTATGTTCATGGCATAATATAAACCTAGTATATCGTCCTTAGACATGGCTCTCTCTAACTCTGGCTAAACATTGAGGTACCTATACCAGTCAAAACAAGATACTAGAAAATTGTAGGTCTTAATATAAGGTCTGTAGAAGTTCTATAGTATTAGTTTATAAGGTGCACTCGCAATAACTATTCATTTCTATTTAAAACGTACCCAAAGAAGAGGGTAAGTTACTATAGTATTTAATAATTAAACACTAATCCACACACTAGACATCGAATTAGTAAGTGCGAAACAAATTCTATCTTAAAAGGTTATAAAAATATTTTCGTAAAAAATAGAAATAGAATAATAATGAAACAAACATTTAACACACATTACGGGAGTATTACGAGAAGCGCCATAATCTTATCGTGTTCACTCCACGATTTCCGCACGAAGACACCGCTTCTGCTGACCCACTTTTACTTTCTTCGTCGAGAAATCACTTCACATGAGCCGTGAATGGAGTCGAAAAAGCGGAAGATTCATTGTAGATCACTCCCACGGCTCTCTCCGTTCGGAAAGTAGTTCTTAGACTTACTGTAGCTATGCCCTTTGAAACTAATGTGTAGCTTATGTTTCAAACAGGTTTGTTTACCTCTGTCATATCTATATACTGCTTGCTGCAGAAGAATGAACAAATAACAAGAAAACCCAATAGCTCTACACCAGCACTCGTTTGCTAGTTATTGTAACACTAATACTTTTAAATATACTTAGGTCCTAGGTATTATTTTAATATCATATACTCGTAGCTCATTAGTTAGTAAGTAGAGATTATTTTTACGAAAGATAAAAAATCTGCCATAGTATGGTAATATCCAACTATTTGTGCACGATTTATTCGAGACGATTCATATATCTTTATTGTATACTAGCGACTCACCCTCGCTTCGCTCAGGTTTTCCCTAAACTTAGCGCGAGCGAAGACACGGGTTCCGCTAGTAAACCATTATATTTCGTAAAAAGTAAAGGATGAAAAATGGTTATTGTGGGTTATCCCAAATAGATATATATCGCGGACTTTTTTGTAGACTTTTTAAGGTGTTAACAATACTGTATACATTATTTTCTCTAAACCTATATATACATAATCCTTTTCTTTCGGTTTATAATTTGCGTATATTGAAAACTTTTCTTTAGGCCTTTTTAAGACCTACAATATTTTACTTTATCATTCCGACGCGATGTATCTCGGTTGTCACCGTTAGTTTTCTAAGGACGACACAATAAAACCACTTGTGATATCTGTGAAAATGAAAGATTTTCCGTCAGTTAAAATTATTCTAAATGTCGAATATTAAGTTACACTAGATACAGTAATAAGTTATACTATATTACTAGCAATTCCCACGGCACCGCCCGCATTATCATTGACGGAAGAATTGAAAATTTAGCCTTATTTAGATGCCAAATACAAAAAAAATCCTAAAAATAAAAAATTAAAAAGTCGGAGAGGGCCACCTTTATCACCTAAGGGAATAAAGAATAAATAGACCTATTCTCATACCTACCAAATATACACAAAAAAAAATCGTAAAAATCGGTTAAGCCGTTTCGGAGGAGTTCGATAACAAACACTATAAAACGAGTTAGTTATTCTACACAAAATTAAATTAAATAAAATAATAATGGTCAAGCCTTTTTGCGTGAAACGCTCAAATACAAAAGAGAAACATAATATGCAGTCAAACAGATAAAAACAATAATTAATTACACACAACGCATAGTGCACACAAAATGTGTGTACAAAATGCAATGCATTATTTTAAAACATGTTTCACTTACACAATTTGTTAAGTTAGTAGTTTATTGTACTTATGCATAGATTGTGTAATATTGTTTAGTCTGAGACAAGTTTAATTTTATTGTTCCGTAGTAAGATAAGAGATAATAATAATTATCTAAAGCTTTTTAATTGAAACATTCTATCAAAAGTTCTTCGGGGCAAACACACGACTATCGTACCAGCGATATTGATTATAATAATTATTATAAATTAGAACAGAAGTTTATTGATTATAATTATTACAAATTACTAACAAGAATTCATTTCAAATGTAATGTAAACTTTCTGATTCATATCATTCATGTGGTGTTATCAACTTATTAAAGCAGGTGAGGGCCTTTTTGCGCTGAACAGGTGTAGAGGTATTCTACGAAGAGTCGCGACCAATGTACGATATTTTGACCTATATCTAAAACTAGTTTTGCCAGTTCGTGTCGATGCCCGCGCTCTTCAATTCTGAGATCTTACGTCGCGATAGGCATGTTTACATGTATCGGACTAAGAGAGAAAGTTGCTTGTGTTAGATTATTCATTTATTCATAAAATATAATACGAAGTAATTATATTATTTATTGGCTTAATATTTTGAATAACTACGGTAAATTTATTTACCTACATTATGTTATCAGGGCCTTGTACCTATATTTTATAATGTGTTTAATAAATTTTATCGTTATCTGGCGTGAACACAAAAATGCTTTTTTAATTTTGTGTTGGCTGTCTGTCTGTATGTCAAAGACATTTTATACTAAATAGGTATGTAGGTATTTAAAAGTGAATTGGAAGATAGGCTGCCATGTATGATGTATCCGATGTACACGCGAATTCATGCAGGTACAGGCGTTTGAAAAGTATGTGAAAAAATGCAGTAGCGTTTTCATATGAAATGTACATCTAAGTATACTGCTTTATACGCAGTTATACACTTATAAATTTGAAGAAAATATTTTCCGCTATCAAAAAAATTAATGCTGTGATTACAATTATCGCATATGAACTCAATCACGACGCGACGGCTTGGTAGGTAGCAAGCGTATCGAGACAGACAACATGCATGGGTTTACTCCAATGGTCTACACTGCGATCAGAGAAATATAGTAACCACTAACCATAATATTATTTCCTTAAAACTCTATCTTGACCGCTTGATAAAAGAAAGAGCTTCACAAAAATCTCCACAAATATTTTAAGATCATGTTAATTTCTCCTTATTAAATTATTACTAGCAAAACATGCTAGTAATTTATACTAGGCTTTAAATTTTTAATATAAAAAAATAGTTGTCCTTTAAACATGTTATTATTATTAAGTGTGGTGTTGGTGCCGAGGTCGGTCCTAGTTACTTCGACCAGTTTTGAACCGTTGTAACTTTTGGTTTTAATCTATATTACATTTCAGATTAATTAAAAAAATCATTTATTGTAACTTTTAATGTTTCCTTATATTTTAGAATTATATTATTGCAATACTGTAAAGTTGACCTCGCGTGAACTTCAAGAAATCAGCATGTAGTATGAGGTAGGTATCGAGTGTCAATGACGCAGCAGGCTCGCCCTGTCACCGTTAAACCAGTGGCACACTTCTTGTCACCGTTATAATATATAGAATCTACTGAACATATTTATTCGTAAATTCTTAAAATATTTCTTTTACTTCAGTAAAACCATAACGCAGAGTCGTTGCTCGACGAAAATGTAGATTTGACATCATTTGGATTCTAAGTACTTATATTTATTTTGAGGATATGTAGGCAATGTATAGATTTTTAAGCCTGACTCAAAATTTTATTATTGTCGCGGAATATAGTGCGAACTCGTCATAATAGCACGCTTGTACCATGCCTTACAACAGCGAATGTCAATTTCTAACTTTTGACAATTAGATAACAAGAACAGTTTATTACAAATTTTAATGTGACAGAAAGAGATAACGCATTTTCATGAACAATTTGGAAGTTACTAGAAACATTTTGAATTTTCGATACTAGAATGTTCTAAATTTACACATATAAAAAGGCCGGCAGTGTGTCGAGAGTTCAGTTGATGTTCGAAGTCGAGTGAAGATTGCGAAGAGATACGAAATAGTGGAAAGGTGAAGAAGAACATAGTGAATTATTAAAAGTGGTGGTTTATAGTGCTCAGAGACTAAATTAAACTAGTATTGTGTACAAACTGCGCGTGTGTATTAAGTGTAAATAAAAAAAACTTTAGTGCGAGAACGCTTTTAATTTCCGATCCCGAACCCGTAGAACGTAACAATTGGTGTCAGAAGTGGGATCGGAAATGCCGTTAGTACCGAGGCACAAGAAGGAAGGAGTCACTACACGCGCAATGGCAGAACAGCAAAGGGAAGATTCTGGCCCTAGCACATCGAGGGATGAGACCACGGCTCAACAGAGCACAACGCCAGACATGAACGCCCTTCTGCAACAAATGGCATTCATGATGCAAGAGCAGGCTCGCCGCCAGGAGGAACAGCTGCGCGCACTACAAGATGAACAGGCTCGCCGCCAAGAGGAACAGTTGCGCGCACTTCAAGAGGAGCAGGCTCGCCGCGAGGGAGAACGCGCACGCCACCAGGAGGAACAGCTGCGCGCACTACAAGATGAACAGGCTCGCCGCCAAGAGGAACAGCTGCGCGCACTCCAAGAGGAGCAGGCTCGCCGCCAAGAGGAACAGCTGCGCGCACTCCAAGAGGAGCAGGCTCGTCGCCAGGATGAACAGCTGCGCGCACTCGAAGAAAAGCAAGCCCGACGCCACGATGAACAGCTGCGCGCACTCCAAGAGGGCATTCACAAGGATGTCATAGCCGCTCTTCAACAGAATACGGAAAGAGTGGAAGCCGTTGAAAGAGAAGTTGAGGAAATAAAGACGACACTCGTCACACACGGTGAAGCTTTAGAGGAGCACGATTCAAAACTCTCTAAAATGGAGAAGAGGATGGATCACTTGGAAACTCAGAAATTACCTCGTGGTGTCGACATTAGCTCATCATCAGCAAAGATCTTTAAAGTCCCTTACTTCGACGGCAAATCTTCTTGGGCCGCATTCAAGATCCAGTTTGAGACGATCAAGGAGACAAGTGGATGGACAGATGATGAAGCCCGATCTGCCCTTACCGTCGCACTTAGAGAAGAGGCTTTAAATGTATTGGAGGCGCTTTGTGCTAGCGACCCTGGCAGGAAGACCACATACAGTGAGCTACTTAACGCTTTGGAGTCGCGGTATGGTGATAGTCATCTAGAGCACGTGTACAGGGCTCAAATTAAAGACCGTACGCAACGAGCCAATGAAACCCTGCAGCAGTGGTCCATAGAGATTGAGAGGCTCGTACGGAAGGCATATCAATCCTCGCCATCTACCATAGAAACTATTCTTCTGCAGGCTTTTGTGGACGGGATTCGCGACTCGGAGGTACGCGCCGCTGTACGCCTAAGACACCATACGAGTCTCAAGGAAGCTGTAGCTCATGCTTTGGAGGTTGAAGCTGTGCGCCATGATACAAGAGCTTGGAAGGTGAGGGAAGTAGTTACTACGGAAGGATCATCCACTCGGAGACGTATTTTTAATCCTAGATGCTACGAGTGCGGCGAGCGGGGCCATCTCAGAAGTAACTGCCCTAAAATATCGAACGTTCGGAGACAGTCAGATGTGGCTGTGTCGACTTCTGACCAGCCACAGGAAAACTAATACCAGCCAGGGCTGCGGGGTGGGCGCTGGCCGGGGGATCTTCAACCCCACAAATAGAAGTAAAGCAGACAGTGGATGGAAACACCTTAGTAATACATGGCGCAATTAATGGAATTGTATGTAAACTGACGCTGGATACCGGAGCATCACGAACCATCATTAATAACCGAAAGCTGAAACACATTGCGGACAATAAGTTGCAAGACCGAAAGCATATCACTCTCATGACGGCCACCGGCCAGCGCGTACCTGTTTGGGGGGAAAGGAAAATTGCTATAAAAATTGGGGACAATATTTATTGGCATAAAGCAATAGTCGCAGATATCGTCGATGATTGCATCATTGGATTGGACTTTCTTCAAAATTACCAGTGTACGATTGACATGAAATATGGAGTTTTAAAATGCAGAAATAGAGAAGTACCAATAAGTGGTGGAGTTCAGGGGAAAGTTTGTTGCTTAAGAGACACCGCTCTTCCACCAAGATCACAGACTCTAGTACCTGTCGCTTTACCTCAGAACAAGTCAGGTAGTCAATGGTGCTGCGCTATCATAGAGAAGTATGAAGATGAGAGCTCGTGGATCCCAGCAAGAGTTGTAGTAGGTAAAACTTCGACATCCATGGTTCCAGTGCTGAACACCAGTGACGCTACGCAAACTATTCAGAGAGGGGAAGTTGTGGGGACTTGCGAAGAGATAGCCTGGTTAAGCAGATGCCAGCAGAATGAGAAGGTGCTTAACAAGGATAAAGAGCAAGCAATGAAACTTTTAGAAGACTGCAAAGAGCATTTCACAAGTTCACAGAAGACGAAAGCTGAAAATTTACTTTACGAATATTCAGATTTGTTCTCGAAACATGACGGCGATATTGGAAGAACCGGTTTGGTGAAGCACAAAATTAATACTGGTGACATAGCGCCTATTCGACAACGACCAAGACGAATTCCATGGGCTAGGGAGAAAGAGGTTGACGACATGATCCAAGACATGAGAAAGAATAACATCATCGAACAATCTACTAGTCCTTGGTGTTCTCCAGTAGTACTTGTAAGGAAGAAGGATGGATCTACAAGGTTTTGCATCGATTACCGCAGACTCAACGATGTAACCAAAAAGGACAGTTATCCCCTGCCTCGAATCGACGACACCTTGGACACTCTCAGTGGTATGAAATGGTTTTCAACTCTCGATTTGAAGAGTGGCTATTGGCAAGTAGACATGGACCCCGTGGATAAGGAGAAAACTGCGTTTTCAACTGGAAAAGGGTTGTGGCAGTTTAAGGTTATGCCGTTCGGGTTATGCAATGCACCAGCAACATTCGAGAGGTTGATGGAACGTGTACTCGCTGGATTACTAGGAGCAGCCTGCCTTGTTTACCTAGATGACATAATTATAGTGGGACGTGACTTCGAAGACCATCTTAACAAACTCGAAGCAGTATTTGATAAACTAAGGGAAGCAAATTTAAAGTTAAGTCCAAAGAAGTGCTCATTCTTTCGGAGACAAGTGAATTACCTTGGACATGTAGTCTCGGAAAACGGAGTGGAAACGGACCCTAGCAAAATCACCGCTGTGAAAGATTGGCCGACCCCTAAAGACAAAACGCAAGTGAGAGCATTTCTGGGATTGTGCTCTTACTATAGAAGATTTGTAAAAGGCTTCTCTGACATCGCCAAACCACTTCATAAACTGACCGAAGAGAAGAGACCCTTCGTATGGGACAATAATTGTGAATCGGCCTTTCAAGAACTGAAGAAACATCTTTGCCAAACACCGGTCCTTGGGTATCCAGACACAAAGGGAGAGTTTATTGTCGACACTGATGCCAGCAATATCGGTATTGGAGGTGTATTGTCCCAGCGGAAGGGTGATCAGGAGGTGGTAATCGCATATTTCAGTAAGTCACTCTCTAAACCGGAAAAGAATTATTGCGTTACTCGAAGAGAGCTACTTGCTGTAGTGAAAACTTTACAACATTTTAAGAAATACTTGCTAGGACGCAAATTTTTGGTAAGAACCGATCACGCTGCCCTGAAATGGTTATTGGAATTCAAGGACCCCGAAGGACAGGTAGCACGATGGATTGAACAACTTCAAGAATTCCAGTTTGATATAGAACATCGAGGGGGTAAAAATCACAGCAACGCCGATGCTCTATCTAGAAGCCCCTGTGAAGACGACTGCAAGCATTGTCAAAGACAAGAGGCGAAGGAATTAGAATCAATTAAAATTATTAGAACAGACTCGTTAGATGAACGTTGGAGTGATGAAGCCATGAAGAGAGCTCAAGAAGAAGACCGAGATATACGACCTATCATGGAATGGTTAAGTAGTGGTAGGCCAAAACCTAAGTGGACTGACATAGCACAGTACAGTACCGCTACGAAAAGTTTGTGGGCACAATGGGACAGTTTGTTGTTACACAACGGAGTATTGTGCCGCAAATGGGAGAGGACACGTGGAAATGATAGCCATCTCCAACTAGTGGTACCTAAAATAAAAGTATCCGAGGTACTTCGAGCCTACCATGATGGTTCTTCTGGTGGACACTTAGGGGTAAGGAGAACGTTAATCAAGATAAAGGAGCGATTTTACTGGCTGCATTGTCGAGATGATGTTGAGGACTGGTGTCGGAAATGCGTGCAATGTGCCTCTGTCAAAGGCCCGCAGACCAGAAGCCGAGGAGCAATGAAATTATACAACGTTGGGGCACCTTGGGAGAGAATCGCATTAGACGTAGCAGGACCATTCCCGATTACTAACTCCGGGAACCGATACATTTTAGTTGTGATGGACTATTTTACAAAATGGCCTGAGGCATTCGCCATTCCAAATCAAGAAGCAGTAACTATCGCAAATATTTTGGTAAAAGATGTATTTTGCAGATTCGGCGTTCCGTTAGAAATGCACAGTGATCAAGGAAGAAACTTTGAATCGCATATATTTCAGGAAGTATGTAAAATCATGGGAGTGCACAAGACTCGAACCACACCACATCATCCGCAGTCAGATGGAATGGTTGAAAGGTTTAACCAGACTTTGGAACGCCATCTAGCTAAGGTTGTGGATAAACATCAAAAGGATTGGGACGAGTTTTTATCACTGTTCCTGCTATCTTACCGGACTGCTGTACACGAAAGCATTACCGTAACACCTGCTTTTGCAAATTTCGGAAGAGAATTACGGCTACCAGCGGATCTATTAAGTGGTTGCCCACCGGATACTCCCAGTTGCATCACCAAATATGCCAGCGAACTAAGAGCGAAAATGACTAGTGTTTATGAGCAGATACGAGATGCAGGGCTACAAGCAAGTGAACGCATGAAAACTCGTTATGACCGGAAGGCGACAGGAACGAACTTCGAGGAAGGCTCATTGGTATGGCTGCATAACCCGGTGAGACGAAAGGGTAAATCGCCAAAGCTACAACCCAGTTGGGAGGGGCCTTACAAGGTTATAACGAAAATTAACGACGTCACTTTCCGAATTCAACGTACATCTAGAAGCCCGGCTAAAATCGTGCATGTGGACCGATTAGCCAAATATCACGGCAACAACGATGCTCGAGACGAGCATGTCTTAGGAGGGGGTAGTGTCGCGGAATATAGTGCGAACTCGTCATAATAGCACGCTTGTACCATGCCTTACAACAGCGAATGTCAATTTCTAACTTTTGACAATTAGATAACAAGAACAGTTTATTACAAATTTTAATGTGACAGAAAGAGATAACGCATTTTCATGAACAATTTGGAAGTTACTAGAAACATTTTGAATTTTCGATACTAGAATGTTCTAAATTTACACATATAAAAAGGCCGGCAGTGTGTCGAGAGTTCAGTTGATGTTCGAAGTCGAGTGAAGATTGCGAAGAGATACGAAATAGTGGAAAGGTGAAGAAGAACATAGTGAATTATTAAAAGTGGTGGTTTATAGTGCTCAGAGACTAAATTAAACTAGTATTGTGTACAAACTGCGCGTGTGTATTAAGTGTAAATAAAAAAAACTTTAGTGCGAGAACGCTTTTAATTTCCGATCCCGAACCCGTAGAACGTAACATTATTATGTAACACTGAAAAGCAGTTAAATTACAAAGCTAACGTATTCTTGTCAAATTTAACCAAATAAGTCTTTAGACTCACAGTTACTGTTTTATCACAATTAGAAGTACCTTCGTATTAATGGATCTGTTAACATACTTGATAATATGTCGGGAAACGTTATGTTCTATGATTAAAGGGTTTGTCAAAGAATATTTTTGAGGCCACGTCAGGACTTACAAAACTGGTTCAGCTATCTCTAAGAAATTTGAAGAAAGAAGACCACATTTTCTCTATTAATACAGATTGTAGTTGCTAGTGGAAAAATTGGAATTTTAGCATATTACTTACCTACGTCGGATTTGATTGTGCTCTTATGAGGACATAAGAATATCGTGATTTTAACGTCTAATGTAGTTTACCATAGAGATGAAAGGTCTGATAACCGTATTATATAGAAATTGTATTTTTTTCATTCTTGCCAACTAATTATGTTTTAATTTTAACCATAGTTTAATATATACTATGTTATAATATAGCATTCTTAATGCAATGCTTTTCTTAATAGGACATATTATAGAAACGTTCATAAAAGGTCTAAATAATGCGGTGTGTCGATAATTGCATGCAAATTTAGATGTCACGGTCAACAGACTAACGGCAACGACTAGCAACTCCCGCCAATGCTCGACTCATGCGGCTTACAAAGACAAAATATATAAGATGTATATTCATTTCCTTGTTAAGGTTTTAATATCTAATATATAAAAATCTCGTGTCACAGTGTTTGTTATCGAACTCCACCGAAACGAAAAATGGAATAGGTCGTAGGCTATTTTTAATTCCCCTAGGTGATAAGACCTCCTCCAGATTTTTTATTTTTAGACCAAATTTTTAACTTAAATTTTTATGATTTGGCATAAAAAATACTTATAACTCAAAGTTTTAGTTTCTTATTTAATAATGATTAGAACGCGGGCGAAGCTTCGTTAATTGCTACTTGTAAGTATAATATAATTAAATATATTCTATTATAATACAGTACACATATATTATATTACACTTTCTGAATTACCCCGTTCTGTTATAAGACACTGCTAATAATATTGACCCGACTCAAAGTCGCAGGTGTCAGTAAAACCGAGAAGCGTGCGAGCAACCGCGACCGTGCTCCTACTTAGCTACTTGTCGTAGCTATGGGTACATCTCGATATATAGAGCGTGACACATGTGACACCCACGGATCTATTTCACCACCAAGTGAACATTGGTATGGAAAACCGGAAAGAAACGACATATGAATTTCGCATAAAATATTTTTGAAAACAATGATTTATAGATAATAAACTATTGATCTGTTAAACTTGCTTGCTTCTGTAGCACATAAGGTACATTATATCTCCATTTTCCATTGAGTTCGCATCTATATTTTATGATCATTCATATTATAAAGCTAAGGGGTTTTTTTGTTTGTTTGTTCGTTTGTTTGTTCGTTCGTTCGTTTGTTCGTCTGTTCGTCTGTTTATTTGAACACGCTAATCTCAGGAACTACTACTAGTTCGATTTGTAAAATTCTTTTTGTGTTGGATAGTCCGTTTATAATGCAATGAATAATGTAGCAAAAACAGGAGAACAACATTCCTTTTGAGAGCTTCCATTGTGTTCCATGTTTAAAGTTATGCAAAAATCATGTATGACGGAATTATAGAATAGAACGCGAGCAAAGCCGCGGGAAAGGCAAGTCCAATCAAAATAAAGTACGCTGTACAAGGAACGATGACAATTACGAACCAAAACTATGGATTTTTCTTTTAAATCTGCCTTACAGTTGTGTCAGACATAATATAGGCAGGGGTGAATCCGAGAATCCGTGTCTCGCAATTTAGATATTTTCACATACGAATCATTCCTTACATGATTACACTTTGCTTTACGTTGAAAAAAACGTCGTGAGAAAACCTGCATGTGCTCTTAGACATGCCGGTTTAGAGAAGCTAGCACGTTTATGAAACATTGCTTAATCTCTACTCCTGTCTTCTTTGTCTTCTGTCTCTAAGAATATGAATTAGAAAGGGAGCTGAAGTTTTATGAACTTTGGTTGGATAGATTTTGAGTAATTAAATGACAAACGATACTGCTTAATAATTAATTAATTTTTAACTTTTGCTAATACATATAATTCTCAAACTATTTAACATATAATTTACTGACAGTGCTCAACGTCGCGGCCGGTAAAGCTCCTATGCAAATATCTACAGAAGATGGTGGAGTGCCGCAAAAAGCACTCGATGGAAGCACCGCCGTCGCATTTAATTCAGAGACATGTACGCTTACCAAATCCGAAAGAGTGCCTTGGTGGTATGTCAACTTACTTGAGCCCTATATGGTGCAGCTTGTGAGGCTCGACTTTGGAAAGCCATGTTGTGGTAAGAAATATATATTAATTAGTGAATATTATTAGTAATAACTAATCAATTAAAAGTAAGTTTAATTCTTTCAAGTATACATTTTATAAGTCTTCTATATTATTAGTAACGGCTTAATAAACATAATACTTCACGTCTAGCTGAGCGTTACTCTTCAAGTCTACCAAGAGGCATCTGTCTTCCTCGACCCATATGTTCACCAGACCTCGAAGTCACTCGCAAGCGTTAATTTACTAATTAAAATAATACTCTCCACGCATTGACCATTTTCCAATTGGAACGGAATAACGCATTGTTATTGTTGATAGATTTTATTTATATAAAAATTACGTCTAAGTATAAGCTGCATATTACTTGTGAAACGTTACAGCTATCAAGTAGAAATGCGGTGGGATTTACAGCTTTCCACAATAATTTATTTAAACATTGTAAATACCCCTCACAATTCTCATTATTTTAATAATATTGTATTATAAACAGTTTGCGGACAAGCCTCAGTGAATGCAAATGATTACCTTCTAGTGAAAGTTATGAGACACCAAAACAAATGCAGGACGCAACGAGATTGCTGTCATATGAACGTTTTTTATGTATACTGCCTACTACTATTTTTTTATTTGAGTATTTCTGTTTAGCAACCCTCAGTACAGTAATTGTTTTTATAAAATGTTTTATGTACAGAACTTACTGTTTTATTTTATACATATTTTGTGTAGATGTATATTTATATTTAACATTCAAACACCATTAAAAACTTTCTAGGTTTGTATTAAGTTTGTTATTTAATTCATGTTAAATTAATATCTTTCAGGAGTAAATAAGCCAGCGGTGATTATAGTAAGAGTTGGGAACAATCGTCCAGATCTTGGAACTAATCCTATTTGTAATCGATTTACGGGTTTTCTTGAAGAAGGACAACCTTTGTTTCTACCTTGCAATCCTCCGATGCCAGGAGCTTTCGTTAGCGTCCACCTGGAATCCTCAACCCCCAGCCAACTTTCTATTTGTGAAGCATTTGTTTATACGGACCAAGCATTGCCAATAGAGAGATGTCCACAATTTCGTGATCAGCCTCCAGGCAGCACTGCGACTTATAATGGCAAATGCTATATATTTTATGATCGGCAGCCAGCAAACTTTAGAGATTCCCTTGCATTTTGTCGCTCGAGAGGTGGAACTTTGGTGGATGAAAGTAATCCAGCTCTTCAAGGTTTTATTAGTTGGGAACT
Source organism: Boloria selene (assembly GCA_905231865.2). Taxonomy (NCBI): domain Eukaryota; kingdom Metazoa; phylum Arthropoda; class Insecta; order Lepidoptera; family Nymphalidae; genus Boloria; species Boloria selene. Next base: position 8,409,091 of record HG993131.1, read on the forward strand.
ATGGCGAAGACATCGGTAAGTAAAATAGACAAATGTAAATGTAAGCTAAGCTGCGCGAACTTTTTAAATTTGTAAATAAATTTTAATATTCAACATGTTTAGTTAAATCGTATCTGCATTACGGTCAATACATCTGTTATATATACGACTATAATAAAATCAAGACCTATGAACTTTTTGAAAGTATTGAAATAAATTTTATTATACCTTGATGTGTTAATGCGAATTTGATGTTATACATATATACGGAATAGTAATATTATGTCCATCTGCGAATATTCTCTCCATCTCTGTGACAGTGATTGATAGCATAACAAGTAATAGTTCGATTAAATTCGCCTTTGTGCCTTATAGACCAGTGCCTTTGAAAATGGTAAAAAGTGAAAAAAATAAAAAAAATAGGATTAAGCCTATTGTAAAAGGTAGAGAATCTGACAAAAATGAAGGGAAAAATAAACCGCGGGCGATCTGAGGTCGGGAAGTGAGGGGTAAAAACCGGTTTTTCGTGATTTCCGGCAAAACTACAAGACTTATGGAGAAAAGTTAAATGGCAAAGTTGTAGCTAATAAAAATATCTACTTTTCTATTAACACTTATTTCACATAGCCTCAATACCAAATCTCTACATTAATATAGTAATAAAGTTTTCTCAGAAAAGCTGCTACGAAATAAGCCTTTCCCAATTCTCTATGAAATACCTTTTGATGTGCTAAAATTTTCCGTATGTCACTCATGTATATAAGTTATCTTAAAATAGCTACGCATATAATTTAAAGAAGATTCTACAACTTTCTCAAAATCCCTCCCATTTCCTTTCATTTTGTCATATTATCTTCCAATGAGTTTCATCCCACTATCATTATTTTTATTTCAAAAACTATCGACAGTGGTCTAATAATAACTATTAATAATATAAATGCAAGTATATTTTACAATCGATGTAATAAAATATATCGGCCTAATAAATAATTTGAAATAAATATAAAATAAAATAGTCGATTAAATTACGACTGACGATTGCATCTATTATTTGACAAAAATATTTATCCTATCTTTCTATCAATCATTAATGTCGTTTTAACAGTCTATTACATGACTTTCATATTGGTACAGTTATAAAAAAATCAGCACACAAGTTCTTATTAGTTGAATGATCCATTACAGATCCGCTATGCGAAGCAGAGCGAGTTGATTCGACTCAATTTCTGGTCTTCCATTTGACTATTACATTTTTGCCCGTTAGCGTGATTGGACACCGTGCTGCAACGGAATCCCGTCCTACAAAATGCTTAAATAACATAATATATCTTGAAATATAGTATTAATCTATAAAATATTTTGGTTTATCAAATAGTTTAAAGTAAATAAATTCGATGTTAAATTACACCTTACAGTATAATTTTTTATTTTTTCAAAAGCAATTTAAAAGTATTTATCCCATTCATTAACTACTTTTACTAAACAACCCTGCCAAAAAGTAGGCAAAGATTTCTCTATAAAAAATGTAATGAAAATTAGTCCACATTTGATAAACATAATATTATATTAGAGTTTACACTGAATTGTGACCACATACTTAGTATATTAAAGTGTCGAAATAAAAATTCTCCGTACTTAATTAACAAACACTGTAACGCTGCATGATATTGTTTTAATAAATGATCATCTGACATCATTTTTGCGAATTTGAAATTAGTGCTTTGCTGTTTTTTCTATTGTTTTACATTGTAAATTCTAAGAAAAAAATGCCTGCATTTTGTGTTATTCGCTTTGCGTAATAAACTCGATATTTGAGAAATTATCAAATACAAACTCTTGCTCCGCTCAGTCCCAAGGTGAAGGTACACATTAACAATTATAGTATAGATTTCTCAGAGATATTAGATAGATCTCATGCAGAGGAAAGTATCCCGTATTTTGACCGTATATACAGCTATCTCCATACCGAATTTTTTTCAAGTGGTATTTTTTTCGTGGTGCGGTTACATACAGACAGACAAACATGCTAAAAATTCAGCCTCCGCATCTATAATATATATATTCTAATAAGACTTTCTAACAAAATAATAAAATAATGTACAGATTTGACTCTGTTAGAGTTTTATTATACAAGTATGTATAGATTTTAAGACATATTATACGTATTTATTCATTAACATTATAACAACAATTTTATAACAATAAATATTTGATTATTGACTTCAAATATATGATTGCTAGGAGCGATAGCAGCAGTCAATACTGGATGGGAGCAGTCCGCGACCCACAAGATCCAAATAATTGGAAGTGGGTAAATGGTAATGACGTGACAGTCTCCTTCTGGAACGCACCGAGCGGCGGTGAAGGCTGCGCTAGGTTCGATGGCAGTAAAGGCTGGCTTTGGGCCGACACAGATTGCCTATCGAGACTGAACTATATTTGTCAACACCGTAAGTTCATTTTACATTCTTGCCAAGCGAAGTTTTGCAGTGCGATTTTATTTTGGCTGGGTGAATAATGGTGATTTTATGTTTCGGTATATTGTTGATGAGCATGGTTATTATTATGTAACATATTTAATATTTATAATAACTGCGACTTTTCGATTTATTTTTTACCCATATTATTGTTTTATAGAACCCAAAGCATGCGGAAGGCCTGAACAGCCGCCCAATTCTACGATGACTACAGAAAGTTTTGAAGTCGGAGCTACGGTAGAATATTCCTGTGACGAAGGAAATCTGCTCGTTGGCCCGACTGTGAGGACGTGCTTAGACACCGGGTTTTATGACGAATTTCCACCTGTTTGTAAAAGTAAGCACGTTTATATAATATTTACTAACTTACTTTCATATTATAGACTACCCTCACTTAGCTCTGGTGCCATGCGTGGGCACTCTGGCTCATAAGACTTTAGGGCATGTTAGTAAAAAATATTGAATGGTAAAATAATTAGTCAATTAAAAAAGTAGAGTCCAGTGTAATATAGACGAAAACTTGAGCTTCTTTGATAACAATGTAAGTGAAGATGTTATCTTTTCGAGTTCCTCTTAAAGCCGGGGCACGTAAATATAGGAGTCCAATAATTTTACAATAATACATATAAATAAATATGAAGTGTCTGTTTTTAATTTCAAATTAACAGCTTTTTACTCAATTCATATGAAGGTATATAAAGTACATTACATCTATCTAATCTCTGAAACGGCTGAACTGATTTTGATGGGACTTGCACTCGCTGATAGCTAATGTTATAAATAGTAATTAAGGCTACTTTTATTTTATTAGAATAAAAAAACGTTTAAATTATTTTAACTTACGCCCAGCAAAGCGGGTCGGGTTTGTAAGACAGTATATATACGTAAATAAAATTGAAGTGTCTGTTTTTAATTTCAAAATAACAGCTTTTGCAAATATAAATGCATATGAAACTATATACGGTAGGTACTTAAAAAAAATAAACAATTATTCTTAAAATTTTTGTCTGTCTGTTTGTCCCAGCTAACTTGTGTAACGGCGGCTTATAAGAAGTAACTTAGGCTTTTATTGTATTAGAAATTAAAAAACCGTTTAATTTATTTTAACTTACGCCAAACGAAGTGGGCCGGTGTTGCTAGTTTTCAATAAAATAGTATAGAATAGTAGGTATATCAAAAAAATCAATAACAAATGTGGTATTATTATGTTTTGTGTAATTATGAAGAATTTAGCATGGAATTAATTTAAGTTAATAAACAAATTTTGTGAGCAGGGATAGAATGCGGTTTTCCTGCAGAAATAGCTCATGGAGCCTACGAGCTTTTGAACAATTCGGTATCGTATTTGTCCCACGTGCAATACTCCTGTGATCCCGGATATGAAATGGCAGGACGTTCTCATCTCGTTTGTGATATTGACGAGCGTTGGAATGGGCCTCCGCCACGTTGTGAAGGTCAGTGTAACTGCTGCATTACATATTATGCCCAAATAAATTTTGCATATCACGCAAATTTTATTACTAATTATGTTAAACTTTAAACTTCCAACAGTAACAGCATTATCTTCGCTTTGAATAATATTCTTTGAGTGCTGATAAAAAGTGACTGCGTATTTATAAATACGCAGAACTCACGATGTTTTCCTTCATCGCAAGACAAGTTATCGTGTAAGAAATGACTCGCACATGAAATTATAAGAGGTGTGAGACCTGGATTTGAACCTGCAACACTCGGTTATCCAAGCGAACCCCGTTACTACAGGGCTACCACTGCCTAATGATATACATAGGTATTATGTATTTATTAATTTCTATATTTCTTTTAATTCTATTTGTTTAATTAACAGTTATTCAATGTGAAGATCCACCTCAGATTCAGAATGGTCGTGTGACAGTCACTGGTAACGCCTCGGTATTCGGCTCTGTAGCCGAATATACGTGTTCGAAAGGATTCAAAGTCCACGGGTCACAAAAAATAAAATGTCTCGCTACAGGACTGTGGGATACAGCAGCTCCTCACTGTTACCGTAAGCTATTATTTTGAAGTGAAACCTGAATAATGTTGAAATTCACTAAGTAGATGTATAGGTAGTAAAAATCTATTATTTCTTTTAACAGCTGAAGAGCGCACAACCACTACTAGTACGACGACGACCACCTCTACGACGACTACGATTCCTCCCCCTCCTACAACTCAAATATCGACAACACTTTTGCCTGTACTTGCGATTACAACTCCCCGTTTAGTTCTACCAACAAGGACAAGGACTCAGCGACCGCTTTCAACCCCTAATCCATTCGTTCCGACTGAAGTGACACGACGACCACGTCCTAGAATTACGACAACTGAACGAGCAACGACTAAAGCCTATGAAAAACCTCCTCTAAGGAAAGTAACAAGTTCAGATTCTCAAAATTCGCCTACCAGTCACGTTCCTCATATTATAGTCGCGAGCCATCCAAGAGAAAATCAGGTAATTCTTAAGGAAATATGACCATATTATTTTATGTTAAGAAATGTACTGATTAAAATTTTATTTTAGGTATTTGGTAGTGGCAACAACATAAGAGCCGAGCAGACTCCCCGTGTGAATGTGCCGCAGCCGGTGGACGGCGACCGACGCGAAACGCTCGGAGCTCGTCTTAACATCGGTGCTGTCGTCGCATTGGCTGCCTTCGGCGCATTAGTGTTCCTTATTGCAATAATAACAACGATTGTCATTTTAGTTAGAAGGTTAGTCCAATACTGCTTATTAAACTTACCCATATACGAGTATCAAAATTATTTCTACCAACTGTACTTTAAAATGTAAGATAAATTAAAGATGTACCTACCAAAGTTAAATGGAGCCGGCCACGCGAGGTATGAAGTACCTTAAAATATAAATGCTACGATTAATTTATGCTTCATATCTCAGTCACGTTCAACATCATCTAAACTTAAAGTAACTACATATATAAGTAAATAAGGTTACACAATAAATCATCAATCCGTGTAATGGATTTAAGAATTTATATATATATTTTTTAAAGAAACAGACTGACTTTTCTTCATAACTACACTTCACCTAGCCACCTACTTTTTGATGGCATTTAAAAATAGTATTTAAGAAAATGCTGTACGAAAAATAGTAAACGTTGCTAATAACCATTAGTGGGGATCGCAAGCGTGAAAAAGCACCGGTCCGTGAACTTCCATCACGCTGGTACACATTGCTGGCTCTACCGTTCCCGGACCAGCAGGTCGGGCGGCGCGAGTTCGCCCGCGCTCATCGTCTCACACATCGCGCGGGCCATTTCTCCAATCCTTTATAGCCAGTGCGTTTATATTTTAAGGTACCGCACGCGGCTGACATGGTGGCTCGTCTATACAAATCTTTACGCAAATACCGTGAAAATAATAATTCGTATAAATAAAAATCGAGTCATAATTACTGTCGGTTCTATATTCTATCCGTATATTGTATATCTACTTAAGAATTTCTCTATTCCTCTTTCGTGTTTACATGAGTAATACCGTAGAATTAAAAAAATAGCAGCCACCGTGTTGTTCCGCATTGCACGAAGCACAATGCACCAGAAACAAAGACCTTGTTTCAAAATGGCACGGCGTCCAATATGATGGCTGAATCTTGGAGCATATTACAATTAACTATAGGAAGCCCCTGCAACTGTGACCATTTGCACTCCACACAAAAGAGAAGCACGCTTATCCAGAATCTATTAAATAAATATTTATAGTATGACAATCTAAAGCACAAAATGAACACCTAAAAATTGTTATTTATTAGCCATATATAAATTGTTTCAATTTTCAATTGTTTAAATTTTCTTTTAAATTGTTGTTAATGTTTAAGTGATTTTGCTTCTGCATAGCTTAGCTATCTCAGACCCAGTTTATTATAATTAATGTGAACATTAATATAAAGCTAACGTTAGCAGGAAACAAAATGATGGTAAGCGCTACAGGCACCACGTGTCCCCTGACTGCAATACCGTTGCTTCCCTGGATTCATCATCGTCCGAGTCAAGAAGCGGCCTCAACAGATACTACAGGCAGGCGTGGGAGGAGCTCCACGAGGCGACTGGCGCAAAACATGGTCACAGGAGACACGAAAGGGAAACTCCCAAGGATGGCTCGGAGTTGGTGGTCTCCGACGTGTTCCCCGCGCCACTCGCCCGCGACAAGCGCCGCCACCACCACCACCACCACCGCGAGCGCCGCCCCGACTGGCAGCCCCCGCACCGCCCCCAACACAACCACAAACCTAGATATTAAGCTACGATTACCTTCTTTAACTAATATCAACAGTTACAATTTGTCTGGGCAAACTTAATATTATAATAATGTATTTTTGAGGGAAGGCCGCCTAGATTTAATCGAATAAACTTAGCTAATCCAAATATATCTTTACTTATCAGACATCAGAAAAAGACTCCCTTCATGCACTTATGTTCTCTAGGTTGATAACCTAATTACAGTAATTTACCAATTGTAGGTACCTACAAGTTCTGATGGTGATAAGTAACATTTATTAATTAGGAATTAATCTTAGGTACATTAAATAATTTATAAGATATTGATATTACTTTAGCGTACAAACTAAACATGAATCGTAGTAATTAATTTGCTCAACTTTGTATAATAGGTGTCATTTGTCACTAATACACTTGCACCTTCATATTATGTCAGAAGATACTTCCTCACAATATAACTCTAAGCACAGAGATGTAATATACCTAGGTCGATGTTATAAAAATGTAGATATTAATGAATCTTCAATGGCTGTATTATAAAAATTTTGTCGGCTTGTCTATAATATCTGTTTATTTTTTTTCGTAAAAAGTGCTAAATAGATTTTCTCGGGTCAACATTTATAATGCTTTATTTTTATATAGGGAATCATTCATTCCCAAAGGAAAACGAAATGTCTGCAACATTCGTACGTCCATTCCCTAAGCGTCTCAATAACTATTTTTTTAACCTAAGGGGAGCTCGGGTAAGTTGCTAGAGAATCAGTGTATAAAAATCTTTTGTGAACTTTGAGGTACTAATTAATAAAAACTGACATAGTTGTGAGTACACATATTTTATTATGTGTAGGTAAATTTGATCTTATATGTATGTAAACATTTTTGATTTGTGACGCTCAGACTTAAAAAACACTCATTTAGAATACAAAAAATTAGCTCTAATATCAATAGGAAACTCATTGAATCTTTGATGTTTAATATGCATATATTATGTCATTATGTAATTTTTGGACCTAATAATCGCAATCGATAATTTAAAAAAATTATATGTATATGAGGTGCACATGTACATGTACATGTACATGGGTAATATCGACGAGGTAGAAAAACCCTTCCAAACCCTACCCTTACCCTTCAAAAGTACACGTTTCTTATACGTAGATAAAAACAATAAAAGTATATAATTCGAAGTCTAATTAGCATATTGTATCATGCAGGTACTTAATTATGCGAACGTAAAAGTATTTGACCGTTATCCTAAATTTACACATATCTCATTTTATGTATGCGTATGATATAATATGTATATTAGACATAGTCTTATTCGGGCTAGTTCAGTTAATTCGTCACACGTCTGTAACGCGAATCTGACGAGCTAGTAGGTTTCTTTATAAATCTGGTATAGTTCTCACCAAACTTTTTGACCTCCCTGAACTGGCGCGGGATGCGCAGTAAGCAATACTCCGACGCAGAGCGAGACGCGCCTGTAATGTGTACATACACTGCACGCGGCACACTACACCACAACTATTTTCAGTGTTGAATACCTCTTTGTTCTTATTATTTATATTGTTAGTCTTTGTTCCATGTAACTTTTTTATTTGCCTTATATTTATGAAAAGTACCTAAACCCGAGAAGGAGTTCAATTCGAAAATGCAATCATCAACATCTGTTTGTATCTATTATTTGTAAAATTATAATTAAAATTCATTTATTTTCCAAATCTTATTGCAAACGAAAAAGTTATAAATAAAAATACTATAGGTATTACTTCGTTAATATTTGCATTTATAAATTCTGCTAATTTTAAAATAATCTATTGTCCTCTCGAATGTATCTGTGTCACCGAGGTGGTCGAAGTCCAGTTAGACAGTTAGCACCAACATCAGGGCGGCCAAAGTGGCAAGAACTATACTGGTGTAAAGTGTACATCTGCTCTGTCCTGTACAGTGCACTAATTTGCCGTATTTTTGGGAGAAACATACTTTTATATACTTACATATATAAATATTTTTGCTTTACTATGATTACCTTGATCTTTTCTTTCGTATTAGTATAGGTACTTATTTACATGTTATGTAAGTTTTTACATAGACTAGATAGATAGATAGACGCTGATAAATTTTAAATGTAAATATAAGATTTTAAGACTAGATTGAAGTTAATCATTGACTTAGCTTTCTAACTTTATTTCAGCAACTATCAATATTTTTATATTTTAATTTGTACATTTATTTTTTCTTATTTATTTATTGCTACTTCATTAATCGTTGTCAAAAATGTATTCTAGGATATCTTATATCAATATTCGATACATACATATTTATTTATCTCATAATTATATATATTATATCAAAGAAAACATTAATTTCTGAAAGGTACAAAATATTCCTTTATTAATTAATAACTTATTTTTTTTTTAATATGAGTACAATTTTTGGATTGAAAAAGAATATTTACAATTTCATATAAAATGTGCCATTGAAAAGGCAATACGAAACCAATAATATTCATTGACATTCAAAATTAATGTTCATTAAGTTAATTAGTAATTTGAGTGTAAATATGTAACATAACTAGTAAAACTATTCATAATATTATCGACCGAAAATTATTTATCCATGAAACATGTATGTTTAAGTGTAACACGTTAATATTTATTATATGTATAAAAATTGACTTATCGATATCGATATTGGCGTTTATTTATGTATCAGAAATAAAAGTTTGTGATAAATAAATTGAGTTTTTAATTACTGAATAAGGTATGAAATAAAAGGCTGCATAAGATAACATTTTTTATTAATTTAAAATTGTTTATACAAAAGGGAGGTACATTGCTTTGTGTTAAACCTTGCGCTGAACTTAAGTCTATTTACTTGTTTAGCCATACAATATAAAATATTAAAAGAAAATCAAAACTTCCCTAATAAAATCAAATAAAAATCAAAGATGTAAAAAGATTTATAAAAAACTCAGTCACTACTAAAATAAGCTGCTTACGAACAACTAGACTGAACTTCCCTGACTGAAGAGATCATTAATTAGTATTATTAGTCATTATAAAGACGGTCTTAGTTACTCCTTTAAATTTATTAACATTTAAAAATATTACATACTAAATATATGAAATTCATTGAAATAAGAGAGAAAATATTTCGTTCCAATGTAATACATATTATATAAAATACATATAAAAAGTTCATTCCTGATAGCTAATCTAGTTTGACGAATATTTTAACAATTCATGTACCTCCACCTACCTGATTTGCACCTCGGCCCACGTCTATAGACGGGGTATGGTATACGATGGGTTAAGATATATAACACGGATATTCGCCCCACTAATAAATAAATATATACTTTAAAATAAAAAACTCCGAAAAAACAATATATGCAGCAGGGTTAGTGTAAAAATTAATAATAAAAATAAACATAATCAACATGCATTGAATGTTAACACATAATATGAAATAGTCGCAATGATTACAGTTTATAAATTATAGATTACCCCGCGCACCAGTTATAAAAGTTTAAGCAAAACATAATCTCTGTTAAGGACGGCTTGCTTGTAACACAATTTAATAAAAAGCGTCTATAGGATTATACCAAAAACTTACTAAATCTATAAAACTATTCGACCAAGATACATAAGCCGCCAGACATTACTTATTTTCTTATGAACCAAATGTATGGAATTTGATTTCTATAAATTTAATTTTTATAAAGGCAGTATTAGTACCAAATGTTTAATATAAAAATACTTTTAAATACATATTATATATTATGCTTAATTTTAGTAACATGCTTAGAAAGCGTTATTGCAAGCGACGTGTGAGATAGCCAAAGTGTCCATAGACTTTACTAATCCTACCAAAACATCTACATACAGAAATACTTTAGACCATTTTTGTAGGAAAAATACTCTATAATATAACAATTTTCTAAATCTTATCATAAAAATATTTTACGGTCAATATTTCTTGATTGCATCGAGTGCCATATTATTCGATTAATTTTCTTTCAGGAATCTGCTGATTTCCATTAGTAAATATTTGCAATAAGTGATATAATTGTTATATTTTATTAACTTTTTCTCACTACAAGTTTTATAAAAGTAACATTTTATTATACTTTTTTTTAGTTTAGTTAGTACTCCTAAAGCTTTTCAAATGACATTTTTTTTATTATTATTGCACTTTTTTTTCGGATTAAAATTGCTGTACCTATAACAGATTGTAATACTTAGCACATGTTTTACACAACTATATTATACTATAGAATTATAATAACAATAATATATTTTGGCATATCTAGCACACCGTTTACTCGTAATTGTAGGGATTTTGTGTATTTTCACTATATTTAATGAGTCGTTTTATACATCGCAAAAATCCCCTAAAGCTTGGGAGAGGCAGAAACCTCTTAATTACTGTAATTATATAGATTTATATAAACATAATCTGCGATCATTGGAAGCAAATGTGACTTAATTCTTAGCGACAAATGCACGATGCAACGTGTGAAAAGGGCGAGACCATACGTTTACAGTTAATTATGCATACACATAAATTATTAGCTATAATATATACTAAACAGTCACTAGAACATAGAGAACAACACAGTTCTGCTATTTCTGACGTATAATTACTAAGAAGTTTCAAATCAATTGATTTTATCATGGGTATATAATGTTTTATACAATTGATAACGTGATTGGATAAAGGTGATATGTTGCATTTACGAAGTTTGACTGTTTTATTGCATATCCTAAAACAGCCTCATTTATGAATAATATTAATAGATGTTACCAAATATGAAAACATGATAAGAATGTTACAAAGTATAAAGAACAGCTACTGACATTGCGTTCGCGTTACGATAAACTTAGATTTGGTGAGAGACCTGATTGATTATTATGGTACATTTCGCGCTAGGTCTTAATTTTTAAACCTAGCAACGCAAACTACCCCACATTTTACCATTGAATGTGCCTTAGTCGTTTTACATAACTGGTAAAATTAGAATATATTTTTAACGTGTATGCAGTTGAAATGTCCACTAACAACTCGATCATTAACTGTCTGTTACAGCCTTAGTCTTTTATACTTTGATATAGAAAGAGTGTGCTGTTTGGATATGTCACTAACAATAAGTTAGTATTTTCTATTGCATCTGTTACATTTCACATTAGTTTTCATTGAAAGTCACTAATGATTTTTTTATATATTATATAGTACATATTTGCTTAATATTTCATAGATAGTTGACATAAAATATCATATTATATTTTTAATTTGCATCTTTAAAGCTTCTATTTTTATTTATTACCTCATCGAAACTAAACAAATAAAGCTGTACCTAAGCTTAAGACTGTTTCCAGTGTAATATTGAATACGTCTTATTATTTTATGTTACTTTATATTTCCAACAGAATATGATAAGGTCATACTTTGCTCGATATAATTTATCTGTAATGAAATAATAGCCTATTTTAGCCGCCAACTCCGCCGCTAGAAGCATTTCGTCGCCTGCAATATTACATTTCAAGGGAGTAATGAAAGTTTATAATCTGGTTTACACAGATTTTCTATTTAAAGATATGACAATGATTATTATTTTAACAAATTAATAAGTTTGTTTTACCTGTCTGCCGCCATTAAAGCGAGATGCGCGTGGCGTTGCGCGGATACTTGAACTAATTCAGCCACCGTCGCTGCTTGCTGCTCGGCTAGATATAAGATAAGTTTGGTTATTATGTCTTTTATATATCTTTGTAAACACATATTATTGAATTAGTTATCGTGTCTATATATACATTATATTTGTACATGCTAGCGATGCGTAACGATAGTTTAAAGAAAGCTCATAAAATGAATATAAATAAAAACGAAATGCAGTATTTACGAATTGAAGCATGAGATAAGTAAATGGGAATTTTGCAGACCTGAATTATTTTGTACTATATAATCGTTTAACTTAAATTATAAATTCACGTGTTGGTGAAAGGCTGAGACTTGCTTATATTTGAATGACAATCACACATAGCCTTTGTTTTGGCGCAACGATAACACATCAGTAATAACATCCTGACAGCGTGCCATCGCCAGTGGTTTTAACCGAAATGCTATCAAATGTAGGAATTATCAAAAATAACATTTTCCATGGCGGACGGTTTCAAAGTTAAAGCTTTATAATGGCATAACTGGGAAGTTTCAGTTACGAGTGTATCCCTCAATCATGAGCAGACTGTCATAGAAAAGTAAGTTCGACAGTCTCGTGCACCTCACCCGCAACTCGCAAGACAGTTAAACGATTATAATATGTATTATGACTCGCGTACACCAAAACCGATTTTGTCGGCCGATTGCGGACAGAACCACCCGGACGAGTAATTCGAAATCCCAACAAGTTCAGACTCGACGGTTAATTTGCCGATTTCGGGCGTCGTCGGACGATGTCGGTCGTGTTCTCTTTCTTTGACAAGTGTTCGATTCAATCGTCCGAGTTCGGGCGTCGTCGGCCGATGACGGGTTCGGTGTACGCGAGCGTTTAGTAGATTGTATGTTTGGTGCAGGTCGCGCGTACCGGAGAGGGGGCGGGAGAGGCGTCGCTGCAGGCGCGCGAGGCGGGCGTCGGGCGGCGGAGCGCGCGCGCGCCGCTGCGCCACCAGCCGCGCCCAGCGCGCCTCGAACCACAGCTGCATGGCGTCGCGCTCGTCCTCGTCCCCCACCCCCGCGCACGCCCCGCTCACTCCTTGTTCACATGGAGTGTTAATGTTATGCAAGATGCGAAAGCTCGTCAAATTAATATTAATCACGTCACGTGCAAAATTATGTTCAATTGTTAAAAAGTCACTCTGGTAAATAGACCGATGTCTTAAATTTGCATCCCAACCCAGAACGAACTTTTGCTTTTTTGTACATTTAATTTTTTTGTTTGTATGTATCTCTGTTTGTTCGGGCTAATCTCTGAAACTTACGGGTCTGACTTTGAAGGGACTTTCACTCGCAGATAGCTAAATTAGATATCTGCGAGTGAAAGTCCAAACATTAAATGTTATATGGAGTAAATTGGCTTTTTTTATTTTATTAGAAAATTATAAAAACCGTTTAATTTAACTAACGCCTAGCGAAGAGGGCCGGGTTTTGCTAGTTTTTCATAAATTCTTCACAAACTACGAATATAGCAAGTCAAAAATTCCTTAGAATGCTGTTATTTTCATGTAATTCATAATTTTGCAAGCGAGATAGCGAATGTTATTGAAATGATATATGTAGTTACAGTTACACTGCTCAAAATGCTTAACTGAAAGTAATAATATGTGATGAAATTCTGGGAGTAAGTACATAAAATTCACAAGAGCATTAGCAGCAAATAATGAACAATACCTAGTTATATGTAAATATTTGAATTAAAATCATGGTATGTGTAAGTTGCTAAATAATATAAAAGCCGGCTTACAAAAATGCCTATTAAGTAAAAGTAGTTTTCAATATATCTTATCAAACATTTTCAGAGTTGGTACCCACTGACAATTATTATAGTTTAAAAATAAATTTGTAATGTAAGCTTTGCTTGAATTGGTATCAGCTGGCACAGAATTCAAAATATCTGATAATGTTTTTAAGTTTTTATTTTTAGCATAGTAGGAAAACATATTTCAAAAATTCAGAAAGTCAGAATGAAATTTTCTCCTTTTTCTACACATGAATTTTAATTATGAATTTAAATGGTCCAAGATCCCAGGGCCATCAGATGTTACATATTCTATCAGTTACCAAATGTCCTGGATTAGCTAGTTTAACTAGGCACCTAGTGCTAATATTAAGTAAAAATAGTATTCACTTTTCTGAAAGCTTCAGTGCTGATTTTTACATATGGTTTAGAGAATATGGTTAAAAATTAATAATCAATACTGCCAAACACTTTCCGTCTACGGTAACTTATACCAAAGTTCCCAAAAAATAATGTAACTATAATTTTAATCTCAGTCTTTATATTATCTTCTTAATATATAAAACCAAGTCGGGTCTTTTGGAATATAACTCGAGAACGCCTGGACCGATTTTCATGGTTTTTGATTTGTTGTATTTGCTTTGTCCCGAAATAATCCGTCCGACTAAAATACTGGAAAATTGAAATTAAATGTTCATGGGTTTCGTAACTAACAAACATTTAATGTTCATCCAGTCGATACGGTAAACTTACCCTTCAAATTAAAGAACGTATTTAATAAAAGGTTTCCAATCGACAAGATATATATGAAATGGCTGACACTATAAGTGAGGGCCCTAGGATCTTGATCTAAAATTGGACACTTTGACACATTGGAACTTTCAAACTGTAATGAATACCAAAATGACGGAGTTCTGAGGTCACAAACAAAGTAAAAATAAATATTATTTGAATTCGGAAAATAATTACATAAAAAATTAAACGTCTGTCTCTTTAAAAAACAATGCAGAAAGAGTAAACATCAAATTCATTTCCACACTTGACTAGAATCGGACCTCAGTCTCCGTCATTGCAGTGATAAAAAAAATATATAAAAAGAAGACCTGGTCTAGATCCTAGCGATTGGGTTATATCTGATGGAGTGTAGCAGACTGGGGGCGGCGGGACCGGCGGCGCGTTCAGTGTACCCGTCGACTTATGTGTCTCGCGATGACGGCTTTGTTCCGGCTCCTGTCACACGAAATATATTTTATTGTGTTCACCAATGACACAAGCAAATTATTATTTAACTATTGCTCTAATTATGTAGACGTTAAACCTTTTAACAATGGAAACTCTCTTTAAGTATTTTACATGCAAATTTGGGTAGTTTTAATAATTATATTTTTTATAGAAAAACAAACTGTAACTGTTAACTTAATATTGATATACAATTAAAAATATTTTATATGAAAAGTAGCAACATTCTACATGTAGCATGCATCGAAGATTAAATTGTACTTTTTACGTTTTTTAATATTTCAATTTATAAGGAATTGTTGCAATATTTATTATCATATGAAAGATTAAGATAATTATATATATAAAAATCGCCAGACTAATAAGCATAACATACAATAATAATAATGTACAAAAGCCATTCACACATGCAGAACGCGAGCTCTATATTATGCGCACATATCACATTGCAGACAAGATGCTGAAAGATATAATAAAAAGCGAATACAATAGGATAGATCTAGAATTCATCGCTCGGACTTGCCCTTAACGATAGACAGAAATAACAACGAAAACGAAAAAAAAAGACATTTACATTGGATCTGGAAGTTAAGAAAAAAACAGCATACAGGTATAGGTATCGGTAAGATAAAAAAGTAAATGAATGAGAGACAATTCTCATAAAATGTTCTAAATTGCACAGTATTGTTGATGACATGTGATTATATTAAATCGAATTGCTTTTGTATATTTAAAATAATTATGTAACAATATTTTTTAGGATTAAAGGAAAGAGAGGTGAGAGTCCGACATGGGAGCACTAGCATGATCCAATGTTGAAATTAAAATGATAACACAAGCAGCTCGTGACGGTGTGACTGAGCGAGACAAGACAACGTACAGTTAGCGGATGATGTGTGCGAGAGAGATGGACACAGCATGCGACTCACGAGTTCACGATACTGTATTTGATATGCTTTGCTTACGTGCGTCGTCAGGTCCGGCTCCGAGACACACTGAAAATGTAACTAGTGTTAGTCTACTGTGGGTGTCCTCTGCTTATTTATAATTTAATAACATAACCTTGACTGTTGCATACAAATTTAGATGGACACCCACCCCAGATACATATTGACAACCACCATTATATACAATATTCACAGTTTGTATTTGTGTCTTTATGTTCGTTATTAGCAAGGTATCACAAACACATTTTTTATGTAAAATGCAATGCGTCACTGTGTGCTCGAATGAGATGGTCTTAGTAAATATTATTTGTGCACATGTTATTGTATTTGAAAAATAAGATTTAATTGATAATTGTGTATTTTACTTAAACTTCTTATATGGAAAGCGATAAAATAAAAATAGATAATATAATAAATTACCTTATGTCTAGGTCCCAGACGTCTGTTTAAGTAATTTGAAATGCTCTTCATAATACCTTTTCGCCTGCGCTCGTGCGTCAGGTCCGGGTCGGAAAAGGAGGGAGTGACGGGGGGCAGAGACATGAGCGGGGGGGCGGGGCGCGGCGGGGGCGGGGGCGGCGGCGCCGGCTCGCCCAGCACCGGCGGCGGCGGCACCGGCGGAGGCCCGACACTCATAGGAGACGCTCTATTTCTTCGTGTACCCTTTTTATTCACGCGCTGGCTGGTACTCCCTAATCTCTCCAAAACTAAACGCCGTACTACTTCTGTTTGTTCTTCTCGTTCCTTTTTTATTTCCTGCACTTTATTGTCTATAGATTCATGATTAGTACTAGAGCTCGGGGTGGATACGGAATCAGAATTTAAATGATAGGACGTGGTCCAGTCTATGTTTCGCGGTGGAGAGTTAGACCGCCTCATGTTCGTTCTACTAAAAGTTTCACTCGCTGACCTACATATAGCCGGTGCGTATAGTCGAATGCTGCAAGGGCTCGGAAATGTCACAGGTTTATTTAAATTATTGTAAGATAAAAGTTCACTACTTTGTTGTACTTTAGATTTTTCTGACGCTAGAGGTGGAGAAACATCTTCTAATGACGTATCATTTTCAAATTTGTCATCATCGTTTTTATCAATTTTACTAATTCTGTCACCTTCTAATGGTGGAGATGTATCGGAAGTACTGGTAGAATCACTTTTGAAATCCAAGTTTGTATCGTTGTCCATACTACTAAGCTCAGAAACTCGAATCAAAGAATCTTCTTTTCGGTCACTACTAGTATTAGATTTATCAAAGGCATCATTTTGTGGCGTTGTGGCATGTGATAACGATTGTGCGCTATCACATTTTGGCATACTTTCAGATTTAGAATCATGATCATCAATAAATTTGATTGAGTCATCAAAATCACTTGGTTTCTCATCTTCAATAGGAACAATACCATCATTAGGCTTGATTGTGGTTTCTGAGAAACTTCTTTCTATAAAATTCATAGACCTATCATTAGCTGGGAAATAAGGATCATATTCATCGTCAATAAGCTCCATGTAGCCTTCGTTACGAGTGGTACGAGTTTCTATGAATGGGTCTTGATCACCTTCATCAGCATATTCAAAATGTTCTAACGCATTTGAAAAGACAATTGGATCTGGACTTGTTCTGCCGCAGACGTGTGAAGCTATAGCAGATATATTTTTCGTTTCATGTACTAGTTTAGGACCACTCAGACTTCTGGGATTTTTGCTCCTCTTTCTATCTTCCTTTCCATCATAGCCACAATCGTCTAAAACAGCACTTTCAGCTGCCCAATCTGAGAGTTCTGTTTCAGTTAAAGCTAAAGTGGTCGCATCCCTACAAGATTCGGATGATTCCGAGTCCGCTGCCACTATGGTGGGGCCCGTGGTTGTAGCTGTTCCTGAGGCTTTTTCATCATTATCATCGCCACTATTATTTATAATCATTAGGCTATCTAATTGTATAAGTTCACCACCTTCGTCGTGAACTTCGACTCTTGGAACAAATTGATTTGGGATCGTTTCAGTATGCGACGAGTCCTCTTCCGTAAGCGAGTCTGATTCAATTTCTGGCTCTCTTTTCTCTTCATTAATGGGTTCTCGCCAATCACTTTTGCATAATGGCGAATCGCCTTTAGTAAGCAAATCAACAGGAGCAACACTACACAGATTTCTAATTATATCTGGCATAGGCTGAATATTTGTTTCTTCTGCTATTTGAAAAGTAACAAGGGGCTTTTGAGGAGGCACAGGAGCGGGATTCAATAGTTTTTGAAATTCTGTTATAGTAGATCTGAAAGCTTCCAATTTTGTGTCCAACTGCGAGGTAGAATCAGATTTTCTTACCGTGGGTGGAGATGGTTCACCAAGGAGGTACTTTCTTTTGAGTTCGAGAGCTCGTTTGGTGGCGAGGCCACCGGCAGAGCGTGTCCTGCTTAGGGGATATTCGGGGGGCGCGGTGGGTGCAGTTTGCGCAGGGGGTGCAGGGGGCGTGGCTTCCGTCACTAATATGGCGGGCGGGGAGGTGGGGCAGGCTGGAGTACATTCGTCACGTGCAAACTCGCTGTCTGTCGATACTTCGGTAGCTGAAGATACTTCCTCATCGCTGCTTTCACTCTCTTCCTCAGACTCCACCTGTTTTACATAGTACTAACTTATTAATTTTGTGATAATTGGTTGTTTCACTACACCTATGTGTAATTTGTAATATATCTTCAGTGTTATTATATAACACTGAAGATATATTACGAAAAGAAAGGTGCGCTAATACTATACACCACACACTAACTAACCGTCAGTTTTAATATGTACTAGCTGTGCCCGCAACTTCGTTCGCGTGGATGTCGGAACTTAATTAGTATTTTTTAGTGCGAAGCGCTTATCTTCTTATCTATCGAACAATACTGCACGCAGTTGATCTCTAGTTATAGTCCCGTCTAAGTTCGAATACTCGTAGATGGCACTGTTTTAATATTTTACTTCGGAAACACCATTTTATTTTTATTAATTTACATTTTTTATACGTTGTGAACTGATTACGATGAAACAAAAACCTTAATGTTACTTCAATTTACGCACATATTGTTGTGTATAAAAGTTACGTGAAGTTGTGAGACCAAATGCACATAACCCTAATTTTACTTCTGGAATTTCTCTACTTCTTCACTTTAAACTCAAATATCTTTTGATAGACTGAACCGATTGCAATGAAACAAAAACTAAATGTTACTTCAAGTTACGTTCAATCGTTGTGTATAAAAGTTATCTACATTGCTTTCGTACATTTTACGTGATGCCCGGATAAATAAACAGACAAACCGACAAACAGACAAACAGACAAAAATTCTAAAAATGCTGGAAATGGGTTCTATTGGTTATCCTTTAACACCCTGGCTATTTTTTTTGTAATTTTTTTTGATGTACAAAAACGACTTTTCTACAGTTTTATTATATGTATAGATATACAATATACATACATTACTTTGTATTCCTTAATAAATTTACTACTTATACGTTGTAGCAGTATATAACATATTATATTAAATTATTATTTATAAGCTAGAGTTAGTTAAATACACACACAACATCGACAAATAAATGTTTAATTATTCGTAAAAAAGTATTTACATTGTACATGAAAAAGAACTATTCCTAATAGTATCGTTTTTACTCTTATTCTGTTTATTCCGAAATATAAAATAGTAAAAGATAAATAGGTTTTTTAATACGAAGCTTAACATTAATGCGAACACAAGTAATGATTTATGAATCATGATGCACTCGTCGAGTATTAAAATAGCAACAAATATATTATGACGGAAGTTAGTGTGGGTGATAACACTCTTACCTCTCGCGCCGCCGCCTCTATTAACTGTGATAGTATCCACGAACGCATGCTTGTTATGTCACGATGTTATTTAAAAATATTCCTTTTCATCTGTATTCATATACATATATGAAAAAAAATTACACTTAATATACTTTTCTAACATAGCAATCGAAATAGATATTATTATATTAATATGAATAATAATATATAATTATGATTTCATTAAAAGTTGATTTTATGAAAATATTATACAACAAAATATTTGAATTATCTATTCACATATCACATAAGTGTAGTTGAATAGAATTTTTGTTTCATGTATGCATTAGGTACTTATGAAAAGTGATATATTTTTTAGAGATATGATTTCTTAGAGTAAAAACATGGCGGCGGCGGAGAGTGGGTTCGCGGCGCACCTCCCTGCAGTCGCGCGACCTGCGGTGGCTGTGGTCGCGCGACTGAACGCGCTAGGCGACGACGCAGCGCGGTACCTCGCTGCTGTCAGTGGGCGGCCGCGCCTCGGCCGGGACCTCGCGCCGCCGCGCCTCGCGCGCCTCCCGCATCCGCGAACACGATTCGTTGCCAGAAGATTCAGGACCTCAAATTGGGAAGATCACTTATGTATTCCTAGTTGTTTTGCGGGTATAATTATTTTTACTTGGTAATGATAACCCTTTAATTTTCTAGGATCAAAGTTAAAAGCTTTCAGTATCAACAAACTAGCATTTCCTGCGGCTTCGCACGCGTTCTAAAAACCGGAAACCAATATATTTCTGAGTCGCGCGGTGTGTGCACAGACAACATACGCCCGTCCTTCCCGTTTTCGCAACATTTTTCATTGATGATCCGCTCTTAATGGTCGTAGCGTGATGTAATATAGCCTATATATCCTTCCTTAATAAACGGACTATCCAACACAAAAAGAATTTTTCAATTCGTACCAGTAGTTTTTGAGATTAGCGCGTTCAACCAATCAAACAAACTCTTCAGCCTTATAATATTAGTATAGATAAGTATAAATCTTAGTTAATTTTTTTGCACCTTAGTATATTTGGCTTATTTAACGAAATTATTAGGAATTAGCTATATGACTGACTTACCATCATCTGAATAATCATCATAGCCAAAGGAATCGTCCGAGAAGTAAAGCTGAGAGTGCGGTGGGCGCGGCTCACTGGGAACGGGCTCTGGAGACTGCTCGACTTCGTTGTCACTCTCACCCGCATCTGTGTACTCGTCAGAACTGGATTCTTCTTCGTCACTAAAAATGATAAATTTTATTATTAAATATTGGCAAATTACTTTGGTTCGCGCGGATGTGTTCGTGTAGATATGTTTAAGTACAAATATTTGTTGCTTAGACTTATGCTTGATATTGTACTATTTTGTAGGTATTTACTTTGTAAACCACAACATATTATGTGATTTTGTGAAGATTACTCGAATCATTAATTGTTTTTTCGCGATAACTAAGATTTTCCTGTATGTTTCTAATATTTAGTTATATATTTATACTATATTAATATCGTAAGGCATTACACTATAAAATACTTAAATTGACTTAAATTAGATAAATATACTGTAAAGTATGTAGAATAATTATTCAAAGTTTCATGCCTAAGGCCTCCAGCTCCCGAGGTTTCGGAAGCTAAGAAGTTCCTGTCGGTCCATTCGTCTTCGTCGATTTCTCGAGCGCCGCCATCGGAAAGTTCTAGACTGATTCGTTCTGGTGTGGGTGTAGGCGCATCGGTGCGGGTCGTGGACGATGATGCCAGAGAATTTGTTACAACCGCGTCAGGCACGATCACGCCTGAGTGTCGAAGGCAAACCAGTCGGCTACCGTAGCGCTCCATTGTGTAACTACTACGTATAGAACAAGAAAATGGATTTTATAAAGATTATTACATTTAAAGTTGCGAACAAAGGTCAATTATTTGGTATTTTGTAAATAACCTCAAACGCCACAGACTGGTTAATAATTTCATTAGAAATTTTAAATAAAACTATCGTTGCAACGATTATGGTCCCGGGAGTCTTTTGTTAGATTCGAAACGTGGGACAGTTTCATTTGAACCTAGAGACTCGTCCTCGCTCCGCTCGGGTTTATTCCTATCTACGTTTTGATGGTAATAGTAGATTTCTCAGAAATGAGATATTTGCTCTAAAAATTACTCTATATTATGTTGATCCGGATACCCAGCTGTCATCACATATTTTATAAATGATAGGAATGGATGTTGTGACGACGGTCGTCGTAAGAGTAAACATAAACGGTCAGAAAGACATTATTGAACAACAAACCCTGGTCTCAGCACCGCTTTACAGACGGCGCAGCGGAAGCAGGCGCGGTGTAGATGCAGGCCGTCGGCCGTCACGCCCTCTGCTGCGAACACGCGCGTGCCGCACGCCGCGCATTGCATGCCCGCTGATGACGGACCGCGCCATTGTTTCTTTAGCTACATGAAATAAGTAAACTACGTTTAAAAAACTAAAAACTTTAAAATAACTTAATAAAGATTTAATATACACCTCTTATGCAAACCTAATACCTTTAATATTAATAAATTACTATTATTTGTATGTGCTACCTATTGATAGGTTTGAAGTCAAAATGAAACTTGATATTAGATAAAATCACATAAATCGGATCAGATGTCACAGACTAATCGGTGTACATACATAAAAAAAATACCGATCGAATTGATAACCTCCTCCTCCTTGCGGAAGTCGGTTAAAAATATCATTAAATTCAAATTTAAAAAAAAAACTTAGAAAACACACTGGCATAAAACCTATCATGTTCTATATACTTATTAAGAAACCTACACACGTGAGCGAAGTGCTTGGCATTTCGCCAGTTCCAACTTTAAAGAGTTGTATTATTTTTAAAAACGTGAAATTAATTTGGTAAATTATTTCAGATAATGTTTTATCGCTGTGCCTCATTTACACACAATTTTTCAGCTTTAAGATATTTTCTCGCAGTAAAAAGTATCCTATTCTACGGTGACACGTGAGCAAAGTGGATTACTATTTACTAGCCATTATCATACCATATTTCTAAAATATATCCACTTACTTTCTCGTGATACAGTCACAGACAGAACAACAAAACGCAATTTAGGTAGTAGTTACACTTCGTTGGTAATTGGTAAATATGTAATTAAAAGTGTGGTATCTTGGAACCTGACCAATTTCACTTATTTTAATATTTGTTTATTTGTAGGATAAAAAAATTACCTCCTCTTTAGGTGCAACTTTGTAAGCTTCCTCAGTTGGTTCTTCTTTTTTGACAAATTTGGTGGCTAAGTTAGCTACCTATAAAATAAAATAAATATATGTATTTAGCAGTTTACTTTATTAATGCAATAAAAACATTCATTTGATACATTACTTTTTTAGTTCCATGATCCGGTCTCCCAGAATCTCTGAGCTTCTGATCAAATTTGTTCAAAGTTTCGTCTATTTCCCCCCATTTTTCTTCGTTCGAATCACCTTCCTTGAGCCGGCGTTGCCGACCCAAGAACTAAAAAAAATATGATTTCAGGTAACTTTGCCGTATTGGTTATTTCTACGTAATATGGAAAATTTGCATTATTGTAAATAATCGGAATAGAGAATATAATCTATATAAATGCGAAAAACGCTCATCACGAAATATCGAAAACCTCTAATTGTATAAAGATAAAAATTGGCAGAAGTTAGTTTATATATGTTAGACGTCCGCTAAAAACGGATTTTGCGACAGTGCCAGATTAAGATGGTCTAGGGGCTCTTGCAAGTTTGTATGAAAGTCCTTCATTTTTTATATCCAAACATTAAATTCAACAGGGAGGTAGTTAATAGTTAGTAGTCATCCGCAAAGAACGAATTTTGCGATAGGGCCGGATTGAAGAGTCTAATAAGGGCTGTCGCAAGTTTGTATGAAAATCTTCTTCTTTTGTGAGAAAAACTTTGAATATGTAGGTAGGTAGAGAGGTGGTTATAATTAGTAAAATACCGCTAAAAATGGGGTTTGAACAGGGCCCGATTAAGACGGTGTAAGGATTCTCATGTTTTTACGAAATTCCTTCATTTTTTGTGCTACAATCTTAAATTTGGGAGGGAGTTAGTTTATAGTTAGAAGATAACTGTTGGAATAACACAAATCGGACACACCATTCAAAAGATATTAAGAATTTAAAAAGTCAATCTAAACAAAATATGGGGAGAGGGAGGGGGTGCCAAGAGCATATGAAATAGGTAGCCGTGCGGCTCAAGAGTGTATTAACGATGGGTTCTGAAATAGCTTGAGTAATTTTCGAGAATTCTCAGGTAATCTACAGATCAACCCAGCGAGTGATCGAATGAAGATTACTGCGCGGGTACTGCTAGTAATAATATAATAGAATATATAATCAGTATACCAGAAGAGTAAATGGGTGTCGACTACATATTTAATTTAAATTTTAAAAATAAACATTTAGCTACAAAAAAGAAATGTTATATATAAAAAACTCACTTGCTCTCGATCCCATTTAGGCACCTTCTCCGCAGTTTTAGGCTCAGGTCGGCCCAGTTTATTTTCTAAAATTTTTCGTTCGATTTCCTTAACATTCCAATCGTCTCGTTCAATTTTTCCTACTGATCTCATGAGATCTTTCGGTTTGGAAGCGCGAGGGACTGCCACGGGAGTAGTTGTGTTGGAAAGTTCCGCGGCGAGGCGGGCAACGCGTACTCCTCCACCCACGTTGCGACCACCACCACCGACCAATCTACCCTCCTCCTATATCAAATAGCAATTATTATAAAAGTATACTATTGTAATTAAGAAAGTTTTATACCTATGTTGGTTAAAAAATTTTGCTCAAAGCCTAGAGTAATAGTCTACAGTCAGACACCAGTTTATACATAATACTCATTCAAAGAAAATAAACTTGTAACGTTGATTTAATGAGTATTTGAACAATATTAAATGGGTAGAAAAACATTATTACATTATAATACAGAAAGAATAAGTGATATAAAAGAGAAAAACGACAACACGGGTTAGTGTGTTTGTAAATAGTCATGTATCCAAAAATAGATCAAATAAACAACACTCGTGAAAATTATTAATAATCATGCACACACGGCAAGCCATTTATTCAACCCCATTTTCGTTTTTTTGTGTCGAAACGATTGCTTTAACTAAAGTATTAATAGTGCGACGTGACATTCAAGTCACAACAGGTTGCAGCCTTTCTTATATGGAGAGCGTTAGTTTTTACCATGCATCACACACCCACACATATCTCACATAGTGTTGCAACTTCCGCTCCAATTTTTTAACTCGCTCGTCGAACTGCGGCGCGCTGGCTCGGTACTGTTGCAAGCCGTAATCATTTTCCAAGTCAGCTGAGGGCGTAAATTCGAGCTGCGTTTCTGCAGCGAGCATCTGTATGCTTTTCTCGAAACGTTGTTTCATAATTTCACGTGCTGCTTTTCGTTTTCCGTATGTTTTTGGTCTCTTGGCCTCGGCACTTTTCTTATTTATTATATCAGATACCCTTTGCATTCTAAATGCCATTTCACCAGTATTCCTTTTATACGTTGAATGTTCAGGGCTTCGACGCTGCTTAGGCACACCTTTTATAAAGTCAGCTATACGTTGCCTACGTAGAGCAAGTTCTGGATTTCCAATGGAATCACGTCGTTGTGAACGATCTGGACTAGGAGTGTCATGTCGTTTTCCTTCAATAATATCGGCCATTAGTTGCCTTCGAGACATCATTTTTTCATTGTCTGCTAATCTTGTGCGGGCTAAAGCTTTTTCAGTGCTTGGAGTGTGGCTTTTGTGACCTTCGAACAATTGAGCAATACGTTTAGTATTGTATGCCATTTCTGATGATCCAACTGAATATGATCGACCATAAGTCGTTACTTCAGGGCTTTGTGAGAATCTTTTTTGTTCTTTATCGATATCTTCAGAAAATCTTCTCGTTTGAAGCGCCGGTGTCTCCGTCGAAGAAGAACGAATAAATTTGTCATGTTTACTGATACTTATTGAAGGCGATGTAGATTTTGCTTTTTTCCTTGTAGTTTTAGGTATTAAAGTTGCATCCGTATCCTCAGAAAGATCGAATATATCCGAAAAATCGAGTAGTTTTAATGTGTCTGCATCTAAAGCTTTTAATTTACGAGGAGTTTTTACCGATTTTTTTTCTGCGTTACTTCCTTGGAAGAAATGTACGAGGTTTACTTGATCTTTCATGGCTTCTTTTGCTTTTACTTTAGTTTTTGATGTACCTTGCAAAAGTTGAGTTAAAGAATTTCGTATCATAGCGGGGTCTGGCGATTCTTCGGGATCTAATAAAGTAATAATTTGTTCTTGCAATTCGCGTTGCTTATCCATATGTAGTTCGTCATTTGAAATTGCATCGTGACCTTCGATAAGGCGAGCTAATTGTGTAATATCGTTAAGATGTAATTTTCCAATTTTTTTCCGTATATATTCCGCAGGATCATTACTTACTTGTTGTGCACGCACGGAGCGACGCTTTTTTCTGTGGCTCGAATGAGATTTCTCAATATCTGCAGCATCTGAAAATAATTAATAAAATATTTTTTTTGTAATTAAAGAATAATTTAAGTCAAATCCAAGAGACTTGGGAGACTTTGGGAAATCTGGAACAAGGCCTACCGCAAAATTTGCAATAGTATATGCCCGCCCGTCTCCTAAAGTACACTCCCATTATCTATTTTTTACCATACATAATATAACAGTAACTTAGCTAACCGATGTGCGTATTCACACTAAAAGTACTAAACCGATTTTAACTCTACTTTGTTTAGATAATTTATCACTTATTTTTTTATTTTATTAGAAAACTAGGGGTTTACCCTCGCTTCGCTCAGGTTCGTCCCTAGGTACGATTTTATTTATATGTATAGATTATAAAACCCGTTCCATTTATTTTAAGTTACGCCCAGCGAAGCGGGCCGGGTTTGCTTGTCGTAAATAAAAATTTTAAACAAATGACTGTAGCATAAGCAACCGCTCGTTTACTTGTGAAGTGAATAATCTACTTATTATACTACAAATAATCAATTTCATTCAAACGTATTATAAAAAAAGAAAACTATAACTTACTTGAATAAACAGAAACAGAATGATCAGCCATGTTTCGTATATTCTTTTCAGTTTGCTGACTTTGTTTAATCTGTAAATTTATAGCAACATAATAGAATACAAAACTTGGTCCATACAAAAATATATACATTTATAAAACATGAAATCTTTCTCACCTGATCGAACATGTCCGATTTATGATATACATGAGGAACTTCACCTTTAAAAGCATAATATACGCGCAAAAGGTATGATCGTAATTTTGCCTCTGGAATATCGCGGGTGGACCCACTTGTTGCAATCGGCGCGATGCCTGTCAATAAATACTAATAAATTAGTCTTTTCCTACAATACCGCTTAAAAATAGTTAATGAACCTATTATGAAAACAAGAAACAAGTACAGTTCGCGTCACGTAAAAAGAACGCTGGAAGAAGGTGGTGGGGGGTGTGTTTGTGCATTGGTACATTCGCATACAAAATTACTAAGCCTATTCTTTTTTTTGAACTAGTCTTTCGCTCGCGACGTATATTGGTTATTGGCAGGTACATATAAAAATATATTAGATAGAATGTTATTAAATAGAATTTTATTCATTAATAAAATATGTTTGATTGTCAGCGTAGAATGTTTAATCTACTTACAAAAAAAATAATTAATTCGTTTGATATATTTTTTTAAAATTATTAATTGCATTATCATCAGACTCTTTCTTTATAAAACAACTAGCGACTCGCCCTCGCTTCGCTCGGGCTCTTCCCTAGATTTAGCACAGGCAAAGCCGCGGGATCGCCTAGTTATGCATATAAACCTTCCTCTTGAATCACTCTATCTATTGGAAAAAACCGCATCAAAATCCGTTGCGTAGTTTTAAAGATTTAAGCGCACATAGGGATATAGGGATATAGGGACAGAAAAGGCGACTTTGTTTTATACTATGTAGTGATATTATAAAACAATATACGTCATAAATATTTTTTCACTATTTTTTATATAAAACCATTTCGTAATTAATAACTTTTGTGCGCGCGATGGTATTTTGAACTGACAAACCAATAGCGAGCCGGAAAGCATGCGGCGCGTGCCTCTACGTCCCACACCCCGCGTCTTACCACCAAATTGGCCTATAAATCGTCTCTGCGCAACTTGACAGCCAGCGTTCTTTTTACATGACGCGAATTATAATTACTAATTAATAAGGAAATAATTAACTAACAAAATTAGATCTACATTTAATTGTGCATAGCATAGCATATATATTACGAGCATTCCCACTTAATGACAATATTTGAGTAATTCCGCAGATGAACAAACCAAATTCTTGCTGCAGAATGTGGTAGACTGCTCTCGGCGAAGACTCGGGCGGCAACAAATCTGGTCTGTATCGCTTGAGCAGCTCGGACAGGGCGGTCGGCCCCGCGGCGGCCCTCAGCCCCGGCTCAACGTGCCCCACCCAAGCTATAAGCGCCTCCTCCGATATTTCAGGCTCTTGAACATTAATTATTATTGACAAAGATAACATTTTCATAAATATTTAAATGTAATAAAATTTTGCTGGCGGGTTCATTCGCGTAGTAAAAATCAAAGCCAAATATTAATAAAATGATAAAGAAAAAATAAACTACTTTGTTAATGTCCAGCGAGCGTGCCTGTTCGAATAATATATTAAGACTGATAATTAAAAATAGCTCATTTATTGGTATTCTACTAATAGGAAACTTCCTATTAGTGAAATAATTTTCACAATCAGATCAGTAGTTTCAGAAAGGTAAGATAAAGGTAGGATTATGATTAATAACTTAAGCCCCAACGAGGTATATTAGAGATGAAGAACGAACCTCTGCGTCTCTTCTTCGGCTGCGGCGCGGCATCGAGAGGTAGGGGCTCGTCCGAGTCGTAGAAGGCGGTGACTCGGTGCGCCGTGACGGCCGCGCGGTTCAGGTTGGGGTAGCGCGTGCCCGGGTCGAGCGTGTACGCCCCGAAGTCACGGTGAAGGTTCTCAGGTGTTGTTTGCGCTGAGTTTGTTTTATATACATTTTATTGAAAAACAACGTTTGTTTTAAAACAAATACAAGTAATCTGATTTATTTGACGGCAAAAAATACGTATAGACACAGTAAAAATATGAAACAGTATGGAAACTGCATACTTAACGTTCGAAACGGCACACTCACACAAATACGCGCATCAACGAGGCCCCTCAGCGAACGCTGCGGTGCTGTCAGCGTGCGTGCCGCGTTGAGACGACTGGTTTCGTTAAAAAATTATTACCGCGATTTTTTTTAAAAATGCCACGAACATATTGCGTAATATATTAACACCATGAGATTATACCCATTTATATTTTATTTGTAAACTACTTATGTATTTCAACTCGATTGTTAGATCACTACAGAAAACAAAATGTTTTAATAAATAAACAATTTCAAAAACATTAAGAGCGACACCCTAACACTGCAATGGAGCGTAGGTATTTATTTTAACAACTAGGCCTAGTTTCTATACTGTTTTTACTTTTACTGTGGTATAGATGATAAGCCTGCGCTGCGCGTTAATTACATGTGTTATGCATGGGTACGAATACATACGCTCTGATAATGACTGAACATATTTAAATTAAAAAAAAATAACAGGAGTAATACAAAGGAGTAACAGGCACACACACACAAATTCAAACTTTCGTATATATGTATAAATAATAGTAGCGCGATATATACAATACCTAAAAGTCTATAAATAGATTCTCTCTCAGCTATAACTTCCAGTGGGTGTGGATTAGGGGCATTGCCCCATGCGCGAACCGCCCACGCCGCGTCCAGCGCGGAGAGAAATCCTCGAGCACATCCCGACCCTGTCGGCCAGAAGGGCTCTAGCAAACTGTCCCCCACTAGCTGGCACAGCAACCGTCGGCCATGCCGCTCGTACACCTGTAAAGATATGTAATTATGTCTTGACGGCCAACCTCAGGACACAATCTCATTGAGACGAGCCATCTGCGCAGAAGATTTATCATATCAAGCATTTGTTTATATACGAGTGCACTATCTATTCCTTTTACTTTGCACTAGGTGCTTATTAGGAAGTATAATTAGTGAGGTAGGTTGCGATGGTCTAGAAAGATAAATCTGATATACTACTGCCGCCTGTGGCACCGCTCGCATTGAAGACCTCGATTAAGTCTTGTTATTGTATTATTAGGATGTGAGCCTTAAGGTTTATTACGATCTACGATAAAAGTTGACTTTATTATAATTTATATAATATAAGGATATTGTACTTTATCGTATACTAGCATTTCCCACGGCTTCGCACGCGTTCTAAAGACCGAAAACCAAATTCTTTCTGAACCGTGTGGTATGGTACCACGCAGAACTAACGCCCGCCCTTCCCGTTTTAACAACATTTCCCATTCATTCCTATTGGTCGTAGTGTGATGTAATATAGCCTATAGCGTTCCTCGATAAACGGACTATTTAACACAAAAAGAATTTTTCAATTCCGACCAGTACATCCTGAGATTAGTGCGTTCAAACCAACAAACAAACAACCTCTTCAGCTTTATAATATTAGTATAGATAAGGAATATAGAAAATAAGAGAATCTAATTATACAAAGGCCACTAACTACCCATTAAATTTCATCCCCTCCCATATTGTATGACCCATCCTACAGTAGGAGAATATTAATTATTCAAAGTAATTTAACGTCAATGTGTAATGTAATTTCAAATATAATGAAAATCATTCATTTAATTACTACTATAATGTTTTAAGCAAAAAATGCGAATATATCAAAATATATCATACGTGTAGTAATGATAATTACTAATTAGTATTTATTTTCATAATATATTGTTATTATTACCATACTGGCGTTTTCTGCTGCGTACATTGATGTGAAGTCGAAAAGTGCAACATCAGGTTCACCATAATGATTTAGTGCAAAATCGCGAAGCGGTAAACGTCCATCCGTTGAAAATCTGGCCGCCTCTTGTGCATATCGCATTAATGCTGCACGATCTACGTTTTCAACGCTAAGAAGCCTAGAAACTTCGGCAAAATCCTAATGACAAAAATCATGTAAATTAAGAAAGAGAAGAACTGAAAATAAGTAAAGAAATCAAATTAAATTTATGCTAATAAAACAAATTGTGTGATACTCACATTTAGTAAAACACCTTTATCCAAAAGACTGTGCTTCTTGGCAGTCATTACAAAATAGTGCGTGTCATCTTTATAATAAACAATATTTTCGAGATCTATACCTGTAACTTCGTACAATTCTTTAAAGAATTTTTGGTTAAATATGAAAGCCACTCCACTAATTTCTGGCACCTAAAAATATTCATAGTGATGTTAACATGATAATGTTATACAATAAAAATGTAGAGCTTTCGTGTTCAACTACAATATATATCATACAATATTATGTTTTTCTAATTATAACATGATAAGATTATCAAAATATATATTTTCATATCCTTGAGAGTGAGAGGGCAAAATCTACGATTTTACTGTCCAATTTTTTTGACATCAATGTATAAATATATATACATGTAATGTAACTTCATTGCAGTCTTGCATGTCAACCATGTTTAGGTGGAATCTTGTAACTCGATTGAACTGAAATTTTGTATACACGTTTAGTTTCCGAAAGCGAAGCGAGTGTGAGCCACTAGTATAATATAACTATAAGCCATTGGGTATGTCTCATCCGCGTTCCCTCGCACGCAACGGTGCGCCACCACGCACGTGATGTAATGACAACTGTAATAATTGGTCAATAAGTACTACAACAACATTTTATATCTACATACCGAAGCTTCTTGCTCCGAGTGCCGGTTGATAAAATTAGCCGTGATTGCCATGGCGAGTTTCCCGCGGAACTCCTTGCGTTTGAAACCTTGTAAAGTGTTCCGTTTACCATCGGCTCCGATCAACGCGTCGAATTCGTACTGTGCTACTGGATGGTCCGAAGGGATCACACGCGCACGCCATCCTAGAGCTTTTAATAAATTATTTAAAATACCAATACTCAGTATACACTGGTACTCCATTGTATCGTGTTGCCTTTCTGGCACCGATTCAAACGGGGGATTTCAATAGGGGATCGGACAGTAATCAGATAAAAATATATTTAGATAAAATAAATATTATACTGTTTTACGATTATTTTTCGAATAATAATTGAATATAATTCATTTAAATATTTTTAAATGAAGAAATAAAAGTTTGTTATTTACAATATTTTAAGTCTGTACTGAAACACCAATCATAGTGCGTGACGTAATTTGTGGAAGCATTGACATTTGACAGTACGTCATAGAGTATATTGCTACATAATACTAATGCATATTATATCTGCATGTGCCCCTCACCCAGGCGCAACTAGGAACAAAATAATTTTCTATGGACTTTACGTGGCAAATAATGGCGGATATTGCTATCACACTCCCTCAGTGTGGTTTCTCTTTCTTGCAATACTTTCGTTTCCGTTAAGATGGCTGACCATATTTAAAAACTTGATTTCGTGCCTTGTGTTTTGAATTTTTGAATGTAAATGCTAGTTTAATTGTGGATTTAACTGTTTTAAAGTGCAATTTGTCATCAAAATTAGTGACGGGTGATCATAGGTGTACTTTAAATAAAAATGCCAGCTAAAAACGGTTTATTACCTGTGAAATTTGTGAAAATCGAGCAAGTCGTTCGAATAATGTAAAAAGGATGTTTATGGCGATATTTCCTTTAGATGAAGCCTGGTAAGCACTTAAATATGATACTTTATAGCCATATGTAAGTAGAGCAGGCTAGGAACAAACAAAATCAAATTTTATTTAAAAAAATTCAAATGCAAACAGTGCGTCAAGTTTGTGGGCAAAGAAGAT
Source organism: Boloria selene (assembly GCA_905231865.2). Taxonomy (NCBI): domain Eukaryota; kingdom Metazoa; phylum Arthropoda; class Insecta; order Lepidoptera; family Nymphalidae; genus Boloria; species Boloria selene. Next base: position 8,442,220 of record HG993131.1, read on the forward strand.
TTAATAATATATATATGTTCCCATTGAAAAGTTGCATACATTAAAATATGTATGTGACGAACACTTTGATAACAGAGCATTTAATTAAAAAAATCGCCTTAGAAATTGTGCCATACCATCAAAATATTTGAAAGTTGATCCACTTCCTGATGAAATGTTGCTGTTGATGTTACAATGACAAATACCTCTCCAGGGATAATTGACAACAAAGCTTCATTATTCCAGACCTATGTAAATATTTACATATTGTTTACATAAATAATACAATCTTTTTTTCTCAATTTTGTTTGTTTTACTCAAGTTTGGCAACTGAATTTTCGGAACTTTAATATTTTTAGGATTTTGATTCTATATTTATGTTGCAATTATTTCCAGATTCATGTACAGCGGGACAGCAGCAGCTTTTAGCTCAAGAATCAAGTGACAAGAAAATTAAATCACATAAAAGAAAACAGTTACCTACTTTAGGCAAATATATTTTATTTCAATATACTTATAAATGAAACTATATTTTCGGATTTTGTCGCGGATTTATTATGATTTTTGGTTCCCGACGTTTCGAATGCTTTACAGCAATCATGGTCACGGGAGAGACTAAGGTATTAGACGTCTCAGGGGGTTATATACTTGTTACAGACAGTGCCTACCCACAATTTTTTACAAATATTCAAAATGATAGACTATAAAATTATACATTTCAATTCTATACTTTTAAGATTTTAAAATTTTAAATTATATTATAAATATGGCAATATTATTAACTTATTTTTAGCTACTATAATTATAATTATTATAATTTTCTAATATTTGTTAAAATAATATTAAGTAGTGTTGCTATTATTAAAATATGTATAATGTGTTATATTAAAATATAAATTATTAAAGCAATATTAAACTTTCATATATTATAAATTAAAGATTAATAGTTAAAAACAACTTGAGTTTTGATAATTATTTAAATATTAAGCAACACCACTGCAAACTAAATCATTTTTAAATTTGATAATATAATATTAAACAAATCTAACTATGCTCAATCCACATAGACCTCTTTAAGTTCTTTTGAATTATAACTTTTAAACTATAAAATGAGTTAATGTCATTTAGTATGTCAGTTGGTATGTCCGTCTGAAGTTATTATAGGGATTTGAGACTATATTAAAGAGTTAAATTGTTGTCAGTCTGAAGCTACTACCGGTTCGGAATGCAACTGATACTGAGAAGAACCGGCAAGAAACTCAGCTCTTGCTTTTTTCAAAATAATATGTTTACAATTTCAATATTATCAATATCAAAAATATATAAGTTTACTTAAGTTTACAATATTGCAATACAATAATTAATATATATAATTAATCCTCACTACTATCATTAAGATCTACACAGTATGAGCTAACTACATCTGGCTGTCTATTATGACTAATTTTATTAGATGATTTTATTATATTAATGACAGGATCCCAAGATGATGGTAGTACCCAGCCGTCCTCTCTATTAAAGTTAGGATGTTTTTTAATTTCAATTGCTTCGCGAATCATTCTTGGTCTATAACGAGTTTCTTTCGCGAGTATTTGAGGATTATCAAAGCGAATATAGTGGTTGGGGCGATCCTGACTATGTTTACAGACAGCAGATGTTGCATTGCGACGGTGTTTCACATCAGCTATGTGTTCTTTGATCCTGGTTCTAATGGATCTCTTTGTTTGGCCGATATAAGAGAGCCCACAGTCACAATCAAGCTTGTATACTCCTGCATCTTGGAGGGGGATATGGCACTTGACTGATGGTAAGAATTGACTAATTTTCTTGGGCGGCTTGAAGTATGTTTTGATAGAGGCACGCTTTAGGATGTAGCCAATCTTGTCAGTGACACCTCTCATGTAAGGCAGAACTGCAGGTACGCGCTCGACTGTGGCTGGTTTCACTCGTTCACTGTGACGCAGGCGTGGCACTTGCAGCTTGTTGTCTCGCAGAACCTGCTTGACATGTTGCAGTTCTCCCGCTAGGTGTTGCTTGTCACAGATCCCTTGTGCCCTCTGAAACAAAGATTTTCCCACGGTAGCTAACTGTGAAGGGTGGTGGTGAGATTCACCATTCAGGTACCTATCAGTATGGGTCTGCAAGTAAGGTTCTGCGAGACAACAAGCTGCAAGTGCCACGCCTGCGTCACAGTGAACGAGTGAAACCAGCCACAGTCGAGCGCGTACCTGCAGTTCTGCCTTACATGAGAGGTGTCACTGACAAGATTGGCTACATCCTAAAGCGTGCCTCTATCAAAACATACTTCAAGCCGCCCAAGAAAATTAGTCAATTCTTACCATCAGTCAAGTGCCATATCCCCCTCCAAGATGCAGGAGTATACAAGCTTGATTGTGACTGTGGGCTCTCTTATATCGGCCAAACAAAGAGATCCATTAGAACCAGGATCAAAGAACACATAGCTGATGTGAAACACCGTCGCAATGCAACATCTGCTGTCTGTAAACATAGTCAGGATCGCCCCAACCACTATATTTGCTTTGATAATCCTCAAATACTCGCGAAAGAAACTCGTTATAGACCAAGAATGATTCGCGAAGCAATTGAAATTAAAAAACATCCTAACTTTAATAGAGAGGACGGCTGGGTACTACCATCATCTTGGGATCCTGTCATTAATATAATAAAATCATCTAATAAAATTAGTCATAATAGACAGCCAGATGTAGTTAGCTCATACTGTGTAGATCTTAATGATAGTAGTGAGGATTAATTATATATATTAATTATTGTATTGCAATATTGTAAACTTAAGTAAACTTATATATTTTTGATATTGATAATATTGAAATTGTAAACATATTATTTTGAAAAAAGCAAGAGCTGAGTTTCTTGCCGGTTCTTCTCAGTATCAGTTGCATTCCGAACCGGTAGTAGCTTCAGACTGACAACAATTTAACTCTTTAATATAGTCTCAAATCCCTATAATAACTTCAGACGGACATACCAACTGACATACTAAATGACATTAACTCATTTTATAGTTTAAAAGTTATAATTCAAAAGAACTTAAAGAGGTCTATGTGGATTGAGCATAGTTAGATTTGTTTAATATTATATTATCAAATTTAAAAATGATTTAGTTTGCAGTGGTGTTGCTTAATATTTAAATAATTATCAAAACTCAAGTTGTTTTTAACTATTAATCTTTAATTTATAATATATGAAAGTTTAATATTGCTTTAATAATTTATATTTTAATATAACACATTATACATATTTTAATAATAGCAACACTACTTAATATTATTTTAACAAATATTAGAAAATTATAATAATTATAATTATAGTAGCTAAAAATAAGTTAATAATATTGCCATATTTATAATATAATTTAAAATTTTAAAATCTTAAAAGTATAGAATTGAAATGTATAATTTTATAGTCTATCATTTTGAATATTTGTAAAAAATTGTGGGTAGGCACTGTCTGTAACAAGTATATAACCCCCTGAGACGTCTAATACCTTAGTCTCTCCCGTGACCATGATTGCTGTAAAGCATTCGAAACGTCGGGAACCAAAAATCATAATAAATCCGCGACAAAATCCGAAAATATAGTTTCATTTATAATGTCAAACATTCGCGTAAACCTAAGAAAGTATTATGTGAACCAGTACGGACTGGAAATCGCAAATAAAATACGCCGGTTAGAAGATCTGAAGACAAAGCGTGCAAGATTATTAACATCCTTAACATTCTTGAAGAGATGTCGTGATCATCGTCTCATTCCTACGTGTGTAAAAATATCCACCAAAAAGAACATACGAGGAAGCGCCAAGATCATTAACCAGGCAAGTTTTAAGTTGTTACGGACAGTGATTCGTCAAAACCGCCGCGATCTACGCAGTAACGACCGGGACATTGAACAGGCGTCCGACGGTGTTAAGACAGTGTTGTCACCAGATGATTTCAACGAATGCATTGAGACGTTAAATAAGCGCGAAACATCTAAATATAACCAATGCAAAATTAAACACATTTTAAAATATCAAAAACTCGTTGAAAAATTGAACATCAAACAGACAAAGAAATTCAAAGAGTGTAACGGAACGCGCCCGTCTACCACAGACACACACTCGTGCGGACCTCACGCAGTTGTCAATCTGTCAAAACAACCGTTGGATGATCCCACCGTTCAGGTACTAAACAAAGGTTTGAATTTTGCTGTTACACCAACGCGCATTCCCTATGAACATATAATTTGCGCTGTTGAAGATGCCCTGGCCAAAAATACTATGAAATCTGAGGATATGGAGGCCATACGTCAAGATGTTTCATCTTTGTTACGTCGTAGTACAAGGCCCAAACCTAATCTCAATAAACAAGAGTATTTAGCGTTGAAGAACCTACGCAACAGGTCTGATATCACTGTACTTCGCGCAGACAAGGGAAATGCAACCGTAGTGATGGATACATCGGACTATAATAATAAAATAATACAACTTTTGTCGGACGAAAGTACATATAAAAAGGTTAAAACGGACCCAACAACCACTGTTTTAAATAACACTAAGAAGTTAATTATGAAATACTCCGACACATTAAGTCTTGATGTTAAAGATCTCATTCCATCATGTGCAAAACCACCTAAATTGTATGGACTTCCAAAAATACACAAGCCGAACGCCCCCCTACGCCCAATTGTGAGTCAAATTGACTCACCAACTTACAAATTGGCCAAACTAGTAGGAAAAGTACTCTCACCACTCAGAGGACAAACAAGAGCGTTCACAAGGGACTCTTACCATTTTGTCAATGAAGTGAAACATCTTAAACTCATGGACAATGAAACAATGGTTAGCTTTGATGTACAGTCTCTATTTACGAGCCTACCAGTAGAGGACTGTATTGAAATAATATCTAAGAAACTTATGGATAACAACATGCCTATTGAATACACTGAACTTTTAAAACACTGCCTAACAACTGGCTATCTACTGTGGAATGATGAATTCTACAAGCAAGTGGATGGAGTGGCCATGGGTTCGCCAGTCTCCCCCGTTGTAGCCGACATCTTCATGGAGGACTTCGAGGAGACTGTCTGGAGCACATCACCTGTGACCCCTCGGTTCTACAAGCGGTATGTAGATGACACTTTCACAATATTACCAACTGACAAAATAACTGTATTCTTAGAACACCTTAATTCTATAAATCCTAAAATACAATTTACAATGGAATTAGAATCGAACAATACATTAGCTTTCTTAGATGTTTTAATTAAACGTAAACTAGATAACACCTTGAGTCATACTGTGTATAGAAAGAAGACCCATACTGATAGGTACCTGAATGGTGAATCTCACCACCACCCTTCACAGTTAGCTACCGTGGGAAAATCTTTGTTTCAGAGGGCACAAGGGATCTGTGACAAGCAACACCTAGCGGGAGAACTGCAACATGTCAAGCAGGTTCTGCGAGACAACAAGCTGCAAGTGCCACGCCTGCGTCACAGTGAACGAGTGAAACCAGCCACAGTCGAGCGCGTACCTGCAGTTCTGCCTTACATGAGAGGTGTCACTGACAAGATTGGCTACATCCTAAAGCGTGCCTCTATCAAAACATACTTCAAGCCGCCCAAGAAAATTAGTCAATTCTTACCATCAGTCAAGTGCCATATCCCCCTCCAAGATGCAGGAGTATACAAGCTTGATTGTGACTGTGGGCTCTCTTATATCGGCCAAACAAAGAGATCCATTAGAACCAGGATCAAAGAACACATAGCTGATGTGAAACACCGTCGCAATGCAACATCTGCTGTCTGTAAACATAGTCAGGATCGCCCCAACCACTATATTCGCTTTGATAATCCTCAAATACTCGCGAAAGAAACTCGTTATAGACCAAGAATGATTCGCGAAGCAATTGAAATTAAAAAACATCCTAACTTTAATAGAGAGGACGGCTGGGTACTACCATCATCTTGGGATCCTGTCATTAATATAATAAAATCATCTAATAAAATTAGTCATAATAGACAGCCAGATGTAGTTAGCTCATACTGTGTAGATCTTAATGATAGTAGTGAGGATTAATTATATATATTAATTATTGTATTGCAATATTGTAAACTTAAGTAAACTTATATATTTTTGATATTGATAATATTGAAATTGTAAACATATTATTTTGAAAAAAGCAAGAGCTGAGTTTCTTGCCGGTTCTTCTCAGTATCAGTTGCATTCCGAACCGGTAGTAGCTTCAGACTGACAAAAATTTAACTCTTTAATATAGTCTCAAATCCCTATAATAACTTCAGACGGACATACCAACTGACATACTAAATGACATTAACTCATTTTATAGTTTAAAAGTTATAATTCAAAAGAACTTAAAGAGGTCTATGTGGATTGAGCATAGTTAGATTTGTTTAATATTATATTATCAAATTTAAAAATGATTTAGTTTGCAGTGGTGTTGCTTAATATTTAAATAATTATCAAAACTCAAGTTGTTTTTAACTATTAATCTTTAATTTATAATATATGAAAGTTTAATATTGCTTTAATAATTTATATTTTAATATAACACATTATACATATTTTAATAATAGCAACACTACTTAATATTATTTTAACAAATATTAGAAAATTATAATAATTATAATTATAGTAGCTAAAAATAAGTTAATAATATTGCCATATTTATAATATAATTTAAAATTTTAAAATCTTAAAAGTATAGAATTGAAATGTATAATTTTATAGTCTATCATTTTGAATATTTGTAAAAAATTGTGGGTAGGCACTGTCTGTAACAAGTATATAACCCCCTGAGACGTCTAATACCTTAGTCTCTCCCGTGACCATGATTGCTGTAAAGCATTCGAAACGTCGGGAACCAAAAATCATAATAAATCCGCGACAAAATCCGAAAATATAGTTTCATTTATAATGTCAAACATTCGCGTAAACCTAAGAAAGTATTATGTGAACCAGTACGGACTGGAAATCGCAAATAAAATACGCCGGTTAGAAGATCTGAAGACAAAGCGTGCAAGATTATTAACATCCTTAACATTCTTGAAGAGATGTCGTGATCATCGTCTCATTCCTACGTGTGTAAAAATATCCACCAAAAAGAACATACGAGGAAGCGCCAAGATCATTAACCAGGCAAGTTTTAAGTTGTTACGGACAGTGATTCGTCAAAACCGCCGCGATCTACGCAGTAACGACCGGGACATTGAACAGGCGTCCGACGGTGTTAAGACAGTGTTGTCACCAGATGATTTCAACGAATGCATTGAGACGTTAAATAAGCGCGAAACATCTAAATATAACCAATGCAAAATTAAACACATTTTAAAATATCAAAAACTCGTTGAAAAATTGAACATCAAACAGACAAAGAAATTCAAAGAGTGTAACGGAACGCGCCCGTCTACCACAGACACACACTCGTGCGGACCTCACGCAGTTGTCAATCTGTCAAAACAACCGTTGGATGATCCCACCGTTCAGGTACTAAACAAAGGTTTGAATTTTGCTGTTACACCAACGCGCATTCCCTATGAACATATAATTTGCGCTGTTGAAGATGCCCTGGCCAAAAATACTATGAAATCTGAGGATATGGAGGCCATACGTCAAGATGTTTCATCTTTGTTACGTCGTAGTACAAGGCCCAAACCTAATCTCAATAAACAAGAGTATTTAGCGTTGAAGAACCTACGCAACAGGTCTGATATCACTGTACTTCGCGCAGACAAGGGAAATGCAACCGTAGTGATGGATACATCGGACTATAATAATAAAATAATACAACTTTTGTCGGACGAAAGTACATATAAAAAGGTTAAAACGGACCCAACAACCACTGTTTTAAATAACACTAAGAAGTTAATTATGAAATACTCCGACACATTAAGTCTTGATGTTAAAGATCTCATTCCATCATGTGCAAAACCACCTAAATTGTATGGACTTCCAAAAATACACAAGCCGAACGCCCCCCTACGCCCAATTGTGAGTCAAATTGACTCACCAACTTACAAATTGGCCAAACTAGTAGGAAAAGTACTCTCACCACTCAGAGGACAAACAAGAGCGTTCACAAGGGACTCTTACCATTTTGTCAATGAAGTGAAACATCTTAAACTCATGGACAATGAAACAATGGTTAGCTTTGATGTACAGTCTCTATTTACGAGCCTACCAGTAGAGGACTGTATTGAAATAATATCTAAGAAACTTATGGATAACAACATGCCTATTGAATACACTGAACTTTTAAAACACTGCCTAACAACTGGCTATCTACTGTGGAATGATGAATTCTACAAGCAAGTGGATGGAGTGGCCATGGGTTCGCCAGTCTCCCCCGTTGTAGCCGACATCTTCATGGAGGACTTCGAGGAGACTGTCTGGAGCACATCACCTGTGACCCCTCGGTTCTACAAGCGGTATGTAGATGACACTTTCACAATATTACCAACTGACAAAATAACTGTATTCTTAGAACACCTTAATTCTATAAATCCTAAAATACAATTTACAATGGAATTAGAATCGAACAATACATTAGCTTTCTTAGATGTTTTAATTAAACGTAAACTAGATAACACCTTGAGTCATACTGTGTATAGAAAGAAGACCCATACTGATAGGTACCTGAATGGTGAATCTCACCACCACCCTTCACAGTTAGCTACCGTGGGAAAATCTTTGTTTCAGAGGGCACAAGGGATCTGTGACAAGCAACACCTAGCGGGAGAACTGCAACATGTCAAGCAGGTTCTGCGAGACAACAAGCTGCAAGTGCCACGCCTGCGTCACAGTGAACGAGTGAAACCAGCCACAGTCGAGCGCGTACCTGCAGTTCTGCCTTACATGAGAGGTGTCACTGACAAGATTGGCTACATCCTAAAGCGTGCCTCTATCAAAACATACTTCAAGCCGCCCAAGAAAATTAGTCAATTCTTACCATCAGTCAAGTGCCATATCCCCCTCCAAGATGCAGGAGTATACAAGCTTGATTGTGACTGTGGGCTCTCTTATATCGGCCAAACAAAGAGATCCATTAGAACCAGGATCAAAGAACACATAGCTGATGTGAAACACCGTCGCAATGCAACATCTGCTGTCTGTAAACATAGTCAGGATCGCCCCAACCACTATATTCGCTTTGATAATCCTCAAATACTCGCGAAAGAAACTCGTTATAGACCAAGAATGATTCGCGAAGCAATTGAAATTAAAAAACATCCTAACTTTAATAGAGAGGACGGCTGGGTACTACCATCATCTTGGGATCCTGTCATTAATATAATAAAATCATCTAATAAAATTAGTCATAATAGACAGCCAGATGTAGTTAGCTCATACTGTGTAGATCTTAATGATAGTAGTGAGGATTAATTATATATATTAATTATTGTATTGCAATATTGTAAACTTAAGTAAACTTATATATTTTTGATATTGATAATATTGAAATTGTAAACATATTATTTTGAAAAAAGCAAGAGCTGAGTTTCTTGCCGGTTCTTCTCAGTATCAGTTGCATTCCGAACCGGTAGTAGCTTCAGACTGACAAAAATTTAACTCTTTAATATAGTCTCAAATCCCTATAATAACTTCAGACGGACATACCAACTGACATACTAAATGACATTAACTCATTTTATAGTTTAAAAGTTATAATTCAAAAGAACTTAAAGAGGTCTATGTGGATTGAGCATAGTTAGATTTGTTTAATATTATATTATCAAATTTAAAAATGATTTAGTTTGCAGTGGTGTTGCTTAATATTTAAATAATTATCAAAACTCAAGTTGTTTTTAACTATTAATCTTTAATTTATAATATATGAAAGTTTAATATTGCTTTAATAATTTATATTTTAATATAACACATTATACATATTTTAATAATAGCAACACTACTTAATATTATTTTAACAAATATTAGAAAATTATAATAATTATAATTATAGTAGCTAAAAATAAGTTAATAATATTGCCATATTTATAATATAATTTAAAATTTTAAAATCTTAAAAGTATAGAATTGAAATGTATAATTTTATAGTCTATCATTTTGAATATTTGTAAAAAATTGTGGGTAGGCACTGTCTGTAACAAGTATATACCCCCCTGAGACGTCTAATACCTTAGTCTCTCCCGTGACCATGATTGCTGTAAAGCATTCGAAACGTCGGGAACCAAAAATCATAATAAATCCGCGACAAAATCCGAAAATATAGTTTCATTTATAATGTCAAACATTCGCGTAAACCTAAGAAAGTATTATGTGAACCAGTACGGACTGGAAATCGCAAATAAAATACGCCGGTTAGAAGATCTGAAGACAAAGCGTGCAAGATTATTAACATCCTTAACATTCTTGAAGAGATGTCGTGATCATCGTCTCATTCCTACGTGTGTAAAAATATCCACCAAAAAGAACATACGAGGAAGCGCCAAGATCATTAACCAGGCAAGTTTTAAGTTGTTACGGACAGTGATTCGTCAAAACCGCCGCGATCTACGCAGTAACGACCGGGACATTGAACAGGCGTCCGACGGTGTTAAGACAGTGTTGTCACCAGATGATTTCAACGAATGCATTGAGACGTTAAATAAGCGCGAAACATCTAAATATAACCAATGCAAAATTAAACACATTTTAAAATATCAAAAACTCGTTGAAAAATTGAACATCAAACAGACAAAGAAATTCAAAGAGTGTAACGGAACGCGCCCGTCTACCACAGACACACACTCGTGCGGACCTCACGCAGTTGTCAATCTGTCAAAACAACCGTTGGATGATCCCACCGTTCAGGTACTAAACAAAGGTTTGAATTTTGCTGTTACACCAACGCGCATTCCCTATGAACATATAATTTGCGCTGTTGAAGATGCCCTGGCCAAAAATACTATGAAATCTGAGGATATGGAGGCCATACGTCAAGATGTTTCATCTTTGTTACGTCGTAGTACAAGGCCCAAACCTAATCTCAATAAACAAGAGTATTTAGCGTTGAAGAACCTACGCAACAGGTCTGATATCACTGTACTTCGCGCAGACAAGGGAAATGCAACCGTAGTGATGGATACATCGGACTATAATAATAAAATAATACAACTTTTGTCGGACGAAAGTACATATAAAAAGGTTAAAACGGACCCAACAACCACTGTTTTAAATAACACTAAGAAGTTAATTATGAAATACTCCGACACATTAAGTCTTGATGTTAAAGATCTCATTCCATCATGTGCAAAACCACCTAAATTGTATGGACTTCCAAAAATACACAAGCCGAACGCCCCCCTACGCCCAATTGTGAGTCAAATTGACTCACCAACTTACAAATTGGCCAAACTAGTAGGAAAAGTACTCTCACCACTCAGAGGACAAACAAGAGCGTTCACAAGGGACTCTTACCATTTTGTCAATGAAGTGAAACATCTTAAACTCATGGACAATGAAACAATGGTTAGCTTTGATGTACAGTCTCTATTTACGAGCCTACCAGTAGAGGACTGTATTGAAATAATATCTAAGAAACTTATGGATAACAACATGCCTATTGAATACACTGAACTTTTAAAACACTGCCTAACAACTGGCTATCTACTGTGGAATGATGAATTCTACAAGCAAGTGGATGGAGTGGCCATGGGTTCGCCAGTCTCCCCCGTTGTAGCCGACATCTTCATGGAGGACTTCGAGGAGACTGTCTGGAGCACATCACCTGTGACCCCTCGGTTCTACAAGCGGTATGTAGATGACACTTTCACAATATTACCAACTGACAAAATAACTGTATTCTTAGAACACCTTAATTCTATAAATCCTAAAATACAATTTACAATGGAATTAGAATCGAACAATACATTAGCTTTCTTAGATGTTTTAATTAAACGTAAACTAGATAACACCTTGAGTCATACTGTGTATAGAAAGAAGACCCATACTGATAGGTACCTGAATGGTGAATCTCACCACCACCCTTCACAGTTAGCTACCGTGGGAAAATCTTTGTTTCAGAGGGCACAAGGGATCTGTGACAAGCAACACCTAGCGGGAGAACTGCAACATGTCAAGCAGGTTCTGCGAGACAACAAGCTGCAAGTGCCACGCCTGCGTCACAGTGAACGAGTGAAACCAGCCACAGTCGAGCGCGTACCTGCAGTTCTGCCTTACATGAGAGGTGTCACTGACAAGATTGGCTACATCCTAAAGCGTACCTCTATCAAAACATACTTCAAGCCGCCCAAGAAAATTAGTCAATTCTTACCATTAGTCAAGTGCCATATCCCCCTCCAAGATGCAGGAGTATACAAGCTTGATTGTGACTGTGGGCTCTCTTATATCGGCCAAACAAAGAGATCCATTAGAACCAGGATCAAAGAACACATAGCTGATGTGAAACACCGTCGCAATGCAACATCTGCTGTCTGTAAACATAGTCAGGATCGCCCCAACCACTATATTCGCTTTGATAATCCTCAAATACTCGCGAAAGAAACTCGTTATAGACCAAGAATGATTCGCGAAGCAATTGAAATTAAAAAACATCCTAACTTTAATAGAGAGGACGGCTGGGTACTACCATCATCTTGGGATCCTGTCATTAATATAATAAAATCATCTAATAAAATTAGTCATAATAGACAGCCAGATGTAGTTAGCTCATACTGTGTAGATCTTAATGATAGTAGTGAGGATTAATTATATATATTAATTATTGTATTGCAATATTGTAAACTTAAGTAAACTTATATATTTTTGATATTGATAATATTGAAATTGTAAACATATTATTTTGAAAAAAGCAAGAGCTGAGTTTCTTGCCGGTTCTTCTCAGTATCAGTTGCATTCCGAACCGGTAGTAGCTTCAGACTGACAACAATTTAACTCTTTAATATAGTCTCAAATCCCTATAATAACTTCAGACGGACATACCAACTGACATACTAAATGACATTAACTCATTTTATAGTTTAAAAGTTATAATTCAAAAGAACTTAAAGAGGTCTATGTGGATTGAGCATAGTTAGATTTGTTTAATATTATATTATCAAATTTAAAAATGATTTAGTTTGCAGTGGTGTTGCTTAATATTTAAATAATTATCAAAACTCAAGTTGTTTTTAACTATTAATCTTTAATTTATAATATATGAAAGTTTAATATTGCTTTAATAATTTATATTTTAATATAACACATTATACATATTTTAATAATAGCAACACTACTTAATATTATTTTAACAAATATTAGAAAATTATAATAATTATAATTATAGTAGCTAAAAATAAGTTAATAATATTGCCATATTTATAATATAATTTAAAATTTTAAAATCTTAAAAGTATAGAATTGAAATGTATAATTTTATAGTCTATCATTTTGAATATTTGTAAAAAATTGTGGGTAGGCACTGTCTGTAACAAGTATATAACCCCCTGAGACGTCTAATACCTTAGTCTCTCCCGTGACCATGATTGCTGTAAAGCATTCGAAACGTCGGGAACCAAAAATCATAATAAATCCGCGACAAAATCTGAAAATATAGTTTCATTTATAATGTCAAACATTCGCGTAAACCTAAGAAAGTATTCAATATACTTAATTAAACACTAAACTACTAGCAAAATTTCAATGTTAAATTTGATATTCCTTCTGCCTATATTATGCATTTGTATAAAAATGTCAACCAATCAAAAGTTTACAGTAGTACCACTAATATATTAATACTGTGTGGTAGCGCTAACGTCACAAGGACGAACAGCGTTGTATAGAGCAAGGAGCACACAGCGAGTGGCAGGGGCACACCTTACACCTTACCTCCTAAATATTACCCGTGAGTTGAATAGCATGGCCTTTGGAACCCTAAAAATGATGTGAATAACATTCGAGTAGAATGATTCATTAATTTCATTCAAATTTACAGAACCATCAACTTCAGGACTTCAGTCTGACCATTATTATTGCGTAAAACAGGATATAGTGCTATCACACAAAGTAAAAAGAACATCATGCTCAGGTATGAAGACTTAATTCTGTTATATAAAAGTAAGCATTCTCGTATACAAAAGATATGTGGTGGAAATATTCTAAGCTCTTATGGCACATCTATCTAAAACAATTTTTTTACCTTTTTTGCAACCTTTTCTTTAACTTGCAATGTATATATTTTTGATTTCCGCCCACTTTAAGTAGTTGGATAGTCTTGAGAGAAACGAAACTATAGAACACTGTGTGTGAAGTGACATGTATTAGATTTATTTAAATAATTAAATGTTTTATTCAATTGCAGATTTAGAAGTGACACCCCGTAAAAGAAAGCTGATAAAAAAATCTTACAAGCACAAAATGAATATTTTACGGGAAGGAAATATATATACCCCATATCAAGTCATTAGCCCTAATATCTCTGATAAAAGCATAAATACGCAACCATGACAGATAGCCTGGAGGAAAACGATGGACATCTTTAGAAAGCACTGGCACCGACACCTACATCACTTAATAACATTACCAAGCATCAGAACCCTGCAAACTGTTATACAAAGCACCGAGTTTGAACCAGGTGTCAGTAAAACTATCTTGGATCATCTTAAAAAGATAGTTGCTAAATTAAATAAAAAAGACAGGGTGCTCTCCTCTTTGATGAGATAGCTTTAAAAAGGCGCCTTATTTTTAATCCTAAGACAGACAGATAGTTTAGTTCAGATTAGTTTGATACAAGGTCTGCACCAAAAAATTAAGCAACCAGTAGCATATTATTTTGTGAAAGGCACAGTATTAACCCAAACCTTGGCTGTTCATATTAAAGATGTAATTAAGGCTGTTACTGATGTTGGAATTAGTGTGATTACCACAGTATGTGACCAAGGGCCAACAAATATTGGTAGTTTAAATCAATTAAAGAAGTGGCGTGGCATCCCAAGTACCTCCAATTATTTTTTATTAAATGTATAATGTTTGACATTCCATATTTATTTAAATTACTTCGAAATATTTTTTATAATGGGGGAGAAATTGTAATTAATGGAATAAAAGGAAAGTGGTCTCACTTGCGAGATGTGGCAGAAAAAATCAAAATACTTTACATTTTAAAAATTTGACTGCCCTACATGTGAATCCTACATTTAGAACTAAAATGAAGGTTAAGCTGGTTGTTCAAGTTTTAAGTAATACTGTTGCTACCATTTTCAAATGCATGGCTGAAAGTATGGAGATAGTGACAAAGCCAAAGAAAGAAATGTTAGATACTGCAGAAATTGTACAAAGTCTTGATCGACTTTTTGATTGCACCAATGGCCCCTCATCCGGTAAAGACATTAAAAGGAACAGAAAAGAAAATGTCTCCAAGAAAACTAACCATGTTGAATTGTGGAGAAATTATAAAAAAGTGAAGAGTACAATGTATTTCTTCAAATCTGATAGCTTTTTGAGACTAAAGAACGTAAGATGCGTCCACGGATATATTACTTTGCTGTCATCGTTAGAAGATATTTGGAAGTATGTTAAGTCAAAATGGATCAAATACTTAAATCTTCGACAGTTGAATCAAGACAGTTTAGAAAACCTTTTTGGAATGATACGACAACTCTTCCAAACAATAACCCAACGTGTCATCATTACATAGCTGCTTTAAAATCCAACATTTTGACGAAGTTAAGTACGCCAGTTGGTAGAGGGGTAAACTGTGAAGAGGATAATAGTGAAGCTATTATTGATTTTGAAGATTTCTTTAGACAAATTGAAAATTCAAAAGCCATTCAATTTGAAAACCAGCCTCCTGAAATACTTTCAGAACAAAATGCTGAAATTCCCGTTCTACACCTACCCGAACTTGATGATACTGTCCTGCCTGACAATTTCGAATTTCCAGACGATGATTCGGCATACATTTAGTCAAGAAAGTATCGGGAATGGATGATTTGTTTATGGTTCCTGATTTTTTTTTTGTTTTCTTTTGTTATTGTTAGATTGGCACAACTGTTTTCCATTTTAGCGCGGAGTATGAGTTGCAATTGTTATTTATACTAAATACAGTGCTGTTTTTAGTTATATCATGTATAGTGTGAATTGCGAATTTTATAATGGACAAAAACATCGAACAAAGAGTTGGTCTTAAATTTTGCATTGCCAATAAAATTTCGTGTTCGGAGTCACTGAAAATGTTACAGAAGGACTACGGTGAATCGACTTTATCAAAAACATGTGCTTATGAGTGATACAAAGCGTTCAAAAGTGGTCGAGATGTGATGGAAAATTTGCCTCGCTCTGGTAGGCCATCAATGTCTGCAACTGACACTGACTTAACATCGCAAAAGTGAAGGAAATAGTGACTGAAATTCCTCATTCAACTTTGAGAGAGATAGCCGCCAAACTTTCTGTTTCTCACGAGTCGATCCGTACCATTTTAACTGATCATTTGGCTATGAAACATGTTACCGCTCGGCTACTCCAAAAAGACCTATCGCATGAGAGTCGCTGAGGACATGCTAGAACGAGTCAATTCCGACTCAACATTCATGAAACGCATTGTTACTGGTGACGAGACGTGGGTTTACGAGTTTGACATGCAAACTAATCAACAAGCTTCGAAATGGCGCCTTCCAACTGAACCGAAACCGAAAAAACCACGCCAAAGTTGATCAAAAGTCAAAGTCATGCTGACTGTTTTCTTTGTCTATCGCGGTGTTGTGCACTAGGAATTCTTGCCGGAAGGTCAAATTGTAAATAAAGAATATTATTTGAGCGTTATGCGGCATTTATGAGTAAATTCGACGAAAAAGTCCAGATTTGTGGAAATAAAATTCTTGGATTTTGCACAACGATAATGCGCCTTCGCACAAGGTTTTTGACCTGAAACTGAAATTTCACTCCAACCACTCTCTCGCACTCAAAACCAAACACTCAACAAATACTATCGAGTAACCACCATATTCACCAGATATGGCACCAGCAGACTTCTTTCTTTTTTCTAAACTCAAATTACCACTTCGTGGCGCCCGTTTTCAATCGGTAGAAGACATAAAGGAGAATTCGCAGCGAGAACTGAACTCAATTCTGGAAACAGCGTTTAAAAATGTTTTGATGATTGGATTGTACGTTGGCGTAAGTGTATCGTTTCTGAAGGAGCATACTTTAAAGGTGATAAAATATATTTGGATGAATAGCAAACATTTTGTGTATTATTGATGTTCCCGGTACTTTCTTGACAGAGTAGTATGTGCACATGGAAAACAATTTGTTGGAATTGTTGGAAAAACAGCCTACTACTACTACTGTATATGTTGCAGGATATATAGCTTTGATGATACAAAAAAAACTGAGGTGGCAATGTGAGAATTGTGGGCAAAGCTTAAAAATCATCCACAAAAGATCGTCTGCTCCATATGTTACTGGTATGTCTGAGTAATCTTTTGATAAGGAATGAATGCCATAATATAAATCTTTCATTTATTAAAGCTGAAGATTCTACTGCTGACGTTATTAAAATATCACAGCAACGGGACATCACAAAATAATAATAAAAATTGAAAAAGAAATAGTTTTTATTTTCTTTTTGTGTTATTAATTATTTCATATGTTGCTAATTCTTTTTTAATTATTTTTTTAATGATAATCATTTTACAATCTTTGTATGAGCTTTATATTTATATTTAATATGACTAGAGTAAGACTGAAATATTTGCCTATTATTCTGTCTATAGTTCCTTAGTATGGCTTTGTTGTACAGGACATCTTCTTATTTAGGGAATATAATTTGATAAGGCAAGTTCTAATATTTCACTATTAAAAAGTCTAATTTTAGGTATTAGAGTGAAAAAACATTTTGTGTCAATATAAATAAATTATCTTTATTATATGATATAAATCTGCATTCTTATTGTTATAAATTGATTGTTTCATTTTCGTTTCGCGCTGAAGTAATTTCATTTCAGTAATAAAATTATAATTAAATTAGCCGAAAAAGTTTTTTATTGTATTTCGGGTCCGCATTTAAATCCATTTTTTTGAATTAGTATTAAATATCTCCTCATTAACATTGGACTCATAAATACGGATTCGATACTTTCCTAAAATTAATAATAAAGTAGTAGTTACCCTGATTACTACCCTGCCTATTTTATCGATATCAATAAAACGCTATTTGTCAAGCACTATTTCGTGCGTTTGATTGGTACTACTGTAATTTGACATCTTGTTGTTAATGTTGGTATTAGAATGATTCTACTGGCTAGTATGGAAGCCCCGTCTCTTATATGTAGTTACATTCTCTTTGGTGCACCAGCACGGGTTACTACTTAGTTCCCTCAGTTATTTCCACAATTTCGTTGAAATTCTAAAAGTTGTTAAAATATTACTGATAACTAGGATACGGTAATCGATTTAAAAACTGTCACTAAGCGTTTCTCTAGTTTTTCATAATGGAAACAGGATTTACGAAAGTCGACAATCGAAACCTTCCAATTAATAAGGAACATTTCATTCTATTTATTTGTAGTAACTAACTACACACTGTACACTTACGTCAAAATGATCTTCACAAATTAAGTAAATTGGTGAAGTTACAGACATTCATTCGCACTTATTTCTTGCTAAGTCCAAACTTTGTTTTCGTATATCTGCTTTTCTTTGCACATCAATGAATATTTTATTTGGAGTAGCTTTTGATGTATTCGTGCACTGAGGTACTACACACCAACGATATTTTCTCGTGCTTCACGCGTTCTCAGATATCATAACGTGTCGTTTTGGTGGTATTTTAAAACAAACAATATTAAAACATGATTTTGAATACCTAAAAGGCTATAAATAAATTAAATTTCATTTTTATGGTAATAAGTAGAGATGGGCCGAGTACTCGGTTAATACTCGGTACTCGGCGTACTCGGCGGTTATTTTGATACTCGTACTCGGCCGAATAACTCGGTTTTAATGCCGAGTATACTCGGTTTATCTCGAATACCTCGAGTGTTTAACAGCTAGCAACTCTAATTTGCGGCCATTTGTTCATAGGCAGCGATATATCATCGTATTTAAAAAAAATAGCTCTAATTTTATATAAAAAACATGCGTATACTTCATGAACGTATAAATACACCAAAATAATACCTGTTTACACCTGGCTGCTAAGTAGTTGCGGCCGAGTGTGCAACGGGACCCATCGATTTTCGGATTCTTTACATACATTGCTATAAATGTGGATGATATTTTATTTAAAAAATAAGTGATCGAAATTTTTTTTCGAAAATTAATTAAAATAAATTTAATAAAAAATACTTGCGGCCACTTATTGACTGGCAGCCTGTTATCAATGTATTCTCCTGATCATGAATGTATGTAAAAATGTGAATTCGATTAACTACGCTATGAACGTAGAGATTTTGCAGCCGGATCTCGTACTATTGCAGGTACACATAAAAACACTCTTGCTAATGGTGGAATTTGATTGAACCGAGTTACTCGGCCGAGTACTCGGTCGGAAAAAAATTGAACCGAGTAAAACTCGGTACTCGTTACTCGGCAAAAGTGCTACTCGGCGCATCTCTAGTAATAAGTATCCATGAAAATTAATTTAAAACACTTTTAGGAAATTTGTCCGATTCCCTATTGCAGATTTCTTTTATTTAAAAAAAAATTTATAAAATACAACATACTCGTCATCATACATCGTCCACACTTACTTTCAGAATTTTCGGTAATTGTTGGTTCTAATAGTTCTTCAAAACTTACGCCTTCATGAAATTCCACACCCAGTAACAGCGCTACCTATAAGAAAAACCAAATCATTATTTAACTTTATGTATGAAGTTATCCCTCTTAACCAACCTGGTGCAACAAACGATAGGAATGTGTCTTAAATACTGAAAATTTTATCAAGTTATATTCAAAGCGAATATTATTAATTAATATAAATATTTACATTTAACTTTTTTTTTAAAATGCCCTAATTATTGACGCGTTAATGAAAAAAATGATGGCGTTGACTTTTTTACGATGACAAAGAATTAGACTAAAGTATGAAGTTAGTCGTTAAATCTCCTTTTAGTAGAGAGTGATATGATGTCTATATTCAACATGACGATGTGTATACTAAACCGATAAAGAAATGATAAATCGCAATTTTGTGACATACGCCATATAGGTAATGCAATCACGAGAACAAAACATGTGTGCCAAATTTTAGCACAAGGGGAATTGACTTGAGAAGTGGACCAAATTAAACTTGTAATATTTGAAACAGACACGAACAGAGGCTGGTTAAAATAAATAAAAGCTGGTTATAATATCAAACGACATAAAACACCTGTTGTGTAGAAAAATGCATGAATGAATATCTTAAATATAACTGTGTAGTACTGTAATAATGTAGTTTGAAACTGTCACAATGTAAAATTAATTATTATTTAATTAATATATTCATTAACTACGCTTGTTCCACTTCTTCGCTTACTTCGAATGTTTCTCTCAATATTGCATCTTATAATTAAATAAGCTAAGTGTAGCAAAGTGTATGTTTCATGTACAACAAAATAACTACGAGTAACAGCCTGTCCGTTGCGTTGAAAATATTAATGACACTGATAGGATTACAACGTATGTAATATGTATGTATGTGAATAGCAATGATTAATTTTTAAGTTTTTATAGCAAAAAATGACAGATGTAATTTGTGTTGAAATAAGAAATTAAATAAAAATATTGTGAAAAACATTAACATTTGTGCAATATATTTGCTCGAAAACTTTAACCTTACCAATGTCTATTAGTTATTAATAGTGAAGGTGCACTCCACTGTACTTTTATCAGATAGGTATTTTTATAAAGTTTATTAATTACACGCTAACTTTTATAAGTGATATAAAATAATTACCTTTAAAAGAATGCATTGCAACTGCCGTATACTTATGTGATCTATAGATCCGGCACAAAATTTTCCAAAAAATTTCTTTGCACCCAATGCTCGTAGGTCATGAATCACAAAAGGCCATAAATGTAACACATTATTACGGGACATTCGATCACGTTTTTCAATGACTACCTGCAAAAATAAATAACAAACTTAGTGCAAACTGAAAATTAAGTATTTTAAATATATTGTGCTAATGATAATCTGTAGGTATATCTATGTATACATACAGGTGTCCCAGAAGGTGACGAAAACCTGGCACGGGGAGAAAGCCCCTAAGATGATACAATAAAAAATAATTGCGCTCTACACACCGTAGCGCTCGAATACTAGCCATTTTAATGAAAAACTAAAAACGTAAGTTACTCAGTGTGGAATTTATGAAAATTGTGACTAGAGTTTTCTGGTCTCTAATTGTTTGTAGGTTTTATTCCTGAAATTTCGGTCTCGCAAGAAACCACACTAGTTGTTGCCAAATCAAATAAATCGGAAGCAAATGTATTTTTAAAGAAAAAGAAGTAAATATCATCGGTACATGAACTTTAAATTTACCTTCACTTAACTTTGACTACTCCTACTGAAAAAATAATACACTAAGCCGAGCAGACAAGTTTGATCAAAAAATGGTCCATTTTATGGAGATTTTAAAATGCTTTCACATGTATTGTTTGCAAAAAATGTTTATGTGACGTTATAAAAGTTCTATTATGAACGAACACCCTATAGTCTCTATTATACCATTCACATTACATCTATTTTTACTTAGAAAATCAAATTACCCAGTAATTTACAAACCACTTTGGCACCAAGAAGTTGACATTCAATTGCAGCCCGCACTCCACAGGGTCCAGCGCCTATAATGAGCACTTTATTTTGTGTACAAGCGCGTCCCTTTCCATATACTTTATGATTGGCGCGAGCATCAAATTTCTTAAAGAGAGCTTGTGCTTTCCAGGAGCTGGCTAATTTGGCCTAAATTTAAAGATAAAAAATATAAAAAGCAGACCTACATAGTTTCTGTGTATCATTAGGGCAGCTATTTTTAACCGCCAACGCAAAAACGACGTGGGGTTATAAGTTTAACGTGTCAGTGTGTGTTGTCTGCCTGTGGCATCGTAGCTCCCGAATGGATGAACCAATTTTGATTTTGTTGTTAAAAGGTAAATTAGTCGGGAGTGTTCTTTTGAGTGTTTTTAATGAAAATCGGTCCAAGATAGTCGCCGCCACAAAATGGCCTATTACATATTTTTTCACAACTTCCTCTTTATAGTAGGTCAAGAGGGGATTTTGGGATTTACTCGAGCGCGGTAGATTGTCACCAGGCTGTATCTCATGAACCGTGATAGTTAAAACAGATGTATTTCTGTTGCCGCTATAACAACACGTCATAATAAAAAACAGAATAATTTTATATATTTACTAGCCTTTCCCGCGGCTTCGCGCGCGTTCTAAAAGCTGGAAACCAAATAACTCCCGTTTTTGCAACATTTTTCACTGATGCGCCGCTCCTATTGGTCGTCGCGTGATGTTATATAACCTATAGCCTTCCTCGATAAACGGACTATCCAACACAAAAATAATTTTTCAATTCGGACCCGTCGTCCCTGAGATTCGCGCGTTCAACCAAACAAACAAACAAACTCTTCAGCTTTATAATATTAGTATAGATTATAAGTGTATTAGTGACGTGAAAAGTATGAAAGTCTTACCTTTAGTTTTGGATAAAAATCTGGTAATCTGTTGGGTTTTAAGTTTAGTGTATTACAAATTTCCCGGTGAAGAGCTAAGATTTGTTTCATAGTACCCGCCGAACAAAAGTGGTCAAACATTTCAGCGGCAAGAGCACACTCCGGCGGAGTAGGCTCCACCCGCCCCCCACGGTTCATGTCTAATAAAAAAATACATGTTTAGCACTTTTGGATATATTTTTCAGATTGTCTGGGCAGTAGTCTCTTTCAAAATTTTAGCTGGGTAGTAAATGAGATTCAATAGAAATGATTTACTGAAACACCTATATGTAAGTTCCACATAATATATATTAGGGGGGTATGTATATAAGGGAGTTTAAATATACCTTACTACTTAAAATAAAATAATTAAAAATATTATATATCATAATGTACTGTAATATATCATTGCGTGATATCATAGTGGTAAAGTAGGTTTGTAAATAGGGGTTAATCTCTGAAACTACTGATCCACTGATCGAATTCTGAAAATTCTTTGCGAGTAATATACATTTTTTGATAAATATTTTGAACCAAACTGTATTGTCAAAAATAATAATGTATACTAATTGAGTCGAATAATAGATGGCCAATGAGTTGTTTTATTAGCTGCTGTTAGTCACCTAGATGCCTAAGGGTACTCTACTAGTCAGCTGCTAGCTGCTGAACTGAGTAAGCTGCTAATAAATTAAATTTTATAACTATGTTGATTGTAGGTATATATGTTCAGAACAGTTTTTGTTTTGTATGGGAATCATTACTGGTTAAAACATACCTATGGGTAAAAACAAGCAAAGCAAGTTGTGAGTCACCTGACATATTTGTGTACTCTTGTTCGCAACTGAAGTTGAAATAAACATATTTTTATCGACATATCAATATAAATGAAATTGAAGTGTCTCTATTTAATTTCTAATTAACAGCTTTTCACTAAATGCATATAATGAAAGTTTATACAGTACTTTTATTTTGTTAGAAAATTATTAAAAAACCTTTAAATTTATTTCAACCTTTGCCCAGCGAAGCAAGCAGAGTTTGCTAATAATAAAAAATAATACATTTTACTACCACAAGTTTCATGTGATATTTAATCAGTTCATCAATATATACAGATATATACATATACATAAATAAAATTGAAGTGCCTGTTTGGAATATGTAGCTAATGTTATAAGGAGTAACTTGGGCTACTTTTAGTTTAGAAATTATATTCATTTTGATTAGGGGTCGGATTTTTGTGCTACAAACTTTAAATTTGGAAGTGGGATTAACCCAAGTGAAGCAAGGATGAGTCACTAGTTAGATTATAATATTTGTAAAAACTGTAAGTATATTTTAGCTAAAATAAATTAAGTAATGTGGTGATAATTTAAATCAACACTTTACATAATATTTTATTTAGGAAACCTGTATTGATATGAATGAACTATTTAATATTACAAACATATTTTAAATAATTAATTAATTTATGTAACTTGAGCATCCACAATAAGTACCAAAGTTAGTTAGTATAAGTTAATAGCACATTGAAATAGCAATAATGCTAGCCAAAATACTTTTAAAGAAAGTAAAAGTTGAGTAAATTAGGTGATAGACTAAAAATAACAGATGAATTCAAACAGTTACAATGAAAAACTTTTGTAGTTATGGTCTGTTTGCTTAATAGACTAATGTAAAATAATTATGAATAGTTAAATTACTTATACTCATTTCAAAATACATAGTTAAATTCACTTGATTTTTATCATAATAATTAAATACCGTAATTATAAACATAGAATTTGTCAATACAAATTGTACCTTAAAATATAGTGAAAAATACAATTTAAGTACATATAGAAATATTCAGTAAAATTATTTTAACGAAATGTTTTACTACAAAGCAATTTTATTTGCTTCTGATGTTTTTATTACACTGAACTTGTACACTCACTCACAGATTGATAGGCAAATGAACTGTATTGTACCTATAATTAGACATATATTTAATACACATTTAGAGCAGTCCAGAAAGAATTACATTAGTGAATAAAATATGGAATGGTGCACCCTATTTTTCATACAAATAGATAAGACAATCTTCGCAACGCAATTACTGAAACAACATTCGAATTTCGAATCCTACATACGTATCCAGTCCATAAAACAACATTGTATGTATATAAATATCAGTTATATGCACTTTCAGTAAGATATATCAGAAAAATATTTGTTATTTAATAATATCACTACACTTACCTGGTAATTTGTATCAAAAAAGCCTAATCTTCAAAGTTCAAATATTTTTATCATTAGTCATTACCATTACGCACAGCCCCAACCTCCAAGTTTCTTTACATCATAGAGAATGTAAACTATTTGTAGAGAGACGTACAATGTACATATAATATATTTTGATATTACCATGGACGAGTAAAACAGGTCTAGCAACAAGATCAATTTCAGTAGTAAAAGATTTGTACGATTTGTGTGACAAGCTTCCAAGCTTTGCATCAACGCCGCTGCACAGCGTTGCTATCGACTGGAGCTGCGCAGTGCGCACTACGGACTTCCTTTAAATGACAATTTAATGGTATTTAGTACTTACGAAATATGAAATAAATTAGAGTAATATGATGAAGGTTTAAGGGTTTAGTTTAGTTTGCATTACGTGAAATAAAAAATGTACAATAATATTCTATCTTAGTTGCACAGCACCCTAGTCTATCATCATGCCACGGCTGTAAATGAAAACTATTGTCACGAGAAGCCGACGTACCCCCACTACTTTTTATGCTAGACTTCTTTCTAGACCATGATCCAATCACCAATGACCATAGAGTATATTGCTACCTGTGAAGTGAAGCATATAATTCACAGAACACAAATACTCCTAATTCCTATAATTATACCAAACCTGGCAACCACAAACATGGCAACCTAACAGAAACAATTTTATGATATTAAGACGTTGGCAATACATTTGATAAACTATAAATAATAAACGTCATACATTTGTTTGGAGTGCCACCAGTTTATAACTAATAACTATACTCTTTGGAGTGCCGTCTCTTTTTCATAGGTTTTACATCCTCCTTGCCCATCAGTCATCACTCAGAGTCAGCAGCTGAGTTAAAGTGTTCTGTGGTCAGCAGTCGGCTGTGAGAGCCATTGCCTATTACCGTCTGTTTATCGGTTGATTGCTCCCGTTTGCTTCCAAGATTTCACTGCTCATCGTAACTGAAAGAATTGGAGAAGAAAATGAAGTTGTAAGTAATTATAAAATAGTTAATTATCGTCTATTGTCAATAGTATATAATATTGTTCATGCTTGTTGTTATTTGAATCGTTTACTGCCGCTTAAATGTTTTGAATGTTTGTGAAAAAATATTGAGGGTAACCGTTCCCTAACTTCCCTGCTATACAAAACATAATATGTTTATCCCAAATTACAAATATTTGCTTATAAAAACTATGACAAAGTACATTATTTTAGTCAAAATTTCCTTTGTATATTTTATTTTTTTCTTAGTAAAATCTTGCGTTTATTGATTTTATCATAAAATCTAATATCTTTACTTCAATCATACTGTTATTTATTTCCTGTATACAAACAATGTTGCAATATGTGTACAGCTTTTATTGATTAGTTATTATTATTATTTATAACTGGGATTGGTGCCGAGGTCGGCCCTTGTTACGTTGACCAGTGTTGGTCCATTGTAGCTCCCTTATTGATTATTTATTTGTATTATGGAATCCTGTGACCTGTAGTAAATATGGAGTGTAAGTGTCCTCCCCTAGCCTTCATCTGCGCTTTGCACTATGGGTACATATATTTTTGGCATTACTTTATTAATGTTTATATAATATCAAGGTGGTATCAAGAAGTGCTATAGTTATTGTATTTTTATGTCTCAAGTCTCTGTTTATAGAGTTTTTCATAAACCATGGTGCATTATATATGACTTTAAGAATGTTGTTTTGAGAATGTTGCAGTATTTCTGGCTCGCTGAGCCCCAGTGTTTTATTCCGTAGGTCCAAATCGGTTTACTTACCATGTGTTTGTGTTGGCATAGTGGTTGTGCCACACTGGGGGAAAGTCTTCATGTCCCAATGTGAATATAATATAGATTGATTTATTAACACACTGATTCATCATCTTTTCGGCCTCACTTCAATTAGGCTTAGGTGATCTTGTAGTTTTTAATGCCATAATAGGATCTTTGTCACAAGAAAGAATAGCAGTGTTGTCTGCAAAAGCTTGCTGAATGTCAAGGAATACTGCTGAGCAATATTCCTTCCTCCCTGTTGCTTGTCTTATTGTTATTCCACATGGTGAAAAATTGTTCTGTTGTTCTATGATGAGAGCGGAAACAGATTTTAGATGTGTGAGGGGTACCAGGTTTTCATGTTAATTACAAACACTTTCCACATGAGTGGAAAATATTGTAAGTGTAGTGCCGCATTGAACAACATTGTTAGTTAGAGAATTCCTTTTTTTGGGCAATTATTTTAGTATCTCTGCAGTTATTTTGGTTTCAGTGTTTTTATTATAATATATTGAACTTGTGCAGCTATTATGTGTTGTAATGGGAGAGACATTTGCTGGTTACTGTTTACAACACTATCAAAAGAATCTTAATATATAAAAACTAGCTGTACCCGTGGCTTCGCCCGCGTTTTTATTAATTGCTAACACTGAACAAAATTTGATATCTAGATTCATTGATTTGGCAGTGTTTATAATTAACTTCTTAGTATTTGATTAATACAGTATTAGTTAAGTTAGCTTTGACTTATTTATACATATTTGATATTTTCATCAGATAGAATTACATATTTTTATTTGTTGTTGTTTCGCTAGATTCATTTGTTTATTAAGTTTTAAAACACCAATATATTAAAAAAAATATTTTGTTACAGAGTATCTATGGCATAAATAAATTAAATACGAATTCAGAAATGCTGCACTGAGACTGCTCGCTGATTGCTGTGTCTACTCGCTAGCCCCTCAATATGGGGGGCTCTACCGTGATTTCTAACGTATTGTAACACCTGGAAATTTAAACTGACTGGACTTATTCAAATTTTCAGATTTAATACTATACCCTTAAAACAAGTTTCACATAAATATAATTTGAATTTTAAGAAAAAATGACAGCTCAGTTATATGTTCTATATAAATAGAAATAAATGTCGCTAAGCGCAAACTTGAGAATGGCTCGACCAATTCGGCAATATTTTTTTATAATAATTTTGTTTTCATAATAATAATAAAAATTCAAAGTTTGTAAAAAACAAAAAGGGACGAACCCGAGCGAAGCGAGGGTGAGTCGCTGTTTAACAAAAAAGACAAGGGCCAAGAATTAATACTATTGAATTCCCCACTATGAATGGAGCACCAACTTCTAAATAAAACAATATTGGTTTTTTTTTTCAGAAAAATAATAGCTCAAAGAAAATTTGCGCAAGGTATTCCTGCTCCATCTTCTAATTCAACTACAAATACTGTAGAAAAGAAAACAGCGGATGTTACAAAAGATCTTAGTAACGTTTTCCATAATAACACATCTGCAACAAAACTTCTCGATCTTATTTCTTTTGACGGTTTGTATACAATGCTAATTACTCGAACCAGTGGCGAAGGGTGAAATTTAAGCAGAGGCCGTTTCAAAAAAATAAAAAATCAATGCAATGCAAAAGCTCCTACTAATACATTTAATATTTACTAAAATAATATAAATATATGAGAAATCATTACGCATCATTTAAAACGTGTAAGTACGGATATATTTAATACGGCACTATTTTATTTTGTATTTATAAGAAATGTAATTATTGCTCAACCTAAATATAAATGTATGAGATTTTAATATTATGTTGATTATGCCTTATTGGATTTTTAAAAGGTAATACGCTGGGAATCGTCTTGTATGGACCCTTCGCCACTACTATTTTGCAAGCGGTATGTACTACATATTGAATATTATTCATTGAGTAACATTTATGTTCAATATAGGTATTCACACTCATAATCCGTATGTCCGCGTAGAACGACTAAGAAATATTTCTGAAAATAATTTGAATTTGATTATTGAAGCGAGTAGTACACGTGATCTATCTCCGACATCAAGAAGTCTACAGTCAAGATATAGGGAATCTAGAAGATTGTCCCTTTCGCAAAATTCTGAGACTATGGTTTTAAGATCAGGAATCAAAATTAATAATAATTCTGCGAAAAAATCAACAGCGAAGGGGGTCTCAAAAAGCCATTTATCAATAAAGAAACGCCGTAATCCAACCCGTAAAGCGGCTTTCATAGCTTCCTTTTATTGGAAATTGATTCCCAGCGATACGGAGTTTTCTATAGATGATGATAAACCACTGGCACATTTTACTAGAGCAGCCAATCAGAAAATGTCAAATCAAACTCAAGAAGGATCTAGTTCAAAGAATTATAATAAATCTGGCAAGTTTTGGTTTAATTTACTGACTTTATGGACGAATATTGTCCTACCATCTTCATTTTATAATTAGCAGAAAATCAGTTTAAAATGTAACTTGATAAGTTATACGCTTGGTAAGAAATGAGATTTTCACGAGCAAATTAAAGCATAATATAGTAATTAAGAGGGAAATTAAATAATAAAATTTTCTTAACACAGAGCAATATATTTGCATATTTTTTATAGTAAAACTACTTTTTAAGATTTGTAGCAAATATACAAATATCAGTGCGTACTAGATTTGTTTAAATGTACATTTACATATTTCTTATAGTTTGAATTTTTACAGGTCCTATATCAAAAGAACATGGAAATCTAAGAATGAATGTTGATGAGGGTAAGTTCATTAAGATAATTGGTTAAGCTTAGAATAGATCTATAAATATGAATATATTCATAATTATAGATCTATTCTAAGATTCAAGGTGGTGCTTGAAGCTCCATCTGTCAGAATTTTGTGATTTTATGCTCAGTAAGTGACCCTAAATCTTATAAGGCAAAAATTTTGGATCGGAAATTTAGTGCCCAAAAAAGCAGCTGTTTTTAATGGCCTATTTTGGGTCGAAAACCTATAAGTTCCCTTTGACCTAGAATTTTATGAAACGAAAATTGGTATAATGCGAGGTCTTACAGTATAGATAAAGGAAGAATTATAAAAAAAAATTGTTGAAAATTAAAGGGTTCCCCCATGCATGATACATAAGTAGTTGATGCCAACTAAGATCTCTCTGAGTTGTATGGCGCTCATACAATTAAAAGATCTACTGACTAGATTATTGTTATAGTTAATGGTCTGGAACTCTTCGTGCGCGAGTCTGACTCGCACTTGGCCGAATTTCTTTTTGTATTTGAATGATGGATGAACTCATTATACATCACTTATATTGATAGTTGTATCACGAAAAGTAGAAAACTATTTAAGTGTATAAATAACTAGCCTAAGTTCTCCAGATTCTGATTATTCACGCCAACACTTATCAGCAGGTTCTTATCTCTATCCCAGTGCGGTTGACGTTACTGATTTGCCGATTTTCACTATAATGTACAATTTAACCGACTGTTGGTAATACTTATTACTGTGATATCTCGGCGTAATATTTTCACCGAAAGCAAGTAGTAAACCAATAAAGTAGTCTTTCAAGTAGGTACCCGGATTACTTTTGGTCTTTGAGATCTACACAGTAGCTAAAAAAGCACGTCTTCATCAAATTACCACCGTCATTTTTATGAAGACGCGCTTTTTTAGCTAATGGCGTATCTAGTTTTTACTAGTAATCAAAGCTGCCATTTGAAACTCGACAAAATAAAAGTTGGACTTTTATAACATTTTATTCATATACATGAGTAGTTAGACATTTACTTTCTTATTCAGTTTTATTCCTTGCATTTCAGCGGCAGCATAATCAGAAAAAATGTCGAGCAATCATAAAATTGTAAACTTTTCTCACAAAAACCTCTTCCATCCATGTTAAATTAATATAAATAATATTTGAAGTAACCACTAACACAAACACCAGAATAATAAATAAGTTTTATGAATGTAAACACTCTGCATCACCTGCAATCGGATATATACACACGGAACGTGACATCGCCATCGGAGTAGCGCGTGAAAGAACGCAAACTTAAAAAAGATGTAAAAGTTTACAACGCTGTAACTTTGGTAAACCTGGCCTGATTTTGATAAAACAGAAACTATTTTTATTTGCACGAGGACGTGTATTACATGCAGTAACATTTATAGAAATATTTTGTGTTAGTGTGATTCATACGAGCATTTCGTGTATGATTTCATTCGAAGTTGAAATTTTAAGTAAAATTTCTCTACTCAACTTTATATTGTATTTGATTTGATATTGTAAACCAGATAACTATGAATACTTGAAAGATGATTGTATTTCAACAATTCATATATGTATTATGTTATATTGCGGACAAAAGTTGATCACCTTATGTAACAAATATACTTTTTTATTAATACTTTGATTTTTATTTCTTTTATCTTTTGAATTATATTTATTGATACCAAAGTGTGTTATTTTCACTCTGAAAAGACATCATCTAAATAAAATTTTAAAATGAAATGAGTCAAAAAACATGTTATACGACATGAGAGATACAGTTCGCGTCACGTAAAAAGAACGATGGACGAAAGTGGTGGGTAGTGTGTTTGCGCATGGGTACATTCGCACACGAAATTACTAAGCCTATTCTTTTTTTTTTTGAACCAGCCTTTCGCTCGCGACGACGTTCAGCTCTTCCAGCGTTCTTTTTACGTGACGCAAACTGTACGCATGCATTACGTGGGATAAAAGAGTCTGAATAATATTCTATCTTTAAATAGTTGCATAGCACCCCAGTCTATCGTCACGCCACGGCCGTAAATGTTAACTATTGTTACGATAAGCCAACGTACCGCCACTATTGATACTAGACCGTGGTACTACCAAGGTACTACACTGTTATTCTAAGGTCATACTGTTAAAAATTAAGTGCAATATGACACTGACAAGGATCCTTGTCTACACAGACGATGGGTTAAAGGTTACGTTCATCCTTTTAATTCAGTGTGATTCTTCCCATATAAATGTTATTGAGAGATATATATATATATATATATATATATATAGTAAGAAGCCATAGTCGCCGACTAGTAGGCTTTGTCGACTAGACAGCACATATAGAGATGTTAAGAAAAGGTAAATTATTAGTAATTGATAATAAAAAAAATACATATTGATAAGGTATCGTGTATAGGGTAAATGAAATATGGGATATTGAAATAATACAGCACATTATTAAGAAAAGTATTTAATCAACGCATTTTCGGCAAGATTACTGTAAAATAATCAGCTCATGCCCGTTTTACAATGAACAATACAAAAAAGAAACAAGTAAAACTCTAGTCTTCGGATTACTTGTATGAAAGTTTCATTTCACTATATTATATAAATAAGTCAATATTTATTTAAATATTAACAATGGTTATGCAGACATGATTGCTAATTAAATTTGAAAAACATACATTTAGAAAGCGAGATAGATCTCGATTGTAGTAATTCGTAATAATGCGAATAAGAGTAATATAAACACAGTTTCAAAATCTTCATATAAGTTATACTTCAAAAAAGTTATTGGCATTGATTTAAGTGTCATCGCAACAATAGCCTATGCATCTTGCTTGGGAATGTATAGTGGCCGCATGTTAATGCAGTTCAAGTTACAATAATTTTATTTCTATAAATATTATAACTACACCAAAAAACTTTTAACAAGTTATTAAGAAAAATCTCGCCATAAACTTGTAGAAAATATACATAAGTATTAAGAGGATAGGACACCCGCGTAGTGTGCATTTCTACTACATTCGTATACTAGGATATCAAAGAGGTGGACCATGCAGGCCGGGGACGCCTATAACAAATACACTACGCTTTAAGTACACAGCCACCGGTCAAAGTTTCGGTGGATATAATAAGTTTACTTACTCTAAAAATTTGAAGATATATTTGTAAGAAATACTTTCAAGTCATTAATCATTAATACCTTAAAATGTCCAAAATACCTTACAAAGTTATATACGTATCCCCAACCACTGCACGTTACATCTTAAAGTAACAATAACCTTAAATTATATATAATTAGAATAGATTCATTAAAATTTAAAGTAATTTTTATAAAATATTATCTAAGCTTAAACTTAATCGTAAAACGCACATGTGATGTAAAATTGGCACGTGTGCTATGTAAAGTGAGAATATAAATGAGGCAGAGTGTGTGCTAGAGGTATTCGAAATGGTTCACGTATTTTGCTTAACATCGATGGTCGGGATAACAGTCAAAACTTGATTTATTACAACATACACTGTACTATACTTTTGTAACATTTACGTGAGAAGGCGACAAACGGCAAGACCTGCTTGTTATGAGGAGACAATCTCTATAATATATAAACGTTATTGGCAACAAGGGGACCTAATTATTATAACTATAACCTTACTATGAAATGATATCAATAATGTTTTCAAAATTAAATACATGCATCTTAATGATGTATTTAATGATAATGATAATGATCAAAATAAATAATGTTTTAAAATCTATTTCTACTAATAATACCACGATTTCAGAAAACAATACTCTATTGGCATAGGGTAATGCTATGCTAAAATTAAGTCTACAAAAAAACCTGTTACCAACCATCGCTACACATACATATATTTAGTTGGTGGCTAATACTTAAAATACCAGTCTTTAATATGCAAATGAGATTGATCAACGGTTATATTCAATAAAGAATACTGTGCAAGATGTAAGTTTAGAAACAATCATTTATAAATTTTAACTAACTAATTGTAAACTGATTACAGATACGAGTGTCCGAAGGCGCTGTCTCGATTTAACAAGTAAATAAAGTAGTGTCACTCGAGACAAACGTTGTTTGCTTATCAATTAAATAAGAAAAGTTTGAGCTCCAGGTACAGATAGCCTGGACCACTTAAATAACATAAATTCACTTTATTTCTACTTATTATGTAGCAGATTATGATCGCGCTATTATAATATCCAACAGTTTCAAAACTTGTGGTTAGTATATAATTTTAACTAGGTACTTATTTTTATAATATTAAAAATATTCACTTTAGAACTTCCATCAATACTCACGGATCTAAAGACAATTCTATCCGTGGGAATGTTAAACATATATAACAATTGTAATGAAATATCATTAACTTGTTGCGAAACCAATAACAATATTCTTCGAAAGCCTACAATATGGTATAATAATATAATATAACATCTACATGTTGAAGAAAATGAAAAAGTATTAGAAATGTCACACGAAACGCCTCTAAACAACAGTATAATAGGTATAGTTCTCACCAAACTTTTTGACCTCCCTGAACTGGCGCGGGATGCATAGTATTATAACTATAATTGTCTCACTAGCGCCAACTTCAGGGCGGCCCAAAAATTTATGTGAGAACTATAAATACGTCAAAAGGTGTCCGGAATAAACGGGCGAAGTTTGAGTGGACACTGAGTACAGGTTGACGTAAATGATGGAAGATCTAATTGTTATAAACCAGAACACTACTTTAAAAAATATCCAACGTTAAGTAAAGCCAATGTTGGAAAAAATAAAATTTGTATTACTGAAGTTTACCATACATGAATACTTGATAAAATCATCCTTTGTATGTAAATTATCGTTATTATATTAATTTCAATATTTACTTGCTTTGGTATGACTATAATAATTAATTGACATGTAGAATCAAAAAACACAAATCAATGAAATGGGCTGAGCACAGATAATTCTTTACGAAGAGGAGTCAAACATCTGCTGTGTATATCTCCACCCTACTATTTATAAACAAAAAAGCTATGTTTAGTCAAATCAACAGGGAACAAAAAAATACTTGTATAGTTCACTATATTCTGTGCGTTGTTGATAATCTTTTGAACCGTTTCCTTAATAATTACTGAACTAGGTATGCCAGAAATCCGTCAAATCACACATTTTACGGATTGGTCACAACAAAATGAACTAGCTTGCACCGTATTTCAGGGAAGCATATAATTTAAATACGAATACATACAGTTAAATAGCTTTCGATATCCTCAAAAGCACGATCATAATCCTGATCCTTGTCAGTTTAAGGGTTGAATGTCGGAAGAGAAGCAAGTTTAGTTTTAACTTCTTCAGAAGTGTCGTCCGAGAGCAGCAGAGTGTGGGAGTAGCCCATCGCGACCTGCGTTATGTTGAGGCCTTCCATCCGCGTCACTTCCTTGGGCCTCGCAGTCGACTTGTTTATATCGCCTGTTCCCTGTGAACATTTTCAATTAAATATTATGTTTTGTTTTCAAATTATTCACTTGTTATTAATACAGTCATAGGACGACAATAAGATAATGTTCCGCGAGAGAGAGAGAGAGAGAGAGAGAGAGAGAGAGAGAGAGAGAGAGAGATAATGAACCTATTTTGTAATTTACTTATTTGACTGAAAAGTACAGTAGAATGTTAGACTTCTCTCTGCAAAGCTATAAGGAAATATAGGACAAAAGAATAAAAATTATTCTATTGGTATCTTCTCACTAAAGACTCATGTAATGTAAATTAACAAATATATGCTTTCTAAATCTCTCAAAATAAACACTTTTTTTAAAGTGTGATATAACTTTATATGTCTTTCATGGTCATTAGTACAAACAAATAAAATTAAAGTGTCTGTTTTTAATGTCAAATTAACAGCTTTTCACTAAATGCATATGTAAGTATATACGGTAGCGGTAGGTACTTACATAAAAAATCAATGTTTAAAATTGTCTGTCTGTTTGTTCCAGCTAATCTCTGAAAAGGCTGGACTTTCATTCGCAGATAGCTAATGTTTAAGTAACTTAAGACTACTTTTATTTTATTAGAGAATTATAAAAACCGTTTAATTTATTTTAACGACGATAAAATAAACACAATTTTCTCTATTTTTCACGAAAGTTAGTGATTGCACAATGTGAACCGTTAAGCTGTATTTTTTACCAGTTCTCCGTATGTAGGAGATACACCCCAAGCGATGAGAGAGTCGTCGGCGGCGATCACTATGGACGTGTTGCTTGTCCCCACGCTCCGTATATTCCAGCCTACAAACATATTATAATAACATCATTTGACGACACGTTTGGCTCAGTTTTGATGCTAATAATTAGTTATGCTAGCAATTATTGCTATCCATACTGGTGGTCACAGGTTCTAGTCCCGCTGGGGGCATTTAATTGTGTGCCCCGGTTATGCGCGTTTGTTTTTATATGTTTGGACATATTATTTGTTATTATAGGCATTTTATTCTCAGAATGAAAATGAATTCCAAAATACCCGCCGACTTTATAAAGTACTATATAATTTATGAATATTAAAGCAATTATAGACAAAATAAATATCATCTATTTGATTTTGTGTCATTGTTACCTCTGTGAAAACTAAACATACTAGAAAGTAAAGGACAAATGTAAATACATTTTAAATACATTAAAAAAAATTAATATCTCCATTAACAATATTATTAATGCCATAAAATAAAAACCATTTTCTGTCATTCTGATGATAATTCGTAAGTTTTAAATTTGGTTTTAATACATTTTTAACTATCTAATCCAATCTTACCTGTGAGATCCTGTACTGGCTTGGGATACATGTTAGCTTCACCAGTGCGCTTAGTTTGTCCAAACATGAATAGAGCACCTGTTCAATGAAAAAAATGATAATATCATCTATACTTATAATAAAATTCAATCTAAGTTTGAATTAAAATATTTTTTGAAAATCCTAGTCATCATTATCCGAGGCCGAATATAGTTTTTAGAACTTTTGTATAGTTCGCGTCACGTAAAAAGAACGCTGGAAGAAAGTGGTGTGGGGTGTGTTTGCGCATGGGTACATTCGCACACGAAATTACTTAGCCTATTCTTTTATTTTTGAACTAACCTTTCGCTCGTGACGTATTTTTGTTATTGATAGGTACGTTGAAAATATATTAGATAGAATTTAATTAAACAGAATTTTATAAATTCATAAAACATGTTTCATTCTTTGCAATTTTTTTAATCTACTTACAAAAAATTAAATTAACTCGTTTTTAACTTCGTAGAAAACATAAGACATGGTCGATCTTCTTCCCCCCCTAAATGACTGGCCTCTTTGTTGTCGAATGTAAGCGGACAGTGTTTTAGTTTTAACACTTTAATAATACTAACCTAGCTCGTTGACGGCGAGGCTGTAGGTGGCGCCGCAGTGCACCGCGCGCACGCCGCGCGCCGCCGTCTCGAAGTACTTGATGAGGCGCGGCACGCTCTCGTCCTTCTGCTCCGCGTGCCCGAGCCGCCCGAACCCGCCGAAGCCCCAACTGAACGCGCGCTTGCGAGAGTCTATCGCCACCTGGACATGGTCAAAACGTGAATGGATAAATCTATACTAATACTAGCTGACCCGGCGAACTTCGTACCGCCATATTTTATTTCTCTAATCGCAACTGAGGAAATAAAACCCTTCCGGTAAAATCGCATTAGTTAAAAAATTCATATTGTTGTAAACATAAATAAATATTACGTGAAATAAAGTAATAGAATTTTTATATTCTAAGAAACAGAACACAGTGCCATCTATTGGGAATATTTGCAACCTAGATGTAAAACAATATTGAAGAATTTTATCGATGAATCAACGTACACCGCCATCTATGAGAACTTCATAAAACTAAACAGTAAATAAACACTTGCTTAAGAAACAATTATAGTCAGGTCACGTTAATAGGTAATATTTGACAGTTCATCAAAATTCAACAACGTAACCTTGTAACAACGGCATAAAATAATATATTTTTTCGTTTTGTTACAACTGCACAATCGCTTAACTTTTTTCAATTAGGATTATATATTTATTGTAATAATTATCGATTCGAGTAATTTTACGATTTGCTTTAACTAATAAACCATTCTAAACATAATAAATAATTTCTGATCTAAAGAATTGAACGTCGTTACAATGTTGCGTCAGTTAACCCTTTTTATTTTTAAACACTAGGGATTTACTCTAAAAATCGAAGGTGATAAGTTGAATGGAATGCAATGATTACTTGTGAAGAAATATCACCATAAATTAATAATAACACCTTGTGTTTATAATAAAACATAATTATATTATTAACTATATTAACTAACTATAAAAATACAAAAAATAACTAAATAGAAAAATCATTGATGTTAGTACAATTTAGGTGGCATAAAATTGTAAAATAAATTCACTCATCACTGGTGGAAAAGAAAAACATTTCAGTGTAAAATCGAATTTAGAATAATTTTAAATATTAATGTAAATATTTTGTTTTAAGATTTTATATATATAGTCATAAAATTGTAAAATAAATTCATTCCGATCCGAACGGCCAATCATTTCTCTCCAACTCCAAGAAGTCTTCAAATAGTAAGCTAGGGAAGAAACCCCTACACAGTCTTACCATATCGAAACGGGGGAAAACGCTAAACAGCCAATCTCGCGAACTAGTGGTGAAATTGTACAATTATTTTGAACGTGAATCAGTTAACGATGGGCCTCTCAAACTACAAGTGATTACCATGAGGAAATGAACTTTGAGGTTTTTAAAGAGTGGTTTGAGAAGCTGCTAGTCAGCTTAGAAAACCCATCAAAAATTATAATGGACAATGCACCATATCATTCGGTACAAGTTGATAAACCACCAACTCAAGCAAGTAAAAAGCAAGAGATTGTCTCGTGGCTGGTAAGAAATGGTGTGGATGCAAGTTCAACTTTATTAAAAGTTGAGTTGTTAAAACTGGTAAAAGCAACTAAGCCGTCCAAGCAGCATGGACACGAAGTTATTCGATTGCCTCCCTACCATTGCCAGTATAACGCCATCGAGCTTATTTGGGCACAAATAAAGGGTCATGCAGCGCGGAACAATACTACAAACTGCGTGTGCAGAAGTCACTACACAAGACTGGAGAAGTCGTAGAGAAAACAAAGAAAATAATTTTACAAGATTTTGAACGAGATGTGAGAATAGACAATATTATTGCAAATGAATTAATAATATCTCTGAGTGGTGACAGCAGTGATGAAGATGACAATATTAATAACAGTTCTGATAGTTCAACTGAATAAATGCATTTTTTTTGTTAAATTATGTACTTGTCTTATTTTGCTCCTTAAATTTAAGAAAGAAAAATAATAATGGGACAGGGATTCGCCTGATGATTTTTAAAATTCACATATGTTTCAAGTCCGTATCGATTCTTTCACATTAATCGATGTTTTTAAGCAGGTCACCTCACTATGAAGATAAATCTGACAGACGTCAAATGTTACCTATTAACGTGACCTGACTATAATTGATACATTTTATTCGTTTAAATTCACGACATAAGCGAATAATGAGGACTATCGTTTTTTGGCTCACCAAGTGGCGCTACTGTAGAGTGAGGTCCTAAAGTACGGCTGTTAAAGTTAGTTTTTACGGGCGCCAAAAGAATAATTTACATTTAAATCATATTTAATACAAAAGAACCGTAAAGTAAACGTATTGTCCATGCTACAGTGTAGCGCAGTCCCGTTTTGCTCGGAAAAAAAAGCGAACATAAGTTTCCGAAAGCTAAAACTGTCTCAAAGCAGTGGTAAGTAGCGATTCGCAACTTCTATTTGCCATAATTAATGTAACGTATTGCTAAATATTCCCGAACAGCCGGCAAACAGTGACATTTGACATTTTGGAGACCTCACGCTACACAAGCGCCCCTAGCGGCAAATTCATACGCGATAGCCCTCATTGAGATCATAACTATCCTATCCAGTAAGTTAGACCAAAATACGATTACATGTGAAATTTGATTGAAATCGGTTCAGTAGTTTTGGAGTTTATTGGCAACATACATCGTGACACAAGATTTTTATATATATAAAGAAAGATTATAGAGCTGAAGAGTTTGTTTGTTTGTTTGGTTGGTTGAACGCGCTAATCTTAGAAACTACTGGTCCGAATTGAGAAATTCTTTTGGTGCTGGATAGTCCGTTTGTCGAGGAAGGCTAAAGGCTATATTACATCACGGTACGACTAACAGAAGCGGAGCATCAATGAAAAATGTTGCAAAAACGGGAAGGACGGGCGTTAGTACTGCGAAGTACCATACCGCGCGACTCGGAAAGAATATGGTTTCCGGTCTTTAGAACGCGTACGAAGCCGCGGGAAATGCTAGTACTAAATAAAAAAAAAGTGCGTGTGTACAAAGTACACATGTCAGAAGTAAAACTTCTTTGACAAACTAATTTTTAAATCTCGCTTATATTTATTTTAACTAGCGAAACCCGCGGATTCGCTCGCACTAAATCTTGGGACGAACCCTAGCAAAGTGAGGGTGAGTCGCTAGTCTCCAATATAAAACAGTTACTTCGTCAACTTGTTCTCATGATTAGTTTGCTTTATAAGCTGTTGGGTTTTTTATTATTGTAAATTAATTATTACAATGAACTCAAAAAAATATTTTAGGTAATATTTACATTTGGATTATTCGAAAATCGCAGAAACTGCTTGTTTAATAACTACTTATACATATATTTTTGATTTAAATGACATATTTTCCTAAGGATTCGATTTAAATCTACAAAGTTAACACAGATAAAATTAATAGTATTTAAAAAAACACGCAGAAAACAAAATTTCTTGCCTATCATAATTAAGTTAAAATATAATAAAAATAATAAACTTACAGTATGATTATTTCCGCATGAAAAATCAACTATAATGACATCTTTGATGGGTGTCACGTGGCCATCCTTGGATTTTTCGAAAAAGAATGCAATGTGTTTGGGCACTGTCTCGAAGTGGTAAGATAGTTTAGTGGATGTGACGAAATACTTCCCGTCAGTATTGTGACCTAAAAGTAAATATATTGGGACATCAACACACAGCGCCATCGAATTCCATGGTAAGCTACGAGGCTTGTGTTACGGACACAAGATAGTTGATACAATACACATTTTTAACTTTAAATACATACAAATATAAATATAGGCATCCAGGACTAGAGCACAAGCATTAGTGCATCAAAAAATGAACGGCCCCAGCGGGACTTGAATCAGCGACCACTGCACTATAAACTAAGCCAAATATTTTATTTTATTGACATACAAAAATTAAAAATGAACAGTAGGGTCTCAAGTGTCTTTAAAAAAAAGCACAATTCAAATTTCATGTTGAATTTTCGATAATTATAAAATGTTAATTGATGTTTTAGAAATATATAATCTGATTATATTGCATATTATATGTTTTATGACGACATTAATATAATTAATTTGCTATAAGAGTAGACCAATTACAGCCAATTTTTGGGTTTTATTTTTTAATGGTAACAATAATTACTTATTTTTACAAATTAATCAAATTTGTTATGCAGTCGAATTAGGTTACCCATGCATCATCATAGTTTCACATAACATTACATTGTAAGAGATATTTGATTAATAACTGTGCATGTTAGATATAATTAGCACATAATAATATCAGAGGTGGGAGACCCTTATTTGAACCCGCAGCACTTTGTTATCCAAACGAGTGTGTTACCACTGGGCTACTACTGCCTAACTAAAACTATGTAATATAAGTAATTATAATTACCCAGTTGGCCATATTCTGGCAGGCCAAATGAGTGTAGAGATCCGTTACAGTCCAAGATCATGGAGAACTCTGCACCACAACCAACTTTCACTACTGGAGCACCACTGTATATAAGAAAATTATAATATTAAGTATTAATACAAATATTTTTAAATTGACTTTATAAACTACATGGTTAATTTTTTCAATAATTTTCTCTAGCTTCTTTTGCTAATTAAAGTATTACTAGATTAGGTAACTCAAACTTTACCTTGATCAACTTAAAACACCATATTATAATTAAACATTAGAAGTAAGAGAAGTAATGGATGTGGAAACATTCTCATGTTTTTTTTTAATATGGTACAAGATTTTATTTTTAACTTTGTCAAAACAATTAACTATACTTATTTCGTCTTGAGTGCTGAATACAGATGTAAATGGATAGTAAATTTAAAATGTTATTTTTAGTTTTTGATAACATGTAGTTATATTTTTTTCTTATGAATGTTAACTTATGAGGGTACATGAAACAAATAAAAGATTGATATCAAAAGTTTGTTATTTTCTGGTGCTTAAATAATTATATGTGAGTTATAAGTTACTTTGTAATTAGTGTTATGTGCTTATTATTGTTTTTTTAAGTCACAAAGGAAGGAACTGCCATCTGTTATACAGACTCGGCCTAGTCAGTTGTCCGTGACTAACCAAAGTACTTGTAAACTTGTGAGCATAATATACTTACAATAGAGATAGGTACTCAATAGCACTGTAGCTTTCAACAAATAAATAAAATAAATATTCGAATTTGTTATCTGTTTCTGTACTTCAAAAAATAAAATAAAAGATTTAATAAAAAAGGCTGAAGTCATCTTAGCGATATGTTTCAATAAATTTTAGATATGTATATAAACACTCTTAACACGCCACGAGGCTCTGAACTCAATGTCCACAAATATACTGGTCACGATGGCTTCCTTCACCATGAGGCAAGTGGCAATCACGTTCAAAACGATCGTTTTATTTAGCATCTCGCAAACGAGTTCCCACTGGCTCACCATGTATGTATCTAAATTACACTCTAGTAAATAATCTATCAATCTTACGTATATCTGACACGTGTCGGCTTGAGAATTAGCGGCGTAGTATTTCCACCAACGCCACATTGGCCACTCTTGTTGTCGCCGCAGGCGTATACAGTACCCGTATCTGAATGAAAAATTGATAAAGAGGTTTAATCCTGTATAAAACCATATTATAATTATTTTAAAAAGTAATAGAATTGTCGGTAATTTGACGGAATTGAAACCTTTTCATGGAACATGAATGAATACTAATTTCTTTTCAAACAATATAATTAGAAATGTTAAATACTGGAACACACTACAAAAAGAATATTTTTAGGTATGTACAGAGTCAAATCTGTACACATCTAAAAATTAGCATATATTTTTAGGAAAATCTTGTTGAAATAATTGTTATTGTTGTTACAGAAATCGAATTTAGAGTTTTTGTACTGTATGTGATATAATTTGGTATAATAATAGCTGGTAAAAATACAAAAGTATCACAGATTATTACTAGATACTAAACGGAACTAGCTCAGAATACAGCCTAAAGTACTTGAGTCAGAAACAGAAATACTTCAATTTACTAGATCAGTTACCCAAAAAGTGATGTCCTGATGGACAGAACCAATGAGAGAACCCACAACGAAATCAAAGACTACTGATTTAACAATCAAAGAAATTCGAAATTATACTGCAATAAATGAGTACTCTTCTTAGTGTCATAACCACGCTTGTAAGCAAACTC
The DNA here is from genome assembly GCA_905231865.2 of Boloria selene. Lineage (NCBI taxonomy): Eukaryota > Metazoa > Arthropoda > Insecta > Lepidoptera > Nymphalidae > Boloria > Boloria selene. The sequence continues at coordinate 8,485,344 of HG993131.1, forward strand.
AGTCCACCAGAGACATAGAGCATGGTACATCAACTGCCTGGTTCCGAATAAAGTCAAAGTCACCATCTCTACTGGGAAACCTACATATTGGCCCTCAAGACTCAAATAAAACCTGCCTGATCTGCTGGACTTACTACAGGTTTGATTGGACCAGAATCATGTGAAGATAGCAGTTCTGATCAAACTCCTATTCTATTAAACAGCACAAGAATAATAAGATACAATATTCCTCAAAAAAAGTGGTAAATTCAAGCTAGTGCATCAAAGTCGGTACACGTTACGGTTGTAACCAACACAAAAATCCATGAGGGGCTCAAAATGAACACTGTCAAGAAGGAAATAAGCCGCCAGGCAGAGAAATACAAAAACCGGTTGGAACAAAACCCTAACAAACTGGCTAATCAGTTCACTAACATGAGCTACCACAATCTCCTCAAACAACATGATATTCAAAATCTAGATACTAGATTTCCACGTCCTAACATCTTCATGCAACAAATTTGCTTATAGTCATGATTAAGACTGATCTCAGATATGGAAATGGAAAAAAATAATATTATATTTACCAGTTACAAATAAGCTGTGGTTCCTGCCAACAGCAGCATGTATTATATTGCACCCTTTCAGTGTGGGCACCAGCTCTGGCTCATTGCGGGTTATGGTGTCACCAAAGCCCAGTTGCCCACAATTATTGCGTCCTGAAAATAACATATGGCACTCTTACTTCACTCAGGGGCTAATACACATAATGGAATAAATGTATTATTATATATATTATTTGTTGAAAATATTATAAAATAATTACCAAAAGTATATGCGTCTCCTTCTTCAGAGACAAGGATAGAATGACCAGCACTGCAACCACTAATTATTAGTCTGTACTGTAAAAAAAGAGAAAAATCTTTATAATCTTAAAAATAAATTAAATTTAAATCTTTAAAATATTATTTTTGTCATCACTACATATTATAAAACAGATTCCTCTGCTGCATCTTTTTGTTTGTCTGTTAGTGATAAAATCAAAAGCTACTGCAGATTTTTATGCTGCGTTTACCAAAGCATAGTTCTCATGGAATGATTTAGTATATAATTTGTCAATTTTTTGTATACATTTACTTTGCTCAAACTAAAACTAAAGCTAATTTAGACATAAAAATGATTTGAGTGTACCTTACGATCTGTAAACTTGTGGAAAGTATATAAGTTTGGATGAGACTTCTTAGACGGGTTATTGTCTCTTTTTGCCACTAAATCCCAGGATACTAAGCCAGCAATCATTAATACACCAGGAGTTTTATAAAAAGTCCTTAATAGTTCCTGAAAAACAAACAGTGGTCATTTTATTTAAAAATATATATCACATGTAAATTATACAATAAAGACAGCAATCAATAAAAATATTGGAATTTGGATGTCATAAAAAATATAGTTGATTTCTTTTTTTATTAGCATAATAAAATATAATTTACATGTGTATGTAGTTACAGTTAGTACAGATTTTTAAAGATGAGATATTTAACCTCAGTATATAGTATCCCATGTGTTAACTATGATAATCAACTCTCATTATACCAATTTACATGAAAATCTTTCCAGTAGCTTTATTATGATGTACTTCAAGACATCATAACACAGACAGACAAAAATTATAAAAATTACACATACATGACCTTAGTAATAATAATAATGACCAGTGCAATTACATTATCCAAAAAAATATTTATGTTATATGTACAGATTTCAACCAAATTGTGATAGTTATACATGATACCTAATTGATATCAATCTTAGACAGTAAGTTGCTAAGTTTACAGTAAAACCCTAAAACATAGTATAACACAGTATATTATAAGGATACTACTGTACCTATAAACAAAGAGATAAACACAAAGAGCAAAACATTTTTTTAAATAAATTATATAAGCAATAATCTAAAATCAAATTATATAATACATTATGTATGAAAATAAAGAGTATGCAACCCTATTCACAATAAGTAAAAGTATTATAAGTTTGACAATTATAAAATAGTTTTATCAGCTGCATAAGTGACATATTGTATTTATTTAATTCGCATTGCTATTTTGATTAAAAATATTCAATGAAACATTTAACAAAATAAGAATCATCTAGATGAATAATGTTGTAGGTCTGAATTTACTTCAGGAGTACATTATTTGTACTTAGCTAAAAATTCTAACCAAAAAAATAAACAAATGAAAGCATTTGTAATCACAAACAAATTGATAGTTACAATTAAATCGAACAGAAAATTTTATACATCATAAACATTCAGTGTTGTTTAACCTAATAATTTTTAAATATTAGATGTATCAAATAAAACCTAATTGTTAAAAACTTACCTCTGGTAATTTTTCTGTTGGTTCATCTGGAAGAGGGGAGGGTTCTCTTTGTGGTTCCTGAACTTGATCTAGCAATAAAGAATCATTGCTATCTTCATCTTCAGATAGATTCTTGCGAGGCTTTCGTGCCTTTCCAGGTCGGCCAGATGATGGGAGTGTCTTTCTTTTACGGTTTCCATTGTTAGACATATTCTATAAGTAACATTTACATTAAAAAAAAACAAACCCTTTAAAGAAATGATGAAATCAATCCTCAGTTGTAATTTTACAGGTAATATTATTTTTGTTCCATAAAACACATTTTTTTAAATCCTTTATTGATATTAAATTGAATTAAATATTTTATAAGAAACACTAGCTTTGATTTCTGCATAATGCAACAAACAGATTCCACTTTAAGTGTGTAAATAATATTAGCAATATCCTGAAAGTAAAAAACTGTACATTTATATATTTTCTCACTTGCTTTTTATAATTATCAGCTAAAAATTATGAGTTGCTCATGAAATGATAAGTATTTATAATAAGAAACTATTATAAAACAAAAAATATGAGAAACATACATACTTTAATATCGATTTCTATCTTGGCTATGGCGTGATAAAAAAAACTATATCAATTAGCATTATTAGTTATATTAGCTTGTTAGCGGCTTAAAAATCTTAAGTTTTAATCATAAAGTTAAGGGTTATAATGTTTATTACTAAAAATTAAAGGTAATATGTAACTAGCGTTATAATATATAGGTAGGTAAGCCGGAATCAATAAAACAATGAACGTTTTAAGCCTTGTTTCAATTTACCTTTTTGGTCATAAACATTGAAAGTATTGTCTTTATGGAACTTTAATACACTAAACAAAACTTATTTTAAAGTACAATTGTATGTAATTTAAGCTTTGAAACGAATAGATGAATATAAAACCCTTGTAATGGGTTCCCTAAAGTACCCGAGTTCGGACACGTGCCATGTATCTACATTTATTTGTCTATATTTTAACATTTAACAATATTTTAACATCATCACCAAAACAAACATAATTAACTTTACTTTCAAACTTAAAACACTTACCAAAACTTTGATACAAGATATAAAAAATATGAAATAATACTTTTAGTACAGTCCGAACAAGCGCTAGCTTAATAGTATAATGATGGGGATACCGCGAAAAAATTATTATTATCGCACATCATTCGTGTTTTCTTTCATAAAATAAGTTTAGATGTATTGCAAACATTGCCAGTACATGAAAAAAGAATTGGGTCCGCTTATACAGTTAAGAGAAATTGTGTGATTTAGAAACATATAATTATTAGAGATTTGTATTAGAGATTTGTAAAATTTCTTTTTTAATTGATCCAAAACCATAAAATTTATTTAACAGTAATTTTAGGCATTTGCAAAACATTTAGAAAAACTTGTTTTTAAAATATTATATCTGGCTCTATAAACGGACTTTAAAGCAAGTTTACATATATGATTTTCTGTTAAAAATATTTTTATTTATAATAATATATTTTAATTCATAACGTAAAAGTATATTTTTAGATACTAATTGTAAAATATTAGTAAAACAAACAAATTTATATATATATATATATATATATATTATATTAAAAATTTAATGAATATTATTATGAGTATTATTTTTATTTGACTAACATTAAAAACAATAAATTTTAATATAAAATTTTTACCAGGATAACTTACCAAATATATATTATATATCGGGAAAAAAATCTCCAGAAATTATGCTACTGCTTTTTTAATTTTTATAAGACTTCATCTGTTAGGTACACATTCTTTACTTGACATCACTATACATAATATCTTCCTACCGTCATTTCCTATATTTCCTAAAAGACATCCAATTACCTAGCGGTGGGTGGTAGTACGAAAAAAAGCTTAGAACCGCGACGGCGATAGGACGAACTCCGCATGCTCCCTATCAAAAGTCTAAACTACGCGTCAAAGATATCGTGCGAAACGCATTGAACTATCTTATTTAATAATTACAAACTATAAGCAAATCACCCGGTGTTGTGTGAAAGTGTTTGGTGTGCAATCGCGACTTAAGAACCCACGCGGGACATCGGTGAACCAGGTAGTCCAATCCACCCTTTCTATTTTTACCCAACACCTTCCATCATCAAAAACAACATCATAAAAACTATCATGTTCAACACGTTTTAGTGAACATTCAACATTTACCTATATAAATGGTATTTATTTTTAATATTGTTTAATGTTGTTGTTCTTTTGCATTTGAATAAGTGTAAATAATAAACCTTATATTATACTAAATTCAAAGTAAATTAATCATCTCCTACTTTAATAATTCACCTACGTGAATAAATGAATAACATAATAATGTATTATTAAAAAAAATTCTCTATGCCTATGACTGTATGATACAAGCACCTTTGCTTTATTTATTCAAGAGTTAAGATTTAAGAACGAATCTTAAAATTATATCAAGGCATATTACGATATATTTTCTATACAAATATTCAAGTGACCGCACACTTAACTATAATATATATTTCTATGACGTCACCAACGTATACCGTAATATATATTATTGCATATTAATATAAACATAGCTGGGCACCGTTAAACAAATAATTAACTCGTTAATCGTTAATCCGTTACTTAAAAAAGTTAACTTCGTTAAACGTTAAAGCGTTACGTTTCGAAAGATTTACCGCAAGTTAACGTTAATACGTTAACACGTGATTAAAATTGAATTATTATATCAGTGCAACAATAATGATCTACTTATAAAATCTGTTGATTTGGGTTCTGAAACTTAAAAGCTTCTCAGCATTTCGAGGAGGCGGGACCGGGCTTTTCAGAGGGTCAGTTCAATGCCTTCAATACGCAGCCAAACTCAACAAGAGCCACTTCGCTATCATGAGGCACCTCTCTCTGGCCCTGGACGGACGCTGGACGTTCCTTTTTCATTTCTCCCAGTTCTCCTCGATACTGATGGAAGCCGTCTCGACTTTCGGCAGGCTTTTGCCGAATGTCCGGGGCATTGAATCTCTTTGCCGGTTTTGAAATTGTGAGGTCCATGGCATTGTATAGTGCCCGCACTGGATCGACGCCCTCTCCGTCCCGAACGTGGTCCAATTGTGCAGAACGCGACGGGTCCTGGCGGTAAAGGCGATACGGGGATGACGCACGGTGTCCTTCTGGCGGGTGTTTCACCCTGGGTACTCCAGGCGCAGGCAGAGGTACTCGCCAAAGTTTACCAGTTTCGGGCGAGTGAGCGTGCGCACGGTAAACTTCCAATGTGGAATCCCTTCCGTCTAGCAGACGAGGCCATGATCCGGCGATGGAGGGAGCAACTGGGAAACCCAGAGGCTGGCCTGGCGAAAGTGGATGCCGTTCGTCCTGTTTCATTGGGTCAGGAGGCCCACACGGTGTCATGACTTTCAGACTGACGCAGATGCTTACCGGGCCCGGCACGTGAACACGCACCGACAACCTTACCTACCAAACTTTACTTAAGTACCTAGTTTCGTTTTATTCCACGCGACGCGGTGCTTGGTTATAGGTATTGAATTAACGATTAACGGACTTGAGAAAATGTAACGGAAGTTAACGTTAATCGTTAATCCGTTAACACGTGATTAAAATTGTATTTTTATATCATTGCAACAATAATGATCTACTTATAAAATCTGTTGATTTGGGTTCTGGGACTTAAAAGCTTCTCAGCATTTCGAGGAGGCGGGACTCAGTTCAACGCCTTCAATATCCAGCCGTTTGGAACTCTACAAGAGCCACTTCGCTATCGTGAGGCAACTTTCTCTGGCCCTGGACGGACGCTGGACGTCCTTTTTTCATTTCTCCCACTTCACCCCGATACTGATGGACGCCGTCTTGACTTCGGTTTTTTACTTTATTGAATCTCTTTGCCGGTTTTGAGATTGTGAGGTAGGTCCATGGCACTGTATCGTGCCCCCGTTTGGATCGACGCCCTTTCCGTTCCGATCGAAGTCCAATTGTACAGTACGCAGCAATCCTGACGGTGAAGGCAATAAGGGGATGACGCACGGTGTCCTTCTAGCAGGCGTTTCACCCTGGGTACTCCAGGCGCAGGCAGAGGTATTCGCGCAAGTGTACCAGTTCCGGGCGAGTGAGCGTGCGCTTGGAAAACTTCCAATGTGTAAGTCCCTCCCGTCTAGCTGACGAGGCCATGATCCGGCGATGGAGGGAGCAACTGGGAAACCCAGAGGCTGGCCTGGCGAAAGTGGATGCAGTTCATCCTGTTTCACTGGGTTAGGAGGCCCACACGGTGTCATGACTTTCAGATTGAGCAGATGCTTCCCGGGCGCCCGGCACGTGAATACGCACCGACAACCTTACCTACCAAACTTTACTTAGGTACCTGGTTTCGTTTTACTCGACGCGACGCGGTGCTTGGTAAAAATTAAGTACTGGATTAACGATTAACGGACTTGAGAAAATGTAACGGAAGTTAACGAGTCCGTTAAATTTTTTCTAGGTTAACTTAAAAGTTAATCGTTAATCAAAATGTTAACTTCGTTAATTAACGATTAACGGATTAACGAGTTAATGCCCAGCTATGAGGCTAACCATCAATGAAATGAAAGCAAAATATGTAGTATTATAGCATTGTCTCCGTGTGTGGTAGCTTACTATAATATATATTATAGCACGGCATATTAATATATATTATAGCTACGTCTGTGACGGGATTTAATCTGTGGTATCAAATATCAATATATTCTATGCTACGTACTAGTATATAAATAATGTATCAATATTCAATATACTCTATGGTACTAGTACTAAGTATAGATGGGCCAACTCGGGATCTGGCTAACTCGAGTTAGCCCGAGTTCGAATCATGGTAACCCGGGTCAACTCGAGTTAACTCGAGTTAGCATGATAACTGGTATGATTTTAGTTTATACCTACATTGTTTCATTTTATTTCGAGTTCAATACATCTATTCCTTTCTTTATATGTATGGCTATTGATAATTGATTACATTAATTAAAGAAATTCTTATTAAATATATAATTAGTATTAAAATGAAGTAAAATGAGGCGATTGTTATATTATTACCTTATCTTATAATGAAATTCGGATTAGAATCAATATACATTTAATTTTTTTTTTTTTGAAAAATCTCATTGTAATAGTCATTATTTAAATGAAATTGAGGCCGATTCAACAGTTTTTCGAATGTTTGTCTGCCTTTCTCTCAGTCTGTCTTTTTGTCTGTATGTATCCGCATTACGAGAAAACTGCTGGACAGATTTTGATGAAATCCAGTATGCTGATAATTGGTTATCCGGGTCAACATAGGTATTTTTACTGCAGGAAAATATCTTATTTCCGTAAAATCAGTTTAGATTCCCTATGTATGTTCCTATGTACGTTATTTGTTTATTAAATACTATGTAATACATGTATAAAGTACCTATATTTTATTTTTTCTAATATTATACATCTGACACATACTTAGCTAAAAAAATTAAAAAATATACCTATTTGTACGATGTGTTTGAAAACAACATATTATTATCATCCAATCATAAATAGTATATTATATATATTAAGCGATTCTACCACCCTAACTTTATTTATTTCTTATAGTCTAGTTCTAAGATAATTCGATACCATTTATTAAATATATCTAATTCCATTCGATCATCATTCATAAAAAAATAAAATTTATCAATGTCAAATTGTATTATTCTTAGGTATTCATAACTTCTTAGATTTCTAAATATTTTTAAATCCTGTTACCGAATCACGTACATTCTATAAACACGTGAAAAAATAACAAATATCGATAATAATATAAAAATAGAAATTAATAAATGTCAAACAGTATTTAAATAAAATAAAGATTGGAATTGTCGGTTAAACATAAGGTCTAAATATTATTTAGTATCAGTACCTACATAGAAATAAAATTGTTTGTTCCGGCTAATCTCTGAAACAGTTGAACTGCTTTTAATAGGACTTTCACTCGCAGATAGCTAATGTTATAAGTTATAAGGAGTAACTCAGGCTATGTCACCTATGCTATGCTGTATAATTTCTTGGAAATAAAGTTTATTATTATTATTAATATATAGTTTTATACTTATCTATACTGTACAAGACTAATACTGCCGCGCTTATATTATTAATTACAGTAAGTCACATTTTTGCCGTTATTGAGTTACGTACATAGTTAGAATGTAGAGATTGAGATCTATATTTCTGTATATTTAAAATGTGAAGATGTGGCATAGAAAATCAAATAAGCTTAAGCATAATTACAGTAAGATACACATTGCACCAAGGCATACTAATTAATACTTAATATTTTTCAAGCTTTACAACTTAGATTGTATATAATCTAAGCTTTACAACTCAAATATTATTTCTAAATAAAAATATACAAATTGAAAAACTAACCTATGTTTACGTTAAACATTTTAGAAGACTTAGCTTTAATTTATATTTCAAAGTTGAAAAGAAATGTCAAAGTTCAAAAAAATCTTTTAGCGCAATTTTCTCAAAAGTGTCTCCAAAGCACAATTACTTATATCACAAGCACGGCAGAATATACCAATAATATAATGTTTTGGATAAGCTTCTAAGGAGCGCATACCTCCGTATTTTGATCTCCTAATCACGAATATCATAATGAAAAGAAGAAAATCGAAATTTAAATACTGGTATTATATATAAGACTGGTATGATTTAATTCATACGTTCTTTCATGTTATTGATTGAATATTTTGATCGATTCAGTTAGATACTTATACTATATGTGAGCCTATTTTCAATATTATTTTTTAAATAATGAAATAAAAGATATCGTTATATTATAATTATTTAATATGCAGTCTCTTAAATATTATTAATAAAGTAGTAAAAAACAATAAACACGGAACATCTTTTAAGACTTGTCTTGTCTTTAAGTGTAATATCTATAAACAAGTGAAAAAAAAAAACAAATAGCGATATTAATATAAAAATAAAAATAATAAACTGTTTAACAGTATTAAAATACTTAACATCATAGATTATACACTTATATACTGGCTTAACATGTTGGTGAAAAAGCTGTACCGTGCCGGATGTACCTACATAATATGAAATATGCCCCGGTGCATTTTAAGTAATAAAAAATATTGCGAATGTGCTTGGACTTACACTTGTCGAATATAGTTTTTTAAATTTTTGTCCATCTGTTCGTGACCACATCGTGAGAAAATCACTAGACACATTTTGAGAAACTAGGTACCTATACTACGGGAAATAGTACCTACCTCATCTTTGTGAAATCTATAATATCCGTTAAAACACACCTATCCCTAGTTATGTATGAAAACAAACAGGCCTTCAGACAAAAACTTTGAATAAGATTATAGATATATATTATTATATAGAAGTGTTAAGAAAAAGTATTTGATTAATTTTTTTGGGTGCTAATCGATTTCTTCTATCGTTGCACAACATACCCGCTTTAGAAAAAAGTCTCTCTGATGGAACCGACGTTGCAGGTATACATAAGTATTTCAACGCTAATTTATGTAATGCTGGAAATAATACTTTTTTTTCTTCCCAAAATACAAGTGGGTCCATTTTACGATCTAAATTTGGTAATTCAATATACTGTTTTATTATTAATGCTGCTGTTGAATACGGATTTAATTGCTTGTTATTTTGTTGAATTTTCTTATCTATTACCCCCCAAATTTCATCTTCGACACAAATCGATTCAGTAGTAGTTGACTCAACAACCTGATCTAAAGTGTCGACTGATAAGTATTCTTTTAGTTCATTTATTAGCCCCATTTGTGCATTATTGGCATTCAATTCTGACCCAAACGCTTTCTTCTTAAACCGAGGGTCCAGAAAAGTAGCCTTGGCTGCGGTTCTATTGGTTTCGTAAACTCCTAGGCGTTTGTCTACTTCGTTAATAAGAATTTGCTGTAAATATTTGCCATTATTTGTTTGTGGTGTTTTGGAGTTAATAGCATTTTGTAAACCAAATACAAGAGGTATGACCGCTGAGAGCGACACATACTTTTCCCCAGATAGAATTAATGTCAGTTTTTCGAATGGACCCAAAAGCGCCACTACATCTTCCACCAGTAACCACTCTTGGAAATCTAAATTACATGGCGATGAATCCAGCGTCGGCAATGTAGCAGAAAGTGGAACCTTAAATAAATAAATTAAATAAGATATTTGTTTGCATGGATCATGGATGACTAATATGGCTTATTTTAGAACTAGCGGAACCCGCGGCTTCGCTCGCGCTTAATCGCTAGTATATTATAGATACAAAATATTATACAAAATACAATTAACACTTTAACTAAAATTACATAATAAAAATATTCATAACGCCATCTATGAAAAATCATTAAGCGCATCATTTGATAAGTGAACGGAATTATGATTTGAGTTTAGAACACATTATTATATTTTTCTTTTTTAACAGTATTTTAGTAATTAAATATTGTTTTTATGTAGTAAATATATTATATTTTATTTAATTATAATATATATTTTATTTTATCAACTTTTGTTGTCTTTTGTTGTCAGTGAATTGTTTCGCTAGAGTGGCCAATATGGCGACTTCGATTTGTCTTTTAGCATCATTAGATTTAACAAAATACTCGACAATCCGAATTTTGCGGATATAATTGTTGTCGACTCGAAATCTTTATTTATGTATGTTTTATTATTCAGGTAAGGTTTCGATCGAATCTACTGTTTCATTAATGTAGATTAATATTTTATATATTTATTTATTTTATGTACCACACAAAAGAAAAAGAAAAATACATAAATATAAAAAGGAAGCGGAGACATTGTGTACAACGGATGACTTATCTCTTTAAGAGATTTCTTCCAGAAACCCTTGAGCGTGAGAAGGACATAGTAATCAAGATAAAGGTGCAGTGTCGGTACAAACTACAAACGTACATACATACATATATACATACATACATACATACGCATACATACATACATACGCATACATACATACGCATACATACATACATACACACATAACATACATACATACATAAATACATACATACGTGCCTACATACATACATAGGTATATACAGACAAACAAACTCACATAGTATCCAAAATTTAATAAGAAAATTATATGTAATTATGTTGTATTTTATACATATAAATAACATTGGCGTGTCTGTTTTAAATTTAAAATTAACAACTTTTCACTAAATGCATATGAAAGTATATATATACGTTATTAGCAACAAAAACCAATTTTTAAATTTTTGTCTGACTATCTGTTTGTTTGTTCCGGCTAATCTCCGAAACGACTGGACCGATTTTGATATGAGTCTCTAGTTTTAAATAAAATATTTTTGTAGCATTTGCTTATGATATAAGTATGTATAATATGATGTACTATGTTAGATCTTAGATTTTGCATTTACCTTGAACCAATTTCTGGGTATAAAAATTAAATATAATTAATTATTAGAAAGTTTCATCAAAAATCTCTGAAGTACTTTCACGAAAAGAGATTTATTCTAAAATAATATTTAGTAAGTGTGACCTTAATACCCACAATGTACAATAATGTTAATCTATAATATCGATAAATTCGGACTGATACATTTTGTCATAGAGTTAGTTGTACAATTATTTAGTAAATTTTATTAACACATAATAAATTATATAACTAAGTATATCTAGAAATGTATAAAATTAAGAACTAAATATACATTTTAAAAGTTTTTTGTCCGAAACATGGCTGAATTGTTGTAAAATTTTAAAATAAATAATATTTTTCTAAAATGTAAAACTTATAATATTAATAATAGTAATATTCTAGTTTATTTAAATAAATACATAAGAATTTTAAAATTAACAATAATTATTGTCATACGTTAACTACTCTCTTTAGTAACTTACATTTTAAATAAAGTTCATCTATATTTGTCTACTATCTATGTCGAAATCTATACATAAATAAAATCGAAGTGTCTGTTTTTTATTGCAAATTAACTATTCACTACTATTCACTACTATATGAAAGTACGAGTTTGTACGGTACTAACGTCAAAAAATCAATTTTTAAAATTTTTGTCAGTCTGTCTGTTTGTTCCGGCTAATCTCTGAAACGGCTGGACCGATTTAGACGAGATATTCACTCGCAAAAAGCTATTAGTATAAGGAGTAACTTAGACTACTTTTTTAAACATTTTATTTATTTTAACTAGCGGAACCCGCACTAATCTAGGGTGAGTGGCTTTAATATGTTATAAACAATAAGTATATTTTATAAATAAATATTATTTTTATATATAAAAAAGGTTTAGCCATAGACGTATTAACTAAGGACGAGACACATAAGCTGACGTACCTTTACCGGCCTTGACAGTAATCAGGATATTTTAGGCCTGGCCGTTTGATTTTACGTCAGTCTCAAGCACTTACTTGTCAACAAAACATCTCCCAAAAATGACTAAATGTTCTATTAGATGGTGTAAAAACTATAGCAGCGGAAGCAGCACTATTTCTTTTCACTTGTAAGTAATATATTTTATTACATTTAATGTTATTTATCACAAAATTTGAGTAAATGTAAAATAAAATTTCGTATTATTCAACTATGTTAAATATAGTCGATATATCTTGTATTGTTGACATCTGACAACCATCATAAAATGGCTGGATTATACCGTTCAAAACAAATGACAGAACCGTCGAGTAAGTCCATTTGACATCGACTAGTGCTTGACAATGTCGAAAAATATATCGATATTTGACGAAATAACTAAGCGAATAATGGATGTTATTTGTACAGTACAATAACATAAAATACTTTTATCGCAGTATCCTACAATCTGATGACAATAAATTTATAATAATATTTTTATAATTAAATAAAAACATTATAAATGCAAAAATTATAATTAGTATGTGTACTTAATGTTTATTTTATTTTAACACATAAATTACACAAAATTTTAGATTTCCTAGGGATCCTTCTCGAAAGAGAAAAGAAATTCTTAACAAAAAATTTGAAGTCTATAATAACTATAATTGAGTAAAAAGTTCATAACAATGTCCTGCCTATTTTAGTATAATTAAAATATAAATACCGGAAGCTTACCCCACCTTTATTCTCCCTTTATTTTCTTTGCCTTACAGCTTATTTATGATACGCCTTTTCTTTCCCATTCGAACGTTCTGGGTTTGATTGTCGGCGAAAAATCAAACAATATTTATTATTAATATTTAAAATGTCATTGATGTATGTATTTTATCGACTACGTTCAAGCACTAGCATTAGAGTGAATTTTGATGTATTGTGTCAATTCTTTGTGTGCGTTATACTTCAAATGGTTGAAAGTGTTTTCATGCATTTGTATTTTTTGACTGGTCCTTAGGTAATACGTCCATGGGTTTAGCATAATATATATGTTCTTACAAATTCCCTTAATTATTTACCTACTAAATATAAATAGGTACATTACATTACCTTCAGCTTTAGTAAGCGCTCTAACATATAAAACGTGCTATTCCATCGAGTGCGAATATCCTGTTTTAATTTTAAATTTGGTAAAGACATTGTCTCTTGCATATGTATTAAAGCGTACGTAGATTTAGCACTATGCTTAAAATGTGATACTATGGAGCGGCATTTGTTTATTAGTTGTACAATGTGACTATTATCGTTTATTTCAGAATTATTATTGTCTTCACTTCTTTTTTTGTCTATACAATCTTTGACAGTGAGATTTAGCGTGTGGGCTAAACAAAAATGGTTTCTTTTATTTAAAATTTCAGCCACTGCTTTTTTAATTGTCGAGGCGTTATCAGTAACTATACTAACTATTTTATGTTGAATTTCCCATTCCTCTAATATTTTTTGTATTGCACTTGCAATATTTTCGGCCGTGTGACTACTTGGTAGTTCTGGCGTAGATAGAGCAAGTGATTGTAACTTTAAATTTTCTATGTAATGTGCCGTTACGCTAATGTAGCTTTTATTGCTATCCGACGTCCAAATATCAGAGGTTAATGCAATGTTATCGATCAATTTTAGTTTTTTTTTCAAAGACTCTGATTCATTATTGTACTGTCTCTCTATAATATCTGCTAACTTTTTTCTTGACGGGAGTTCGTAATCAGCATTTAATGTTTTGCTATACTCGCGGAAACCTTCATTCTCCACGATTTGTAAAGGCTGATAGTCTTTAACTATCATACGTACCAAAGATTTGTCTCCAGATTCTTGCAAAATTTTCTGTGGTACTGCCAAACGAATTTGTTTTAGTTTTTTCTTCGGAGGTTCGATATCATGTGTTGATTCTGGCGCTATATTTAATGGGTCAGGACAAAATATGTTTGTTGATGAGTTATTTATTATGTTATTATATCGACTTAAATGTTTCTTTTGAATGTGGTTTCTCATGCTTGTTGTATTGCCGGAATATTTGTATAATTCGAAACACTCTTTGCATTTTACTTTGCCTTTAACTGGTGCTTCGAAGATTTCCCATACAAAAGATGTTTTTTTTGGCCCCGGCATTATTGAAAAAATTAAACTATTTAAAAAGAATTAACGAATGAATATTAAATGTATTATAACTTATTTATTTTTTGGAAATGTTAGCACAACTTTTGTAGATTCACTACAAAAATTTCTAATGTCATTTCGTTCGCGCGCTAAGATTCGTAAGCGTTCGTATAAAGTCGGCATTTCTCGTAAGGCAAACTTCGTTTCGTGTATGAACTGTGAAACGAAGTTCCAAGTGGGACGAGGTTCGGCTGTCGGTCTAACCCGAGTTACCGTCGGTTGAACTCGGGCTAACTCGGCGCGACGCTAACTCGAGTTGACCCGGGTTGGCAAACCGAGTTGACACATCGCTAGTACTAAGTACTTAGAGACAGAACGCATCAAAATTCAAATTAATCAATACTCTCGTCTCACGCCTTGTTAGCGTTTGCTATTGATATTGATCTAGCTGATACCTTTACGACTAGAGGTACTCCATTGCAGAAAAAAGTTTAAAGACGCGAAAAAGCATTTTCTAATCATGAATATTCCATTCCCAATGATTTACCCGTTTATGATTGGACCCGATTGGTTTAATGCCGATAGACCTATGGATGAAGATGCTGAATTAACAAGACTAGAAGAGGAAAATAAACGTTGGGTAGGTGTCCTAATTGATCTAGAATTATTAAATTATGTGGGTTGGCTTTAGTTAACGGCCACACGATTTTGGTATTTTGCGGTGGTAGGGGGGATGGGGGGATGTGTGGGCTACCCGATGGTATCACTTCCGCGGTGAGGAAACCAATAGTTTTTTTTAATTAATTTATTAATTTCATGTTTTTGTATGCGCATAACGGAATGTTCCAAGTAAAAATGGTTTGGTAAGTAAATTGGAACGTAACTAAGAGTGAAAAACATTATAAATTTGAAAATAAATAACACACAAAATAAATTTCAAATCAATACAAATAAAATTTAAATGATAATTAAAAATATTAGTCGTTTATGTTTGTGGTCATGTAAAAAAACATAAAACAGACCCTTTTATAGAATTAATTAAAGTGATAAAATGACCCATATATAAAAAAAATAATTTTCACATGCCACATTTTGTTTTAATTTAATTCCCAAACTTACTTTTAAACACTAGGTTAGTTAGTCGAGTACCATAAGCATTACTAGGCCAGATTGGTTAGGTTAGGTTAGAACATGACCACAAACATAGCGACTTTAAGCTAAACACTAGGTTGGCTAGTCGAGTACCTACCATAGGTATTACTATAAAATTTATAAGACTGTGTTATTTTACAATAATTAATGAAATATATCTAATACATATATTATGACAAAAAAGTACATAATATACAATTTAGCATTATGATATGTAATTTTCACTATTTATATAGGAGATAAGTACTAAAGTTATAATTCATAATAGATACAGAATATTGAGTGCTTACATGTTAATTCTGAACATGCTATATATTGCTATGTTAGTTTTGGTCAAAGCTTGAAATGAATTTTAATGCAGTCATCCTTGACCAATTAAGCCGAAATTTCATATACTCATTCAAAACCATGGTTAAGACAGATCAGACGGGTCATTTTTTGTTTATTTTCTTCTCTAAGTTTCCTTTTTTCACTCAATGTGACACATCTGAACATAAAATGAAATGTTAGTGCTGACTGAATTCATTAGTGAACTGATCTAACAGCGTTGGATATTTTCATCTAGTATCTTTCACTCAACTCTGAAGGAACAAGAAATGGACATCTAAACACTAACAGAACATTCATTTGAATTGTCATTTTGTCTCGAGTCCGACTTAGTATTAGACTTAAGAGTAACTGACAAACATAAATAATAAGATAGAAGTGTATTTGTAACAAAACAGCTTTTACTAATGCATATGTAATTACATACTGTGGCATCTATAAGAATAATGTCTGTCTATGTAACAAACATGCTAATTTCTATGAAAATGAAAGTTTTTGTAGTGGTCCCTAACTGCTTTTAACATGCACACTACTAAGTACAAAGCTAAGTGTGATGATGTTACATATACTGTATACATATATCTCAGCTTAGTGTATCGTAATCAGCGTAATCTCGCAGATTAGTGTTGTATTGATACTGTGCAAAAATACAGTTTAGTTTATGGTGCTCCCTGTGGAGCGTGTGGCTCCCTTAATATAGGTAAGTAGTTTATAAAAAACTAGCAGAACCCGCGGCTTCGCTCGCATCAAAAGTACACCAAACATTGAATTCCCATTTAGCATTTCATCCCTTTTGTTATGAGGACTACTCTATAGAACCAGTTAGTAGTAGTTGTAGATAGACATAATATGCCTACTATTACAAATTATTTGTTGATTTTTTTTTGTTGAGAAAAGTATTACGTTTTTAAACATATGCCAAAATAATCTGTAATTTAAATCAAAAGCACTAAGGAGTATTGATTTCATCTTTGATGTAAGTTACCTCCAAATTACTGTTTACCCCTTTTTAACCCCGTAAGGCAATGGGTTTTAATGAAATACGAAACACGTCTTCATCAATTCTGTTAAAGTATGTTTATGCAAAATTTGAAGTAGATTGGAATCACACCATACAGCTTTGCCCCCGGTTTTCACTCCCTTAGGCATAAAATTTCGGAAGATCCTTTCTAATCGGCTAACTATGTCATACAAAGGACACACCCTAAAAGTTTCAGGTCTAGAGACCGATTAGCGGTTTAGGCTGTGCATTGATCCATCAGTCATTCAGGTCAGAACATTTTCCAATCCTATGTTAAGATTAGACAACAAGCAAACAATCAAATTGTAGTAATAATAATAATAATTCTTTATTTTCCATAAAATACAACAAAAGTTATATGCTAAAAAAGACTTAGTACATGAATTTGTTGCGTATATCTTATAAATAGCATCTGCAGCCGAACTAGGAGACCCTGTGCATCAGCTGTCAGCGCCATATCCCCACAGTTAAACAAATAAGTGCAACCAAAAAAGAAAATGCCAATTAAATTAAAATAATAACGCTACTTCTAGAAACATAACTTAAGAATAATATTGTTGTTCCTCTCTCATAACATGTGTAATGCATGACTGTAAGATGCGTTGGTGTAATGTGTGTAATGTGTGTGAGTATTAAGGGAGAGGAGTGCGTGTGTGTTGTGTGTGTGTGTGTGTGTGTGTGTGTGTTTGTCTGTGTGTAAAAACGTTTACGTATTATGTCAATTTCATTGTACATGGGCAATATTGCTTACTACATAACTTTTATGAGATTATTTTTAATTATTATGTCTGAACACTAAGAAGGTTTTCAGTTTCTGTATAAGATAGTTTTTGTAGGTAAGTAAAAAGGGTTTTCTTACATTCAATTTTATTAAGGTGATAAATGTCTAATATTTTATTTAATTTATTATATAAATGCGGTCCTAAAAATGCAAAGAATCTTCTAGCAAACGTTGTTTTAAAATTAATTGTATCTACGGAGAAATTCCTGCGTTTATTTGAGTTTGCTGTACTGAATACCAATAAACTATGTTGTTTCTGAATTGTTATTAGTATAAACAGTTGTCTTACCGTCAGGACCTTACAGTTTTTATAAAGTTGTGATGTAGGGTATAAAAAAGGTTTAGAAGTTGCTACTTTGAGTATGGCACGTTGAGCAATTTCCATCCTTTTTAAAACCGTTTTTGAAGCACCACCCCACACTGATATGCAATAAGTTATAATAGACTGACATAATGCTGAATAAACTTGCTTTAATAGATCTGGATCCAGAACGTGTCTAATGGTTTTAAAAATATATATTAATTTTTGAACTCTTCTGCTAAGTGTATCAATATGTTGTTTAAAGTTTAAATTCCTATCTATTATAACCCCTAGATATTTAATATATTCAACAGACTCAAGTGAGTGACAGGTACAGCTATTATCTCTTACTGAGCAATTATATGAATGAACTATTAACTTAAAATGTTGAGGATCGTAAGAAGGTTTTCTTATTGAGAATGCTATATATTTTGTTTTTTTGATATTAATTGAAAGTTTATTACTGTAAAGCCAATGAGTGATTGTGATAGTGGCTAGTGTAGGTAATTAGTAAATTTTTTACGTTGTAACGATTGGCTCAGTGTTTCTAGATTTCACTTTCACAGATAGATCTTTTTTTTTTTAATTTATAAAGTAACTTTATAAAATCTAATACCTTACCTTACTAAGATGAGACCATTATAATTAAATTCAAGTATTGGAGAATGCTAACAAATAAGTCATTTATTTATCAATAAGAGTACGGAGATTTAACGGTAGCAAACACTTAAAATAATATGAATGAGTATTTGTTCAGTAACCTGGATGGAAAAATATAAAAAATATTTTATTATCTTTTCTCATCCAGGATGAGGGAGGGCCAAGCTATGGATATTTACAAATTGAGGATAAAAAAAATCATTATATTTGTACAGGTATAACATAGAAGTTCTGACATTAATCAAGTTTAGTGAATATAGATATGTGGTGTGATACGGTTTATATTTGTATTAGATATTTTGACCCAAATGTAGAATAAAGTAATATAGCATTTACTAAAGTAGTTGCTGTTTGTTAAAATGAAAATTATATGTGATGTTGATGTACGTAGTTACTTTTCTGTGATGGTGTCATCCCGATAATATTAAGGTTTGACTTTAATATAAAGTTTTGTTCTAAAAATATTTGAAATTTTCAAATACCATGCTTAGGAGAGAAAACATTGAAAGGTTTTGTAATGAATGCTATTATTAATAAGTATGAAATTGTTATTGTTAAAATATAATTTGCGTCGTAATAGATACTAAATTGATTCATAGTTATTAGAACTAATAGTAAGCTCTATTATTTTTAACCTCTATAACTATAATTAACTTAAAATGTCATTCCACGCAGTTGAACTCTATTGGCCAGAAATATATGAAGCCGTTGCCGACGAAGCCTAATCCAGTCCCTGTAGAAGAAGCCGAAACCGACGACGATGGTATTAATAGTTATTTCATAAATCTAGACTAGCGGCTAAAATGTATTATTTGAAAATAATTGAACGCACAAAGCTTGCAGTACGACTTTCAAACCTTCAGGGGTGGAAATTTCAATCAAAGAGTGAAGCGTATTGCATTAGCCGGCGCGGCATCTCGATTTTTTTAGAGAGAATCCTTCATATCTCGGCTATTTTCGACTTTTTGGACTAAAATTGTTAATTATTCAATTCTGTACATTTTATTTGTTGTTCTTTTTATTATTATATTAATGCTGCTGTACATTTTATATATGTTGTTCTTTTTATTATTATATACAATTTTGATATCAGTCGTTATTTAAGATCTTATTTCTAAGAATAGACTGAATATAGTTGAAGTTCACTGAAACGCAGACAAATGGCCATTTAACCTGGCAAGGCTAATTGAGAGTAAAACTCAAATTTTATCCTCACTACAATCTGTAATATTTTGTATCTTGATTTTAGTGTTCATCGTGACCGGGACTGAGGACGGTGAAGAAGAATCGGAGGAGTCTCCTGATGGTGATGAAGAAGAAGAAGATTTGCCGACCACTGAGGAAATAATGGCACTAAACACCGACATGGAGACGGAAAGCCTAGAGGAGGTCACTGATTCACCTGAACTTGATTCCGAGGCTGTTGTGTGGCCATATGCAGCCGACGCCGAGCAAGAGCAGTAAATTACATATTTACTCGACATTTTCCCATCGCATTTACCCTGAAAGCTTGCAGTCCTCTAATTGATATACTCATCAATATATAATCGTAGTTATAATTATTATTCTATCTCACGTTTTAATCTACTCTTGGGAATGAAGGGAAGGCAATCGGAAGGCAAAGTTTTTCTTCAAAGACAATGAAGTCTGACAAGAGCCTAATGTTGCAAAATGAATAATCTAACCTATGAGCTGTGTTACCACTATAGTTAGTGAGGGACTGGAAGAAATCTAAAAATGGATTACTTACATTTAATAATATCAGTAAACAATAATTAATATAATATCTCTATAAGTAATTATAAATGGGTTTTTAGTTATTTAAAACAATTTTATTGAAAAAAAAATTATTTAAAATTAGTGTGGTTTCACTATTATTTACCAAAGTCAAACATGTGGTAATATTAATTTATATTTTGTGTACCAAGTAATATTGTATCTATTAATATTATTTCTACTATGTTCAATAAGTTTAAATATAAGTTTAGATTTATATATTTTATGTATACCTCCTTTTTACATCAAATAAATTTCTTCAGTAGTATTTTTTTTATTTAACCCCTCGTCTGTGTAGACAAGGATCCTTGCGCACCCCGTTGTCTTTGTAGGACAAAGATCCTTGTCTGACGTACCTTTGTCATTTTACACGCACACATAGACATTTAATGAACATGGCGGCTGCTCTGTCACGGCATAGGCTTGCTACAGCGTGTTGTTAATTTATGTAGTGGCTTGATATTAAATAAATAGATAAAATATGGTTTGACATTAGCGAATATATCATAACTAAAAAATTATGACTAGCTGCGCCGTGGCTCTATTTTTGCTTAACTACAAAAAGCTTTGGCTTTATTTAAATAAAATACTTATTTGTATTCGCAAATTACAAAAAATACTTCCTTTCGAAAAGAATTAAACTCATTTTAGTGAACGTAAAACTCTATGTAGATAAAACTCAAAATATCCGGTATTAAAAAAATATTTTTTATGTTTACCTCTTCTGTCAATTAATTTTAGATAAAGAAGTCATTAGTAAAAATCCATTGCCTTAACTTTTACATGTATCATGTAGGTACGCTTTTTATCTGGAATTTTTTTTACGGCTATAAATCATGTTCGGTTAAAACTCTGCTAATATAAGCTGTAAACAACCATACTAACAAATTTACTTTGTTAGTATGCTTGTTTTTTTCATGTTATTTTGAATGATGATATATATATATATATATATATATATATATATATATATATATATATATATATATATATATATATATATATATATATATATTATTTTTACATTTATTATAATTGAGGTTGTATATTTGGAGACTTTTATTTGATTTGTTGTAAAGCATGGGACCAAGAAAACACGGATACTTATTAATATAATACGTATTATACTTAAAGGTAGGGCAAATATTGTGCGATAGTCTTAGACGATAGATTAGACGTATTTTGTGAATTAAACGGACTTTTTTTAAGTTGGGTCATTACTATATCCCTGATAAATAGTTGTCTGATAGATAAAACGTCACAATAGCTGTATGGCTTAAATCTTATTACTTTAAGAAGAGTTCGTTGCGGTCGCTCCAATTTAATTAAGTAGGACTTTCGCGCACCACCCCATGAGGTTATGCAGTAAGTTAAGATTGATTTTTTTTTTAACGGGGGGAACTCCTCATGGACTACCTCCGCCTGGGGAAAGGCGGAGGGGAGTGCCGGACTCTTACCGGCTAAAACCACCCCGGTGTCTCCTCGCACGTGCGCGTGAGGCCGCGGGAATCCACATTCTTCCGCAGCCCCACACTAGTGCTGGACGGATCCGTGCGGGCCTCATCTCCTGCACGGGGTAGTGAGGTGTTGAACTACCCCGCGCATCGTCTCAGAGGTGCGCGCCAACACTCGCGCGCACCTACGACTCGGGTCCATCGAATAGGGCGTGAGGATTACCCCAAGTCCGTTCCTTCTGCGACAAGTTAAGATTGATTGCGCTAAGGTAAAATACGCGGTTTTTATTAGAGGATAATCAGCAATGTATCGCAGTTTTTTGAAAATGTAGGTATATCAAACGTCTCGTTCTATATGATGATTTAGTTGATTTATATTCGCATTCCAAGTTAACTTTTCGTCTAGCAGAACACCCAAGTATTTTATAACTTGATTTCTTTCTAAGCTGGGACAGGTACACATAGTAGAATTGTCTTGACAATAATGAAGTTTTATATCAAAATCTTTCACTTTAGGGAACGATGCCATAGTATTTCCAAAGAGTATAAATTTAGTTTTGCTTATGTTAAGTGTAAATAGGTTTGAATTTAACCAAGACATAGTGATTTTAAGTCCTCGTTCAGCATTTGATTTAACTCCTTGGATTACTTCGTTCTTTAGAAGGACTGAGGTTAATTCAGCGATTATAGTTTCTTTTCCTGATTTGTTCCTAATTCGATATACTTCTCTGATCGAAAATTGTTGGACGTTTACGTTAAGCGCCTTACATGTTTTCTGAACAATATTGCACAGGTCAATTTTAGATTCACGCTCTTTTGAAAGGGGAATATTACGTAACTCAACAGTAGAAGATCTTGAGTTTTTTTCCATATCTTCAATTTTCGATTGTAGAGAAGTAATTTGCATTAGGTGCTGTTTACGTTCCTTTTCGAGAATCTCAACTTTGGTTTTGAAGCTTTCATATTGATCGTTAAGGAAAGTTAATGATCTTTGTATGTCTTCATTTGTAGTTTTAATTTCAGAGTTTTGGGATTTTATGTCTGCGATTTCCGAGATGAGCTTATTTAAAAGGGAGTTTTGGCTATCTTTCCAGTCGTCCAGCATATTTTTAATTTCTTTTTTAAAGGAAGAAAAGTCTTCCTCACTTAATTCACGTTGTCGTTTATGACGTTGAGAGCTAAATACTGGTGTAGAAACACTAGGAATCATTTTTGAAACATCAGAGTCTGAGTGTTTGTTGATAGTTACCACTGGATGGGTACCACTGGGTGATCTAGTAAGTTTAGGCATAATAATAAATTATTAAATATCACGTTTGTAAAAGTTGACTTAAGTTCATACACTCCGCGGTCACATATACACAAGTCTATAGATGTCCCGTTCCCGCTCAGATGTCACTTTCTCACTAGCACTCTGTACCTACTACACGGATCTGTGCTCCTGGTATTTTGCGTTGGTATTTTAAAATTATTTTTAGATAAATTTTTAAGTTTGTGCACACGTCTTAACACTCTCGTGTCCAAGGCGGAAGGGAATAACAATAACAGTAACTGGTTCTATTTATTTATTTATTTCTATCTTCGTGTATTTAGGAAACTGCATGATGATGATGATAATATATATATGACATTTACAAACATTGATTTGTATTTAGTTCATAGGTCTTGTCATTAACAACAGAAATAAAATAAATAAATTAAGCAAACATCTAATTCTAAGCAACACTTAAAAGAAAATTTATTTTTATATTATCTGCATCACTACTACAGACTCATGTATAGGTAATATGTTACTATGATAAAAGAAATCACAATAAGAAAAAAGAGGCAGTGAAGACTACATATTCTCTTTGGACACACATGCTAGTGGAATAAATATACCTACAAATTATATTTTTTGTTGTTGTAATTATTATTCAAAACATAAAATTCCGCTAAGCCCTTTAGATGCTGTACCCTTTCCGTCGATGTGAAACTTGATACCTGTAAATGTTTCCTTTATGGTAGATGGCTCTTCTATATTTTGAATATAATATGGTTCGTATGGACACTCGCATTTTGCACGCTTAGCTTTCTTAGATTTGCCATTACAATCACAAATTTCTTCATTAATTTTATCATTTTCTAGATTTTCCGCAATGTACAGTAAAGCTTCCTCGAAACTTAGTTCAACGTCAGATTTTTTTTTCTGTATTTTTATTTTGAACCCGGAAGTAGTCTGAGTTAAGTCAGATTGAATCTTTCTCAATTGTGTTTCATCAAGCCAATCATTCTCATCAATTTCAATGTCGGGTTCAGGCTCTTCTTTGGGACATTTGCAAATTATATTTTTTTTATTTTTGGGTCCTGTCTGATCTCTACATTTGTTTTTTAAATTAGAGTCCTCAGTTTTATAACTTAAATCTGCATTATAGTAATTTAAATTTGATATCTTATGGTGTCGTTCGCATGGACATAATTGCTTTTTATTTTTATCACTGCTTAAACAAGATTGTAAATTCAATTTTGAAGAACATGAGTAACATTTATTGTCTTGAGTCTTTATATCATAAAGTTTTTGGTTCAGTTCTGCAATAATTATTAAAATTAATTTGGACGTATTTAAATATATGTAGGCAATGATATATATAATACGTCATTGTATGTAGGTATATAAATAATGTAACGAATTTCCTTTTACCGTCTTTTACCCTCTTTGTACTAGAATTTAAAACTGCCACAAATGCTCTGTAACAAGCCAATATTGTAGATACAACAGTGGCTTGATACAAAACATTTCAAAACTGAAAAATGTGATAGTCTTTTATTGCTAATAATGATACGTTTCTATCATGTATATTTTATTAGAGATGTAAGTTGTGGCAAAGGGCACTTTTTTTTAAAAAATAAATAAGTGGAGAACTAACAAATGCTTATAGTGAACAAAAAAGAACAAACGACGAACTAACAATGTAATAAAATAAGTTCAAAATAAAAAAATAATCCTGGGGGGTTAACTTCAGTGACCCGTGCATGGAGAGTAGTGGGGGGTACATCGGCTTATCGTGACAATAGTTTCCATTGACAACCGTGGCATGACGATAAACTAGAGTGCTGTGCAATGACGATAGAATATTATTCTGTCTCTTTTTTATCCCACGTAATGCAAGCGTAGTAAACCCCTCATCAATTACTCGAATTTATTTCGTATTTCATAAGCACCATTTAATTGGCACTTAAAACGCCGTGCGCAGTGCGCACTGCGAAGCTCCAGTCGATAGCAACTCTGTACAGTGGCGTTGACGCGACTTGGAAACTTGTCACACAAATCGTACAAATCCCTTGCTACTGAAGTTGAGCTATCATAATAATATGTCATAATAAACTTAAATTCATAAAAATAAAATCTTGTTTTCTTACAAAACTATTTTCATCTTAAGAAGTATTCAGAAGTTACTTATTCTGTATCAAGTATCTATTTCAGATAGGTACTAAAATTATCGAAAGTATTTTTTATCTGGTATCAGAAATACCTAATTTAAAATCTTGCATTTTATATTCGCGTATTATTACGAAAATTATCAATAGGTGTAACTAGTTAACTACAATGTATTTGCGAAATATCTACGTTCGGTATTATCTATCTGTGATATAAAAGAAGTGAATATAAGTGAAAATAAGTGTTTTATTGAAGAACCCCATACAGTCCACGACAAGCTGGTCCATCGACACCGGATTGAAGATCTGAAGATTGAAGATTTGAAGATTGAAGAAATATCCAGCGACAAGAACGTCCGAAGAATGGTCACCGCCAGGAGTTAAGATGATGCTGCGGAGGCGTCCGAATGGCGCCGGCTGGGGAGTCAGCGCCGCGTTGAAGAGCAGCGTGGACCGGTAACCAGACGACGATTGGAGGGTCGGCATCACCTGGAAGAACAGCATCACCAGGAAGTACAGGAACACCTGGAACCTCGGGAACACCTGGAACCTCGGAAACACCTGTAACCTCGGGAGCACCTGGAACCTGGAAGACGACTCTCCATGGATCCACCAGCCTCGCCAGCCACACGGTTGGATACTGAGGTTGGGCAAGGAGCCACTGTTGGTGCCTCTGCCCCCACAACTTCAACAGCCTTCAGACCCCTGAAGACTGGAGACAGACCAAGGACCAGGTCTCCAGGGCGTTCAGTGCGGTCGACGGCTACCGTGGCTTCGAGGGTACGACTGGCGGAACTTGAGGCTGCAGAGAAGCTGGCAGTCTTGAAGAAGAAGGAGTTGGAGATCAAAGATGAGCTCATAAGGAAGCGTCTGGCTGCGGACGTCTGCAACATCTAGGAAGATCAAGTTAGTCTGCACGAAGAGCAGAACCTGGAGAATCACCACCAGAAGGTGGACACGCGGCTCCGAGGAGATGGAAGCAAAGAAGACGGAAGGAGAACGGCACCCTCGATTCTACACCAGAGGAAGGTCACCTACCCCAGCGAGGACGAGACCAGGCATTGAGCAATTGGCTGAAGCAATTGAGAAGATAGCCAGACCCAGGGTAAGGTGCACAGACCTACCGATCTTTGCAGGAGCTAACACTGAATGGCTGACATTCAAGGCAGCATATCAAGACTCGACGAGAATATACCAGATTTCGGCGATCGAGAATCTTCAGAGGCTGAGGAGCTGCCTCCGGGGAGAAGCACGGGACGTCGTGGCTGCTCTACTGCATGCCACCACCGATCCTGACGTCGTGATGAAGACTCTCGAGCAGTGTTTTGGGCGGTCGGAAGCCATCATCGATCAAGTCTTTATGGACCTGAAGAAGCTGCTGAAGATAGGGTCATCAGCTGTCGACCTGAACAGCTTCGCCGTGAAAGTCCAGAGCGTCGTCAGCGTGTTGAATCCTGGAATCCTGGTGGGGACAGACCACTGGGAGCTAATCGTATCAAGAGAACTACGAGTTGGAGGCCCGAATCAGCCAGCTGCCTCCAGAACAGAACTCAGCTGGGTGATACATGGTACGACACCACGCAGCATAGTACAGAACCAAGAAGGCGTTCTTCACGTTTTCACACCTGGAATGAAACGCCTGCACGACTTGGTGGAAGGGCATTTTCGGATCGACGCGCTTGGCATCGCTCACAAGTCGAGAATGAGTGATGTGAACTCCCGGGCCACGAAGATTGTAGAGAAGACCTTAAAGAAGATCGAAGGGGGGTATCAAGTGGGACTACCCTGGAAAGAAGATGACGTGAAGATGACACCAAGTTACGACGCAGCACTTCGTCGCCTAGTGAACGTGGAAAAGAAAATGGATGCCAGCCCAACCTTCGCTGAGTACACCAGGCAAGTGGACAACTTGCTTGAGAAGGGGTACACAGTACAGTGTGACGGCACGGAACAATCAAGTGACGTATGCTGGTACCTACCACACTTTGCAGTGCAGAATCCGAACAAGCCGGGAAAGATGCGACTAGTGTTTGATGCAGAGCGAAGAGCAGGGGTTTCAGCCTGAACGACCATCTGCTAGAGGGACCTGACCTGCTGACAACGCTCCAAGGCATATTGTTCCGGTTTCGAGAGCGGCCAGTGGGTATCACCGCCGACATTCAAGAAATGTTACTGCAAGTGAAGATTCGTCCTGAGGATCAGCCATCTCAGCAGTTTCTGTGGAGGGGCGCCGATCGAAGGAATCCACCTCGATATTTTAAAATGGCGAGTATGATATTCGGCGCAGCGTGTTCACCCTTCATGGCCCACTACGTGAGAAATCACGCGGAGGTACATTCGAAGACGCATCCTCGTGCACTGGAACCTATTACCAAAAGCCACTATATGGATGACTTGGTGGCGAGCTATGATACTGAAGAGGACGCTCGACAAGCCATCAAGGTGATCAGGGAAGTGTACTCAGTGGCGGGCTTCACATTGCGGGGATGGAACGCCAACAAGACTGAAGTGTTAGGCGACGTACCCAAGCAACTGCTGGCGACCTCACCAACCCGTCTAGGAGGAGACGGGCCTGAGAACAAGATACTTGGTCTGCACTGGAACGCCCAAAGGGATGAACTGGGATTTAACACCTCAATGAACAGGGTTCCAGCAGAAGTGCGCGCCCAGGAACGTGCGCTGACGAAAAGGGAAGCACTCAGCGCGGTCATGTCCATATATGACCCATTAGGACTGCTGAGTCATTACACGATACGAGCGAAGATCATCCTGCAGAGTCTCTGGCGCATCAAGATGTCATGGAATGAACCGATTCCTGCAGAGGAAAATGAGATGTTTTCGGCTTGGCTGCAACGAATACAGGATCTCGACTGCTTACGGCTGGAACGTAGCTACAACCTGGGAGGCTACCAGGACCTGGAACTGCACGTGCTATGTGATGCGAGCGAACAAGCCTATTCAGCTGTGGCTTATTGGCGCATCACCAGACCAGATGGGACAGTGAACGTGAGCCTCGTGGCTGCCAAGGCGAAGGTAGCGCCGAAGCGCACGCAGACTATACCTCGACTGGAGCTACAAGCAGCAGTTATCGGCACCAGATTGGCCGATACAATCAAGAAAGAACATAGGATCGAGGTCCCGAGGACGGTGTATTGGACAGACTCCACAACTGTCATCCATTGGATACGACACGACGCGCGAAGATACACACCGTTCGTTGCGCACCGTCTTGGGGAGTTAGCAGAACTTACTTGAGGAATGGCGATGGATTCCCACGAGCGAGAATATAGCCGACGATGCTACCCGATTCGCGCACACTCCAATCACCAGCGAAGATCGATGGTTTCGTGGGCCGAAATTCCTGCGACAGCCAGAGGAACTGTGGCCCGCTGAAGGGGTACCTGCTACAGAAGAGGAGGTCCTGCTACACGTTGCTGAAGAGGAAGTCCTGCTACACGTTGCTGAAGAGGAAAAGCTTCACAAGGACACACGGAACGACGAATGGCTACCGGATCCCGCACGCTTCTCAAAGTTTGAGACGCTGGTGAGAGCAGCTGCAAGAGTATTCGTGGCTGGCATTCGTGGACAAATGTCGATGTAAAGCGACGGAGTTGGAGCATCGGCACGTGAAGGAAGCTGAACGCGCACTTATACGCCACGCACAGGCTGACAGCTTCAAGGAAGAAATCGCACGAATTAGATCATCTCGTCCCTTGCCGAAGACGAGCCGGCTATACCAATTGGATCCAGTGCTAGAGGATGGTGTGCTACGAGTATGGGGCCGCATAGGGGCTGCCATCGCACTACTTGAAACGAAGAGACCTATCATCCTCGATGGACGTCACCGCGTTACGAGACTTCTCGTGCTACGGGAGCACTGCGCTGCGGGTCACGCCAATCGGGAGCGTGTGACGAACGATCTAAAGCAGCGATATTGGATCCTTCATCTGCGACCTACTGTGCGCACCATAGAGAGGGAGTGTGCACTCTGCAAGGTGCGAATGGCAAAGCCACAGGTCCCAGCCACTGGGGATCTGCCACGGACTCGCCTAGAACCTTTCCGCCGACCATTCACTTATTGCGGTATGGATTACTTCGGGCCAATGATGGTGAAGGTCAGAAGACGCCGGGAGAAGCGATGGGGAGCGCTCTTCACATGCCTCACGTCGCGCGCAGTACATCTTGAGATCGTCCCGTCGCTTTCCACGAGTTCGGCGATCATGGCGTTAAGGCGAATGGCGGCGAGGAGAGGATGGCCGAGTACTATGCACTCGGACAACTCAACCAATTTCAGAGGAGCGGACAACGAACAGCGGGCTGCATATCAAGAGTGGGAACCTGCACTGAAGGAGGAAGGACTTCTTCGCCGTATGGAGTGGAGATACATTCCTCCCGGTGCGCCGAACCAGGGAGGCGCATGGGAACGACTGGTGCGCTCAGTCAAAGTCGCACAAGCCGCCACCTTGAAGGAGAAGGAGCCGACCGAGGAGGTGCTTTCTACTCTGCTGGTTGAGGCAGAGTTCTCCATCAACGCCCGACCCTTGACTCATGTGAGCGTGAGTCCGCACGATCCAGAGGCATTGACGCCTAATCACTTCCTGCTAGGGTCATCGGCTGGCCTACCTGCGACTGGACCCTGTGAGGAAAATGACCGACGGACCTGGCGAGCCAGTCAAGCGCTGGCGGATCATTTTTGGCGGCGATGGGTGCGAGAGTACCTATCAACTCTCGTGCCTCGAGGCGCGCCATGGACCAATATGAAGATGCTAGAGAGGGGAGACATCGTGGTGGTAGTTGACCACACCTTGCCACGTAACGTGTGGCCTATGGGCATCGTGGAACGAGTATACAAGGGACCCGACGGTGGCATACGAGTGGCAGACGTCCGGACAAGGAGCGGCGTCTTCAGGCGCCCCGTCACGAAGATCGTCGTGCTGTTGAAGGAGGAGGCTCGCAGCGCTACGCCGGGGGGAGAGCTGTTGTGGATGAAAAACGAGGATGGCCGAGCGTGCACGACGGCACGCGAGAACAAGACAGAAGCGACGGCATCCGATGGCGAGGCAGCGACGATAACTCACGAAAATTACCGATAATATTAATTATAAGTCTAATACATTAATTATACTCATGTTTGCTCGGTAGGATATTATAATATTGTAAGACAATAAATTTGGCCACACCCCCTTTTATTAGTATATAAGTCGGAACATTTTGTACCTCGACACCATTCGGAAGACAGCTACTGAAGAAGCTACATTCAAGAAAAGAAGTGAATATAAGTGAAAATAAGTGTTTTATTGAAGAACCCCATACAGTCCACGACACGATCTATACTAATTTTATAAAGCTGAAGAGTTTGTTTATTTGGTTGGTTGGTTGAACGCGCTAATCTCAGAAACTACTGGTCCGAATTGAAAATTCTTTTTGTGTTGGATAGTCCGTTTTTTGACGGCGATATTACATCACCCTACAATTAATAGAAGCGGAGCATCAACGGAAAATGTTGCAAAAACGGGAAGGGCGGGCTTTAGTTCTTCGAGATTTCGTACCGCGTGACTCAGAAAGAATTTGGTTTCCAGTCTTTAGAACGCGTTCGAAGCCGCGGGAAATGCTAGTAATAATATAATTTCATCTTCACGAGTACCTTTATATCTAGCACTTTCTTCGAGAGACTAAAGGCGAAAGTTCGGATGTAGGTAATAGAATACCACAGATAACTTGTAATTATTCTAAAAAATGTACGGGATGCGGGATATCCATACTAACAGCTAAAATGTACCTAAGGACGTAACCGAGTGAAGCGAGGTCCCTATCCCATCAGTATCCAATGTTAAAAAATTGAAACTTTGGATGAATGGATCTTTGTTACTCGAACGCGCCAGAAAGGCTGAACGATCTGCATGAATTTTGGCACATTGATGGTAATAGTCTGGAATAACACAAAGGTAAATTATTCCAGAAAAATAGGGTTCCCATAGGATACATTTATTTTTGTTTTTCTCTAGGGACGAACCCGAGCTGCGAGCAAAGAGTAGGTGGGCGGGAGCGGATAATACTAGCGACATACGAGTACAGGCTCGGAGTTAGGACGACTCGATGTAACGTTGCATGAGAGCTTTTCCTGTGACCTGTACTAATAGGTGTCCTAAATGTTGACTCGCGTAATAAATTACCACAATACATACTATACTACTAGGCACGTTACAATCACATAATGTTTACTGGTTAGTATAGACTTCTCACTGATATTTTTCAGTATTAAAACTATCCTATATGTTGACCCGGATAACCAGTTATCATCCAAATTTCTTCAAAATCTGTCCAGTGGTTTTCTCGTGATGCGGTCAAAGACAGACATACAGACGCACAAAAATCTTAAAACTATAGGTTCGGTCTCTGTATCGACATTGAATAATAATGACTATTTCAATAAGATTTAAAATAATCTTTACTTTACAGATTCCACTAAGTCAGAATTTTTTATATTCGCATTTCGCATATACTCGTACTACTACTACATACTACTACTAACCATAATCTAGTTTGACGTGCTTTTTACGCAATTCTTCTTTCGAATCTCCACAAGCCTTTGACATTAATTGTATCGTATTTTTTTCAAATATTTCCTTTAGTTTTGTGGGAGTGCAATCGCAACTCTTGTATAAATTGGAGTTCCGAAAGTTAGGCTGTGCCAGAGTCTTGGTATTCGGCGACTTGTTTGCATGGCATGATTGATATCCACTACATGATGGTATATTACACGAATGAATCGGTAATTTTTTACAACAACTGGATTGGCGTATTGTTAAGTGAGATAATTGTATAGAGTTAGCAAGTGGCAAATCTAATATGTCAAAGTCATGACATAAACCTGTAATTAGAAATAATGTTACATAATATTATAAAATTGAAAGCTGTTTAATTTTTTTTTGTTTTTTAATTAAGTAGGTACTCTGTGCTACTACTTCCTCGAGAATCATGGGTCTCACGAACTCTGAGACAATATTTTCTATTTGAACCGTTTCGTTGCTTTCGACATTCCTAGCAATAATTCCAATCCTATGTTGAGTCTGTACTTATTGTTTTAAGTTTATTCCAACCACTGCCCGGTTGATAACCGTTATATTCGTGATTGAATTTGGTTATGTCACATATCTTAACTTTATGAGTCTTTGGTAATACTCTTATGTGACTACTATCAGTTTTAATATAATAATAAGTATCTCGTAATAATCGTAAGTTTTTTCGATTAGTTATTTCGAAACCCTTTTGTTTTTAAGTATATAAAAGAATAAATTTATGGTAATTATTTGTAAGAATGGAATAATGATGTTAAATAAAATAAAAATATTAAACTAACGGTGGAGGCCGCTAGTTCCGGGATTCCAGTTAGGACGATCTTCAGAAATCTCAAGACAAATGAATGAGCTGTTGTTACTAGTTGAGCAGGTGTCTGATGAACTCTCAACAATAATGATAATTGAAGACGAATTTTTCAATTGCGTCTTCGATAATATCTTATTTTTGGCATTTAGAATCTCATTTTTTTCACAGTTTTTGTCAACATATTCAACATAATTATCATGACTTTGACTATCTAATAAAATTTCTTTATTTTCGTCGCTTACTCTATATATTTGCATATCATTATCTAAATTATTTCCTCGGTTCATTGGAAATTCTAATAGGTATTCCTCAATATCAGATGAATATTTGTATAGATCTAAAGAAATATTACTAAAAAAAATAAATTAAATAAAAATGGTATTAAAAATAAACAGGTCACATTAACAAAACCTGAGGTCTATACCTTATTTTTCTATGGGTATCCTCTAGTACTAAACTACTTTCATAGTTATTTGTGTCGTACTTTATGACACTTTGCTTGTCTAAGCTAGAATTAGTTGAAATGCTTGTAGTAGAAAATGACCAAACACTATCTGTACTGGGTATTGTTATAAAGCTCAAAAAAGATTTTTTTTTTAAAAAGTTTATAGAATCAAAACTAGTTGACATATTTGAGGAATGTTCATAATGTAAAGATGATGAGGATCCTTCACTCTCAAATAGTGAGTTACAGGTATCGGTTTTATTTACTTTTCTATTAAATTTGTTAGGAATGATGACATTAGAAAACTTCTTATTCTGTTTAAACTGTTCTTGTAGAAATATTTCAGTTTCTGATTTTGAAATATTTTTCAAATCATTGTGATTTGTGTTTTTGTCATTCAAAAGGATATTAAAAGGAACGAAAGTAAGTGAAGAACTATTTTCATGTTGATACAATCTTCTTAAAGAATAAGATGAAAAGCACATAACTCGACCTACTGTTACTTTAATGCCTTCATTATCTGTAAATACTCCTCCTTTAACTCCTGGTACACATTCTTCAGGGCAAGGACATAAAGAAGATATATCAGGAGAAGTAACTCTAATCTTTACATAACTGTGTTTAAACCTTATTTTCTTTTTATCACAACCACAACCTCGATCACATGTCGTAGTTTTAATAATATCTTGAAATTCTTCGTCGATAACTCCTTTTGATTTTGTTAAGCCTACTCTTCCTATACTACGTCGAACACCAGCTATTTTTGACTTTGTCTTTATTTTACTCTTCTCAGAAATTTGTCCAACTTCTAAAGGTGTTAATAATCCTGCAGTAGTCTTTGCCTTTCTTATTTTTTCTGATGGAATCGATTCTTTTATTTTAGATATAATAGCTTTTTCCGATGCTGTTCTTCCAACAGCCAATGGTATCCCTAATGCAGCTTGATTTCGCAATGTTTTTTCTTTTTCTGCATTTGTCTTTTTTTCTAGGGGAACTATGACATCATCAGCTATGGCCTTGTTATATTTTAATTTCATTGATGGAGTTTTTGGTTCTGGTGGTAAACCAACCTCATTACGAACTTTTTCTAACAGTTTTTTTTCTGATACCGTTTTTGCTTCAGGCAACGGAATTCCTTGCATTGCTAGTTCCTTCAAGATCTTTTCTTTCTGTTTTGAAGTCTTTCCTTTTAACGGTGTCATCAGTCCCGCAGCTTTTGCTTTACGTATTTTTTTGGATGGAACTTTTAGTATTTCTGCTTGTTTAGGAACTATAATAGAAGGAGCACCCTTGGGTGTTTTTTCAGATTCAGGCGTTAATATACCACAAATGCAGTCATCACTAGGACCTTTCCCTTCTTTAATAAGTTTTGCTGTTTTCTTATCTAATTTTGTTTCTTTAGGGCGGCCGATTTTCTCAACCGATTTAGAAAGTTTTGGTACATCCACAGCTGGTGTCGCTTTGATTTTTGTAATGAGGGCCTTTTCTGAGGCAGTTCTACCTTCAGGTAATGGTAGGCCCAATTGAGCTTGGCCACGTAAAATTGTTTCTTTCTGAGCCGTAGACTTTCCATGCAATGGAGTAATTAGCCCTTCAGCTTTTGCTTTATCATATTTTTCTTTTATTGATGACGATTTTGGAATTGGGGGTAGTCCGACTTCTGCTCGTATCTTTTTTAATAATTTTTTTTCTGAATTAGTTTTTGGTTCTGGTAGCGGTATACCTTTTAAAGCTAAACCTTTTAGAATGTTTTCTTTTTGTTCTGATGTCTTGCCTTCCAGAGCTATGAGTTCTGGGGCCCTTGATTTTCGCATTTTTTCAGGAAGTACATATTTTAATGAAGGTACTGTTTCTTTAATTTTTTGAATCAGAGCTTTTTCTGATGGTGTTCTAGGTTCAGGTAACTTAAGGCCTATTTCTTTTTGGCCACGAAGTATTTTTTCTTTCTGTGTTTCCGATTTTCCTTGCAATGGAGTTATAAGCCCAGCTGTAATAGCTTTTTTGTATTGTACTTTTTCAAATGATGTTTTCGGCTCCGGAGGTAAACCGACACTAGCACGCACTTTATCAAAAATTTTCTGTTCAGATGCAGTTTTTGGTTCAGGAAGGGGTATATTTTGCATAGCTAATCTTTTAAGTATTTTTTCTTTTTGTTCAGGCGCTTTCCCTTTCAGTGGTGTAAAAAGTCCTGTAGCTTCAGCTTTATGAAGTTTTTCTGATGACATAGTTTGCGAAAGCTTTTTAGGAGCTGGCATATCGATTTTTTTTACTCTTTTAGATTCGGGTGTTAATAAATCGCAAATACATTCATCACTAGGACCTTGCCCTTCTTTAATAACTTTTGCTGTTTTCTTATCTATTTTTTTTATTTTATCTGGGGGAAGAAAAGGTCGTGTAGGAAATGACGGTCGTGTTGATACTCGACTTTCCTTAGCTTGAATTTTATGAATCAAAGCTTTTTCTGAAGGTGTTTTACCTTCGGGTAAAGGAAGTCCACTTTTTGCTAGTCCTCTTAATATTTTTTCTTTTTGTGCTGGAGTTTTACCCTCCAAAGAGGTAAAAAGTCCTTTGACTTTGGCTTCTCTTAACTTCTCAGAAGACACTTTTCCTTTGTAAGGTTCTTTGGTGAATTTTTCAGAGCTGATTTTGTCTTTGGGTAATGGTGTGCCAGCTTTATGCATTTTTGACAATATTTTTTCTTTATGAGATGGTGTTTTTTCTTCTAACGTTGTTTTAATCCCAAGTGTTTTCGATTGAGGTGGTAATCCGAGGTCTTGTCGAACCTTTTCTATAATAGTTTTGTCTAAGGGTGTTTTTGGTTCTGGTAGAGGGAAACCTTGTTTAGCAATATTTCTTAATAATGTTTCTTTTTGAGATGGTGTTTTTCCATGTAAAAGATTTGACGACTTTGCAATTTCTACTTTCGTAACTTTTTTTTTAAGTGGTAGTGAAAATTTCGACTCTCTAGATGTCCTTTCTTTTTCTGGTATTAATAAATCACATATGCAGTCGTCACTGGGGCCTTTACCTTCTTTCATTACTTTTAATGTTTTCGCATCCAGTTTTTTTCTTTTATCGAGAGGTAATGGTGGTGAGTCACTTCCTTTTTCTCTGGATTTAATCCGTTTCTTTTTACTTTGTTTGATTTTTTTTATTAAAGATTTTTCTGAAGGAGTTCTACCTTCAGGTAGAGGAAGGCCAAAATCAGCTTGAGCTCTTAGAATTGTTTCTTTTTCTGCTGGTGTTTTACCTTTTAATGGAATAATTAATCCAGCTACTTCTGCTTGTTTATATTTCTCTTTTTCACTTTTAGACTTAGCCTCTGGTGGCAGACCCATATCTGTTCGAACTTTATTAATCAATATTTTTTCTGATGGAGTTTTACCTTCAGGGAGTGGAACGTTTTTCATTGCTAAATTTTTTAGGATCTTTTCTTTTTGCTCCGGAGATTTTTCACTTAAGAGTGAGACCAGATCTGCAACTTTTGTTTTAACTTTTTCTGGTCTGTCGCCAACCTCTGATCGGACTGGAGCACTTGCTTTTACTTTTGCTATAAGAGATTTTTCTGACGCTGTGCGACCAACTGGTAATTCTACTCCTAACTCAGCTAATTTTTTTAAGTTTTTTTCTTTCTCTGGTGTTGATTTCCCTTCAAGAGGAGTTACCAATCCTGCTTTTATAGCTTTCTTGAATCTTACTTCAGCTGCAGATGTTTTCGGTTGGGGTGGTAGCCCCAACTCTTCAACCACTGTCTCAATCAATTTTTTATCAGATGTAGTTTTACCTCTTGGAAGAGGAATACCATTCATTGCCAATCCTCTCAAAATATTTTCTTTCTGCTTCGCAGTTTTTCCCTCTAGGGGAGTTAATAATCCAGCTTCCTTTGCCTTACGTAATTTTGCAGAAGGTATTTTTTTCATAGAAATAATTGCTTCGGGAACGTTGCCTTTCTCCGAAAGTAGACGAGTTTTACCTTTTTTTTTTTGCTCTTTTTCTGATTTTGTCTTACCTTCAGGTAAATGTAGCCCAGAATCTCCTAGTATGTTTTCATTTTCAGCAGCACTTTTGCCCGTTAAATGAGATGATAGCTCTTTATTTTTTTTGGCTTTGGTCTTTCTTCTTTCTTTCATTTGTTTTTTACTAAGTTCCATTATTCCAAAATCTGATTTACGCAGCTCAGCCAATCGTCGTTCTTCCCTAGGTAAATGACCACATAATATACAATTACAATGATCACAATTTTTCTTCTTGTAACAGTCGTACAAACTTTTCATGACTTCAAACATTGCATCTGAGTTACATGAACAACAACAACTTTCTTCTGGTATATTAAATTGACAACGATATATTTTATAGCTAGGCTTAAAAATAGAGTTGCGAAAGTAGTAATAGTGTTCCGCTCCACTGATTATATCAGCGCAATAATTACTTTTATAAAAATTCGCTTTTCTCGATATAATTTCGTCACTGCTCTTAGTTTTGGAATTTAAAGTAGTAAAACATAATATACTCCTCAACATTGGCATACTATATTTTCTCGTTATCTCAGGATTTTTTGTTTTACAAAACACGCTAGTGTCTCTTTTGAAAATAAAAGACTTACGACGTTTTCTATACTTAAATATTCTTATTGTTTTGGACATACATGATTTTCCTTGTTGAAAAATTAAGTTTGATTCATGATAACTATAAGGTGGTTTTTCTTTTGAGTAAAGAGTTATGATACTACTATTAACAGTACTGTATTGATTTTTTAAAGACTTCATTTTACAACTTGTTTTATTTACTTGAACTATTTGCAAATCCACGTTTTTTTATGTTTCATTGTAAAAATAAAATTTCTGTTTTTTTATAGGTAATATAAAAGGCTATACAAATAGCTAACTTAGCTTTTACATAACTGTTCTGAAAAATGATAAAATACGCAGAGATTACATATTTGAAATTGAATATTAGTGTTATACCTACGTATGTTTTATGGAAGAAAAGGAGGTACCTGAATTAAATTTAGTATGCCTCGCAATAAAAAAATTACATAGTAATTATAACTAATTCAAAAATAAAACATAATTTTTGTGTATTTGACAAGGTGACATAATGAAATGACAAGTATATATTTTAATTTAATTAGCCAGTATCGAATTAGCTTCTAGACCGTTACGGCCATAGAGCTAAAATAAAGATGGAATGTTAATTAAAATATGTGAATTGAACATTATAAATGAAACTATCTTTTCGGATTTTGTCGCGGATTTATTATGATTTTTGGTTCCCGACGTTTCGAATGCTTTACAGCAATCATAGTCACGGGAGAGACTAAGGTATTAGACGTCTCAGGGCTATATACTTGTTACAGACAGTGCCTACCCACAATTTTTTACAATTATTCAAAATGATAGACTATGAAACTTAATTATGATAATTTTTTGGCTTTTATCACGTCTTATACGTACAAACATGCACTTTTTATCGCTTAATTAGTCAATCAATAATTGATATTTAGTATTGTTATTTTTAAACCTATTTATAAATCAGGTCGTTAAAGTAAAATAATAATTGAAAAAGTTACGTTAAGACTTAGGTCTACATTATTTAAAGAGAATTGGTCTAACATATAAATACGTTTTTATTACCCCTGTTATGTGTGTTGTGTATTTCGTACTAATTGTATATTTAATTAAAAATTAATAAATTAACAACGTCAGACTGATTCATGCGACTCATCAGGTGTTTCATGAGTCTGACTTGCATTAATTGTAATATAATACCTACCTAATATGTATTTTACAACAACTCACATGTCATTTGACTGACTATAACGTAAGAATTTAATTTGGATAAACCACTTATGTGTAAGTAGTTACCCAAAACTGTTAATAATAACATTTTGTGCATGTTAGTTTAATATCTAATAAGTTTTATTTTCAAGAGCATATGTTTATACAAATATTTATAATGAAATAAAAATTTACTTTAAATAAGATTTTTATGAATAAAATTCTTTTGCTCCGAGCTTTCTCTTCTGCAAAAGTATCTATTACTTCATCAAAGTTTTAAGATCGGGCCATATAATTTTCAATAGACAGAATAACTAAGTTTGTCTTGTGCCACAGAGTGTCTGAAATAGGTTCTTATTAATTTAAGTTTCGAAAATGATCGTTCAGCACTAGGTGCAGTCATAGGAATTGTAATAAATAACATGCAGTACGAGGCCCACTAATGTAATACCCAACAGGCAGCGAGCTCAGAAATATCTTAACGTTTTTAACAAAATTTTGTACCTAAGTACTAATTATATAGAGGGAGTCGCAGCAACTATCTACAGTGCCGTGTGAGTGCAAGTAAAAAAGGTAATTTATTATTTCTTGCTGAAAAATTACGTCTTTTGGTCTTTACTTATTGCTTATTTATTTAAGGTAGTAAATTTTTATAATATATTCTTTTATTCTTGATATAATCAATCAACTTTTATTAAATTTTTTATCTATGTTTTAAAGTATTGACAATTAGGAAAAATGCCGGCAGACATAAAATGAACTCCATTAGTCACCAATAAAATTGAGAAAACAATGAGATTATTGAAGGAGAAGAAGACATTAACACTTCAGCTGCTTCCGATTATTTTAAAATATCTAGGACAAGTTTAAGGCGCTATAAAGGCTATGAAAGAATGTACCTTGGAAATAGCCTGATAAGGATGATTTGAATTTTTACACATGTCAAGCTACAAAAACAACGATATAAGCGTATCAAAGAAAGAAAAGAGAAGATGTCCTAGAAATTGCAAAAATTATGATTGTTGTGAGTCTATTTTTATTATTTAATCTAAGCTTCATGGTCGCGACGACTCAAAATAAAATGCCTACTATACCTAGTTTGATACATCAGGTATGTTGTACCTTGGACAGTTTATTTTGCTTTTGTTCTATAAAAAATTCACTAATTTTATTAAAGAATTATATAGTTGAATAATAGATCTTATTGTCGCAATTTATTAAATAAAAACGAAAATGTTGAAAACTATCCTAAGTACAATAAGGTTCCATACACGTAAAAAAGATAGTTCAGTAACTCATGATAACGTTAAGTATTTAAATGTTATAATAGTGTTTATAGGATTATGCGCCCGCACAGAGCCGCGTGCGCTTTTACCAGCTCGCTCTTTCCTTGTGACGTCGATGTCTAACGTCATCATTGAAATAAAGGGTGTTTTGTGTTTGTGTGAGTTTGCTTTCGAAGACGCCGCAGCGCACGCCTGAAGCTATCGATCGTCGCGTACGAGTGCGCACGAAGCTTCGCTCGTAGCCCGCCAGGGCGTCCACACTCCCGCTCTAGTCATGCGCGAGGCTCCTCCGTCATCGCATCGACCAACTATAGAAGAGGATTAAACGCGCGAGTGCCGCGGTCGCGCTCCGCGGCCCGACAACCCTACGGATACGCCTTTTCGCCGCCGCCGCCGGGTCTGGGTCGTTCCTCCATGTGTGTCCAGATCGCGTCAAAAAAATCGATCAGGGACGGTGACCGCGGGCTTGCGATGAACTCTAGCTAATCGTGAGGACCAGGTGGATGAGGAGGGGCGACCTTGCGACCTGCTTTCACTCATTCGCTGTCGTACAAGCGAATATCATAGGCACCACCGTCATGTAAGTCCTCAGAATTGATTATGTTGAACTAATAGGTAAATATAGACGCATTCTACGTTTTATCATTCATAAATAAGATAGAACCACATGCATATGACGGTCAATAGCATACATGTGTTCGGTATTGCAGTATTCCGCCCGCTTCTGTGACACAGATTCGTTTATGTAAGTGCGGCCGTCGATATCGCAAAAGTCAGAGGCAGCAGAAAGAGAGAAGAAGACATATAGAAAGAGATGGAAGATGTCCGTCGATATGAAAAACTTGTTAATAAATTGTATATACGAGGGTTTCGACTACTTAGCTACCTTACTACTTATCCTCATGTTTTATATTGTGGATGGTGGATAAAGTTAACGAAAACTAACCCACTTTTACCCACACCAAAGATTGATAACTCATTTAAAATGTATGGCGGATCGAATCGAGTAAGGAGTTATGAATTACTTACCATTTCTGCAAAAACTCGTCATTACAGAGTATTCGATAAATTTTCATCAATATGCTTTGCGTGTGCTGTGGCGTTATATTAGTTGATTGCGAATGATATAAAAATATTAAGCGAATGCTAAATCTTAATAATAATTATTTTTTGCTTACGTTTAGGATAGAATCATGGACGAAAAAATCATCAAGGGGGCAAGCTGCATTCATTAAACTAAAAACAAACTATAAAATAATTTTAAAAGGCAGTGCGAATTCTATGGTTCTTTAGCATGTTTAAAAATACCAAGAAATATTCGCCAATATAAGTGTAAATTATTGGTTTACTTAAGAACAATTTGACGGGATTTGTTTCGTAAGATTACTTTTATAATTCATTTACCAAATAAAATAATATTTAAAATCAGTAAACAATTAGTTAAAGAAACAGTTGC
Source organism: Boloria selene (assembly GCA_905231865.2). Taxonomy (NCBI): domain Eukaryota; kingdom Metazoa; phylum Arthropoda; class Insecta; order Lepidoptera; family Nymphalidae; genus Boloria; species Boloria selene. Next base: position 8,527,507 of record HG993131.1, read on the forward strand.
GTGTATATTCAAAATCACATATATATTTAGGTCTCTTAAATTGAATAACACGTAAATAAGACATCAGAAAGTAGAATTTATAGAAATAATGCATATATCATTAAATAAAATTTATATAAAATTCTCAACAGGTATTTTATATTTATTGAACGATATTAGATACGTACATACTAAACACATTCTCACGACAGAAGGGTTCATCGCATCTGGATGTTTGACATAGAGATACGAATAGGTTATAGACTAGAATACGAGTAACACTATATATTTCTTTTTATCCCGGAAAAACATACGGCTACTTCGGGATTTGCGGCTGTTTTTTGGGATTTCCCTGAAGTCGAACTTATAACTTGAGATCGGCAGGACCAATTTTCATGGTTTTTAGTTTGTTGTATATTCCTCTAACTATTACAAACATTGGAAAATTGACTAATAAAATAAACAAAGAAAAATACATTTTCCTATACAAAATGTTCATGGGTTTCGTAACTGTCAAATATATATATAAAAATCTATTGCACGTAACATTTATTAGTATTGTACATGTTTTATATAATACAAGCGTCTCGCCATCGCTCTGTTCGGGCTCATCTCTATATGCGTGGTCGTTTTGATGATTTTTGTATTATTTTTTTAAATTAGTAATTTGCCTTCTTACAGTTAAAAGTATCCTTGACTTTGATCCGGATAACCAGCTATTAGCACAAAATTTCATCAAAATACGTCCAGTTCTCGTGATGTAGTCACAAACAGACAAAAAGACAGATAGACTGACAGACAAAATCAAAAAAACTGTAGATTCGGCCTCCGTGTCGTTAATAATGACTATTTCAATTAGAATTTTCAAAAACTATTCAATGTACAGAATTGACTAAGTTAGAATTTTATTATATGTAAGATAAATTATTTAGCAATAAGAATATCTAACTACCTGCGACTTTATTAGGACGACTGTTACTCGCAAATTAAAAAGAAAAGTAACATTTTTGTTATTACTCGTACGAAAATGTATGTGCCTCAAAAAGTTACCTTTACCTAATCTTTATCCCCTACTTTGCGACAAACCTCTGAGGTTAACCAAAGTCCTCTATGTCCTGTATCTAAATGAACAAAATTTCGGAGATTTAAAAATAAAAAGAAAGTGATAAATTTAGGATTTCGTTACGTACGATGCTCACGAAAAAGAATTTCTTAGTATTCCTTTGAAAAGCGTGCCTGTGTATACATCAAATAAGAATATTATTTTAACTTTTTTTTTAATTAACCTAGTTATTATAATTATATTTGAATTAATATGATTTGTACATCCCTACGTACCAGCTTCATCCGTTTTACTGGATTCCATAAAAAAGCGTAAAAATGCTACTTATAATTTTAAAGTAAGAAAGAACAATGTAATCAGTACTTATGTACCTACATTGTTTTTATAAGATGATTTCAAAGGGAGACTTAATCCCTCGTTGAGTGTTCTATAATAGGATTTTCTGTTTATGTTATTATTCTATTGTTTTACAGAAATGAAATAAGACTATACAAAATAATACCCAGTTCTAATGTTAATTGTTTGTTTTACTATTTAATAAAGTTAAACATATTTTTTTATATTATGTTATACATAATTAAGATATTTTGGATATCTAGTATATATATAGCATTATCGAGACTAATGAAACAACAACTTCCTATATGATACTGTTAATTATTTTTTATCATCATCACTCCATCGTATAAAATAAAGTCGTCTCGCTATTTGTCTGTCCATATGTATGCTTAGATCTTTAAAACTAACGAGTAACGACACAACGTATTTTGATGCGGTTTTTTTAAATAGATATAGTGATTCAATAGGAAGGTTGTAAATGTATAATATATGCATAATACATGCATAATATAGTAGGGAAACTGATGATTTTAATTTTTAGAGGTTTCTAATGTGATGTCGAAAATAAACACATTTTTTTGTGCTTACATTGCAAACGCTGGCTAAACTCTACGTGATAGATCAAAATAATGTACTACAGTATTGTACACTTTAAAAAGCTCTACAAAAAAGTCCGCGATGGCATATGTCTATTTCTTAAGGATAATCCACAATAAGAATTTTTATCCTTTACTTTTACAAGAAATAATGGCTTACTAGCGGGACCCGCGGCTTCGCACGCGCTAAAAGTACAATATATATTTCTATATATACTATTACTTATAATGTACATTGTACATACTCGTACCAACGAATGATTCCCTTGTAAGGTCTACCCACTTTGAGACAGGTGTGAATTACTTATAAAATTAGAATACAAAAATTTCATTGATAGGGTGGAGAGCAATTATATAACAATTGATCCTAAATTTTTTATTCATTTTTAAAGGAAAAGCGTTCTAATAAATTTGACTACCCAGCCATTATGACATTAAAAGGTGAGCTACATTTACCAACGGAACAGACATATCTGATCAATTTGCTAATCATTTCACAAGTATATATACACCGAGCAGAGTTATGTCTTTGAATTTTTCTCATGATGAGTTCCAAAAATCTTATTTACACGTTATAAATATTACGGAAACTGAAATAGTAAGTAAATTAAGAAGTCTAAAAACAAATAAAGGTGCTGGACCAGATGATATACCTCCAATCTTTGCTAAACGTTGCGCAATATTCTTAGCTAAGCCGTTGCTATTAATATACGAAAAATCTTTAGATGAAGGAGAATTTCCGGAAAAGTGGAAAAAAGCTCGGGTTGTTCCTATATTTAAAAATGGCGACAAAAAGGAAATATCAAACTATAGACCAATATGCATATTATCAATATTTGGTAAAATCTTTGAATCGCTAATTTGTCAATCGCTTACTTGGCATATGAAATCTATGATACACGAGGAACAGCATGGTTTTATTAGCAATAGATCGACCATATCAAACTTAACCTTATTTGTTGATAATTTGTCGGAGTCATTAGACAAGGGTAACCAAATAGATTGTATATCTACAGACTTTGCAAAAGTATACGGTTAATCATTCAATTTTAATCCAAAAACTTAATTATTATGGCATCCATGGAAGGTTACTTGACTGGTTACAATCATACTTAACAAATAGAGAGATGAATGTAGTTATTGGAGGATATCAATCACATACATTTGTTGCAACCTCTGGAGTACCACAAGGCTCTCATCTCGGGCCTATTTTATTCGGAATATTCATGAACGACATAGCTAAATGTTTTAAATATTGTCGCTTTCATGCAGATGATCTTAAGATTTATAAAAAAAATAGAGAACATAAATGACTAATTATTAATGCAGCAGGACCTCAATAGATTGCTTGTGTGGTGTAGTGAGAATCAATTGAAATTAAATTACCAGAAGTGTTTTACATTTAGCAGAAAATTAAGTAATGTTCATTATGCGTATAGTTTAAATGGAAAAGTACTAAAAAATTTAAAAGAAATAATTGATTTAGGCATTACGATAGACAATAAGCTAAGTTTTGTACCGCATGTAGAATATTTTTATTAAAAACAACATTAAAAACAGTAGGTTTTATTATGAGAAACACTAAAGAATTTAAGAAATCACAGACCAGGCTAGTATTATTCAATTCAATGGTGAGAAGTAAATTAGAATACTGTTCTGTTGTATGGAATCCATTCTATCAAGTACACAAGGACAGAATAGTGAGAGTACAAAAGAACTTTTTAAGACATTTAACTTATAAAGATAATAAGATGAATGAGAATAATAATGACACTGACATGCTTAGATACTATAAAACTCTTTCTCTATCAAGTCGTAGAATCATGCTGGATGTTTGTTTTTTGCATAAACTCATAAATGGAGGAGTATATTGCAAAAGTTTATTGACAAAAATAAACGTCCTCGGTATCGAAAACATAAGTTTTCGATACCGAGACAGAACACAAGAGCCCATATAAAAAGAAAATTCACTTTTCAAAGTCGAAAGGTAAAGTCTAACTTAGGCACAACTGCTCCGTTAAACAGAGCCGTAATGAGCTATAACTTGCTTTTTAGCAAGGCAAAAATTGACATCTTCAATGACTCCGCCACGTCATTTAAGAAAAAATTAAAAAAATATTTCATGGATTCGCAATAGAGAGAGAAAAAAAGTTTGTTATGCCACTTGCATTTTTGATGAATTTTTGGGTTATAAATTATGTTGATAGATTGCAGTTATGATTTTTATTTGTTCTGTTTAATTTTTCTTTTCTTTTTGTACTGTTTTTTTATTTTTTATTTAGTTTTTTGTTTGGTTGTGGGTTGGTAGTAGAGAACGCATTTTAAATTACATGTTGAGCTAGCCTGTAAGTGTGATGTACGGTGTAATACTTTTTAAATTTGTTTTATATTTTTAGCTTTATATCACATTGTATGTTGCGTTGGCTTGCCTAATAAATAAATAAATAAATAGTAGGCTAACTTCGTTTCAGTACTTTTTATTTTGACGCGCACATCGATTAGCTAAGATATAATATGCTTAGATAAAATATGTCGTTATTGTGAGGCGATCGTACCTTAGGAGACAGACATAATATATTATTGCAAACTTTTTTGTAAGCCTGTGTGTTACTGTGTTTTATGCGTAACCTACTGATAAATTGCGAGTGTAACTGAGGTTATAGATATTTGATGTAATAGACTTTTCTTACAATTTCCTTCTGCATTGTTTTAATATATTTCTTAAGATTTAGTCACCGCTAACGTAAGGAACGTTTTTTTGTTCTGCAATAAAAAGTATCCTAAGTCATGAGACCCGAGTAATAGTATAATTTATATAAGAGTAATAAATTACTACACAAAATTTGGTTCATATCGCTCACATAAAAGCTTAATGCAATGCATAGAGTAAAGTAATATACCTATAATAGAGAGCCTTCTCTACCATCTTTTTTTGCCAACACGACATTAGCGCCATCTGTAAGTCTTCAGCCTATGGCCTACACTATTCCTTCTGATATCATAAAATAATATATTTAAAATTAAAGTAGATCTACTTAAATTTTCAAGTAGGGTTGAAGACTGTCGTTCTATGTGATAAATAATACAAGAAAATGTTATTTTTTAACTTTATTTTGTCTATATTTAGTGTAATACTGCTCGCCGCGCGCGGCATTACGTAGAGCGCTGACCATAGATTATACGCTTACGCAGACTATCCATGAAGATCGCTCGTACCTAGATGTAATTTGTAGAAATCAATTAGCTGTTGTTGGAAAAATACTTTATAAACTTCAGCGGTCCCCCGACGCGGCGACGCTCGGAAAATAAAAATATTCAAACCTACATAATACACCGTGGTCCAAAATAAGATGACAAAATTAAAAAAAATAATATTTAAAAAATGGAATGCGTTGTCTTTTGTTTTTTTATTCTTTCTTCATTCTTTGGCGCCATTTTAATATTGTTTGTTGGCTAAAAAGTTTTAAAATATATTTATTACGTTATGTCAGAGCAGCGTGGAGCCATAATTTCGTTGTATGAGCGTGGAATACGGCAGTGTGAGATAGTAAACATCCTTGGTGTTAGTCGTCAGCCAGTTTCTTCAGCAATTAAACGCTATGTTGAGCTCGGAAACATCGGAGACCGTCCTGGGAGAGGACTTAAGCGGACTGTTCGTACTGCTAGGAACCAATACATTATCAAACAAAGATTAGTCCGAAATCCACATACCAAGGTCGCGAGACTTGGGGATAAGTCTTTCCGCCATGCAGCGTATAGTGAATATGAATCATAGAACTGTTGATGAGCTGAAGGCTACTTTTGCACGGGAGTGGGACAAAATATCTGTTGAGGAAGTGCGGAAAATTGTGGAATATTTTTGATTTTATGCATTTTGACTCTATGCATTTACGCTAGAGGAGGTTATTTTGAAGACAAATATGGATTCTTGTAAAAAAATTAGTTGTATTTTTATAATTTATAGCATAATTTCATTTAAGTTCAAAGTTAATAAAATTATTTGAAAAAACACTTGTCAACGTTATTTTGGGCTATCCTGTATATGTGAGGATAATAATTATAATAGGTTTAAAATATTATCTATTTGTTAGTTCTTACAGTTTATTTTATATGTGTCAGGGGTTTTTAAATTTTTAGGTTTATTACAATATAAGTAAAATAAAATCTCACCTCTGGTCATACTTCCAAAGACACAACGGCTTAAGCTGGGCATAATTGCTTAGACTAGACAACGCAAAATTAAACACAAAATAAAGCGTCCTTTACAGAGCTTATTTGAAATAGTGTCAATATCATAAAACATAAACAAACCCAACAGAATTTTAAGATATGTAATATTTTTATTACCCGTTGAAATTTTAAAATTTAAACAAGTTTAAAATGTCAAATGCCAATATAACAAAACAGTGTTGCTGGTACTCCAATTAACGCATTTGTCTCGAGCATCGTTGTTGCCGTGATACTTGGCCAATCGGTCCACATGCACGATTTTAGCCTAGATTTTAGCCACGATTTTTGCCTAGCCACATGCAAGATTTTAGTAATAGGAAATGGTCCTGCTACGTCTATTGCAATTCTCTCCCAAGGTGCCCCAACATTGTATAATTTCATTGCTCCTCGACTTCTGGTTTGCGGGCCTTTGACAGAGGCACATTGTACACATTTCCGACACCAGTCCTCGACATCATCTCAACAATGCAACCAATAAAATCGCTCCTTGATCTTGATTAACGTTCTTCTTACCCCTAAGTGTCCACCAGAAAAACCATCATGGTATGCTCGAAGTACCTCGGATACTTTTATTTTAGGTACCACTAGTTGGAGATGGTTATCATTTGTACGTGTCTGCTCCCATTTGCGGCACAATACTCCATTGTGTAACAACAAACTGTCCCATTGTGCCCACAAACTTTTCGTAGCGGTACTATTCTGTGCTATGTCAGTCCACTTAGGTTTTGGTCTACCACTACTTAACCATTCCATGATCGGTCGTATGTCTCGGTCTTCTTCTTGTGCTCTCTTCATGGCATCATCGCTCCAACGTTCATCTATCGAATCTGTTCTTATAATTTTAATAGATTCTAGTTCTTTTACTTCTGGTCTTTGACAATGCTTGCAGTCCTCATCGCATGGTCTTCTAGATAGGGCATCGGCGTTACTGTGTGTTTTACCCCCACGATGTTCAATTTCAAACTGAAACTCTTGAAGTTGTTCAATCCATCGCGCTACCTGTCCTTCCGATCCCGAACCCGTAGTACGTAACAATACATTATGTATTAATTATAGATCAATATGGGCCTTTACAGCATGTAATTTAAATGTATAATTTCGAAAATATTACAGACTTACTACTGGCCCTCGCTTCGCTCGGGCTCTTCCCTAGATTTAGCGCGGGCGAATTTTTATTTTTACTTTAATCTATTGTACCGGTCCAAAAAAACTTGTTTTTTTATTTATTTATTAATGGAAGTTATAGATTATCTAACTTTTACTGTTCTGATAAACTCATATTTTATTTTATTAGTTTGATAAAAACGATAGGTGTAAACAAAATTCTTGTAATCATTAATGGGTATATATGTCAATCCCGTATCCCGAAGTATCCTGTACTATATTGTACCTATTAGAATAATACGATAGCTAGATTTGCGGTCTAAAATAAAGAATAAAGAAATCGTTAAACGAAATGTAGCCTACATAGTAAGGAATTCATATATGCTCTTAAACTAATGTAAGTAGTTGGCAGATGTTAAAATTACTTAGTTCAGCCTATTTGCTTGCCCTCCCCCCTAGATCCGGGGCTGCTTCCGCCTCAAGACTTAAAAACATGCAGTCACGTTTATTCTGAAAACCGCTTTAAGCTATCTTGTTGTCGAACAAAAGATGTTCAATCAAAAAACATCAAACCCTTAATTTGACGGATATTTTTTTTACATTAAATGTGCAAAATTGCTACAGTTTTTGGTTATTGGTTTGTTAGAGACCCTAGAAAAAATACCTAAAAAAATCTATCTATTTCAGTTTCCTGAAAAACCTGTGTCCATTATACTGAACGTTATCAAGTACCTAAGAAACTAACGCCTTACAGCCATGTGCAGTGTACTTCTCATTGTCAAGGATATAGAGTAAAAGAAACAAGTGGATCTGTAGAAAAATAATTAATATATTTTAAGAAAAATCTATAAGTACGCAGTACTTATGCTTTAAACAAAAATACTAAGTATTTTTTTATAATTTTTTTACATTAATCAACATTATTTAGCCTAGCCTAGCGTAGCCTGTCCCTACGATGTCATGCAAGTATTATCCCTGACTCCCAACAACCGCAAAAGCGAACTACAAGGAATGCTTGTGTGAAAAATTTAGAACTGCTCTGGCTGGAAGACAAAGTAGTATAATGGGTTCTCATTTATATAATAAGATAAATAAAATAATAAATATTAGTTCCAAGTCACAAGTCAGTAAAACAAGTGTCACTTAGTACGAGCGTCTTAGTACTGTATAATGATTATTTTGTATTTGTTAAATAATAAATAAATAAATAAATAAATAAATTTACATTTTAAATTTACATTATTTGGCTTATGCTTATCACATCCGTAATTAACAATCACCCTAATGGTTATTAAAAAAAACAAAAACATAATGCAAGCAGGATAGCCTTCATAATATGTATACATACTGTTACTACTTATGGTCAAAATTATAAAAGCAGTTTCTTTTTCCAGTATTTGTGCCATCAAGCACAGTCTCTGATTGCATTTTGAATATTGTATGTTCTTTTTATTATTCTTCCAGAACTTAGCTGAGCTAAATATACAACGTCCATACGTTGTATACTTATCCCAGTGGTCATATCCATCTTGACGATCAGAAACAGAAACACGTGCCTTGGTGCACTCGGTCGTTGGATCAAGGGTTGCTTTGGTACAGGGATTGGTGGTTCCTAGTCTATCGATATTCCCTTTGGTCTTGATTCCACTGCCAACTTTTGTCTGAACTTTTAAGGGTTCTTCAACCTCTTTTTGTTACATTGTCTTCTGTAGAGCAGCCAAGCATTTTTTTACTGTTTTATCCAAAATTTGCCCGAGGATACTAATTTACCAGCGACGGCTTCTGAAAGCTATTTACATGTCACACAAGTCGTAGCCAACCATATGGTTGTAGTGACGGATTAATTGCGGATACTTGACATCATTTTTGTCTGTTCTTTGCTCCCATCTCTTTATATATTGAACTGGGAAGACATCTGCATAAGAACAGGCCAAAGTCATAACTTTATTGTCATACCATTTGAAAATGGCCATCTTCTTGTTGTTATCTAAAACTTGGCAAAATTTCTCCTTTCTTCAGTTCTTTTTTTTTCCTTCCTCTTTTCTTCAGTTCTTTATCACTTAAAAGTCCTTTGCTGCAACCTTTCAATCTGTTCTACCGTATGGTTCCGAGACTAAAAATTGCGTAGTTTTCAAGTAAATACCAGAACAAATCGAGAGTAATAAATTAGTTATCAAAATAAACAGCACATCCAGGAGTCTGAATCGTCTTGCAAATTGCTAATACTAATTTAGCACCCAGTGCCATCTGTTAGAATAAAGAAAACTGGACATAGATATAGGTGTTTACTTTTCCACTACTTTGACAAGGGGAAGTATACAAGACATAGTATATAGCAGCTATTTTACTAGTAATTGGACGACGGGAAGTATACTGGACATACAAACTGTGAGTGCTGTAAGATCTAAACAAGATGCAGTAACACAATAAAAACATTACGAGTAGCTTTTTAGTTATCTCATCTTTGATTTTCAATAAAATTACAACTAAATAAGCCATAAAACAATAAATAAAAAGCTACTTCCCGAGAGCCCGTGCAACGACGTCTTCCTCCCTGCCATGTCGCTGGCGACTGGTCGCCACATGTCAAACTACAAGCGTTGCCGATTTTTGAGAACGTTATTAGATAGATCAGTGAGCGATCTGATACGTTTTATTAACGGTATAAGGTCTTGTTTTTGATGTAGATTTTTTTTCATTCAATGGGAAGTATACTGCACGGTGTCAAATTAAGGGTTAAACATTTCAATTGACCTATTGCAATCTGCATATAAATGTATTAAAAGCGAAGAAGTAAATTACAAGCAAATCCGAAGAAAACACGTTATAAATTCGCCGGTACATTTTACTGTAGTTGAACTCGCCATCTCGTGAAACACAGTAAAGTTAGTTCTTAAATGAGGTCTATTTCTATGGGTGTTGGATGCCACAATAAAAATTAGCTTCATAAAGCAATACCTATATAGTCCGACTTCATGAAACTTAATGTACTTCTAAAAACACAATTTCACAAAGATGAAAGATAATACCTACTATACGCATTGCGGTAGCAGGTTCGAGCCCCACTGATATCTGTTTATAGTTTATACTCGTATTTATTAAAATATATATGTATTAATTAACTGGTATCCGTAACATAAGCCTCGTTGCTTGCCATGGAACAAGATGGACCTGTGTGTAAAAATGAACAAAGTCTAGTGGTTAACAAGCTATTCATATAGAGGTACCTGAGTTTGGTTTCAATTATTTTGCTCTAAGCTGTTCCATATATCAACGGAACGTAAAAATGTGAAGTTCTAATGACAAGAGTAAGATTAAAGTGCTCGATGCTATGATTTCTTGTTCAAAGAATTCTTCAACGAAAACGAAACGCACTCTAATGTAGTCATTGGTGTGTAAAGTGCTTGTTTACATTGTTGAAGTAAGTGGTAGACTTGGTTTAAGTTAGGAGAGTGGAGCACGTACTAGAGCACTCTGCCCACGAATCACGATGCACATTATTACACATACACTGTTACAAATAGCTATAGTGGATATGTGTGTCTACAAGGACCGTTGATGTGAAGTTTCTAAATTTTTACTTATACATATATTATTTTAAGTCTCTATACATAATCAAGAGGGGATTTCAAAAGAGACTTTTAAGAAATATAAACCAAATTCTGATGGGTCGAGAGCGTTTCCGTTTTTATTTATTTTTTTCCTCTAATTCTAATAATAATTTTCGTTAAACAGTTCGCCGCAGTCAAGTAAAAAAAAATAGAGAAGGGTTATACTTTATTTATTTTCATTCTTGATAATATAAAATGTGAAAATCTTTCACAGTAAAGTCACGTTTGTTAATTCAAATTTGAAATTCTGTTTTATACGTATTTTGTAATTTTGAGTGCATGCATACCTACTCCAAGGTAAACAAAGAATTCATTAGATGAAAAGGCCTAAATCCGAATGAAGATTAATGTTAAATTCAATAACTGATGGAGGTTTAGTTAAAAATATAATTATACTATAATAAATGAGCATGAAACCGACAAGCAATTTAAGTTAACTTTTGCTACTTACGAGTGTACGTGAAAACATAGACATTTAATAATTCAATAACAATCAAAATAAATTATTTATTCAATAATAAAGTAATTTATAAACATAAGGCGTATATAAAGTAACAATTTGAAATTATATGAATTTATTAAACGAATTTTAATAACGACGACATTTCTAAGATTTATTGGAAAAATAGTATAATAGAAATTGAGGGCAGAATTTGTGGCTTTCAAGCTTATAGAGTTCTTTGAACGTATTACGTAACATATAAAAACGTGGAATATACTCGTATATTCAGTGATGTTTGATCTCGTATTTTTAGATATTTGTCCAAATATCTAGTACCTCATGTTTATCGTTAACTTGTGACAACCTCCCTTTCTCAGGTGCGTCCTTGAGTACGTGCTTTTATGTTGGTATATATAGCGTTTCTACAGTCTGTTCACTTTGATTATGTACATAATCAAAGTCTGTTCACGTAGTCTTGATGAAAAAATATTACGAGTGATATTAAATAGGCGTATTTCATATCAATATTCATAAAATTTATTGATATTATTCAGTAGGCATTAAAATAAATTCTTAGTTGTTTCTTCTTATAATTACTACGAATATGTGTTGTACATGTTATATTTTTGGTGGGATTTTATTTCCTTTTGTATATCATTCTCCTTTTTTCTTTGTGCGTATACGTAACTAAATTAAGCCTGATGTAGATCGCAAAGATGAATCCTCTGCTTGCAATTGTTAGTTGTTACACTGGATCGACTTATTTTACCTACATATCCATTTGGGTAGTTTAATCTACTAAAAATTATATCAAATGCAAAAATTTGCAATCGCATAACAATTTATATACGAGTAAATACAGACTTACTTGTGCAGTTTGTTGTAGGTAGGTATATTTAGTAAACGGGAGAGTTAGTTTTCCTTACTATTACTTAATACGCTAAGCAGTAATTGTGAACAAAATTTGAAGTTGGCATTTGCTAGACAGTATTTTAATATATCTTAGAATTTTATCGATAAGATCGGTTAATGAGTAAAGAAATCAAAGATGAATCAAAACTTGATCTGCAATAGTTCCGAAACGGCAGATTCAAATTAAATGCAGTTTAGCTAGTTATATTTAACCTATTTGAATTTACATTTATATTTATTTGTAATATATTTATTTATAATTCAGGTGTGTTTTATTTCACAAGAGCACAGGCAGGAGCACTGGCATCTTGATCTTCCTAGACGTTTATATAAATATTATTTATACTAATGTTATTTTTTCAAAATTTCAGGTAAAAAATAGAAAACTGTTTGTAATTTGGGATACCTGGAGAAGCAAGTAGTTTGATTATGGGACATGATTAAAAAAAGAGACCAAGTTTCATACAAACTTCATCGATATTATAGAGTTGTTATACCCCACACGAGAAATGCCTATTATGTATTTGTATTTTTTTTTAATAATCTATTATTCTAAATGCTAAAGACGTTGGCGCCACTATCAAGTGTTCTTTTTGTTCACGATGTAACTTTAGGTGTCTACATCTGCTAATTGATGTACGTGAAAGACATGTGACACTTGCTATTAAATCGGAGTGGCGAGCTTTCGTCACGATCAGATTATGCACTTAAGTACATTATAAGTATAACTTAGCTGCCTTGTCTTAATAAACGTTTCTGAGTCCTACAAAGTATATAGTGAGATTTGAAGTACGTTTTTTGTTGTTGACTTGCGTGGTCCAAGTCTTTGTTACTTTAAAAATAATGCAAATTATACTAACGACTCGCCCCCGATCTGCTTAGGTTCCTCCCTAAGTACCTACGTTTCTGCAGTAAAATGTTTCATATATTTTGGGACGGTTAACCAGTTATATTCAAGGTCTATCCTGTGGTTTAACTCTCGATGCGCGTGACAGACAGACAGATAAAAAAATATTTTATGCACAGATTCGACTCAGTTAGAATTTAATTATAATTTTTTTTGTATTCCGTTTTATAGGTATATATAGGTAAACCTACTCTGCTACCACTACCACCTTCAGATTTCAATTATATTTGACAGTAGACATATTTTTATAGGGAAAAAATAGTCCCAGAGGTAACGTGACTTCCCATTAGTGAAAGAACTTTGCAGAAACGGATCACTGGTTTCCCGATATAGTCATCTATATGATATTTAAATGTCTAATCTATTTTTTTAATAAAGTGGTTCCACGGCGGTGAAGAGTGAACTTCTCAAGTTACGTAAATAGTGCCTCTCCCTCCGTCAAAATTATATTTTTATACCTTTTGCTGTAGAAAACCCTTGGCCTATGAAGTCAAAGTGCTAAGCACTTCTTATATGCATAACATCTCGTCTTATCGTCTCTACTTTTTCTCTTTGTCATTCAGCAGAGGAATGCGGCCAGCATTCTTGCCACTATTCCACGCGGACACGACTTGTACAGTAATAATCAAGTGTACATTTATGTATTTGCTTTGTATTATATACTCGTATAGTTAAGTTTATTTCTGATTTCCTTTTTTGTAAATAAAAGCTTCATAATAAAAATTCTCCTAAGTATTTTTATAAAATCTTAACTTATTTCTTAACTATATTTTAAACTTTCTTTATTCTTAACTTTATCTCATTCTTCAAGTTAAATTTTAATTCATTATTATTATGATCCTCTTTAAGTTGACTCCGTAGTAAATTGCGTTTAGCTTGGTGTGTCTATTATGAATTATATTATGTAAAATACAAAACTTTATCTCTATATAATATAAGTGTTGATAAAAACGTAAGTAGGTATATCAAAAAGTGCGGGGCATTGTAATTTTTAAATATTCAAATATATTGGACGAGTATGTTGCAAAATACTGTGGGAAATGATCTTTAATATATAAATAGAGTTTATAAAGCATAAACTGGATTTAACTCGCCTAATAGTTTTCAACAGAATGTATTGTGTGCTTCACTGTTCTCTCGCATAGAAATCCAGATTTCAGATCTAAACTCGAACATAATTATGAACCTTGGCTTCGTCTCATTTGTACGTACACAGTTACATAGAAGCTGTTAGCTTGTTAGCGAAGGCACTGTGCTAGTTGCGAAACAAGGGTGTCTAACGTTTCTCTTGTATTTTATTACCACAGTACCTAGTGAGGCTCTTTTTAACAAAAGGCTCTTTTTATATTATATTTCTTAGTAGGAAATACATAACCTTTATGCTGAGAAACAACAACCGATATTTCTATATTTCTTGTATCAAATCAAATCAAGTTGATTTACTACACATATATAACAAAAATCAGTTGACATACTACACATATATAACTTTAAATACATACATATTATAAATATAAACACCCATGACTGGAGTACAAACATTAGTGCTTAACAAAATTAATGAATTCCCCCAGCGGGACTCGAACCCTCGACCACTGGCGCAGAAACTAGGGTTACTGCAATCTGAGCCAAACGTGTCTTCATATTTTAATTATTAATATACATTGACTATGATAACTTAGACTATGATAACTTAAGACCGAGTAAATGACTTGCGGGAATCCGGACTCTAGCACCATTCAAATAGGGCTTGAACCAGCCGTTAAGTCGGAGAAGTTCAAGTACCTTGGATCCGTCCTGCACGAATCCGGAAGCATAAATTACGACATCCAAGCCCGTATAAGCGCTGCTTGGGCCAAATGGCGGGAGGTCACAGGTGTGGTCTGCGACCGAAAAATACCGCCCAAGCTCAAGGGACAGATATACAAGAGCATCATCCGACCGGTCCTTTTATACGGGAGCGAGTGCTGGCCAGCACTATCTCGACACACTCAGGAGCGCGGTTGCCCCCGCATGCGCTCTCCATTTGCTCCATGGCTTAGAATAATATACATATAATACCTCATTGACAGTTGTTGCTTGAGAATAAAAATCCCGAAAAAAGTTAAGTATTACATTACTTACATATTATATTACTTACATAGTATACTAGCCGTTTCCCGCCCGCTTCGCTGGGCGAATTGAAAAAGGAAATAAATTACATTTTATGTTTCATTTTTATTTTTTTTTCCATATTTTTATTATTCTCCTTTTTTTTTTATGAACATAAATAGGCCCCGCGGATAGAACTGTAAGCATCGATGTTTGGACTTACACAAATTCCAAATTCCATCGATTTAGCCTGTATCTTCCATCCAGGTGATTTTTCTCACTAATATTCATTGTAACTTTCAATGTGCAATCATTTAAGTTAAAGTTAAAGTCGTTAAAATCGTTTAAGTTAAAGTCATTGCAAGTCTCATATGTGAAGTTGAAATTTGTCTAGGTTCAAGTGCGACGAATTTTCTGTTAGCTAAAATTTTCTCCGTGACATCAATTTTTTATAGAAAATTAATTGTTCATGTTTTTTATGAATTCTATTGGAATAAGTAACTAAATTTCTTTTCCACATCTCAAGTGCTTAGAAAATGCATTCATTATAATCTGGTACATTTCCGCGATCACGCAATAAAAGAATTCGTCGGATATGTAGTCTGCAAAAGTAAAATGAATGTAAAATTCTTAGTCCGTTGATTGGATAGCTACATGTAAAGTTAAGTTTTGGAAACCTCTCAATGACTTTTTCTCCGCTGCCAAAAAGACGATTGTTGTAAGGAAATACACAAATATCCCTACATACACGAAGATCCCCACCAAATTTGGAGTCTGTAGAAGTTACAGGTTGGAAATTAAAATTTTAGATTTTAACACCCACCCCCGCAATTCCTGTCGGAAGTAGACTATATTGAAATCCATTTTGAGATGATCTTTATGTGAATAATAAAAGATTCCTACCATATTTAGAGTTTTTAGAAGCTATATTTCGCTTATAGAAAATTCCTACAAAATTTGGAGCTTGTAGGAGCTTTAGCTGGAAAATTAAAAATATTAATTGTTAATACCCACCCCCGCAACCCCCTGCGGGGTGAGCTATCGTAAAATTCGTTCATAGCCTATTTCTACACCTCTTACAGAAGATTCCTACAAAATTTGAAGTCTATAGGAGCTATAGTTTAAAAACAGGAATTGTTCATTGTTAACGCCCCCGCAATCCCCTTTGGGGGATGGATTTCTTAAAATCTATTCATAGCTGACCTATACATAGCAAAAGTAATATTCCTACCAAGTTTCACGTTTCTAAGTCTTATGGTTCCCGAGATTTCGTAGTGAGTGACTATATAGATGGGAATTCTTCGATTATCATCGAAATTTTTAACTTTTTATCTGACTTTTTTAAAACTTTCTCCTGACAATTCTGACTATAAAAAAATAGCCTAATTGGTCCAGCCGTTCTCCACTACCGTAAGTAGATTCTTAGCTGAATGTAAAAAACCATAATCCGTTTAATATACTCTGTTGAAATCCATGAAAACAAAAGAATCAAGAGAAAATGCTTATCGTTTGTTTTTATTAGCGGGATAAATGTTCATAAAAGTAAAACAGCAATAAAAAAATGAAGGAATGTTGGAATTCAAAAAATAGATAGCCATAAACCATCTAGGAAAAATTTCGCATCGAATGGTGGTAGTTTCATGTCGATACGATCAGTGGTTTAGGCGTGATTGTGCCTCAAACGAAGACCATTTTCATTATATATATATATATATATATATATATATATATATATATATATATATATATATATATATATATATATATATATATATATATATATACTAGCCGTCCCCGCCCGCTTCGCTGGGCGAATTTTCAAAGGAAATAAATTAAATTTTATTCATCATTTTTATTTTTTTTTATTTATATTTTTTTTTTGCTTTTTTTGTTAATTTTTATTTTTTTTTATACAATTTAATTATATATCAATATATTTTACAAATCATTACTTACCTAAAGTTTGAGCTTTTATCTCATGAGACCAGTTTTTAGAACCAAACACATAGTCAGCACACAAACATAAACTTTAAATACTTTCTCTGTCTGACATTTTTATTTCACTTCTCAACCGCTTATGAACTGACGTTTTATCATAAAATTAATTAGGTTATATAAAAACAAATGAAATTAATTAAATAAAAAAAAACAATTGACTTTAACCTTTTCTATTTAAACAGTAAAAAAATAATCATTTGGAGTCTGTAGAAGTTACAGTTTGGAAACATAAATTTAACATTCTCACACCCACCCACGCAATCCCTATTGGAAATAGAATTTCGTAAAATCCTATTTGAGATGATTTCTGCATGACAAATAAAAGATTACTACCAAATTTAAAGTCTATAGAGGTTACAGTTTGGAAATAGAAATTTCACATTTTAACACCCACTACCGCAATCTTTTTCGGCGGTGGGTTGTTGTAAAATCCGCTCTTAAATCATTTCTGCATCACATATAGACGACTCTAGCTAAATTTGGAGTCTGTAGGAGCTACGGCTTAAAAAATAAAAATTTTCATTGTTAAACCACCCCCGCAACCCCCTGTGGGGTGAGCTACCGTAAAATTCGTTCATAGACTATTTCTACATCTCTTACAGAAGATTCCTACCAAATTTGGAATTTATAGGAGCTATAGTTTAAAAACGGGAATTGTTCATTGTTAACGCCCCCGCAATCCCCTTTGGGGGATGAATTTCTTAATATCCGTTTTTAGTTGACCTCTACATAACGAAAGTAATATTCCTACCAAGTTTCACAAATTTCTAAGTCCTATAGTTCCCGAGATTTCGTGATGAGTAACTATAGAAATTGGAATACTTCGATTATCATCAAAATTTTTAACGTTTTAGCAGACTTTTTTAAAATTTTCTTACATATAAATATTCTCCTGACAATTCTGAAGACAACAAAAAAAAATTAACCCAATCGGTCCAGCCGTTCTCAAGTGATACTCAATCATAGATACGGCATTTTATTAGGGTTCCGTACCTCAAAAGGTAAAAACGGAACCCTTATAGGATCACTTTGTTGTCCGTCTGTCTGTCTGTCTGTCTGTCTGTCTGTCTGTCTGTCTGTCAAGACCTTTTTTCTCAGGAACGCGTAGAGGTATCAAGCTGAAATTCATATCAAATACTCAAGTCTATGGTCTCTTGGAGCTGTGAAAAAATCAAACTTCTAAGTCAACACGATCAAAAGATACTCCCGTTTATGCCGCAAATTTTCGACACTCGCAAGGGAATCAAAACCTACAGGGTACTTCCCGTGAACTCAGAATCTTGAAATTTGGTACGAAGCAACGTCTTATAACACAGATAAAGGAAAAATTGCGAAAAGCATAAATTTTTAGTTACATCATATAATAAAAATATTTTTAATAATTTTAAACTTATTACCCCTTTACTCATACACCGTTCCGTACAGGTTTGTACGGAACCCTCGGTGCGCGAGTCTGACTCGCACTTGGCCGAATTTTTATTATCAAAAAATGAGAGTGGGTGGGAGTTGGTGGGTGGATGCGTGGAAGTTTGTAAGTAGATTCTTAGCTGAATGTAAAAGAACATTATCCGTTTAGTAAACTCCGTTGAAATCCATGAAAACAAAAGAATCAAGAGAAAACGCTTGTCTTTTGTTTTTATTAGCGGGATAAATGTTCATAAAAGTAAAACAGCAATAAAAAAATGAAGAAACGTTAGAATTCGAAAAATAAATAGCCATAAACCATCTAGGAAAAATTTCGCATCGAATAGTGGTAGTTTCATGTCGATACGATCAGTGGTTTAGGCGTGATCGAGCCTCAAACGAACACCATTTTCATTTTCATTATATATATATATATATATATATATATAGATTACTTACATATTATATTACATACTACAGTTAGTTTATTTTAAGATTTCATTATCTGACTGTTGTTTGTGTGAATCCTACTCATATGAAAAAAATAATTTTTCATGATCATGAGAAATCCAACATGTTTTAAAGGACCGAAGTAGTCCCGAAACGTGTGTAGTTTGCCAACACCTTTATAGGTAGTGTGATGGTGGTCTAATGTTATACCCCCCACATATTAGAGAAAGTCCTTATCCAGCTCTCAGAATTTTCTACGAGTAATTTATGTATGATGTGACTTTTTCAATAAACGATTGTCAAAACGAAGCAATCCCAAAGTAATGGGTGCAGTTTCATCAAGACTCGACCACCAAATACGAACAGAACTCTTTTTCGGCCACGATCCAAAAAAAAATTTTCTTTTTAGTTTCGATTTGTTTGTCTGTCTCTTCGTAACATTATAAAAAACCACTGAACAGATTTGTATGAAAGTTTTACTCGTAGCTGGTTACCGGGGGCAATATAAAAAACTGTATTTACTGCGGGAAGATGTCTTGAGAAATTTTGTTAGACGTATCTAAAACTAAACAATTGGTGTAAATAAGTTATTAGTTTACTGTCAACGTGAAAAAAAGACAACCAGCTCTTGTTAGTTCAAATGTAAATATTAGAAAAAAAGACAACGAAGACGTAAATTTGTTGTTAAATTTTATTAATTTTCGACCATATATCTGATTAGTAAATGAATTTGATAAATTGTTTCTTCTCGCTTGAAGAATCTAATTTATATTAGGTACCTGGTACCTTATAATAAAAATTATTGCTTGAGATATCACATCAAGTTAAAACAATGCTTTTGTTAAAATCGTTAAAATTTATATTATTTATTATGGACGTTTTAGAAAGAGATATCAATACCGGTGATCATCACAATTGCAGCTGTGAGGCTCATAAGATTTTGACTCTATTGTTTATTTTAGACAACGATTAGATAACAAGTAATTAGAATGATTTTCATGAAATAAGATCTAGCCTATTGAATGTATTGATGTATTACTAATTACTGGATAATTGATTGAAGTTTATTCAACGATATCAAATGTCTTTCAAGATTCAACAACAGTTCACCATCACAGAACTAAATACTAACAAAGATATCAATAACGAAACACCATGTAAAGATTATATTCCAATATAATTATTGCGTCTTCTGAATAATAATATACACTAGGTAGGTACACATAAAAATGTAACTAACTAAGCAAAATCTGTACATTATTTTTTTCTAAAAATAATGGCTATCGGATTGTGTAAAATATGTCGACCCCAATAAAATAGTAATTATTTTTTTTGTCTATTGATTTTTAAGCTTATCAATGCTTAACTATGACTCGGGTCAACACTTCAGATACTTTTTGTTGCAGAAAAATGTTTCATTTCTACAGAAAAAAAATGTTTTATTGAGTCCTTAAAAAGGCTGCGGTGCAGTGACTATACGCAGAGGTATTCTTAATAAAAAAGACCAAGACCCTATTATTTGTTTTTTAATTTAAGAGTTCTATTTTACTTTTTCAATTCTATCACTTGCCTAGTTGACACGGCAGTTTTTTTATTGTATTAGAAAAAGTAGATAGGTATTATTCAGTGTTTGCAAAATCAATACATAACTTTTTAAACTTTCGCGTTTCATAACTATATCATATTTCGTACAACGGGACTTAACGCGTGTATTAGTTAAAGGTTCCCGACGTTTCGGGTGGGTTGCACCAGCCGTGGTCACGGGGAGACTCTCCCCCTCTCCCATGATATTGATGTCTGTAGGCATGGTAAACGAATGTCACGTGTAGTTTTCTTTTCAGGCAACCCCATTCAATGTTTAACGCATTTGAAGTTACTGAAAATAATCATGGCAAGGAACAATTATAGGTATGTGAAGTCCACGGCCTCAAGTCTGCTATTTTACATGAACTGTTAATATGGAACAATGCAATTTTAATTCAATTACCTTTGGTCCAAAATTTCGTAGTCTACTAAATTTACAATGGTCGATCAATGGTCTTGTCATTTGTCATTTGAAAAGTAATTGGTATTGCCATTATTATTTATTTATTTATGTTTTAAAAACTATGCATTATGTAAAATGATCATAAAAAGCCAAAGAGATAAATTTTAAGTGCAATCCTAAAATAAAACGTCAAAAATAAATAAGTTTCATCTGTAACTGTCGAATTGACATTGACTTGTCATTATGTACGGGACTACCAATTATTTGCAAATGTGTCATTGGAGTGTCAGTGAAACACCATCGGAAAACTATTGAATTAGTAGACTACCAAAATTGCAAAAAGTAGCAATTACGATGTCATTGATAGACAACTGTGACACCATTGCAATAGCAGACTTGATGCACAGGTCGCGATGAATTTTACTGTTAACGGAGTAACAAAAGATTCACCTATCGCCATTACCTAAGTGGAAAAGTCACTTTGATTTGACCTTTGATTATATACATGTCTAGATACCACATTGAACCGTCCCGAATGGCTCAAAAAAGTCTACTAAAATTGGTAGACTCGCTTCTCACGTACGTCAGTGTCATTTGAGCCACTAGTGGATAACAAGCTCGGGAAGAAAAATTAATTATGCCGGTTTGTGCTATCAAATTGTATCGAAATTATGTGGAATAACCGTATTATAACACCAAGATCACTTTTCATCGGTAAGTTATGTTATTTAACTACTATTTTTTAAGAAAACATGGATTTTTAATTCGTTACTATTTAGGTAAATTTGACAAGCCTGTGTTGCCAGCTTATTACTGGGGAGACTTAGCGAAATTATTGGAGACAAATTATAAATATTATAATTAAATTTATGTATTTATTTATTTATTTATTTATTTATATAGGATTATCAACAGTATGTATAAGTAACATTTTTAAAAATTTATAAAATATTAAAATTGTATGACATTGAACGTATATGTACGTTCATACGTATGTATTATTCGGAGTATGCAGTTTATTAATTATTTACTTAGAATAAGTTTTACAAAATAAAAATTAGTTGTTAATTTCTTTTGTTTTTTTTTATATTCAATATATTTAATTTATAAATTCTTAACTATTATAATTACTTTATTTACCCCTTTGGGTAAAAGCCTTCTCCAAAGCAAACCACTTATTTTTATCTTTGGCGATGTTTAAATAAACATAATAATTACATCCTCGTAAATCATAAAATGATGTAATAGTATAATATATTGTGTTATGTTTGTTACAAAACCGACTTTAATAACAAACGCTAGAAATAACAACATAAATGATAGATCTATATTCAATGAAAACTACCAATAAAGTATTTTTTACGTTTTAGTGTTTTTTATCGAGACGTTTTATTAAGTTTTTATTTCATGTTTTAGTGTACATTTGTGGACTATAGTAAATATCCTGCGTAGTTGACTAATCTTCGTAACAATATTTATTTGATCACCTCACCACCACCTATATAAAATAAATGAAATCCATATGAATAAATGAAAACCGTAATATATAAAGCAATATAGTACTTTTTTATATTCTCAGGAGTAATTATCATATTTGAGTTATTACATTTTAAATATTTAAATTTTAAAAAATAATTATTTTATTTAACCTTCATCATATTAAATAATTTGGAGCGGGTATCCCTAAACACGCACACCTTGACAGTTTGACTTCAATAAGTACACGAGCTATACTCACACATGTCATGTAAAGTGAGGCCGTTTTCTGCGCGTCGTTTGTACACATGTTTTGATTATATACATGTCTAGATTGAGCAATGCATTGCTCAATCTAGACATGTATATAATCAAAGGATTTGACATTGATGTGTAGTGAAGTAGATGCTTATTCATTTTTTTCATTTCTGAAAATTCTACTAATTTCGCTAGTTACGATAAAGTCCGTTTTGATAGAACTAAAGCTAAGTAACTTATAAATTGCTAGATTTATAAGTTACTTAGCTTTAGTTCTATCTATAGCCCTAAACGTACTAACGAATATGCTCATAATAGGAAGATGCCAGTAGGTTATGTACCAAAAGGTGATGTAAATGATGATCATGACGCTGAGGAAGTCTCAATGATGTAGATGGTAACATAGTAAGCACTCTGGCGGCCTTAGTAGTGTTGATCGTAAAGTACCTAACTATAACGTAAGTCATAGACCGGTAGAAATAAATCCTTTGAATTTGAATTTAAATAAATCGTGCGTGCGTGATGCACGTTTATCCTAGTATGTAAGAGTCTCTTACTACAGTAGTGTGTAGTCATGGGAAGAGTAATCTATAATAAATGGTGGTTTCAAGGTGGCATGTAAACTGTGGCGAAATTATAATAACTGGTTGTGTATAAGCCATTACCGCCGAGTGGTTTACATAGATGCTAACAATTTAGAAGAATCGTTTGTCTGCAGCAAGTGATTAGTGATTTACACACTTAACCTATAACGGTCATTGTATTATTCACAATAAAATAATGGAAATTATTAGAGAAAGTTAAGATACTACGTTATATCACTCTATATCGATGTACCTACATTAAAAAATTTACCATAGTACTTTATAGTATATTCAGTTTTCCATAATTTAAAACTGTTAGATACGCGCAGAAAAGTAAACACTGAGTTTTCCTCATGCTCGCCTGACCTATATCTATTCTGTATTAAAATAAATGAGTACCTCACTGTTACATATAGAGACGTAAATATAAGAACCAAGTTCTAAATAAAATAATAAGCTTGAGTATTTACACAATAATAAAAACTTATTAAAGGCTTTATTATTGTAATAAAGATATTTTTATAAACTTATATTAAAAATAAATATTTCTATTTAAACCAAACATAGTACGTCCGTCAGTTTTATTGGAAATAGAATAAAAATCAAAGAGCGATACATTTTGCGATTTGCTACAATCGGCAGGGCACGTAGCGTTCCGTAGCCTCGTAGCGGCCTCGCTCGCAGCACGATCGCACCGACCGACCTCGGCAAACATGTAAAAAATGCATGTCTACAGTAGATACCTAAACCTAAATCTATCATCATATAAAGAAAAAAAATTAATCAAAATATGTTTAGTGCAAGATTTATATGTGGTGTGTGTATATATCTAAATAAGGATACATATCTAAATAAAGATTTTAGTTATTGTATGAAGAAATCATTCATACACAATATACTTCTTACAATAGGTACTTCATTTAAAACATAAAACAATATTAAAATTACCGAACATAGTGTCAATTGAATT
This sequence comes from Boloria selene, assembly GCA_905231865.2. Lineage (NCBI taxonomy): Eukaryota > Metazoa > Arthropoda > Insecta > Lepidoptera > Nymphalidae > Boloria > Boloria selene. The sequence continues at coordinate 8,551,908 of HG993131.1, forward strand.
TACTTTAAAGCATAAAGTTATAACTCAATAATATATTTTATTTAAAATGTCTACTTTTTACATTACATTAAAACAAAGTCCAATTAGCTTCTAAACTTTTAAACATGTAATTAGTGTTTAAAAGGTAATATAAGGTTTGAGAACAACATTGTATAAGCAATTTTATAAAAGTGCATCAATACTTTGATTAATTCTATTCCTTTATGTTGTTTCTATGCACACTCGCGTCAACCTGAAGTCAGCACCTCGCATGCGCGGTCCCAGTAGGCCTCGTCGTTACAGTCGCTATTCTTCAGCCGCTCCGGGTGTACATTCGTAGCGTCCGCGTCATCTCTCATGAAAAAGACGTAGAATAGTTATTGTGTGTATTGTATTTCAATATCTTTTAACTGATTAATTTCTTGAAATTGATCTGTGAGATTTTTTTGGTATACTAATAATCGCAGTAAGCAACATGGTTCACAATATTCAGTAAGTAAATAATTTCACAGTCATTTACTTCAGGCTTTTTTCTTTACTTTCCTTAGTTTTCAAATTAAATCCGCGACAAAATCCGAAAAGATAGTTTCATTTATAATGTCAAACATTCGCGTAAACCTAAGAAAGTATTAACAGTAACGTTTTTCATATTTTTATTGAACTGCAATCTATTTATATGATTTGCAATCGTAAGTCAAAATATCACCAAATATAACTATTTAAGTAGTTTTGATTTCAGTGGTCTTACGAAAGTGTAATAAATCAGCAGTATAAAGTATGCAATAAAATTCCACGTAGGTATACCTATAATAAAGATACAATTTCCATTCACTCTATTTAGTTCCATGTATCCGGAACAATAAAAAGCAGATTTAGTAAAGAGCATCAAAAAATATGAACTATCTTAGAATAAACGCTTTGTCAGGAGATTAACGAGATTCACGAGTATATTTTCTCGAAACAATTTAAAAAAAACTCATTTGCCTTTGAAAGTTAAGTTAATTTTTTGCTACTAGGTATTATGCGCCTTAATAAACCTCGGAAATCTTATTAAAAATGTTTTTTATTTTTCTAGTTTTCATTTTTTGCCTGATACTTTGTGTTATAATTAACATAGAGGAACATAGCGGCTTTTGATAAGTCATATTGATTACAATATGTAACAAAGTTCATGAAAGGTTTATATTGTATAACTAGCCTTTCCCGCGGCTTCGCTCGCATTCTAAAGGATGGAAACCAAATACTCACGACCGCCAGTATTTATTGAAATTAAATAATCCCAAGAACAATTTTGTTCAAAATTAAATACTCGTGATGAGTATCTAACTTATATATTTAAGTAAATATTAATACCATGTTTATATAACACCTTCACAAATAATGCATTATCTTAAAACTAATTTAGTTACCATAAAAAAGGTGATTGCGAGTCAACTTTGAAAGATAGACATACTATATACTACCGCTGATTTTTTTTAGAACATTTAAAGGGGAACAATTCTGTCATACATGACTTTTGCATAACTTTACCCGTTTACGCAGCGTACGTGACGGAAGCTCTCAAAAAAATATTTTCTCCCGTTTTTGCAACATTTTTCATTGATGCTCCGCTTCTATTAGTCGTAGCGTGATGTAATATAGCCTATAGCCTTCCTCGACAAACAGACTATCCAACACCAAAAGATTTTTCCAATTCAGACTCGTAGTTTCTGAGATTAGCGCGTCCAACCAAACAAAAAGCAAACAAACTCTTCAGCTTTATAATATTAGTATAGATTAATCAATTTTTTATAGTAAAAAAACGAAAATCCATCTATTTTCTGCAAAATTTTACAAGACAAACCCTGAGCAAAGAGTAATCGTTAGTTGCATATAGTTATACAAAAACATTTCTAATAAATCTTTTATCACATTATTACAAATTAAGCAAGTAATTACATTTATGTGTAACAATGTAAGTATATGTGAAAAGTAGCTACAAGCCTTGTACAAAACATAAATAGCATTAATTACCTACCCGTTACAATGTTCAACTAATTAATAGGTTTCTTGATAGCTGTGATCATGTTACTAATTATAATTATTATCATTTATACGCTACGAAGTATTATTTCTCAAAGGCCTTTTAAAAGCATAATAACATTGTTATAAATAGAAATTAGTACTTGGTTTATTTATATTAGGACTTAGGCGAAAATTTTAATTGTAAAAATAATTAAAAATAAAAGTTAATATAATAATAAATACTATCAATATAGGTACCTATAGTAAATGTATCCATACCGAGACCTATATAATATGGTTATGCAAGCAACATGTTCAGCTTTATTAGCTCTAACATTGTGTTCCAAAGCTAGTTCCTATACTCGTATATGAGGAAAGTTATGATAAAAAGAAAACCAGTCTGTGTCGGAAATATTATTTCCGTCCCATATTTCAAGTTTCTATTATAATTATATTAGTGTTTTGCTCGCGTGGAATAAAGTTTTACATAAAAGTTTATTTCTAACGGTCTTTAGATAAGTCAATATTATTTGTACAAATAATAAAATTAACAAACACATTTCAATTGTTTCAGGCACAATGTCGTCGATTAGACTGATATCGATCGTAGTCAAATGACAATAACTAGACTAAAGGTAAATAACTTTGCTCTATTTATTTATTTATTTATTTGCATTTCTGTGACTTTTTACGCTGCGCCCGCACAGTTAGATAATTAGAATATAGTATGAAGAAGTCGTTAAATTCCTCTTAATATCGTGGTAATCGTAAAGGAGCTGACAGGAATCCTCACATAACGAAAAGTCTATGCTTTTCTTCGATGAGCTACAACATGTACAATATACGTTGCTCGACGTCTATATACCGAGTACCAGACTCTTGTCTACGATAATGTATCTGGTAATGACGAATGCATTATGAGCCAAGCGCTGAGAACGTAAAGGAACTTCATAGCATGGCGTTTTTTTTGTACCATTTTTTTTCATTTAGGTTCACTTGATGGAAAGTGATCTCCACCGCCCATGGACATCTGCAACACCAAGGCTTGTAAATGTGTTGCCGGCCTTTTAGAAAAGAAAACGCTCTCTTCTTAAAAGTTGCCAGGTCACAACGGTTCGGAAAGACCGCAGGCGACAGCTGGTTCCATTGAGTGGTTGTGCGGATCAGAAAATGTCTAAAAATCGCACTGTTATGGAACGCTGGACATCGAGGTGGTGGTGGAGGTCCGATGATGAAATTCAGCTACTGAGATGAGTCAAAAAATTCTTTGGAACACTCCCCGTGATAAATCCGGTAGAAAATGCAGAGTGATTCATCATATCTACACAGAGCTAAAGGATTAAGCCGATCGAAGAGATCGTCGATAACTCGAGCCGTCCTACGTTGAATGCAGTCAAATCGAAGAAGCTGATACTGGGCAGCTACTGTCTAGATATGAGAATAGTACTTCATGTGGGGCCAAATATGCGCCTTATAGAGATTAAGACGCTGACCTGAACGTGACGTACAGTCTCATCTTCCTGAGCATACCGAGGCTTTTTCTTTGAGGCCAATTTGGCTTTAACTTCCAATTGATCATGGAACTGGACGTTACCCGAAATGTCGACGTCGAGTATTCTAATAACGGATGTGGCAGGTAGGGAGTGTCCTCAAATTAAGAAGTTACAACAAATGGTGACTTTTTAGCGGTTTACGCGCAGACTTGTGTCTTCTTGGGGTTGCATTGGACTGAGTTTAGTCAACCCCAATCCGAGACTTTGGTTAACAAAGATTCGACTTCAGAACAAAGTTGGTTTCGGCTCTCGTCGACGTATTCACGAGAAATATTAGTGCGGCCAGTCTATAAGGATGTTGCTGATTTGTAACATGTCATTGGTATGCAGAAGGAACAGAGAGCATTGACATATTTAGAATCAGAGCAAGCACAACACAACAACCTTGATGCTCCGATCTACCAAAAATCTGGTGATCCAGTTGCATAATTTCCCGGAGAGTCCATAGGAAGGTAGCTACAAAAGAATCACTTTGTTTCATACCCGCTCAAAGACCTTTGCTATGTCCAGACTGACTGCAAGCGCCTCCCATTTAGTCTCAACTGCTTCTGCCCATCTTAGTGTCAGGTAAACTAGAACTACGCCTAATGAATTTGAGTGCCGGAAAAGACACGTTAAGACCGGTGCCAACTCCGGAGTACATGTCTTCAACACGTTCAGAGGGTTGCTATCGGGCCGACTCGACTTATGAATGTCTAAGGAAAGAAGTGCTTTTGTGAACTGCACTTTGTCGAAACTGAACTTCCGGCATCGTAGTGTCGTGCCGCGAGATTGTCGGTGGTGAGCCCAGTAAATCAGCTTTCTCCTTCGCGGCATGGGCCAGCGAGTCAACCTCTGTGTGCAGAGGTGGAATAGAAGGCTGACAGAAAATCCCTAAAACAGAGACGAGAGACTAAAACGCACGTGTTCCTAAAGGGAGAAGCCCCAATCTCTCGCCAATTCTGCCAATATGCTTCGACTTCGCATTAGCAATACCACTTTTGTAAGACCTGGAGGCTTTTTGAAAATGCTGGTTTTTACATCACGAGATGCAAACGCGTCAGCCCAGGCTTGGTAGCATTCCAGCTTTCGGCGAGATGCCGTCTTAGAAGAGCAAATAAACCAGGACTGGGATTTGCCTCCGGTTTTGGTGGGCATTGCAGAGAACGGAATGAACAGTTTCATACCCTGAAGTACCACATCGGTGACAGAGTCAGCACGATGTCTGGATCATCTGGCGAGAAGAACATCTGCCCTCAAGTGTAAGAAATTACCACATCCCGTTAATTTAATCTTTATTAATTGTATTTAATATTTTTTTTTAATTATTTTATCGTCGTTTCTACAAATGTAAGGCATGTTGGCATGTAAAGTATGCTAAGGGAGTAAGTTAATTTGTTATGTGCGTACAGAAGTAACAGGCACACACTATCTTTTAAACTTACAATATTTAAATATTATGTAATCTTATTTGTTTAATACTTAACGGTTAAGAATATTTACTTTTTGTTCTTACTTCTTATATAAACTTTTGTCATAGTGTCGGGAGCGCTCATGAGACAGTCGTGTCACCGTCTGCTCGAGCACCAACAGGCCGGCGGGGAAGAACCCCCGCTGTACTCACCCGTCGATCAAATTTCAGGTAAGCTAATATAAATAAAAGCACCGTATTTCTTTTACTTATTGTATAGAAGTGGTATATGTTACTTAATAATGTATACGTTGTAAGACAAAGGTTATAGATTGGTTTCTAACTAGTAGGTATCTATTTTAAGTTTAATTAAAGGATGGAGGCAAAACTGAAACCGTGCCGATGAAACTGAATACTTTTAGAAGTACTTATTTTACTTTAAAATAAATATAAGTACAGAACTATCAGGTTACTTTAAGCCCTTTTAATTATTTAACATTGAGTTTGCTACACGCGAACCTGAACAAGTAATCGATATCTATGAATAGATATTTAACGTAAACAGAACTAATTGGCAGCTAAATCTTTATTTTCCTTTATTTTGCTCTCAACAATAATATAACGTAATCCTAAATAAACTTTGGCCTTTATCATAATAAAGGATCATTTTGTAAATATTATAATTATATATACTTTGAGCAAATATAAACTAAATGTCATTATAGTATTTTATCTCCGCTGTAATATCACGCATCACATCTTATATTCTTATCTATATAATGTTAGTACTATTTTTGTGTCTGAAAACATCGGACCGGATGCAAACAAATCATTCATTATATTATTTATTTATATGAAACCAAAGTATAACATGATGTTTTTCATGACAGCACTTTATAGTTATGAAATCCACACCCATATAAAGCAAGGATATTATGATAATTTTCATATTTTTGTTTTTAACCAAAGCCCAACAAATATCCTCCCAACCTATGTGATGAATGTGTATATCTATTACTAACTATTTATAGGTATAACATGCACTGATATTGGCTTTAATATATGTCATTATTTTTTATCTATAGCTTTCACTGGTGTGTTTATATTTGATTTTAATTATAATATTCGGGACTTGAATTGGCCATTGGCGATAATTGGCAGTACGGTGACGGCTATTATTGGTTCGATTTTATGTGGTATAGAGGCTAAACAATCGCAAAAATGAATGAGATTACTATAGAGGTGTGTTGATCGCCCTGGCGACTGTAAGGTCAACCACCATTGGCATATTAAATATAATAAAATTCTCCTACCCCAAAATATGTAGATATTTAAGAAAAAGTATTAAAATCGTGTATAATTTTGATTTTAACAAGATGTATGAATCTGTTACACTGAAATAGATTTGGGTCTTAGTGGACTTTTTGTGATAGACATGACAATTTTAGAGAACAATGAATACCTTAAAAACGATTAAAGGCAGCAAATAGGAGAATAAATAAGGAGTTTTGATACAGCGCTACCTGATCATGTGGGCCGGGAGGCCGGCAGCAAGCTGACACGATATGCGCCGGCGGAGGAGGACGAGGCGACACTCAGGGAACTTCTACTTAGGTACGTGTGACCTTAGAGACATGTGAAAAGAACATTAGCTTTCCGCCTTTACTATTGGCTTACTTGCATAATCGATTCATGCCAATCTGTGTGTCGATGTATCTCTACATTTTCATCTTGGCTTAGCATCCCAAATATCTTTTATTGCAGATATTTTAAAGATGCGAATCGCGTTCTTATATCATCACCTATAATTACCCTTACTTCATGACATCGGACCATACCTCACCGTACTGTTAAATACATAAGATTCAATGGCCTTAACGAATTGTCTATTGCTATGATACTAAGTCGAGCACAGCGTCCCGTCTTACACTTCAACTCATATTAAATTGCCACTTCAAATAGCGTTAATACACCTCGTTAATAAAAAATGCTTGCATGTGTGTGACGTAACGTATATATATATAGCTAGCACTTTTTTACATTTAAATGATGTTTTGTAGATATAATTAACGTAATTTCTAAAATAAAACATAAAATCAGAATACTAAAATATTATTACGGATGGAATTAGCGATTTAGCGATTAGCGAAATTCATTTAATCATTCCCAAATGTGATGACACTAATTAAAATATTTGTTGATTTTACATTTCAATTACATTACTTGTTTACATTGCTAGAATTTCGCATCGTACATACTACATACAGGTACAAATTGCAATACATATTTATTAATCCTGATGTGTGAAAATTGACTTTTAGCATATTAAATAGATCCAACCGCTATAATTAGAGAGATCTTTATTTGAGGTGATCAATATAGGCATTATTTTTCTATAATATATTTTTGCTTATATTTTTTATTTAGGTATATATGTGCCTTTTCAGATCTAAATGGTATTCTCAACTACTGTGGGATGCAAAACCGAGTGGGTATTATTTGATATCCTATTGTTAATATATAAATACTCAGAGATGTGGCTGTTGCTGCATGTAGTAAGACATTTTTACCATAGCCTTGTATATTTCAGCGTCTTTACTCCCGGGCGGTTTTGCAAACCATGTTTTGTAAGCAAGCGAAAAGATACATCCCAACAGCACGATAGTGTAAACATTCTTATGCGGAGCATCATCTTTACATTTTGCTAATCACAGCGGGGGCGAACATCGCTCTTCTTTGATCAGTTGTCTAGGTTACATAAAGCTTATCTGTTATATTTTATAGCAATATAAAATTTCAAAATGTTAATATTTCATTTTCCAATTCAGTTATTAATATACCTATATATAGGTAGGTATAATAAATTCTTACTGATTCGTTTGATCTGTACATTAAATTATCATAGATTAAAATAATATTATCAATCTTCAATTTGTCACGTAGGTTAGCTTTGCTTAAATTTGTATCGGCTAGTACCAACTTCGAAAATATCTGATTGACATTTGGATTTTGATGAAATTTGGTAGTCGGGTCAACATATTATGTTCTTACTTCAGGAAAATATTTTTATCCCTGAGAAATCTATACTACTGAAAATGCCCGAGCGGAGGAAGGGTGGTTCGCCAGTTAATTAAAAAAATGCAAAATACTGTGCATTTGCAACGATAAAACCTACATAAATTAAAATAATATTTTGGTATATTTGGCTTATTCTCTATTTCTATTCTTTATTTTGCCTATAAATAATTTTAGCAATAAAAACCGAGTACCTATTTTTGTTATTTTTGTTTGTAGTTGTAATAACAAGAGAAAATTATTAATTAAAAGATTAATTTCCACAAACATTAACAATTGGTTTTAGGTACCTTAAATTAAACATATCGTAGGTACGAGTAGGTATATCCAATGAAACAAAGAATTTATTTGATCGGAACATAGATAAAAATTATGTAGGCCTAATTTGTAAAATCTTACCAAACAACTAAAGATCTACGAGTTTTCAATAAAAAACTCTTTTTAGTAATACCTATGTGACTAGCATGGATATGCAAATATTTAATTTTGCCGCTATGTATCACGACCTCGAGTGACATTCATCGTTCTTATGTATAAATAAGTGGCTACTCTCGGTTGCTTTTTAAATTTCCCTAACGACATAACTATCAAGTTTTAAGTAAATTAATTAGTAATCTTTCTTATTTGTTACTCGTGTGCTTTTTATGAAAATTGGAAATCTACCTATATAATATAAAATTTCCTTATTGCAATTTTATGTATTTTGTACTTATTCATGGTACCCTAGTTTTATATATCATTGTGGTACCCACATTAAATCCTTGGAAACAGTAGGAAAAATACAATCATTTGACGTGGGTATTAATATTTTTAGCTAAGTAATAACGACTTTGCTCCGGCACTCTTTCTATTAAGTTCACAAGTATCTAAGCCCCTAAATAACGTCCTCTACAGAGGACTTAAGATGTGCGAGTATGTTTATATATAGATACGTCTTAAGTTCTTAGTATCTATGCTTTTACCTTTTACTCATCGGACTGAATAAAATCTATTTGAGTTAAAATTAAACTGTATTGTGTAGGTACGAATGTAGTGGATGGCACAAATCACAAAATACTTTAAGAGATAATACATAATACGAGTATGAGTATTAATGTCTGCTTTTGCCTATTCATACGACAGAAAAAAAATCTATTAGAGTAAAAATAAAGTCTATAGAGGCTTTAACATTGTTTTACGTGGCGCTTATAGCACGCGACATGTTTCAATTTCATTGAAAAGAACTAAGCAGCATTTCGGTCTAAATTCTCCTACGCATTCCTAAATTATTAGTTAAGCCCTATAAAACTGAATTTGTATATACTATTTCATGTGAAATTGATCAAACAAAATAAATGTATATACCTAATATTTGAATGTTTATCTTTAACTTTTTGAATCATTAGCAAATACATACAGGTATATGTACCTAATATTGATCGCTTTCATGTTTTTTTTATCTAAACATCTAAATGTAAACGTTATGATATTTGGAAGTAATACGAAGTATAATTGAGAATGAAACGAAGTTATCTTTTGATGTTTGATCTCTAATTATACGAGTGTCTTGGCTGAAGATGATTACGATTCCACCCTCCTCGTAGACATTTAAAACTTGGGATCAATCGACAAGTAGATCTGAATAATTAGTTTTTAAGAGTAAAATGTTTAATAAAAAATATAGCTCAAAAGTATTCTAACTTATTAAACTCTGTACATTAAACATTTTTTTGAAAATACTTTTGAAATAGATATTAATATTTGATAGCGATACAGAGGCCTGCGGCCATTTTAAAGAATTTTTGTATCTCTGTCTGTGACTGCATTACAAAAAAATTACTACGGATTTTTATGAAATTTGGTATAGCAGGTCATCTGGTACAATAAATAAGATATTTTTAGTGCATGAATGTACCTCATCTCTGAGAAATAGGGACGAACCCGACCAGAGAGGGTGTCTCTGGTACACATATAAAACAACGTGTCCTGACCGACGCTATGACTTACAATTATCATGAACCTAAGTACATGATAGGTTTCTCATTTTTGTAATAGATAGGTATAGGTACTTTATATGAAATTCTTTTTTGAAATTATTCATCCCACAAGTGACTTAACGAGGAGAAAATTGTGTATTTATTACTGTAATATAATACCTAAGAATTTAGTGGACTGTACCTGTTTAAAATTGAAAATTTGGAGTTAAAATGTTATTATAGGTATATTATTTTTAATATTTAATAATAAATTATTGAACCAAAAGACAACCTTTAAGTTTGCAGCATTTACATCGTCGTACATTAGTAAACTACGCTTCACTTTATATATAAATTAAAGGGTCAAAAATGGCATGATTAAAATAAATTGGGAGGAAAATTAGAAAATTGGTCAGAGAATCACAGAGAAAATCGCGTTTTTTTCCTGGTTTGAAAAATCTGAACGCTACGTTTCACACCCGCCTTCGCCTACTTATTATTTTATCCTAGTCCGATCTGTCTCCTAATAGAAAAAAAATACTAATAAATGTTTTTCTCAAATTAAAAAATATAGTAATATATTTTTACCTACCTGAAATGTAAAAAGTTTTGTTTTGAAACATATACCTCATCCTAAAAATATCACTTGCCTCACTTTTATTTCTCAAGATACAAGTATGATCAAAAATGTATATAAACCTTTCCAACTAGATATCGTTTTGGGCAGTTGTAATAAAGAAATTAAACTTTTCTCTATATAATACTAGCAGTACTGCGCTTTATTTTTCTAATAGTAATTTGTTTTTAGATTCATATTTTTAAATTTGAATAGTTCGAATTTTTGAATAATTCAAAAAGTAATCGTAAATTTAATTTAGTTGTATATCTGTTGGTTACATTATAAGTCATCAATAAATTTTTGTTGAACACAAAGGGTTGCGAAAGCGATTACACTCCCTTACTTCGGCCCTGTCGCAAAATACGTTTTTTTTCAAAATCTTAGAGAATGTCTATTAATTAAATAGAAGGTGGTACCTGTTAAATGTGATCTGCATACGCCAAGCGGTTTTTGAGATTTTATACCTTTCGCTTTTATATTGGCAGTATCCGCGGCTTCGCCTGCGTTCATATTTTCAATCGCTAAATTGCCTGAAAATTTCGTCTATAGATTGCCTGAAAATTTCATCAAAATCGCTCTAGCAAATTTAGAATCCGTCGAAAAGATACTCGAGACCTACGCCGCCAGCCAAGAAGGACAGTTTTATACTGCCTTTGCAATGAACTTTTGGACGGATATTTTGATGATTTACAATTTGATACATTAATCAAATGGGTATCTACTTATTAAGATTATTTTTCTTTGGCTGGCACCGACTCCAACAATAACTAAGTAATTAAATAATAATTTATTTTTTTCTTTCCGTTTTGTTAAGTTTTGAAGTCCTTTTTTATAATTTTTTTAAATAATTTATTTTAATTTTTTTGTGGAAAGTAGATATTATATTGTACCTTTTTTGTTTAAATATAATATGGGTAGGCCAACTACACTACTGCTCCAATGAGTCAGCGAGGTTTCGGAGTGAAAGACAATAGGCAATCGAGATTTTTCCACGTCTATTTTTCCATTTAACTCCTAGACGTTAATGAAATTTACCTTCTATAATTAATCAGATCAACCTAATAGCCCGAAAAAATAAAACAATCAGTCCATAAGTACGTATTATATTAATAGGATTTTCTTTTAACTTCTAACCGTAAAGGAGATATACCTTACATCATCAGCTCATCCTAATAAGATGGTAAATATAAGACACAATTTTTTTAACATCTTTAGAAAATATATGATAAATGTAATAAGTGCCTATAAATTTTGAGAGTTGCCCTCGATTTCCCTGGGATCATCAGATCCTGACTTGGTGACAATTGGACCCCCTCAGAACTATACCCTACCGAACAAAAGAAAAAAAAAATTGAAATCGGCTTTCAGTTGGCGGTGAAATCGGTGAACATATATAAAAATATCTATAAATCAGCGAATCATATAACCTCCTCCTTCTTGAAGTGGGTTAAAAACTACCTCCCTGTCAAATTTCATCTTTTGACGTTAAGCGGTTTTCGAGATATCGTGATGTGTGAGAGTGACGTTTAGCTTTCGCTTTTAATTATATAGAAGATATAGATTATTATAAGTAGTTCAGTTTTATCGCCCACAAACAAACTTTTTTTCTTAATATTAGAGTAAATGTAGATATATATAAAATGCGATAAATATTGATATTAAAACGGATAATGTTAAATTACGAAATTAAACATGTCGTCTGAACACAGGCATGACCGCAGGAAATGCTACTATTTTATAAATTTCATCTTTAGGTATCGCTACAAATGCCTGATTCACAATTTAAAACTGTTGCAAAATATTTGTAGCATGTATATTGCATGAAATATAAGAGTGAATTGTGTGCAATGACCGGAATTAAATAGCTACTAAACGAGTTTCGTTTGTGCACGAGAAAGTTGAATTACTATTAACTTACCTTTGAAAACATATCTATTTCCCCATGGTACGTAGTGACGTTATTCACATGTAATATTTTAATCAAAGCCTTTGAACAAACTTATTTGAAACAAAGTAAACACTTATAATAATTGAATGAAACCTTTGTAAAAATGTTCTATTCTTTTTTGCATGAGAAATTTATAATTTGTAATTTCAAAAGTGTAATTTCCTATTGCTTTAAAGTTGAACTTTTATAGATAGTACCTAAAAGAGGTAGAGCTTTCTTGTACTGCTTATTGTATTCATTTTACTAAAAAATGAACTAGTGAGGACTAACATTATACTATATATGTACTTAGTCGTATTCAATAAACGATTTTGACTGCCTCGGTGGTGTAGAAACTAGCATATACCGTCACACATCGAGAGGTCCTGGGTTCGAGTCCTGGGTCGGGACAAGATTAGTTATTGGGTCTTTACTCTTTCTGTTTAGTAAGCCTCAGTAACAGCCAGGAGTTGGGAAGTTGGCGGTGTGTCCGGTGCCTCGGAGAGTACGTAAAGCCATTGGTTCAGCATTTAGCTCTCACTGGTCGTGTTGATTAGTCGTCCCACCGGAGTGAGAGTGATAGGAATAGAGAGTGCACTTGTATTTGCGCGTACATTTGTGTACTATAATAATGTCACCTACTCCTGCGCAGTTACTGTCAACGAGATTGGCAGCCACGGCCGGAATCGGTCGGAGAACATTATTGTTATTATATTTTAACGAAAATAGTTCTCGAATTTTACGCAAATCTAATTTTATCAATGTGATTTTTATGAAATTGATAATTGTGTGTTTGTGTGTGTATGATGTGCATGTGTGTGCGTAGAAAAGAAAACGTTCGAATTAATTGAGAGGGGTATCAATATGTGGGCTGTAAGAGGTGACTACATAAATATATAGTACATTTAAGGTTAATTTAGGTTAAAAATTGTTAACCAAAAGTAAGTGACTAAAACTTAAATATTGTAAATAAAACATGTAAGGTACATAATACATATGTATATCTCCGACTACGGAATACTATTAGCAAAATTAAAAAGCACATCGGAGCGTTATAGAAATAAACTTCGTTATGAACAACTCAAACTTTTCGAACGTTACTACAAACGATTGCGACGCACAATTTCATGTTGGGCCCTAATGTTTCGGGAGGAACCATAACGAGACTTTGCTCTACTTTGGATTATAATGAGTGCTACATTTAAAAATCCCGACAAAAGCTTCCTTATAAATAAATATTTTAACTTTATTCAGTATGAACTTTCCTCTTTACTAAAAATAAGCCAGTGCAAATGCAATCAACGAATTCCTTTTAATTTATAAGTCAACTTATCATACATTTATATAGTAAATATTATTTATTTATATTACTTAAGTAGGTATATATTGTTGATTTTTCCACTTTTACTTATCGGTATTTATATATTATCATACCAACAACATCCATAAAATAGACATTGATGTCATCACATTTCACAAAAAGTCAATTTTTTGTTTTACCACATTAAGTTTTAGACGCTTGAGAGTTCAAAGTTCCAAATTATATCTGATCAGCCATGGAACTGACGACATTGGTGCAAAATTTTTACGATCATTTTATTTTGCCCGTAGCCTTCAGAGACAGGTGAGCGTGATGAGCATGAATCTGTCAGCCAAGCTAGACGAGCTGCAGCGGGGTGACCGACAACTGGAGACAACGGTCGCGCTTTGCGAAATCCGCTCTCAGCTTCAGGAACTTACAAAGAGTGTCGAGTCATGCCAGAGTGAAGTCTCGGAGGTAAAAAATTATACTCAACTAAATTCATTAAATTATTGCATTAAATATGGGGTTCTACTAATTTATCTCTTAATGTGAAGGTGAAACGGGATATGGTTGCTATCAAACAAGAACTTGACACCGTTCAACAGGTGAAGGAAGAGATCGAAGAACTGCGGGAATATGTGGACCGACTCGAAGAACATTCGCAAAGGCGTAAACTTAAGCTGCTCGAGCAGGTAGGTGCATACACATTACTAAGGTATAAAAATAACTAGTTCATATTAGCATTGTCTTTCTGGTCATACAGACGTTAATCACTATATTTTTACTGACATATAAATTATTACACTATAAATAATAATTATTTATTATATGATTTAATTAGACGTTAATACTTCTTAATAAGTACTTCTAAAATTTTCACATTAAATATTTATTTTATCCGTTTATTAAAATAAAAACTGTCATTAGTAAACCCAGATAGAATTTCCTAGAAAACATATTCATAGATTTAAGTAGTTACTTTGTCTGTGTGTGTTTTGCACTTCGTAAAATGAGGAATAGCGCTTTATCAAAATGTTATTTATACAGTTATTCTAAGAAATCATAAAAAATATCATACTTTTTATTTTAGTTTTATTACATATATATACAAAAAAAGTATGCGAATTTATCGGTGACTGCTTGATAGATTTTGTTGCTCTAAACTATATTATTATATTAAGATAAAACGCGAGGTAGTCCCATTAATTTCGTCATTGAGTAGATACCGTTTCGACATAATCAGGAAGAGTCATGAAATTTGTATTATATTAACGGATCAAATTGGAATTTTTACGCCACTACATACTGTCCTATCGACTTGAAACTTTACAAGTGCTTGTAATTACAATACAGTAACAAATAAAAACACTTATTGAGCCTTTTTTGGAACTTGGTTTTTAATTTCTCTTTAAGTTTTTATTATTGCAAAAGCAATAGGTCACGCCAGAAGAGATCAAGGTCAAAGAAGTGTAGTACCATAGTATAAAGAGAGAAAGTAAGGCAACTTCATACAAACGCACCGTGCGCGGCTTGTATGTGTGCGTCATAGTATCTTTACGTTGCCGCACGCACACTCAAACAATATCTCGAACCGTTTATCAGTGCGCCAGTCAAGGCTGACGCCCCACAAGTTTCGCGCGTCACGGTTCTTCACTATATGAAAATGTGTGATATTCGTAGAAGAACTTATTGCTGTGTGTTTGGGTGTCTAAATTCTTCATCGATTCCAGAGTTGACTTTGTTCACATTACCTACTGAACAGAAAAGGTAAACAAATCACTTATTCTATAGTTTGTCCATTTTGCTAATGGTTTTTTGACAGCTCGACGACTGACAAGCTATAGTGATGTCAAAAGGACGTAATAATCGATATCTCTTATTTTTTTAACATAAAATAATATTTATTTTTATATTTAATAATATGAAAATAAATATTAATATCGTAAAAATCAAGTGTGGTGGAGAGAACTAAGAGAATCATAATCTCTGATTTGGACCGTGACATTGCATTTGATAATTTATTCACACAAGAGTTAATAATTAATATAACTAAAGACTCCTCATCGGACAAATCTAATATAAATGATGATTGTGACGAATCATGTTAATAAAAGAAATTAAACTATTTTAGTTGTTTTATTTGTATGATTATAATAAGAAGAAAGTAAAACTTTACTTAATGTTAATGTTTTCATTTATTGGTTTCTACCTTAAAATTTTGTTGTCTTCCTGATTAAATAACATATTACACCTTATTTAAATATTAACATTGATGTTTTCCTATTATTTGTAATCTGTGGCACAATCGTAGTAATCGTTGTGTGGCACAGCAGTAAGGGGGCGGTGCCCGTCCATGAAGTACAATATTATTTGTATGGCATGCTAACCATTAAATACGAAACTTTGTGGGCGTGAGCTGTCAAAAAACCATTAATAAAATGGATGAACTATAGCATATAATTTATACTTCATGATGAAATACTTATGTTGGTACTTTTATTTTTGTTGTATTAGTTTATTATTTTAACAGGATGTGATATGATTTTATATATATATATTATACATTTGATTTTTTTTAATTGTTACTAATAGCATATTTATGTTTTTGTAAAAGCAAGAAATTACAGGATTTATTTTATTTATTTATACAAATAAATTTCGAGATAAATCTAACAAACAAACATTTTTAATACTATTTTCTACTGATATATCAGTTAAGCAAGTAACTAAAGGCCTAATAAAAATAATCATAAACATGTAGAAACAAAATGTTTTACATTCTTAAATGTATATTAAATAATAAATATTTTTTAATTACACACTTCCCGGCCCAATGCCAATTTCTGAGCACTGAATTAAAATTTAGCTACAGTGACAACCCTGTGACAGGCAACTATGGTAACTATGACAGGTAATTATATCGAGGATTGCAACTTCGGTGCCCTACTTTGTTCTCTCTCTTTATACTATGGTAGTACAATAGTTTATCCATTTTTTTAATGGTATTTTGACAGATCGACGACTGACAAGTTATAGTGATGTCAAAAGGACCTAATAATCGATATCTCTTATTTTTTTAATATAAATAATATTTATTTTTATATTTATTAATATGAAAATCAAGTGTGGTGGAGAGAACTAAAAGAATCTTAATGTCTGATTTGGACCGTGACATTGCATTTGATAATTTATGCACACAAGAGTTAATAATTAATATATCTAACTGAAGACTCCTCATCGGACAAATCTAATTTAAATGATGATTCTGAAGAATCGGCATAATCGCAGTAATCGTTATGTGTGGCACAGCAATAAGGGGGCGGTGCGCGTCCATGAAGTACAATATTATTTGTATGACATTTAACTTTAATGGCTAACCATTAAATACAAAACTTCGTGGGCGTGAGCTGTCAAAAAAACATTAATAAAATGGACAAAGTATAGGTAGGTACATAGTTGCAGATCTCATTTTTTAATGTTCATTGTTTACAATGTATAATTTTCATAATAAAAAAAATAATGATTTGTCATATTTGGGAATAGAATATTAAATAATATATTGATAATAAATAAATAAATAATAATTAAGGATATATTCCAGTTGCAGCACTTTTCTTATTCATCATAATTATCGACTAAGCACTTACTAGAGCGCACTCAATGCGCTCTATCTCAAGAAAGGTTAATGGTACGAAAGATTGCTTCTGACTATTGTCGATATTTATAGGAAATTGTACGTAAAACGTACAATTATTTGAACATTTTTAAAAATCTTTGAGAAAAGAAACATATATATTAAACGAAATGTGTATGGAAAAACTATTTGAAAGCCCGCGCGAGTATATATATATATATATATATATATATATATATATATATATATATATTGAAATTATCATTATTATTGCGGTAGTCTTAGCTTTTTTCTTTAGTCCCGACTGGTCGGGAATTGTTCATCGGGAAGAGCCAAGTCCGGAATCGTTTTTCTTGTGGTATCTCTTCGACTTCGAAAGACTCTGACGAGATTGCGCGGATGATTTTTAGGATCCCACTTCTGATTTTGTTAAAACAACACAAATAAACGTATACGTTCGAGATAGGAAAATATCACAAGAAAAGAATGTAATAAGCTTTTATATAGTCTCTTTTTACATTTTAAGTTTTATAACTTTTCACTTACAATGCAATAACACAGTGAAATTTAAACCTTACCATCACTTTATATATCTAATATTTATTAACTAGTCATAGGGAAGAACTTATATATTTCCTCCACTCTTAACAGACATAAATTCACCTCTATTTTACAAAATAGGTTAGCCAGCAATCAATCAATTTGAACAAACAATACTTATCTTGTACTGTCCTAACCAGTCCGTTAATAATTGCACATTCCAACAGTTACCTCATGCTTTCATATAAATCAGCCGGAAGTAAAAATTAGAAGTTATTTGAAATTTTATAGATTATAAAAGAACATCGTAAGATTCAGCTAAGTACTCGTAAATAGGTATTTAATTTTATTAAAAATTATATTACGGAATGTTTAAACGCAAACCTAATAACATGACATTTTAATTATTGGCTAACATACAATTTGTTTATTTTTTAAACATGATAACAAATACCTACTTCGAAAAATAAATTCATATGATGCGTGAATGTTTTTAATTTTTAGATCATTATTAAATTATTATGTACTATTAAAATCAATATTTGAAGTGATCAAATCTTTATTTATATCAAACTAGCTGTACCCGCGGCTTCGCCCGCGTTCATTTTTATAATTGCTAATCAACCTCATTGGGTTGATCTGTATGATGCCTGAAAATTTCTTCAAAATTACTCTAGCTATTTCAGAACCCATCGTTAATACACTCCTGAGCTGCACGGCTACCTATTTTTAACAAAAAAAATATTTTTACATAAAAAATATTTTTTTTAATAAAAAGTATCCTGTTACTTCTAATTTTCTCTGTTTCATGATGATAGGTTGAGTAGTTTTCGCGTGAAAGCGTAACAAACAAACTTACATTCACATTTATAATAGGTAAAATAAGTAGGGATTAAAAATTAATATTAATGTTTTTAAACGAGAATTATTATTATTATACATGATTTATAAATATGTATACTTTGTCCATTTTGTTAGTATAAGGCATACAAATAAAACAACTAAAATAGTTTAATTCCTTTTATTAACATGATTCGTCAGAATCATCATTTATATTAGATTTGTCCGATGAGGAGTCTTCAGTTATATTAATTATTAATTCTTGTGTGCATAAATTATCAAAATATGCAATGACACGGCCCGAATCACATTATGATAGTTTTAGTTATAGTTTATATACCATCATAGTTCTCTCCACCACACTTGATTTTTACGATAATAATATTTATTTTCATATTAATAAATATCAAAATAAATATTATTTTATACTTAAAAAAATAAGAGAAATCGATTATTACGTCCTTTTGTCATCACTATAGCTTGTCAGTCGGCGAGCTGTCAAAAACTATTAACAAAATGGACAAACTATAAGTATATTATTTAATGTTGTGCTATTTTACGATATTTTAAAATCTAGTTCAATAGCTCAAGTGCTGTAATTACACATATAAATAATAATAAATAATTTCTTTATTCGGTGTTTGGGAGTTCCTTTTAAGCACATAAACACTTGTGACTCATATACCGGGATATAAAATATAGAACGGACTACGGAGGTTGATAAAATAATATTGTGCTGTAAATTTTCGGCTGGCCACAACAGAGACAACGATAACACACCAAGAGAGCGCGAGAGAGAGGACCTAGTTAGAGATCATGCTATCTATATCCTCCTTCAGAAGGTTGGCACTCCCTTAATTAAATACGCGGCCACGGGTTTTTAAATTCATGTTGATGTAAGTAAATCTGTTACTTGTTAGTATGTTATAGTCAGGTCACGTTAATAGGTAACATTTGACAGTTCATCAAAATTCAACAACGTAACCTTGTAACAGCGGCATAAAATAATATATTTTTTCGTTTTGTTACAACTGCACAATCGCTTAACTTTTTTCAATTAGGATTATATATTTATTGTAATAATTATCGATTCGAGTAATTTTACGATTTGCTTTCACTAATAAACCATTCTAAACATAATAAATAATTTCTGATCTAAAGAATTGAACGTCGTTACAATGTTGCGTCAGTTAACCCTTTTTCTTTTTAAACACTAGGGATTTACTCTAAAAATATCCTACACGGGAAAAGCTAATGAGTTCGTTAAAAGACGCAGGCTTATTTTTTGGCGGTAAATCGTCTATATCAAAGGTTTTGAAATCGATTGGTTTTATATTTAAAAAATCTGACAAGCGGAAAATCCTTCTAGAACGCTACGATATTATTTTGAAGAGAGTAACATTCTTACGTCAAGTAAATAAAATTACAGATTGGGACAATGTCGTTTTTATTGACGAAACATGGTTGAATGCGAACCATACGGTTTCGCGGACATGGACCGATGATACTACGGCCTCCACCTCAAAAGTTCCGTCGGGAAAAGGAGCTACAAGTGATTACCATGAGGAAATGAACTTTGAGGTTTTTAAAGAGTGGTTTGAGAAGCTGCTAGTCAGCTTAGAAAATCCATCGAAAATTATAATGGACAATGCACCATATCATTCGGTACAAGTTGATATAAACCTTCAACTCAAGCAAGTAAAAAGCAAGAGATTGTCTCGTGGCTGGTAAGAAATGGTGTGGATGCAAGTTCAACTTTATTAAAAGTTGAGTTGTTAAAACTGGTAAAAGCAACTAAGCCGTCCAAGCTCCGCTATGTAATCGATGAACTAGCCCTAGAGCATGGACACGAAGTTATTCGATTGCCTCCCTACCATTGCCAGTATAACGCCATCGAGCTTATTTGGGCACAAATAAAGGGTCATGCAGCGCGGAACAATACTGAACCACTCTTCAGTACTGCTAAAATGATGACTCTGCTACAAACTGCGTGTGTAGAAGTCACTACAGAAGACTGGAGAAAAGTCGTAGAGAAAACAAAGAAAATAATTTTACAAGATTTTGAACGAGATGTGAGAATTAGACAATATTATTGAAAATGAATTAATGATATCTCTGAGTAGTGACAGCAGTGATGAAGATGATAATATTATTAACAGTTCTGATAGTTCAACTGAATAAATGCAATTTTTTTGTTAAATTATGTACTTGTCTTATTTTGCTCCTTAAATTTAAGAAAGAAAAATAATAATGGAACAGGGATTCGCCTTATGATTTTTAAAATTCACATATGTTTCAAGTCCGTATCGATTCTTTCACATTAATCGATGTTTTTAAGCAGGTCACCTCACTATGAATATAAATCTGACAGACGTCAAATGTTACCTATCAACGTGACCTGACTATAGTTAAAAAGTCCATCTAACCATGTGTGATTCTAAAGTCGGAAATTTACACATTTGTGTCATGGTAGGTAGGTACCTTTTTTCTAACTTTGGTAAGATGGAGTAAAAAATGTGCAAAAAAATAGGGGTGACTACCTACATGTTTAAAATAAAAATTAAAATACTTTGAAAATTTCTGATACGATTCTGGATAATATTTATTATGTACCTATTGTAACTCGGATTACCTAATGAAACTTAATTTGTTTTTCTTAATATCTTTAATAAATACCATGACACAAATTTATTCTTGCAAATACAAAATAGATGTATTGCGAAAACGTAAATATTAAATTATAGTTTTTAAATAGCTATACAGTTCGCGTCACGTAAAAAGAACGCTGGAGGAAAGTGGTGGGGGGGGGGGGTGTTTGCGCATGGGTATATTCGCACACGAAATTACTAAGTCTATTCTTTTAGTTTTGAACTAGCCTTTCGTTCGTTAGGTACATTGAAATGTATTAGATAGAACGTTATTATATAGTTCATTAAATATGTTAGATTCAATGAAGAATGTTTAATCTAATTACAAAAAAAATAATTAATTCAGTTAATATATATTTTAACTGCATTATTATCAGAGTCTTTCTTTATAAAACAATATACGTCATAAATATGTTTTCTCTATTTTTGATATAAAATCATTTCGTAGTTAATAACTTTTGTGTGCGCGATGGTATTTTGAACTGACGAACCAATAGCGAGCCGGAAAGCATGCGGCGCGTGCCTTGATGTCTCGCGCCCCGCGTCTTACCACCAAATTGGCCGATAAATCGTCTCTGCGCAACTTGACAGCCAGCGTTCTTTTTACATGACGCGAATTATACTTACTTATTAATAAATATAACACAATATTCGGCGACAGGGAAGCCTCGAGTGCCTCGAGTCAAAATAATATTCTTACACTTTGAAAATGTAATTATTAGTTATAACATAAAGCCAAAAAGTTTGATTTGTTTTGTAATTATATCGCCGCGGGTTGACTTCTAGTCGTTTTATTTGAATTCAAATTATGATTTGAAAAAGTAGTTATTGCCTCAATACATTAACGGTATTACAATATCATTGTTACCATACTAAGTATTAGCTTCTTATTTTGAAAATTACAAGAACTTTTATATATTTTCTCCCACAAGACTAAAAAAAGTAGACTTTTTTTATTTGAACCTGTAAGTTTATTTATGTGAACTTACACTAAGTACTGGTTATGTAGAGCAATATATTTTGTTTGCAGGGTCTTACATTCTTCTTGTCATATGCCATTTTGGCCGCGGTGCTCGGAATGCTACAGTTTGGATACAACACTGGTGTCATCAACGCTCCTGGCAAAGTGAGATAAAGCTTAGTCGTAAATACTTTAAGCCTCGAAAATAATTTGACACTGAATAATTTTACAGGAAAATACTTTGTTTATCATTCTGTTTGTAGCTTAATTAAGAAAAGGAATTACTAAAACTCATTTTATTTATTTTAATGTTGTACAATTTACATGTATATAGCTTTTAATTACATATAACTTATTTAAGATTAAATAAAAGACATTATTAGGAACTTAGCGATTACATAATAAAAAAAATATTTTTTGGAAATCTGTCTTGATATTTTCATAAAGGATTTGAAGTATTTACTAAAGATACCTATTTTATTAGCCCAGTGGCAACGCGCTCACTTGGATAACCGAGTGATGCGGGTTTTAATCCGGGTCTCGCACCTCTGATTTTCTCATGTGCGAATCTTTTCTATCATGATTACTCACTTGTCTTGTGAACTAAAACATCGTGAGGAAATTTGCATCTTTGAGAAAACCTAGCAAGTTTTCTAAAAAAATGTGAAGTCCGCCAACCCGCACTAGGCCAACGCGGTAGACTATGGCCTGATCCCCCTTGTAGTGAAAGGAGGCCCGAGCCCAGCAGTGGGACGTTACAAAAGGGCTGAATTACAACCTACTCTCATTATTCAAATTTTATATGCAGAATATCGAGAATTTCATGAAAGATGTATACAAAGATCGGTACGGTAAGGACATCCAAGATGAAAACGTGAAAAAGCTGTACTCGATAGCCGTGAGCATCTTCGCTATTGGTGGAATGTTGGGCGGCTTTTCTGGAGGAATGATCGCAAATCGATTTGGAAGGTATAATTGTAAAATGTGTTTTCGGATATTAGAAAAAAACTATTTATAATTTCGTTGTTTACCAAATTCATACAGTATGAATTATAAGCAAGTGTCATTCGTTAACAGGAAAGGAGGTCTCTTGCTCAACAACATCCTCGGTATCACCGGTGCAACTCTTATGGGCTTCACTAAAATATCACACAGCTACGAAATTCTCTTCATCGGTAGATTCATCATAGGCGTCAATTGCGGTAATTAAAAAGTGTCAAGGCGAGTCTCCTGGCCTTAAAAATAACAATGTTAACTAAACATGTTAACAAACCATTTTTAGTCTCCTGCAACTTTTAAACGCTAATATCAAACATCTACTTGACGTGTAATGATTCGGACAAAGAAACTTCATGTTTTTTTGCTCTTGTAATCCAACAATAAAGCATCCCAATTCATGAAATACAATTCATCAAACACATAAAACAAATTGTATTGTCACAATACACTAGACTTAAGTAAAACAGATAAATCAGCAAATATAAAACGCATAACCTCAATGTTCGCAAGTAACGATGAAATGAAATTACCCTTTCCCCGCAGGCGAACACAGGGATGTTTTCCGTTCGCCTCGGATAACATGTTTGCTTTTTTTAGCTAACAAAACTGTTAGGCCGCGCCCACATTTTGTTATATGTTTGATGTTAGGTGTTAGAAAACATAAAACAGTGCTGCAGGAGACCCGGCTAGTCTAGAGCTAATCTCTAGACTAAGCCACACGAGTAATTATTATGTTTCTGTTTCTCGGTTTTGAGGTTAACTCTCAAAGCAAAGCTTATGCAGTACATTGAAATAAGCATTCCTTTATTTTATGAAACCTATTAAAAATGCTACAGCTTTAATGATGCACGGTTATGTATGGTGTTAAATATTGATTAGGTCTGAATACGTCGCTTGTGCCAATGTACATATCGGAGATTGCGCCGCTCAACTTGCGTGGTGGTCTGGGAACGGTCAACCAGCTCGCAGTCACTGTTGGGATGCTGCTTTCGCAAGTTCTTGGCATCGAGCAAATACTTGGCACGGACGACGGATGGCCCATCTTGCTTGGTAAGAAATACCATGAACTATAAACACACTACATGAAATGAGAGATTTGCGTTTGCATGTTTTTAACTAATAATTTTTTACTTTAAACAAGTAAAACCAGTTTTAATAGTTGCATACAAATTATGTTTAATTTAATTTTTAATCTATATTTTTTCTTTTAATTACGTAGGTTTGGCTATTTGCCCTGCCATTCTACAACTATTGCTACTGCCAGCTTGCCCTGAATCGCCACGTTATTTGTTAATTACTCGACAGTGGGAAGAAGAAGCACGACGAGCGCTCCGGAGGCTACGAGCCAGCAATCAGGTACATAAAGGCTTTTTAATATTTTTTTTTGTTATAAAGATTACATAAATTTAAATTACATAAATAAAGATTCCAATATAAGAAACCTTTGTGAGAATTTTAAATTATAGCCCTTTGATTATAATTGTGACTAAAGCATTTAAGAAAAGCTTTAACAGGACCTGTAATTGGGCGAGAAAAGCTTTCACTATCTAAAAATACCTTTTTTTATAGAAGTTAATAAATTTTATAGAATTGATTATATATTTTTAGAACTCTTAGATTTCGGAATTTGCTTTTGATCTGCATGAATGCATGATGATCATGAATCATGATGTTACATTTAGTGAGAAAAACTATAATTAATTCAAAATGATTTAGAAGATTTCTTTAAACAGTTTAATTTCGAATTCGTGACAGAACTTTAAAAGATTTGTTCGAAATAATAAACTTATTATTATGGAAATGATTATTGTCTATTTATTTATTTTTTTAATTAACGGGTAAAAGCTTAAATATAGGTAGTAGGCACTTTCAAAATGTAACATACGAGTATAAAATAATGATATCAAGGTGGAAGAAGATATCGAAGAGATGCGTGCTGAGGAGAGAGCGCAACAAGCTGAAGCGTCGATATCAATGAGGGAACTTCTCTGCTCACCAACGTTACGTGCGCCTTTGCTCATAGGAGTCGTAATGCAACTGTCGCAGCAACTTAGCGGAATAAATGCAGTAAGCATATTTTTAAAAACCAAAAGTACATTTTTTTTACTAAATGAGTTTTGATAGAAAGTTACATATAAGTAATCTAATTTACTTATGTGACGAATAAGGAAGTTTAGAGGGCTGTATAAATAATTTTTCAAACTACTATCAAAATGAATGATCCGATAAAAATCAACTTTGTTTTGAAAATAATCGTATGGTCTACAGACTATACGACTCAAGCAATGTCTACCTTTTAAAGTGTCGTCAATTGAAACAATACTATAAAGATCTGCCCCTCTAGACAAGTGGCAAACGCTCCGTGTCTATTCTATTTCGATAAACGCTAACGCCTTGCCGTACGCTAATAGCAGAAGTCGTTTGTCAAAAGTGACACTTCTGTATGGGGAATTATGTACTAATCTGACATTTCATTACATTTGGCTACCAATTACAAATTCGATACGTTGAATCTAATCACTAGTCGTAAGCTTATGTCAATCCCATACATTGATTATTCTATTCTACTAGCGTTTATGCCACTTGTCTAGAGGGGCAGGAATAGAAGCTTAGCTACGACGTAATTTAGAACGAAAATGTTGCCATATTGAACTCAAAACGATATACCTAGTAACCTACCTAAGGGTAGTAAAATAAATTCGTAAAAAGATACACGAGTAAATACTAGGATTGTTGAGGCTAAAAATAGGTTTCTATAGCTTTATAAAGATAACGAGTAATTTATGTTCGTTAGTATAAAAATATTTCGCGTTCGATAACAATATAATTATGATTTACTTTTTTCGTCTATCTTAGTTTACCACATATAAATATTTGAATCATAATATATTAATAATTAAGCATTACATGCTTTTACTCCTTGTATGGTGAAAATACTCCTAAGGATATGTAAATTTCTAAACTGTTTCAAATGTAGTCTTACAATCCTAACAGAAACATTTTTAAAACTTGTATTATTATAAAGTTGGCTGATTTACAGTATTATGCCACAGCTATGTACTCGTACTTACTTAAGTTACGAGGGCAAGTTACCCCACGTGTAAGTGCGTGGGTTGACTCTATGTAGAGCATACAGTGAAATTAGGTTCTCGAGAGGATATTATTCCAATAGGTAAACTTGAAACTCTCACACAATGTAAATCTATATAAATTATAAAAACATTAAAAAAATAATGACAACCGACTTTAAATAAACACTTAAAATTAAAAAATTACTGATTCGTAGTTTTTATTTACTTTTTACCTAGTCCGATACTCTAATGTCGGTGCCAGTCGACGATTGTTATAGGTTTTAGTCGGTTTTATTATAATTTTAGATGTTTTTATTTTTTCATTGAAATTAATTATGCGTGTTTAAACAAAAATTCAGTAGGTGAAAAATGAATCATACCTTTTATTACACTTAAGGTTAGATTTTCTTCTTCAATTTATAAGAAATCAAATTAATTACAGGTGTTCTACTATTCAACTTCTCTTTTTACTACATCGGGTTTGACTGAAGAGTCGGCAAAGTTTGCAACGATGGGTATTGGCGCTATAATGGTAGGCATGACGCTGGTATCACTGCCTCTCATGGACCGCACCGGCCGACGCACGCTACATCTCTATGGCCTCGGTGGAATGTTTATCTTCTCGATCTTCATTACGATCTCGTTTCTCATAAAGGTGTGTCTTACATCTTGTATTGTAAAATCTACTAAACAAAATATAAGAACAGCAAATCAATAAATTAATTCTATAAAAGTATTTCTGAAAATATTTCGTGGGTACTGTAACTGAATTTAATTTGATAAAGGTTTTTCATATAATATATAAATATTTCATTTTATGTGATTAATAAGTCACAATAATTATATTTAAATACTTTTAATTACATGAAAATGATAAAGTTACAGACAAATTTCATAATAAAATTTCAAAAATAAAATTTAAGGTAGATACACAAAAGGTGGGTACTTAGACCTTTTTATCTAGGTATGTATGTATTGTTTTCAACAAGACTTTTTTTATCATTCTTTAACTAAATAAATTTAGCACAGTCTAGATGAGCACTTATGAATATAATGTATATAAAATACTTATATTTAATTTTATTTCTACTTATATAAAATTGAATGCTCAACTTTAGTCAATATAAATCGAAATTCTCAATTTTTATATTTTGAATTTTTTTATAAGTAAAGCTATGTATACATCGACATAATATATAACTTCTGAATGATTTCTGTGGCCTGTAGTTTCCTATATATCAATTTTGTTATGTCTAGGCTATTAACCACAAATCCCACCTGCAGGTTAGAGTTATGGAGAACGGTCGTTAAAATATGATAATATGAACAGTCCGACCTTAAATATCTGTCTTATAGCTGATATATTTTTTCTACATATTAAGAAATTGTTATTTGCCTGTTGTTGTCAAGTCAAATTTTGTGAATTATTTTAATTGAAAGACCCAGCGGGATTTAATTGAGACAAAGTGAGAAACATCGCGTCGTTCTTCTTTCTCTAACTCTCATGACATACCCAAGTTTACATTATGTCGATGTATATTTTTTTTAATTTAGAAAATTCATAATAAATAGAAAAAGCTTAACATTCACATTTATAATTATTAACAAATACTATTTTCTTGCATTTTTTCATAGTAAATTAAACGGTACACACCTAAGTATACATTACCGCAAAAAGTGTAAAATATTTACATTTTACATTATTTAGTAGTAACTCGCTTCGCTCGGGTGCGTCCGATAGGTAGATGAAAGCTTTACGCTATTGCATACTTTTCGGTAAGGCATTATAACTCCCGCAATTTTCTAGTACCTACTCATATTGTTTTGACGTATCTCTTAACGTTTAGCGTTACCCAGTTATTATGTTCTCTTTTTCCCGTGGAATTGAAACATTTTCCTGTACCTACTAACAAACTAAATGTTGACCTGAGTTAAATATTGTTACACACATATACACTACACTTATACTAAATAATAATTATTATTTAACCTTCGCCCGGTTCGAATTCGTCCTTGGGTTCGATTTAACGGTTAGTTTCAATTTTTTCACACAGAAAGGCAGAAAGGCCATACATACATATATAGGTATACAGACAGACAAAAAAATATTCTTAAGTTTATAAATAAAAATTTCTAAATTGTAATACCGCGAGCAATAAGATATCACTGTACACAAAATTTCGTTAAAATGGGTCTACTACTTTTTGCATAAAATGCAGACATACAAACAGACATACAGTTAAACTGACAAAAATGTTAACAACTATTGATTTGGGGTCTATATCTTGTAGGTAATCAAAAAGTTAATGACTGTTTTATTACCTAGATTCGAATTCGAAGTATTCGAAGAGAATCAGGCCAAAAGAAAGTACCTACTGAGTTACGAATACGAGCACAGAATATATAAATATATAATATACCAGAAGTTGCACTCCTTTGATCTCGAAGTTTAACTTTAATGTAGTGTTACCTATATAATGTTAATTAATCATTTCTGACCGTCTCTAAAGTACCTATTATTAAAATTCCAATTCAATTCAATTGTGTTGCAAAAATTCGAAATCGAACAAACAATTTATTATTAGCTGGTAATAAATATTATTCCTAATAGCACAGAATATATTATAAAAGTGAGGACTAAACCTTGCGTTGCGACGACGATCGACTGACCGTCGTATACGCGTGTGACAGCCTCGAGAGATTTGCAAATTGCAACTCCGAGTTGTCGGGCGCTGTAGGTACTTATCGCGGTAGGTATAGGCGAGTGACGGATGCCTGGTTATAGCATATGTGTTCACACAAACACTGCGGATCGTCAAACGAACAGTGGCATAAGCGTGATATCTGCTTTCAAACGTGCCATGATTGTGGTGGTAATTGAGATTTAAGATTGTATAATGAAATATATACCTACGCAAAAAATATTGATGACAAACTTCATTAACAAGAACATATGTGTGCACATACAACTACGAAGTATCAAAAAAGTCAGCTCTAGTTAGGGGTCGTCCATTAATCACGTGATGTTTTAAGCAACTTTTTAGACCTTTTTGAACTTTTTTTAGCTTTTGAACTTTTTCTGGGATCCTGTTGTATAAGCGTATACATTGTCCATAAAAAGAGTTACTGACTCGGCGTAAGCGAGTCACAGGCATTACAGGTTTATGTTTTCCTCCTAGTAAAATGCTGTGCATGTGCAATTCTTGGGAAATTCGTGTCAATTTTTATGACCATACATAACATTTTCGTACATATTACTCTGGGGCCTAAACTATAAATGGCACGAATTCCCTCTTTTCTGCAGGACGAAAATAGTATTAACGGTAGCTGCATTTCCCCATAATAAGTTTCCATAGGACATAATACTATGAAAATAACTAAAATATGCTACGCAAGCTGTGTCTGTAATAAGTCTAATTTTTACTTTTTTTTTGATTTGACCTGAAACACACGTGATAACTCACTACAAGAAACCCCCCCCCCTCCCTCCTGATGATATTTCGTGATTTTTTCCCCCCCTTTCGAACCTCACGTGATTATTGGACGACCCCTTACTCAGAGCATTATTTTTGCCTTGACTCTTAGTCCAATACGTTTAAGATCATATTATATTACTATCCATTATTTTACAATACAGAACACCAACATTTTAATTATTATATAATAAAAACGATGCAACATTCATTAGTTGATTAAAGTTCTGTCCTAGTAACTTAAATGACCGCGTGGTACATACCTACTCGTAACTTATAATATGAAGTTATGAGCTACCGGAAGTGTTTTACGAATTCAGATTAAAACTTACAAGTTTTCTTTACATTTTCTGCCAAGTATAGATACACTATTAATCTATATCTTTTGGATTTGGAGGTGAGAATACGGCATTCGGCAATGCACAACTTTTATAAATTTCCTTTAATAGATATTTTTAGCTGCGCATTTTAAGTTAATTAAAGTGGCCCTTTTCGTTGGTTCTGTAAATCATCATCATCATCATCCGAGCGTTTGTCCCGGTTGCTGCCGTGGCTTTCCCCATCGGAGCCCGGGGTCCGCTTTTCTAGTCATCCGCCTCCACTTCGGCCGATCTTGCGCATCCATGTGGGTTAGTCCATTGGCACGCATGTCAGCCATTACGACGTCAAGTTGGTTCTGTAAATATATACTAATAATTTTTTGAACATTGAAATTCATTTCTTTATCCACCTGTACGTACGTATTCACATTCTGAGAATAGAAACAAAAATCAGTTAGTTATCTTTAACATGACTTAAAACTGATATTAGTCATACCTACCACTTAATATAGTATTTTTGTTATTTGCAATAATAGTTTATATATATACAAAATAAAGTAATAATAATAATTTATAACGTTTGTAAGCGTTTATTTAAATAGCTTATAATTTCTTACAAGAAAATAACATTTTGAGTTACTAGGGCTATGAATGCTTTGGAAAATATTATAATACCAACGTTTGTTCTCCTAAATCCACATACTATTTAAGCATTAACGGCATAATATAATTTAATATTCATGAAAGTTAGTCAGTTCTTAAGTCAATAGTACCTACGTAGAAGTACACTTCAATGCTAATTCTAATACATAATGTGTGTGTGTGGATCCGGAGGAAAATAACCCTCTGAGTTACTCAACTATTTATTTAATACGAATTTAGGTTTGTAACTTTAAATTCATATAATTGAATAACTTAGGAGGTCTAAATATTCACAATGTTAGCTTAAGCACGCTTTATCATTGCTTAAATCCACATCAGAGTGATATTTAATAAACTATTATTAATATTAACATATTTTATTCACCATGAATGATATTTCGGAGAAATTCATCTTTCTTTATCTTAGAATTAGTGGTATATTTTATAATATTAGCATTTAGTTAAATCATTACGGCCTAAACTATAGTGGCACTACATTAGGTACATTCACATATTTCACACATTCATTGTCATATAGGTATAATAATTTATACTAACTACACACGGTACCTACAGTCATTAAATATCCAATTCACTGACCATGGTTTTGATTGCTTGAGCTTACAATTAGTGCTAGTCGACACGCAGACACCCCCCCCCCCCCCCTTCGGCTTTCCTGTCTCCGAGCCCGGACTCTCTGTAGGGTTTTCAATGAAGGAAATAAATAATCAAATATAAATGTTAGGAACATCACTCACAAAGCACCTACACAATTTTTATTCACTACACAATACAATCCATTCAAAAGCGATAGATTCACGAGGAGCTCAGGCGCACGCGTTGATTCAGGCGACTTACACACAACACTGCTCAAAAGCAGAAGGCACATATCACTGAAGCATACGCAGTACAGCCAATGATATAAACTTAACTAATTACTTCACTCTGCTATTACAGCACTTTGTAGATGACGGGAAGACAAACTCTCTTGAAAGGGAATTGTTGCAATCGGCTATAGCAATGACGTACGCGGTTATAACGCCGATACTACTAAAGTAATGAATTCCGACAGACATACACAATATGACAAGTGTGTGATGACATTTATGTTTGTGATTTATTTCTTATTCCGGTCGGTCACGGGAAAGAGCATCGTTGCTATCCCCTGATAGGAGTTTTTTGGCTATGTGCAGGAAATGATTGACTGGATGAGTTACTTATCGGTGGTGTCTACGCTGAGCTTCGTAGTGTTCTTCGCTGTGGGCCCTGGCTCCATTCCCTGGCTGATTACTGCAGAACTCTTCTCACAAGGTCCGCGACCAAGCGCAATGGCGATCGCTGTATTAGTTAATTGGATGGCCAATTTCATGGTCGGAATTGGTTTTCCTAGTATGAATGTACGTATCTTTTAAAATGTTATTATTATTTCGCCTTAGTCAAAGAACGATTATTAACTCTATAAAGCTTGTACGGTTAACTTTAAATCCTAGAAGGTAAAATAGCGAAAAATTTCCTTCAACAGCTGCAGTGTATACCTACATAAGTAATATAATAAAGACAATTTTCCAACATAGATTAACTTATTTATAACTGCTCTATCTTTTTTTCTAAGATCGATTATCATATAAGTATTTCAGAATTTTCTGGCTTGCATATCTTCAAATATAGTTAAAATTTAACTAACTTATATTTTAAGTTACTGTTTTAATACTTATTATTTAAACTATTTAAAATTACATTAAATTTATTTTCTTACAGGTTCTATTGGACAACTATACATTCCTGCCTTTTAGCGTATTCCTTGCATTTTTTTGGATATTTACGTATAGAAAAGTTCCTGAAACTAAGAACAAAACTTTCGAGGAGATTTTGGCACTGTTCCGAAATTCTAATGGCAGGTAAGACTATGTATCGAATATTTCAATTTTTTTTTGTCTTTTATACTAAATTAATGCACTTCTTACTATCTACCACGAAAGATCACATTATGCTCTTATTTGCCGACCTAATTCTACCGGCACCATACACCAACTTGTCATAGCCATTAGCACGCTGTGCACTTTTTTGTACATTTAAACAAAAACATATTTTGGTAAATATTTAATATAATGATTCTAAAAAATAATAAGTACAATTTTGTACATATTATCTACTGTTGATATAGTTTTATTTTAGTGATTGAATTGTAGTTAATATTAATAAATGACTGAATAAATTTAAACAATAAGTTGTGAATTGTGATACAATTCGGACAATTTGGTTTCATAATATTTATTTCCTTACAATTTTTGATTAAAGTTATACCTAGTATTATTCTTATTAAGTAATATTTTTCGAAGAAATAAATAAAGCGAGACAGTTGGCAATATTTTAAGGTGTTATCTTTATTTCATGTATTATATGTATGTATATAATTTAAAATTTTACTAGGAATTTAGGAAATATATGTTCTCTGTACCTATAGCATGTGAACATTTGACTTGTGCAAGTGATGATTATTGGATATATGTCCAGGGACAGTTTTCGCGACAGCCGGCTGTATGGAAGCATGATGAATTGCGTGAACGCACTGGAACAGCAACTGCCACCACCGCCACCGCCTGCGCCCGTTGACGAGAAACATGATTCACGTAAGAAACTCAAATATTATGCTTCGTGCCTCATATCGTCGGCGGATTTAACATAGCCACAACAATTTATTTGCTTTTTAATGTAAAATTTCTACCGCTTATAGTTCATAAAATCAAATGATATCCTTATTTCGCTTTCTACATACATTCTGATCACATACTCATTATTTTTCTATCTTAGGACACTGTATATCACCATGAAACATCACGATTTTCTTAAAATACTGTTATTAAAGTTTCCATGTCAACATACCTAGGTAAACTTTTTAATTAAGTATATTATATTAAAAGCTCTTATCAGGTGTATGAGTATGTATGAAAATGAATATTTCTTGTATGAAACAATAATGTAAGTAATTATTTATATAACTAAGTGAATAGGATGCAAAGGGATACCTACCTATATAAAAATAGTTAAGAAACGATCCCACCTGAAAATGTTACTTTTATATAATAATTTTGTATAATATGTAATAAATAAATATTTGTATAAAATTTGAAAATAACCAAAAACCACAAACACACTATAATATGATATACCTACATAGGTATATTATGTGTATACCCGCGGCAACCCAATGTTAAATGGTCAAAATAACTTAATTATGTTCATTGACCATACTTCAAAGCACATAGTACAGTGAAACCTGGTTAAGTGAGACAACAACCTGCAATGTCGTTTCACTTATAGGGGTATTCCAGTTACCCAGTGTCTCAGATATCCGATCAGATATGAGGTATAAATAAATATCTGTCTCATTTACAGAGGGTTCCATTGATAGAGGTTATTGACAGGTTATTTCAGTTATAGAGTTGCGATCAAACAAAACAATGTTATCTCAGTTACAGAGGTTTATGCATATAAAATTTACTCTCTGTCTCAGTTATAGAGGTAACTATGATGATAAATCGAAAGAACAAATCCCAGATATAGAGGCTTAGCTCGTCCCACTAACAGGGGTAATTCAGTGCCAAAGTGTTGGGACCACAGTATGAGTTCCAGTTATGGAGGTTTCCCACATATCCAGGTCCCACTTAACCAAGTTTCACTGTATTTTCACTTGTCTCACTCACTTGCACATTGATGAGCAGTTCTCTATATGTTATGGAGTTATATGTTATATATAATATGCTCGTTGGTGTTCGCCGACAGTGTCGGAGGTGTCGTCGGGCGCGGGGGAGGGCAGGCCGCCGCCGCCGCTGCCGCCGCCGCGCTTCCCCACGCCCGGCAACGTCTGACAATGGGAGACCGCTGCGCGTGCGCCACTAGTCGCGCCCCTGAAGGCCGCCGCCAACTTCTTGTTTCATGGACTCAAGCGACAAGCCGCCGGTCGAGCGTCTATCACTACCACGCAACAAATGTTCTAAATTGATGTGATTAGATTAATAAAACGAAACTAGTCTTTAAGTCACGGCATAAATTAATTATAGGTCTTTAGTCTGTCATTTTATGACATAATTTATGAAATGCATACTTAGGTACCGTATAAAGTGCCGTCGGTTTCTTGTACCCATTTTAAATAGATCTTCATGAAATACTTTTACTTAAAAATAATTATTATGGAACAAATTTGGAGATTTGGGGACTTCAAAGCTCGATTGAGATTGAAGAGTACACAACAGATTCTAGCTTCGGATATTTATAAAATTAAATGATAAGTATGCAATGATGACGTTAATTCATTATATAAAAAATAATAGTAGATTCTATTGAATACTTTCTAGAAAACAATGCGAGAACGATATACATAGTACACTTGTTAGGACGAGTGTGCTGAACGCGTACACGAGATGAATTCAAAGTACGGATCATAATATATGCCAACTATAATTAGAATAATCTAAAATGGGTACGACGAGAGTACGTTATGCTTATGACAATGGTAATTGTCACTGAAGTGTATAAAATACGATGTACATACATGATGTGACTTTATGGTATTGTTGATTTTTATACATAATTATATTATTTTACGAAAGTTTTTATTCTCCTTTTACTCATAATAATTATTGTTATACCTAATGATAAATTAAAGTCATATCTAAAATGGCCGAAATATTATATAA
Source organism: Boloria selene (assembly GCA_905231865.2). Lineage (NCBI taxonomy): Eukaryota > Metazoa > Arthropoda > Insecta > Lepidoptera > Nymphalidae > Boloria > Boloria selene. Next base: position 8,587,538 of record HG993131.1, read on the forward strand.
AAAGTTTATTATTATGATTGGAGAACGTTACAGTTAATCGCATTTGCGGGAATTGATTATATTTATGAAATATTGTAATTAATTTAGAGCAAAGAAAGTTTACGTAGAAAAAACGACACGCAATACTTATTTTAAGTCAGTTACCTAGTACATTATTTTATGTTCCGAAGTTTAGATATTTGATTTAATTTATAGTGATAAGAGATAATAAAACATATTACATTTTTAATTGAGGAAGAGAATAGAGTATGGTAAGTTATACAATTTGTGAAGACTTTTAAGAATGTAAAGCTTTTAAACTTATACGCCCTAGACAATGAGGAAACGATTCATTATTTATAAGTTAGGGTTCAGTAGTTACTACAGGGTTGTAGTCAATCTGTTCGTCCGTACATCTGTTAACTGCTCAATTCAATATTTAAGACTTAAAGGTTCCGTAGCCTATCGTGATCGGTAAAGGTAGCACGGCCTAATGATATATGTGACTGTACACAAGCGTCGTATCAACGACTGATGGTTATATAATTTTAATTATATTAAAATAGTAATTAAGCCGAACCCTTACTTATCAAAAAGGGTAAATAAAGTTCACTATTTTATCTTAAACTTAAAATTTCTATACGCTTTAATATTCTTTTAACACAAATATCGATAGCGCAATAATATTTTAGGTATATAATTAATGTTTTATCAATAATTATGATAGAAACTAAATAATTAAATTAAAAATTCGTCATATTTTGAATGAGCAATAAATTATGCATCTTAATAAGTAAACCTAAGTAGTAATTTAACGTACAGCATACCAAAAATGTACCTGAAGACATTTGATTTGTGTACTTCATGAAATCTGACATTGATATGGCATCGATTTAATCAGACACGAATCAGTTTTAATTTTAATGCTTTAAATTAGAAACATCGGTCGTGTATCGATGCTGGATGAACGGATGGACAGATTTGTTATTTATTGGGATAAAAATCCCATTCGCTAGTGAAAAAACCCTAAAACATTCTAAAGCACTATCCACAGTATATGCCACGATTATCTGAAATGCCTTTGAGTTTCAATATGCGGAGATTTCTCCGTACTTGTACAAAAGGAACTTGTAAAATTTTATTGGAACTAATACTTGTTATAAAAACGTAAAAAATATAAATGATGTTTCTTTTATTCAACCCCTAAGATACCTTATATAGACTTGACAACAAAGAACGTACTAAATACATTTAAAAATATCAACTTATTGCTCAACAGGCGCAAGAAAAACTGCAAACATTTTCTTAAGAATTTCCACATAAGGATTTACCACAGGGATTTACTAAGCGTTTGACGCATTAATTTTGTAAAAAAACTATAAGGGAGAGTGTGGTAAGATAGGTTATGGAAAACTTGCATAGGTATATCAGAATCGAAATTATTTTTAAATGAAGCACTATTTATGAACCTTTAAATATTTGGTCCTTTTAGGAATTATTCGTTAAATATTTTAGAAACATAAAAATAAAAAAATCACCCTGCGTTATTAGATATGGTAATTTTTAATAGTAACAAAACAAGGTTTAGTTGGACTGGCAGAATTCGCAGACCTGTGTGCTTTCATCATCGTCGTGGCGACGCGTCGTTGACGATCTGCGGCTGCTACACTGATGTACGCCTGCGCCGCTATTGTGTGTCCATTTCCTACAAAATATGTTTCGTAAAACTTATTCGGATTATATAACGAAACTTCTCACATACGTACTCTATTTACTGTTTGCTCTTTATTGTGGCAATAAAATAGGAACCCATTTCAAAATACAAAAAGGATAGTCATCTACCATCTTGCTCCACCATATATTGTAGTAATATTATCAAGAAATAAATTGTTATCAATTTTAAAAGAGCATATTGTTTATCTTATTATAGGTTAGTTGTAGCATCAATAACAGTCGAACCTAGGTACCATTATTTAACAAGCCACAGCTACGTGTCTAGACCATAACGAACATTGTAAGCACATTGCAGAAATCAGTTTTTTCAAGATAATTTTGACAATATACACATTATTAATAACAATAGCCGAACTACAGCTCACTGGTGTCATGGTAGCGCATCACATGACGCGTGAACGAACAAGTCTGCTTAGTTTACCCAGTATCCCATCTTACCTCTCTCTCCCCTATACATTGCGATTATTTTCTAAAACTTTTCTCTTCTTCTGTTAGTACGGGAAAATCTTGAAAACATAAAAACTGCAGGTTACCGTTCCTAGGGACGAACACGAGAGAAGCGAGTGAGTTTCATAATTAATCTCCAAATCTTAATATATAAAAGCGAAAGGTGATTCAGTCATCAAGAAATATCGAAAACCGCTGGGCGTATAAAAATGAACTTTGACAAAGAGGTAGTTTAGTTAGTTAATCAGATAGTTGTATATATGTTTCAGGTCAGTTTATTATGTTTCAGTTGATTAAGCATTGTAAATATTTTATTAGTGTTGGTATATTCCAAACTGCAAAAATGTATAAAAGTTAGTATAAAAAAATAAGTATCTTTGCACAAAAGTATGACTGTTGAATTTTTTACTAAGCAAAATAAAATTAATGTTCATTGGAATATGTCTATGATCCCGTAAGGCTCATGATATATTTCATTTGGACAATCCTACAGGAAAACCTAGTTAATTCATTCAATATACATTATTAAGATTGGGAACCAAATTCTTATAATTATTATATTATTATTTATTATAACATGTATGGTTATATAGCCTAGCCTTTCTCAACAAATGGGAAAGAATTGTTCAATTTGTATTCAACCTAAGAAACTCTTCTTCTTTATAATATTAATATATAATTAATATGATAACAATACATATTATAATTTTTTGTTTTGAATGCAAGATTTTTTTTTAGTCTTTAAACATTTAATGCATTTTTTTGGCCTATGTGCCTTAACATTCCAGTACCAAAGAAGATGGATTAGAAATTAACAGATCTTATAAACATAAATATATTTATTAACAACATATTAACAATAATTGATAATTTATCCACAGATTTATTCATAATAATTATAGAATGAGTGTATTAATAAAGTATAGTAGTACATCAAGTTTCATGTTTACTTTTCCTCAAGTTCCTTAAAACGAGCCCTCAGTTGTTTTGTGTAACTATCTAATTTATAAGCATTTACTTCAAATTGTGATACTTGTGCATCAATTTGGTCAATTTGGAGAAGCAAAGGTTTAATAAGCACATTATCTGAAAATAACAAGAAAAGCATATATTTTAATAGTATTATTCTCATAATGTTAATTTTTGCTTAAGCAACTATTTCCATAGCTAACTTACACATTTCATTATATTCATTTAAGGTTTTGCTGAGATTTATTGTTAAATTTCGCAAATCGGCATATTTAGTTATTGTTAACCGGTTTATTTCTTCCAGAAGACTGTAGTGTTCCTGAAATGGAATAAAATAAGAAACTAAAAGAATATTTAATTATATTGATGTAAGATTCAAAAGATTACCTGGCCAGCTGCCATTTCCCCTTGCAAATAGTCATTAGTCTTCTTGAATAGCTGAGTCGCTAAACGACTAATTACAGGGTCATGAGGGTCTAACATTTCAAAACTTGAACAACTAGTTGACATATAGAAGTCTAAAAAATATAAAATTTAAGTGCCTTAAAAGAAAATATTTCATAATTTAAATCTTATTACAAATCAATCTCTTAAGGCAATAATGTGTGGTAGACAGCTTGTTCTCTTCCTTTTAGTTCTCTTTTAACGCAGTCATGTTATTTTTTTTGTAAATAATTAATTAATGAATCAAATGCAATAATTTTATTATAATAAGAACTTTTTATAAGTATCATCGAATAATTAATTATTATTGGACGATATTCCTACCTTTGTTTTGACCGTCTCTAGACCACTTTTCAATATTATCTTCAGACATATTTATTGTTAGTTAGTACTCACATACGTTTTATTTACAATACCGTATTACTTACAGTAGAAACTAGAAAGTAAAAATTAGGTAAATTATTATTTATTAGACTACTTTCATAGAGAAACAGTGATGACTATATATTATATAGCAATATTATTCTATGTTTAATCTCTGTGATCTGACAAGCAAGCACACTGCACAACACACAGATAAAATAATAAAAACAAAAACAGATTAAAAAATATACTGTGACTTATAGCGGTTATTCAATATTCTGTTAAAGTTATTGATGGAACTCACCGTGTAATTCAATGAAGCTTAAGAAATAAGGAAAAATCTATCTTTATAACTTTATTACATCTATTATTAGTATTAAAGTTAAAAAGTCCTGCGGTACGCATAATAAAAAATATAAAAAATAAAATATCTATAAAAAATCTATCTATATCTCTAATTAAAAAGAAAGGCCATAAAATTTAAAAAATAATATTTTTAAATTTGGAATACATAACGAATCCTCATTCAAATCCATAAACAATCATATTTAGTTAGATAGCTATTCTTTAGGAGGAAGTTTGTTGATTTTAATAAATTCTTTAACAAAAGGTAATTTTTAGAATCCAAAATGCGTGAATGCATCTCTATACATGCTGGACAAGCAGGTGTACAAATTGGAAATGCTTGTTGGGAATTGTATTGCTTGGAACATGGAATCCAGCCAGATGGACAAATGCCATCAGATAAAACCGTAGGAGGTGGCGATGATTCTTTTAATACTTTTTTTAGTGAAACAGGAGCAGGAAAGCATGTACCAAGAGCAGTTTTCATTGATTTGGAACCTACAGTGGTAGATGAAGTGCGAACTGGCACTTATAGGCAGTTATTTCATCCTGAACAGTTAATTACCGGGAAGGAAGATGCGGCAAACAATTATGCCAGGGGCCATTATACTATCGGAAAGGAAATCGTTGATCTAGTTTTAGATAGAGTCCGTAAATTAGCTGATCAATGTACTGGTTTGCAAGGCTTTCTTATATTCCATTCCTTTGGAGGTGGTACCGGTTCTGGATTTGCCTCTCTACTAATGGAAAGGTTATCTGTGGATTACGGTAAAAAATCAAAATTAGAATTTGCAATATACCCAGCACCACAAATATCTACTGCTGTAGTTGAACCTTATAATTCTATTTTGACTACACATACTACTTTAGAACATTCGGATGCAGCTTTTATGGTTGACAATGAGGCTATATATGATATTTGTAGAAGGAATTTAGATATAGAAAGGCCTACTTATACAAATTTAAATAGACTCATCGGTCAAATTGTTTCTTCAATCACAGCTTCTCTTCGTTTTGATGGAGCTTTAAATGTAGATCTTACAGAATTTCAAACGAATTTAGTACCGTATCCTCGTATTCATTTCCCATTAGTAACTTATGCTCCTGTTATATCAGCAGAGAAAGCATACCACGAGCAACTTTCTGTAGCTGAAATTACTAACGCCTGTTTTGAACCTGCAAACCAAATGGTAAAGTGCGACCCTCGACATGGAAAATATATGGCATGTTGTATGTTATATCGGGGAGATGTAGTTCCTAAAGATGTAAATGCTGCCATAGGAACAATTAAAACAAAACGCACAATTCAATTCGTCGATTGGTGCCCCACAGGATTTAAGGTTGGCATAAACTATCAGCCACCAACTGTTGTACCAGGAGGTGATTTAGCAAAAGTTCAACGTGCAGTTTGTATGCTTTCGAATACAACTGCAATTGCTGAGGCTTGGTCTCGATTAAATCATAAATTTGATTTAATGTATGCTAAGCGAGCTTTTGTTCATTGGTATGTTGGAGAAGGTATGGAAGAAGGTGAGTTTTCAGAAGCCCGCGAGGATCTAGCAGCATTAGAAAAAGATTACGAAGAGGTTGGCATGGATTCTGGAGAAGGAGAGGGAGAAGGTGGAGAAGAGTATTAAAATAGTACTAAATATAAATCTAAATCTTCTGTTAAATTATTTTTTTAAGCTTTTGGACATTGACTAAAAACTCTTCAATTTAATTTAATTCAAAAGTGCATTGATTTTACTATTCAAAGGCTTCGTTTTTTTACAAAAATAAAGTGAATTTTATTAATTGGTGTTTTAATTTCTCTACGCTTTCTATTTTATTGTGTACTTTGCTGTTCAAGGGTTAACGTTCACCGCACCACACATTAGCTAGGCAACCTATTTGCAATGTGTTATTTAACCCATTTGTGTCCACCGCAATTTCATTACAACTCAAACGTCATGCCGCCGTACATACTAGCATAGTATAAAGAATGACATAGTAGGGCAACTTCGGCCCAATCCGCGATATAATTACCTGTCATAGTTACCATAGTTGCCTGTCACAGGGTTGTCACTGTAGCTAAATTTTAATTCAGTGCTCAGAAATTGGCATTGGGCCGGGAAGTGTGTTATTAAAAAATATTTATTTTTTATATATATTTAAGAATGTAAAACATTTTGTTTCTACATGTTTATGATTATTTTTATTAGGCCTGTAGTTACTCGCTTAACTGATATATCTGTAGAAAATAGTATTAAAACTCGAACTGACGCGAATAGATTTATCTCGAAATGAATTTGTGTAAATAAATAAAATAAATCCTTTAATTTCTTGCGTTTACAAAAACATAAATATGCTATTAGTAACAATTAAAAAAAATAAAACTATAATATATTAATAAAATCATATCACATCCTATTAAAATAATAATAGACCAGTGTCGATAATTTTTGAAACAAAAAAAAATTACAGTAGTATGAAACCCATTGAAAAAGGAAGAGAATATTATAAAAATGAAAGGAAAAATAAATTAGGGGCGATTTGAGTTCGGGAAGGGGAAGAGGGGGAGCATTTAAGGGGAAACGGTTTTCTCGATTTCCGGCAAAACTAAAAGTCCAGTAGAAAAAAGTTTAATGGCAAAGTTGTAGGTAATAAAAAGATCTAAAACTTTTGTATTTACACTTTTTTCACATAACCTTAAAATTTATGTGAAAAGTTCAAAAAACCAAGTTTTTGGTTTTTTATTTTTATCTTTTACAAAAAAAGTTCTTTTTTGTCGAAATTTGGTGAAAATTTGCCTTTTTATGTCTCAAATATGCTGTAATCTATTTGATTTAAAATATTTATTTTTTCACCTTATTTTGAATTAATATCGAAAAAGTAGCCTAATTTTCAACCGAAAATTCACCCGTCAAAATATTAGCTTTTTTCAATAAATTGGTGTACTTTCTGTTCATTGAAATCTCTTATTTCCGATGGTGAAAAAATATTTATATATTACTATAGAAAATCTTCTCAGAAAATGTAAAATAAATAAAACAGAAGCTGACGTCAAAGTCTCAAATGTTTTGTATTTATTGTCGATTCTTTTCGTGCTAGACCCCAATAAACGATTCAAAGTTGCTTTTTTAGTTTCATACACTTGCTTATCATCTGCCTTATTGCAGATTATACAAACAGATTCGTCCATACTGATAATAATCTGAAAAGACAAAATCGAATTAATAATGCCCTTACAATTTTATCGTGAGTGTAACTAAATTTGTTTGTGCAAAATTAAGAAGGTTATTATTTTTTCATCTTGTACTAAAATGTCATTCAATTTTCAGAGTCCAAAAGTTTTTTTTAGGTAGACTTGTCACAATTCTCTTTAAGAAACTCAGCCTGCACGTGTATTTTTATAAACGATGTCGTACACTGCTCTGTATTTCGAATACTGGCTAGGTTAATGGTTTTTACAGCTGCTACGAAATAGCAGGTATGTCCAGGCCCAGACCCGCCTAGCCCCTTCCCCACTTCTTAATGAAATACCTTTTGATGGGCTAAAATTTTTCGTAGGTCACTCAGGTATATAAATTACCTGAAAATAGTTATAAATAGGCATTTACGCGTATAATTTAGAGAAGATTCTACAACTTTCTCAAAATATTGTAGATGCCTTATTAAATATTAATTGTATTAACTAATTTGTTTGTTAATTATAGTAGTATATTTCGATTTGCAATTTTTTTGTTTGTCAATGTAACAAGTAGTCTTACGTTTTTCGAGTAATTAAAGAGTAAATTTTAATAAATAGCTCAAAATTTTATATAATAAATATAAATCGAATTCGAGCTTTTTCGATTTTTTGCTTTTTCTGAGAAGATTTACTATTGTAATATATATTTTTTTTACACCATCGGAAAGTAGACATTTCAACGAACAGAAAGCACACCTATATATTGAAAAAAGCTGATATTTTGACGGGTGAATTTTCGATTGAAAATTAGGCTACTTTTTCGATATTGATTCAAAATAAGATGAAATAATAAATATTTCAAATCAAATAAATTACAGCGTATTTGGGACATAAAAAGGTAAGCTTTCATTAAATTTCGTCAAAAAAAAAACTTTTTTTGTAAAAGATAAAAATAAAAAACCCAAAAACTTGGTTTTTTGAATTTTTCACATAAATTTTGAGGTTACGTGAAAAAAGTGTAAATACAAAAGTTTTAAAACTTTTTATTACCTACAACTTTGCCATTGTTTTGCCGGAAATCGAAGAAAACCGTTTTTTCCCCTTAAAAGCCCCCCCTCTTCACCTTCCCGAACTCAAATCGCCCCTAATTTATTTTTCCTTTCATTTTTATAATATTCTCTTCCTTTTCCAATGGGTTTCATACTACTGTAATTTTTTTTCACTTTTTATTATTTTTAAAGGCTTCTACCCTGGTCTATAAACTAATACAACAAAAATAAAAGTACCTACATAAGTATTTCAACATCAAGTATAAGTTATATGCTATAGTTTGTCCATTTTATTAATGTTTTTTTGACAGCTCACGCCCACAAAGTTTCGTATTTAATGGTTAGCCATTAAAGTTAAAATGTCATACAAATAATATTGTACTTTATGGACGGGCACCGCCCCCTTACTGCTGTGCCACACATAACGATTACTACTATTGTGCCACAGATTACAAATAAATAAGGTGTAATATGTTATTTAATCAGGAAGACAACAAAATTTTAAGATTAAAACCAATAAATGAAAACATTAACATTATGTAAAGTTTTACTTTCTTCTTATTATAATCATACAAATAAAACAACTAAAATAGTTTAATTCCTTTTATTAACATGATTCGTCACAATCATCATTTATATTAGATTTGTCCGATGAGGAGTCTTCAGTTATATTAATTATTAACTCTTGTGTGCATAAATTATCAAATGCAATGTCACGGCCCAAATCAGACATTATGATTCTCTTAGTTCTCTCCACCACACTTGATTTTTACGATAGTAATATTTATTTTCATATTAATAAATATAAAAATAAATATTATTTTATATTTTAAAAAATAAGAAATATCGATTATTCCGTCACTATAGCTTGTCAGTCGTCGAGCTGTCAAAAAACCATTAATAAAATGGACAAACTATTATTTATATTATTATTGTTTACCTTTTCTGTTCAGTAGGTAATCTGAACAAAGACAACTCTGGAATCGATGAAGAATTTAGACACCCAAACACACAGCAATAAGTTCTTCTACGAATATCACACATTTTTCATATAGTGAAAAACCGTGACGCGCAAAACATGTGCGGCGTCAGCCTAGACTGGCGCACCGATATACGGTTCGAGATATTGTATGAGTGTGCGTGCGGCAACGTAAAGATACTATGACGCACACATACAAGCCGCGCGCGGTGCGTTTGTATGAAGTTGCCCTACTTTGTCATTCTTTATATACTCTGATACTAGTGATCCCACGAGCGGGGTCTTCGGCATGGGGAATGCGCTCTGCGTATAACTATGACACATTCCAATTTTAAATTTACATTCCAATGACAGAGGTGTACAACATTTGTGTTTATTTCATAAAATTAATGAAAAAAAAACTCAATTTTTTTTAATGATTATTATAATCATTATTGACCTTTTCAAGAATTTTCATTTCAATAAATATTAAGTAAAAAAAACGACTTTATTATATTTATTTTTATATAATTATGATGTAATTATTATTTTTCACGTTGTAAACTGTTAAATCAATAGAAGGGAAATATAGATACATATCATAGAGAAAAGTAATATTATATTGCTGCGTTCCACGTTCACAACGATCACGCTCACGACCGTAGTTTTTCCCGTTCCACTTGCTTGTGAGCGTTACTGTCGTAAACTCAAGTAGAATGGATTATAGAGCGTTGTGTAGCGTGGAGGTAAATAATACAAACGGCGAGTTATAAAAAGAATGCAAAAGATTTAAGTGGTAGTGCCATGCTTGTTACCTTCGGGTAGCAACCGAATGGGCCGGCACGCCCCGTATAGTACATTAGTACCACTCTCTCACAGAAGACCGGCGTGAAGTGGCAGCTATGCTGTCGCGTTTCGTCCGGTGAGTGAGAGTCCGGGAGGCCCACTCTCCTTCCCCCCTCCCTCTTCCCTTCATCCTCCGCCTTCGTAAACTTCCCTCCCTCCCACTTCCCTCCCTCCTCCATCCCTCCCTTTCCTGAAAGTGGGCTTTCATGGGCGGAGGTGATCACTTTCCATCAGGTGAGCCTCCTGCCCGTTTGCCCCCTTTTTACCATAAAAAAAAAAGATTAGGTTATAATCTGTAAGCCTTGAAAATAAACTTAATTATTGTTTAAATCGATTTATATTGAAAAAAATTATAATTTATTTTGATGTTCCGGGTTGTTCATTTAAAATTCTGTTAAAAAGTTGTGTCGCAAATCCTGTGTCTATAATAAAAATAAAATTTTCATCAGTGAAATTTTAAACGTATATTTATTAATCTGGAAGACAACAAAATTTTAAGGTTCAACCAATAAATTAAAACATTAAAATTATGTAAAGTTTTACTTTTTTCATATTATAATCATACAAATAAAACAACTAAAATAGTTTAATTCCTTTTATTAACATGATTCATCAGAATTATCATTTATATTAGATTTGTCCGATGAGGAGTCTTCAGTTATATTAATTATTAATTTTTGTGTGCATAAATTATCAAATGCAATGTCACGACGGTCCAAATCAGACTTCTTCTTAATTCTCTTAGTTCTCTCCACCACTCTTGATTTTTACGATAATAATATTTATTTTCATATTAATAAATATAGAAATAAATATTATTTTATATTTAAAAATAAGAGATATCGATTATTACGTCCTTTTGACATCACTATAGCTTGTCAGTCGTCGAGCTGTCAAAAAACTATTAAAAAAATGGACAAACTATAGTCATTTATGATCAAAACTATCGATATTATCAATACTATTGATATAGCTATCGATAATAGGACTATCGATTGTGAATCTATCGATAGTTTGGCAACCATTCTAATTAATTAATAAGCATTCGTATTCGCACCTTTAATATTTTAACTAATTTTAATTTATATTACATAAGCCTATTTTAATCTAGATTATATTCTCCATCGTGTTCATGAAATGTATACTAATATTATAAAGCTGAAGAGTTTGCTTGTTTGGTTGAACGCGCTAATCTCAGGAACTACTAGTCCGAATTAAATAAATCTTTTTGTGTTAGATAATCCATTTATTGAGGAAGGCTATAGGCCAAAGTAATGATGACGAACAATTACCGGAGATATATCCTGAGGGACGGTACGGTCGACATCTGTCGGGCATGCCGCTGTCCCGGTGAGTCACTCAGGCATATAATCTCCGGTTCTTCTCATCTTGCTAACGGCGAGTACTTGCACAGACATAACCAAGTAGCCAGGATCATTCACCAGCAACTTGCTCTTCGATACGGTCTTGTGGGGTCTGAGGTGCCATATTATAAGTATGCACCATTGCCGGTTCTTGAGAATGGTCGTGCCACGCTCTATTGGGATCGATCTATCATCACGGACAGGACTATTGTAGCCAATAAGCCTGATATCGTGCTGGTAGATCGATCAAAGCGCCAGGCAGTGCTCGTCGATATCGCCATCCCGCATGACGAGAACCTCGTGAAGGCTGAGAAGGACAAACTCAGCAAGTACCTTGACTTGGCTCACGAGGTAACCGCCATGTGGGATGTTGACTCGACGATCATTGTCCCGTTGGTCGTTTCAGCGAACGGTCTTATAGCGAAGAGTCTCGACAAACATCTTAAGAGACTCTCGCTAGATGGCTGGATCAAGGGTCAGATGCAGAAGGCGGTACTTCTGGACACGGCGCGCATTGTCAGGAGGTTCCTCTCTCTACAGCCCTAACCACCGGTAGCCTGGGCCCTGCCCCGCTGCCGGCGGCACCCTAGGTTAGGTTTTTTATAATGTATTTATATTTTGTAAATTCTTTAATGTATTTTACTTTTGATATAACTTTATTGTAAAAAACCTAACTTAAAAAATCAAATTAATAAAGGAAATAATAATAATAATAAGAACAATAGCTTGAAGCATGAATATCAATTAAGGAATGACGAATGTATATTACCATTAATCGAAAGTGAAACGTAAAAATATTTAGGATATATTCAATCAAAGCTCATACATCATAAAGAAATTAAACTTAATTATTACTATTACTTATTAAACAGTTTAAACACAGACTTAACTCTATATTAAAATCATCTCTTAATGCAAAAAATACTACAAAAGCGATAAATACATTCGCCATTCCTGCACTAACATATTCGTTTGGAGTAATTAACTGGTCCAAAACGGAATTAAAATATCTTCAACGTGTGATAAGTACAACTATGACCAAAAATAGGAAACACCATCCACGATCATGTACACAAAGAACGACACTCCCACGCTTAGATGGCGGTAGAGGTATAATCGATATATTAATAAAAATTTCACCCCTCTTAATTTGGTACAACAAGTTCCACAAAATAACGAAATACAAATAGATAAACTTAGCAAAATCCGGGAATGGACCCAGAAGTCATTACATGGAAGACATCAAAACGAACTGAAACAAAATAACGTCGACAAAGCAGCATCGAACTAGTGGCTCAGACGTGGCGAACTCTTTCCAGAGACTGAAGGGTTTATGATAGCCATTCAAGATCAAGTCATAGAAACAAGAAATTACCAAAAATATATAATTAAGAAACCATACTCCCATACTGATATATGTAGAAGATGTAACGGAGCCTCAGAAACCATACAGCATATAACCGGTGCTTGTAAATCTATTGCCCAAACTGATTACAAGCATCGACATGATCAAGTTGCATTTATCATTCACCAAAAGTTAGCTATTAAATATAATCTTACTTCCGCACCCCCACTACCCTACTATAAATATACTCCAGAATCAGTAATTGAAAACGAATCCTATAGGTTATACTTTGATCGCGCTATACTAACCAATAAAACTGTACCATACAATAGACCAGACATTACATTCGTAGATAAATTAAACAATACCAGCCACCATTATAGACATAGCTATAACTAATTCGCATAACTTGCTTGCAAATACTTTTATAGAAAAACTTACTAAATATCAGGATCTCAAAGACGTAATTACAAGAATGTGGAAAATAAAAACAGTTACAATAGTACCAATTATTATATCCACCACAGGTGTTATACCCAAGAATCTACATCAGTCTATCAAAGTGCTAGGTCTCCCGCCATTTACTTATGTGTAACTACAAAAAGCAGCTATTCTCAATACATGCCGTTTAGTGAGAAAATTTTTAAATAATAATCCGTATAAGTACATCGGCAATCACTTGGCTTAGGCCCGTGATTGTTGATATTCCGGTACCAAGTACTGAGGTTTAAAGGAAATGGAAAAAATAATAATAATAATAATATTCTCTCGCGTAGCTGCGTAAACGGTTAAAGTTGGGTATTCAAAAATCATGTATGACAGAATTTCCCTTAAAAAGTTTAAAAAAAAGTCAGCGATTGCATATTATGTCTATCGTTTAAGGTTGACTCGCTATAAACTTTCTTTATGGTAATTAAATAAGATTATGCCTAATTTGCGAAGGTGTTTTATAAACATGCTTAACTTAATAAATTATTACTCATTAGTACAAGTATTTAATTTTGAACAAAATTGCTCTTGGCAAGCAAAGCGAGGGTGAATAATAAGAATTTTATAATAACTTGTATATAATAAACGAATTTCGTCGTATAAACTAAACCATACCCGCATGACATTTTTTGCACATTCAGTATTCAGTTCCGTAACATAACATTAATAATTCAAAATAAATAAATAGCACCAACAAATAAAATGTTTTAGCTGTTTTGGATAGCTGACATTGAGCTGATATTATAAGGTTGACTCATGGAATTAGTAAGTACTTGGTACGGTTAATTAAAATAATTCGTTGAAGTAACTTCGGCGAGTAGTGTAGTCGAAGCTTTATAGACGAGTGGAAATAATAGATACACTTTGGAAATTAAACGCATGTCATATTGATATTTAGTCTGTACTCTGTGGTGAACGTTGGAATTGTTCGAGCAATTCTTGTCGGCAGCGTTGCCAGAATGTTACTTTTGTAACATTTTACGTTACTTTTCACTACCTCATGTTACCTACATGTTACACGACTCAAAATGTTACTTTTACGTTACTTTAAGGAAGTAGCAAAAATATTTTTTTTTCATCAACCAAAATTAGTCATGAAACGTTTCGGAACGGAATTTCGTTAGTTGTATTGGCGCAAATGTCACGTAATGTGTCTCAGTTCGTTTCATGGCTGCCATTTACACGGCAATTGCCGTGTTACACGGTATTTGGGGACCATTACCAGAAAAACATGGTATACGGCAGAACAATCGTTGCCGTATGCTGAAATACGGCAATCAGCGCACACGCACAACACACGCGCATTAAACCGCGGGTAGCGTCTGATAACAAAATTTAATATAATCTATAACACCGTTCAACTGATTAACTTTACTATTTATGTTTGGTCGATAAATAATTTTATATAACTAGTATAGGACAACCAACCAAACAAATGTTAGATCAAAATACGATTTAAAGAAAGAAAAAGTAGAAGAAATAAGTATTAGTGGTATCAGACAGTTATATTATGGTTATAATTTTTACCAAAGTTGTTCAAATAAAATTTGTTAATCTAATATATTTTAATAAATTATCTAAGGAACCCTGGTTTTTCGCTACTAAAACTCGATGGGTTATTGGAACAAAGCCGCAATCGACAAAATACAATTTTACAGGAAAAAAGATTTAGTGAAAATCATGAATAATTACTAAACTACGAGGATCATCAAAACGGTTTGTATACCAAAAGATGCGTTATTTTTTTCTGGAGGGATATATAATGTACATAAGCTTCTAGTGCTAAGGATATAACTAAAAAAAAGTAAAAAATCATATTGCCGCTTCATACATTGAATGTCGTTTCCGTTAAGAGTCCATTGTGGTTTTATTCCGGTAAAAAGTGCGAAATCAATCAAACAGCAATAGTCTATTGCTACGTTGTACGCTGATCTGAAGAATGTATGGCGAATACAGTAATAGCATTTTGCAGTGATATTACATGAATTTAATGATCGACTTGGAAAATGTACTTGTCAATGCTGTGTACATTATATGAATATGGTTGTTATGGAATGACCACAATCAATCTAGAATATTACGTAATTATTTATTATTGTGTATTTATTGATTTTACTTAAAGTTTTGGACATAAACATAGTCTTCAGGTTATTATAACATTTCTACGATCTAAAATTTTCCACCCTTTTTTATTATTATCAAAGTCTATCCACATAAATGAAACCAGAAACAATAATATTTTATATTACAATCTCAGTAGGTAACAAAAAGAAATAACAACATTATTCATAAGGAAATGTTGTGTCTTCTTGGGAATAATATTCTGCTACTTCATCCTCAACAGTTTCGCATACCAAAGCCTCATAAACATCATGGTAGTGGCGAGGAATGTCATGATTTTTACAAAGACTTAAAAAGTCGGAGTGCAAGGCTGTAGGCACAGGAAATGGTTGATTGTAAGCCCTTTAGAACTTGGAAACGATTGGAATTTCAGCAGTAGGAGTAGCAGCAGCACGAAGTATTTGTGCACCTCGTGTATGTCCACTTCGTGTGCCTCCACCTCGTACCCGTGTGCCTCCAGTAGGAAAACTGGTTGGTAGATCACGAGTGTGTAACTCCATAATATTATAATCTTCAAAGCTGTATTTTAACTTATGAGTATGACACGCAACCATTTCCATAATGTTGGACCATAATATTTTATTTCCCTCAGAGTCAGTATCCCGAATCAAGAAGCAGTAACTATCGCAAATACTTTAGTAAAAAATGTATTTTGCAGATTCGGCGTTCCGCTAAAAATGCACATTGATCAAGGAAGAAACTTTGAATCGCATATATTTCAGGAAATATGTAACATCCTGGGGGTGAATCCAGATAGAATGGTTGAAAGGTTTAACCAGACTCAGGAACGCCATCTACTCGTAGCTAAAGTTGTGGATAAACATCAAAAGGACTGGGACGAATATTTATCATTCCTAGTTCCAGCTATCTTACCGGACTGCTGTACACGAAAGCATGACCATAACACCTGCTTTTGCAAATTTCGGAAGAGAATTACGGTTACCAACGGATCTGTTAAATGTTTGCCCGCCGGATACTCCAAGTTGCATCACAGAATATGCCAGTGAACTAAGAGCAAAGATGATTGGTGTTCATGAGCAGATACGAGATGCAGGGCTACAAGCAAGTGAACGCATTAAAACTCGTCGTTATGACCGGAAGGCGACAGGAACGAACTTCGAGGAAGGCTCATTGGTATGGCTGCATAACCCGGTGAGACGAAAGAGGAAATCGCCAAAGCTGCAACCCAATTGAGAGGGACCTTATATGGTTAAAACGAAAATTAACGATGTCACTTTCCGAATTCAACGTACATCTAGAAGCCCGGCTTAAATCGTGCATGTGGGCCGATTAGCCAAATATCACGGCAACAACGATGCTCGAGACGAGCATGTCTTAGGAGGTAGTGTCGCGGAATAGAGTGCGAACCCGTCATAATAGCACGCTTGTACCATGCTTTACAACAGCGAATGTCAATTTCTAACTTTTGACAATTAGATAAAAAGAACAGTTTATTGCAAATTTTAATGTGTCAGAGAGAGAGAGACAAAGCATTTTCAGGAAAGATTTGGAAGTTACTAGAAACATTTTGAATTTTCGATACTAGAATGTTCTAAATTTACACATATAAAAAGGCCGGCAGTCTGTCGAGAGATGAGTTGATGTTCGGAGTTAAGTGAAGATTACGAAGAGATACGAAATAGTAAAAATGTGAAGAAGAGTATAGTAAATTATTAAAAGTGGTGGATTATAGTGCTCAGAGACTCAATTTAACTAGTGCTGTGTACAAACTGCGCGTGTATATAAAGTGTAAATAAAACATCTTTAGAACGCTTTTAATTTCCGATCCCGAACCCGTAGTACCATAATTACTATTATATACATATATAGTAGAAAACCATAATTACTATTACTAATGAAAGTTTAAAATATTTGTACAGCAATGTTTATTGTGAATCGGTATACTAAGTTTATTTCGGGGAACAAAGCCGCAATGGTCGTTACTTGTAGAAGGATGAAAAAAAACTTTTATCATTGCACATAGCACGATTATTCCGGTAAACAAAATTTGAACGATGAACGGGGGAATAAAGAGACAATATCCATACTGCTTTTGCTAAATCAGTCAGTTTTCATTATTAATTCGTGAAAAAAATTCACAAGGTGTAATAGGGTCCGTAGATTACGAAAATGGCTTAATCGGAAAACAGCTACTATGGCTATTGCGGTCTTGTTCCAGGCACCCATCGAACTATAGGAACAATTTACAATTAGGTACAAAAGTGTACATTTTCGTTACATTTGTATGAGACACGGCAATTTTTTAACTTTTACCATAACACACGGCAATCTGACATCGGCAACACGGCAAAATAAAATAATGTTACTTTTTTGTGAAAATGTTTCTTTTTGAGCTGTCTCGTGTTACTTTTCACTATCTGCCACTGGCAACACTGCTTGTCGGTAATAATCGGTATTCGGTATATATTAACAGTACAGTACTCTGTGGTGATTTGTACCAACTACCAGCCATACAAGATTCAAGAAGCTTGCTTTTGTAATAAGAATAAAAAGTACAGTTTAGTGCGCCAGCGTGGATAACGTCAAATCAAAAATTTAAATGACGTTTATCTAAGAAAAAATCATTCATAGTATTTTTTTAATTTGAAAATGGATTTCTTCCAAGAGAAGGCGACAAGTAATTTCAGAAAAATGCTGATAATATTCGTCACGTTCTCGTTTACGCTTGTTGTTGCAACAGGTAAGAGTTACATTGCCAATATTTCCACAACACTTTCATTGTATTGTCGTTGAATTTTGAGACGATGACGTAAATAGTTAAAATAACATCCAAAGAATACCTACATAACAATAATTTTTAATAAATAGATTTTCCTCAATCTCTTGCTTGCAAATTAAACTAACAAAAAAATATTTATTTATTAAATTGCTTACACTTTTGTCTTCTTTAATTCTAAATTAATCAATTAAGATGGTCATTCTAATTTTTCTTCGAAAATTATGCATGATAATTTCTTCCAAAGGAAAAATACTTTGACTTTTATCTAAAACGTAATCTACTAACATAATAAGTATGTTCTCTTTTGTTCTATGGTTATTATAAATATATATAAAATGGTGTTATAAACATGGAATGTGTTTATGACTTACTAAAAATACTCATTTACCTATAAACTTAAAATATTAATTTGTTAGTAACCATAGAACCAATTGTAATATTCTTAATAAAAGACTAGTAAACATGACTGTATTAACCAATAAACATGTATTTGCCAATGTAGTTTAAAAGAATGAAAATAAATATTGACACAAAATGAAACAAAATTACCACATTTGTGACATTCATAACATTGTTCCTGAATTTGGTCATTAATACTTACAACAGTTTCTTCCTGCCATTTCAATTAAAACTAATATTCATGATGTAAAATGTAATTTAGGCACTACATTTTGATGTTCATTCTGAGATAACTACTGCATAAGTTTTATGCGTCCAAACAATGTTTTAATTCCATCAATTAAAATGTCTATTAGAGTTCTATGTTCATAAGTCATTCACCATCATATTCACAAAAATTATAAATTTGAGAGTTGGTATGTTTGTAAATTCTTCATGCTGAAAAGGCTTGATAGATTTGTATAAAATAAAGTAAAAAGAAAGTGTAAGTTACACATAGAGTACAGTAGCCAGCATTAAATATTGCACATCCACCTTTGAAAAGAAATCATCGGCTAATTAAGTTGGGGGTTTTAACAACTCTGACGCGTCTTAACTCCACCACAGTTGAACAACCAACAAACGTCACATAGATGTTGTGAGACAGAGAAAATGCTCTATCAAGCCGAAATTGGCCGATGGTTTCTTTCCAAACATCCATGTGCAATATTTATCGCCTGGTACTGGATATACAAAATGCATATGAAAGAATACACCTTTGAATATATGTGAAAGAATTAACGTTAAGTCACCACTTTATTACTATAGCAAATATTCATTTTTATTTCAGAGGACTTTACATACACTGTTCACAATAGTCCATTGAGGCAAAGTTACAACATAATACCCCAGTTTGTACCTTATGAACATGAACGACTTCGTCGAGATGTTGATGCAGCTAGTGCCTATTCAGTATCTCCCACATTAAACTCTTCCAGCACTACTTCTGCCACACCTAAAAAATCTGCTGATAGTGCAAATATTACAAATGAGGCTGAAAGTAAGTAGATAACATTCTTTTCAGTAATTAAAAAAAATGCTGTATGTTGTATTATTATGATATGTTTTCTATTTACATTATTGCATTAAGACTACTGCAGTACAATACATTTAACTTGATTTTAACCCTTTATCTTATCAATAAAAACCAGTAGTATTGAAACAAAAGATTGAAAAAAGAGATTTAGTGATAAAATACTTGTGATGAATAACTTATTTATTTGGGTAAGTGTTAATGTAAAGTAAAAGAGTGACTGGGCACGCTGACTTGGGAAGGCTGATCATGTGTATAAAACACCATCGCAAATAATGCATTATCATAAAACAAATTTGATTACCATAAAAAAGGTTATAGTTAGTAAACCTTAAAAAGAGACATATGCTATCGCTGACTTTTTTTTAGACCTGTCATACTACATGATTTTTGCATAACAGTTTACGCAGCGGAAGCTCTCAAAAGAAATATTTTTCTCCCGTTTTTGCAACATATTGTTTGTACCGTGATTTAATATATAGGCCTATAGCCTTCCTCAATAAACGGATTATCTAACACAAAAATAATTTTTCAATTCGAACCAGTAGCTCCTGGGATTAGCGTGTTCAACCAAACAAACAAACTTTATTTAAAGCTTTATAATATTAGTATAGATTTTCTATTTTTTAAGTTCATAAATCAATTTGAGGATTGCACTAACTATATAACTTAAAAGAAGTTGTTTATGCCAATTTTTCCTCAACCCAACACATTTAGGTAAATAAAAATCTGTGACGTTGTCTCGAGAAAACTACTGGACAGTTTTAGATGAAATTTGGTATAATGATAGCTAGTTATTCGGCTCATATACAACATGTAGGATATTTTTTACTGCTGGAAAATATCTAACTTAAGCGATAGTAAGGAGCGAAAGTGAGTCGCTAGTTAAGCAAATCTAGTTTTTTTTCCTTGTTATACAATTTTAATTTCTATTCTAATTAATAATTAAATAAATGCGAATCATAACTTTTTAATACGATTACTTTAAATCAACTACCTAAATAATTCAAGCAAAGCCCTTTATGTTAAATGGTTTCCGTTTCATTGACTTGTAATGAGATCACTTTGAGATAAACAAGTTACTTATACACCGACTAGAAGTTTAACATGATGTAGACTGTAGTCTCTGGAAAACAACAAAAATAACCGTTATTATTCGATTATTTAAATTACCAAGAAAAGTTCTTCACACCTGCCCCGTGTATTTTAGATAATTATAAGTGGCATTATTGTATAAACTAACTCCATGATATATGTAATAAGGTAACTTCATTTGAAGCCAAAATTAACGTGGCCGCGAACATATACCTGTATTATATTTATCGTTTTTTGCTGTCGTCATTAACTAAACTCGTTTTAACTAAATAATGTTATAATAAGATGATAATATGCATAATATTGCATAACAATGCCGTAATTGTTGATATCTAATAACATAATAATGATCTACATTTTCTTTGGTTTACATGGTTCTATAAATGTGGTTATATTTTCAAAGGTTATCCGGTTTTAACTTAAGTCTAAGTACTAATAAATATGAGTAAATAATATTGATCCTTACATACGTAATTGGCGTTGTTTAGAACAACCACCACACCACAAATATCTGTGTGTTGTGTAGTATTTGTGTTTCGAACTTAATGATTCATTTGTTTTCGCGCTACCTATTTGGTTATTCTTTGACGTCGTTCACAATATGAATAAAAAACTAATAAAAATATCGCGTCATTTACGAATACGAGTTCTAGAGTATTTGATTGATTTGATGCAAGGACGTAATATTAAATGTTTATTCATCTACGCATAAATTACGAGGACGAGCAACTAACTAAATTGTGGAATGTTTCTTCTAAGCATACAAAATAGAAACATTATTTTGTCTTACTGGGTAATAAGCATTCATTTATTTAAAAATATTATTATTTATAAAACATGTGAACATCCTACTTTTTGATGCTGTTTGTTGGTGCTACTTTTCATTAAATTTAAAATAGTAAGGTTATACGTAGAAATCTTATACAATTATCAGCAAGCTTACCACTAGCAAACAAGCATAATTATTATCAATGTAAACAAAGTATTTGCATGCATCGAACAATGCACGATACTTGATATAAGGAGTATTATATATTACCAAACAGTAGGTATAATATTATGGTAGTTACGTACGTGATTCTAAGGCTAAGCAACAGCCAACAGCAGATTCATAGTTCTAACAGCTCTAGAAACGTCTATGGCCTATGCGACTTTATTTTCGACGTAGGTACCTACCTTTTTAACCGACTTCATTATGAGCGATCAGTGTGCATATGATATTGATGTGTAGTGAAAAACAAAGTCTATACTTATAATAAAAAAAACTTTATTTTTCTTTTTATTATAAGTATCATTTATGTAATATATGAATTATATATATGTATATAATTGTACAAAAAACTTTCAATGCGCATAAACTCATCGGCTGTTGGTGTTTTATTACAATTTACGTTGATATTAAAAAGTTTCTTTTAACTATAACAAATTATATCAATTGAGAGTTCTGTTTGTGTTTTTTTATTAATGACTCAGAAGTTGCCTTTGTTCTATAACGCGCAGACAGATAATGCAATCAAATGACCTTTAAGACAGCGTAGTATAATCACTTGGCTCATGCGAATCCTTAAATACCTACTACCTTTGCAGATGCAATATTTATGATTAGCTTGTGATGATATTATTAATGTTACTAACATTGATAACATATTTTACGCGTATACTTTAGCACTTGATGTTTTTTATTTTCTTACTTTTCCTTACTATGCATATTATGCGATTGAACTATGTACTTATTGCTGGCTTTTGTTTTTTCTCATTATTATGAAATAAGATAATAATTAACATAAGACAAGAATTTATTATAAATAACGATTACGTTTACTTTCAAATATGTTATCATTCACTCATTAGTCATGGAAGATGTAATGTGTACATTGCACATATAACTATTTAGGTAAACTCAATAATTTTAAAATATACTTACGTATTATGTATTTCGGATTACACTTGGGCAACTTAAGTATTTTTTTTTCTATTGTATTCAATATAGTCAGCCCTTATTTAACGTCCCACTACTTGCTAGATTTTTCTCAGACATGAAGGCTACTTACGATGTTTTTCTTCACTGTCAAACAATTGGTAATCAATAATAATCATGTTGGAAATGATTCGCACATGAAAACATCAGTGGTTCGTGATACGGGAATTGTGCCCACTTCCTTCTGTTTCCCAAGCGAGCGTGTTACCACTGGGCTACTACTGCTTTTTGTAGAATGTACTCGTATATTTACTCAATACAATTCGTGTTAACTATATCAATTAGAATTTAAATATTTGATACATATTATATAGCATTTAAATATTTCAGAAGCGTCTTCCGTAGCATCAACAGTCGTCACAAGAGTACCACTTTTAGGAGTTAATGGTTCTGGAATATTACATGTAAATGTAACCAGCAGTACCAGCAGTTCACCCAAAGTCAGCGATCCCATATTGCCGGACGATGGTGAGTGCTGTTACGTTAAATACTATAATGTAACATATTATTCATATCAATAATTTTGTTGACAACCTTTGGCTTGAACCACTGTGCATTATACATGTAATTGTATTTTAGTTTGTTTATATATAATAGTATGAAAGTCATCAATTGATTTAAATTGTCAACCAATGCCAAATGATCACTTTCAATCAATCTAAATAAAATAGTTAATAAAAGTGCAATATTACACTACATTTATCAACAGAATTTTTGTGAGTGAAAAGAGGGATGAAAGTTTCCATGGGGAATCAATAATTGCTCAAGTATACTATGGAATAGATATAAAACTAGTATATCTATTCCATAGTAACGGTTAAAACATAGCTTAGGTACGAACCCGAGAGAAGCGACACATATAACGACATGATCAGATTAATTCGCCAAGTCACTGTTCTATTACAATATAATGTGTTTTTATATTTTTCAGACATCAGCGATGTATTCAGAGAGACGCTAGATATTATCAAGGCGAAGCATAATCTCTCTGAAATTATTCCTGTGAGTATTTACACAAGTGATACTACTTATCATTTACATAAGGCTCATTGTATTGTGCATAGTATAAAATAACTCTATTTACTTAATACATATCAAATGTCTTTATTGACCTTGGCGTTTGGAAGCGCATATTGATACAAAAGCTGACCTATAAATTGATTTCTTTTTAGTTGTTATTTCTATAGGTCAGTTAAATAGAATTTAACCTCGCATTAAATTTCCGATCCATTTTTGTTTTATTTATAAGGTTTAGGGTCATTAACTGAGTATAAAATCACAAAATGCTGACAGATCCAGTTGGAGCTTCAAGCGCCATCTTAAAAAAATGTTTGGTCCATATCTCCGAAACTATGCACTTTAGCGCAAAAGTTACTGAAACCATTATTGTAGAGAATATAATTTCGCACCTTTTATTTCCTGTAAACTTTTTTGTTAAACTTACCGTTTATGATTTATGGTCCATTTATTGAACCGGTTTTTCTGTCTTGGTCGACAACTATCAATAAATTGGATTAATCAATAAAATGCTAGTTCAATTGCGCTTGAAGCTCCACCTAGATCTGTTGGTTAGTTGGTTGAGGTTGAAAAAAAAACCCAGCTATTTTTACTGTATAACTAGTACATTTTTTATTTTATAAATAATAAATTTATAAATAAAAAATACTATTTTTATCAGTTAATTAAATAAACTATGTACTTTATTACTTACTTTACGTTGCAAAACAATATAACATGTTGAACTTCATATAAAGATTTAATTTTAGGAGAATCACAGCTTCTACAACAGTTCGTTCATTGGAAACCCTGAATATTTTCGGGAGTATTGGGCAAATATATCTAAAAATCAAGCGGAAGTTCATGAGCTCCTTAGCAACTCTCATCGTCGAGCAACTGTAAGTACATAATATTTGTTATTATATCTACATCGGCTACCTTTTTAACGTACTTCTAAAACGAACGAACCTTATGGGTTTGTTAAGGTCTAACCAAGTATATTCTTTAAGTTATACTTCTATTGGTACATTATGAAAAAATTAGTGTTTTGTTTCTAAACCATAGCTCTTTTAAGTCATATTTTTATTACTTAATAAGGTATACGACATTTAATGTAAAGAAATCAGTCATCTTTAATAATTGAAAAAGATTTGCTAAATTCAATTATTGCTGAACATAAAGCTTATGCTACAAAATATGTTTTATTTCTATTTATTTAAATGCACCGTTCTTATTTCTTTGTGGTTTTTCCGTATAATTGTGTTTTTACAACAGTTGTTTATATGACAGTTCTGTCTATTCGGGTATTTCCAACGCTGTTCTAATTCTTTACAATAGACATTTAAATACTTCATACATTTATCATACCGTGTAAAGTTCTCATACATTTTTGGTGATCGGTTTTAAAGCAACATAAACTTAGTACAACGAAGCACTGGCATTCTTTTAACGTGAATAATAAAAATAAAAATTGATGTTACTGGCATAATGATTGGTTTAATATTTCCAACCAAATTCATGACGTGGAATAAAATTTCTAAAGATTTTTTTTTGTCTACTACGAGTATGTACAAAGATGTTGATGTGATGTGTCTAACATACATGTTAGCAAAAATTGTTTGTTTCAACACCTCTATTAGATTACACTTTAAATTACATATTTGAAATTACCAATCCTAATAGTACTCAAAATTAGAAAATACCATACGTTTTGAATTAAGCTTACAATTTAAAAAATATCTAAATACTAGCCGTTTCCCGCCCGCTTCGCTGGGCGAATTGAAAAAGAAAATAAATTACATTTTATGTTTCATTTTTTTTTTTTTCCATATTTTTATTATTCTCCTTTTTTTTATTTTTGTATGAACATAAATAGGCCCCGCGGATAGAACTGTAAGCATCGATATTGTTTAGACTTACACAAATTCCAAATTCCATCGATTTAGCCTGTATCTTCCATCCAGGTGATTTTTCTCACTAATATTCATTGTAACTTTCAATGTGCAATCATTTAAGTTAAAGTTAAAGTCGTTAAAATCGTTTAAGTTAAAGTCATTGTAAGTCTCATATGTGAAGTTGAAATCTGTCTAGGTTCAAGTGCGACGAATTTTCTGTTAACTAAAATTTTCTCCGTGACATCAATTTTTTATAGAAAATTAATTGTTCATGTTTTTTATGAATTCTATTGGAATAAGTAACTAAATTTCTTTTCCACATCTCAAGTGCTTAGAAAATGCATTCATTATAATCTGGTACATTTCCGCGATCACGCAATAAAAGAATTCGTCGGATATGTAGTCTGCAAAAGTAAAATGAATGTAAAATTCTTAGTCCGTTGATTGGCTACATGTAAAGTTAAGTTTTGGAAACCTCTCAATGACTTTTTCTCCGCTGCCAAAAAGACGATTGTTGTAAGGAAATACACGAATATCCCTACATACACGAAGATCCCCACCAAATTTGGAGTCTGTAGAAGTTACAGGTTGGAAATTAAAATTTTAGATTTTAACACCCACCCCCGCAATTCCTGTCGGAAGTAGACTATATTGAAATCCATTTTGAGATGATCTTTATGTGAATAATAAAAGATTCCTACATAAAGATCCTAAAGATTTAGAATTTTTAGAAGCTATATTTCGAAATTGAATTTTTTTATTGTTAACACCCACCCCCGCGAACCTTATAGGTGATTCATCGTAAAATCCGCTCTAAGATCATTTTTATATTACATATAGAACACTCTCACTAAATTTGGAGTCTATAGGAGCTATCGCTTCGAAATTAAAAATTTTCATTGTTAACGCCCCCGCAATCTTCTTTGGGGTGGGATATCGTAAAATTTGTTCATAAATCATTTTCACATCACTTATAGAAAATTCCTACAAAATTTGGAGCTTGTAGGAGCTTTAGCTGGAAAATTAAAAATATTAATTGTTAATACCCACCCCCGCAACCCCCTGCGGGGTGAGCTATCGTAAAATTCGTTCATAGCCAATTTCTACACCTCTTACAGAAGATTCCTACCAAATTTGAAGTCTATAGGAGCTATAGTTTAAAAACAGGAATTGTTCATTGTTAACGCCCCCGCAATCCCCTTTGGGGGATGGATTTCTTAAAATCTATTCATAGCTGACCTCTACATAGCAAAATTAATATTCCTACCAAGTTTCACGTTTCTAAGTCTTATGGTTCCCGAGATTTCGTAGTGAGTGACTATATAGATGGGAATTCTTCGATTATCATCGAAATTTTTAACTTTTTATCTGACTTTTTTAAAATTTTCTTACATACAAAACTTTCTCCTGACAATTCTGACTATAAAAAAAGCCTAATTGGTCCAGCCGTTCTCCACTACCGTGAGTAGATTCTTAGCTGAATGTAAAAAACCATAATCCGTTTAATATACTCTGTTGAAATCCATGAAAACAAAAGAATCAAGAGAAAATGCTTATCTTTTGTTTTTATTAGCGGGATAAATGTTCATAAAAGTAAAACAGCAATAAAAAAATGAAGGAATGTTGGAATTCAAAAAATAGATAGCCATAAACCATCTAGGAAAAATTTCGCATCGAATGGTGGTAGTTTCATGTCGATACGATCAGTGGTTTAGGCGTGATTGTGCCGCAAACGAAGACCATTTTCATTATATATATATACTAGCCGTTTCCCGCCCGCTTCGCTGGGCGAATTGACAAAGGAAATAAATTACATTTTATGTTTAATTTTTATTGTTTTTTTAATATTTTTATTATTCTCCTTTTTTTTTATTTTCGTATGAACATAAATAGGCCCTGCGGATAGAACTGTAAGCATCGATATTGTTTAGACTTACACAAATTCCGAATTCCATCGATTTAGCCTGTATCTTTCATCCAGGTGATTTTTCTCACTAATATTCATTGTAACTTTCAATGTGCAATCATTATAACATTTCCGTGCCTTTCTTCCAAAAAATATTAATAATTGACATGAAGAAAAAAATTTGAAATGAGCATTGAAAGTTTAAGTTTAAGTCATTGCAAGTCTCATATGTGAAGTTGAAATCTGTCTAGGTTCAAGTGCGACGAATTTTCTGTTAACTAAAATTTTCTCCGTGACATCAATTTTTTATAGAATTCATGTTTTGTTCAGTTCATGTTTTTTATGAATTCTATTGGAATAAGTAACTAAATTTCTTTTCCACATCTCAAGTGCTTGGAAAATGCATTCATTTTAATCTGTTACATTTCCGCGATCCCGCAATAAAAGAATTCGTCGGTTATGTAGTCTGCAAAAGTAAAATGAATGTAAAATTCTTAGTCCGTTGATTGGATAGCTATATGTAAAGTTCTTTGGGGTGGGATATCGTAAAATTTGTTCATAAATCATTTTTACATCACTTATAGAAAATTCCTACAAAATTTGGAGCTTGTAGGAGCTTTAGCTGGAAAATTAAAAATATTAATTGTTAATACCCACCCCCGCAACCCCCTGCGGGGTGAGCTATCGTAAAATTCGTTCATAGCCTCTTTCTACACCTCTTACAGAAGATTCCTACCAAATTTGAAGTCTATAGGAGCTATAGTTTAAAAACGGGAATCGTTCATTGTTAACGCCCCCACAACCCCCTTTGGGGGATGAATTTCTTAAAATCTATTCATAGCTGACCTCTACAAAGCAAAAGTAATATTCCTACCAAGTTTCACTTTTCTAAGTCTTATGGTTCCCGAGATTTCGTAGTGAGTGACTATATAGATGGGAATTCTTCGATTATCATCGAAATTTTTAACTTTTTATCTGACTTTTTTAAAATTTTCTTACATACAAAACTTTCTCCTGACAATTCTGACTATAAAAAAAAGCCTAATTGGTCCAGCCGTTCTCCACTACCGTGAGTAGATTCTTAGCTGAATGTAAAAAACCATAATCCGTTTAATATACTCTGTTGAAATCCATGAAAACAAAAGAATCAAGAGAAAATGCTTATCTTTTGTTTTTATTAGCGGGATAAATGTTCATAAAAGTAAAACAGCAATAAAAAAATGAAGGAATGTTGGAATTCAAAAAAAGAATAGCCATAAACCATCTAGGAAAAATTTCGCATCGAATGGTGGTAGTTTCATGTCGATACGATCAGTGGTTTAGGCGTGATTGAGCCTCAAACGAAGACCATTTTCATTATATATATATAGATAGATAAAAGTGAAGCAGATAAATTTTGTATCCAAAATCGAAATTAATATCGTATTGCTTATTTGATAAACCAACGTGCAATGTAAACTGATTTCGCCATTGTGATCTAAAATATACTATTGCATTGCAGACTCTGACGCCGAAATTCGACTTTCCGTTCTATGGTCACTCAGTACCTAACATAACAGTTGCGACTGGAGGGTTCATCTACACAGGAGACCACGTGCACAACTGGCTCGCCGCGACTCAGTACATAGCGCCGTTGATGGCCAACTTTGATACTAAACTAAGTACCGACAGCGTGGTGAAAATGAGCGATGATGGTTAGTTGTTTTTATTCTCTCTCTCTCTCTATCTATCGCTTTCTCTCTCTATCTCTCGCTTTCTCTCTCTATCTAAATTTAATTTGCCTTCTAGATAATAAGAAGAGGATTATTATATAACTAACTTAAGTTCACTTTTTTACTTGCTATAATGTTATAAATTACAGTATGTATAATGTATATATGAATAATTGCATTTACAATATACAGAAACAATTCAAAGACTACCACTAGATATTTCCTTAACAATTAACATTTTGTATGTTTCATAATTAATTTTATAGCGCGTTTTAATTGCTCCTCTTTTATTGAACGGAAACTAACTAACGTACGTTATTAAGTTATTACGCAATTATAATTCAACATTAATAATATTTATTATATATTCAATGTAATTTTTTGTATCAGGTGAGAAATTCAGCGTTTTCTGGGAAAATGTGACACTGCAAGAGGATCCCACTAAGAAGTTCACGTTTGCTGCGACATTGTACAGCAACGGTGACATAATATTCGCATACAAGGACATACCAATACTCGTGCAAGATATCAACGACACAGAGCACCCAGTGAAAGTAGGCATAAGTGATGCTTACCTAAGCGATAAAATATTTTTCCGTGAGTATTTTTATATCTATTTAAACGAACAAATCGATTATTTTTTTTTGTTATCAGTACATATAAATAAAATTGATGTGTCTGTTTTTAATTTCAAGTTAAAAGCTTTTCACTAAATGCACATGAAAGTATCTATATACTGTACTTACATAACAAAAAAAAACATTTTTTTAAACTTTTGTCAGTAAAAATTTTTGTCTGTCTGTTTGTGCCGGCTAATCTCCTGAAACTGCTGGACCGCTTATGACGGAACTATCACTCGAGATAGCTAATGTTATAAGGCGTAACTTAGGCTACTTTTTAACCGACTTCAATAATATTCATATGACTGTAAGGATTTTAATGAAAAAGCTATTGGATTGTTAAAAAGTCAACGACAACGACGAAATCTTGATATTTAGCAATAAATTAATACCAACACTAAGGAAGTATCTTAGTTATAGCAACTATTGTTTTAGCGAATATGTATCTAGCACAAGCCATTTAACAAATCTGGAATACAAGTTTTATTAAATCCTTAAATATTTCACAGACGTGAGGCGTAAAACCATTTACGAATACCACCGTGCGTCGTTCAAGAACCACGAGATAACCAACAACACGATACTCAAGTTGGTAGCTCTGCCCACGTGCCTGCAGTACAACTCCTGCCAGGAGTGCGTCAACCATGACACTGGCTTTAATGTAAGCATATTTTATATTTTTTAAACGTTATTTCATCATTTTTCATTATGCGTACGGGTTACCCACTGTAACCCGACTTTCGCTGTCTTAATGGATAGCGTCACAACAACCGAGTGCTAGTTCTCATGGACTACTCTGTAGTACTATGGAAGAACGCTGCTTGCCGTCACCGCTAATGGCGAAACGATAACACCCAAGCTCGTCAGCTTAACAAAAAGAAAATCGGTTATCAAACAGAGCAGGCAAAAGTACTGAACTTTTTAGTCTTTGCCTATTAAATTTCGTACTAGTAAAGAGAGTTCTAAAGATCAAGTTCTTAGATTTTACATATTATTATACTGTTTGATGTTTTATAGCTGGTTTATAAAAGTAAGTTGAGATTTCCCAGAAATTGAGATATTTTCCAGCAGTAAAATGTATCCTAAATGTTAACCCGGATAACCAGCTATCATACTAAATTCCATTAAAATCTGTCCAGTGGTTTTCTCGTGATTTGGTCACGCACATACAACGTACAAAAAATTAAAAAACTATAGATACGATCTTTGTATCATAAAAGTGCGTGTGTACAAGTACACAATATGTCAGAAGTAAAACTTCTTTGGCAAACTAATTTTTAAATCTCGTTTTATTTATACTAAATAACCCCGTCTAAGCTCGTTGAGAGAGGGAGATGGCGCGAAGGTCACACCCACGAGTTAGACAGAATTAGAAATGTCACTGACTCGCGGTGGGCGAGATCTAACTAAGGCTAACTCTTCCCCGTCTCTGAGTGCCTGGTACTATGGACTTATTTTTTCGTTTCATCGAATTTGAAATCACAACGATTCTAAAGAAGTTTTACTTCAATAATGACTATTTCAATAGGATTTTCCAAAAAATATTCAATATACTGATTCGACTTAAGTTAGAATTTTATTATACTAGCTGCGCCCCGCGGTTTGACCCACGTAGTTGCCTTTCCCGTGGGATTACAGGGATAAAAAATAGCCTATGTCCTTTCTGAAGGTCTTCTCTATCTGTGTACCAAATTTCATCGAATTCGGTTTAGCGGTTTAGGCGTGAAAGCGTAACAGACAGACAGACAGACCGACAGAGTTACTTTCGCATTTATAATATTAGTTAGGATTAGGATGTATAGATTTCATAAAATAACAGACATTGGTTTGCTCTTATCAGTCTAATTTTGTATTTCTTAGTACTGTAGAGTCACTATTTTGTACTCATCTTCTTTTAATTTACTTGTATATATATTCATAATAATATTATAATGTTATTTAAAACAGTGCACATGGTGTGAAAATATTAAGAAGTGTTCGAGTGGGACCGACCGCAATAAGCAAGACTGGCAAATAAGAAGTAAGAGTCTACTTGTTCATTTATTTAACAATAAATGATTAATATTTGTCATGCAAAATACTAACACAGTTACAAAAAAAACTAACATATGACGTTTTTTTTTGTTTGAATTCTTTTATTTAAAAATTTTTTTGTTACATATCTACCTATAAGGAATCATTGTAACCCAATTTGATTCCCATAACAAGTATAATTGATAACTTTTTGATTACTTTTTTATTCTATTATTTTTTGATTACTGGGAAGTCTCTGCGCAAAACATTGCAAAAATGATTACATGACTAAAGATTTATTAATTTATTATTATTTATACGCAAAAAGAATTGAATGGATTTCAAATTTTGCGTAGTAACACGGTGACAATATTTGGGAATAACCACAGGAAAATCTCAGTCATACTAGAAATCGCAATAATAACAACAAGGTCGACCTAGTTGCCCTTCATACAAAACTTTCGATGATTTCATACACAAGAAATAATTAAATTAAACATTTAAAAACCTCCGACATAAAATAATAGAAATAGTTTTCTAGTAGTAGTAAAGCCCTTCCAGTTGATACCCATATTGGGGAAGTTGTGCAAAAATATATGTAATTCCCAATTGTGTGGTCTTCATGTGCGGCCATCTTCGAATTGAAATTTATCGTACTATTCTACTAGTCAATCTCTTTCATATAATACCCATATTGAGGTATTTATGAATAAATATGTAATTTGCCATTTTGTTGTGGCGGTGGCAATCTTGAATCGATAAGATCACACGATGCCACAGACAGACATACAAACACACACACACGCGCGCGCGCATACACGCATACACACAGACACGTCAAACTTATTACACCCCATCGCGTCGGGGGTTAAAAACTTTGAAACCTATATTATGTGGTTTAAGTTTATAAATGAAACTATCTTAGAGAACCATCTTATCTTAGGGAACCAAAAATCATAAAAATCCGTGACAAAATCCGAAAAGATAGTTTCATTTATAATGTCAAATATTCACGTAAACCTAAGAAAGTATTATGGTTTAAGTTCCTTCATCTATACGTTTCCAGACTGCGAAAGAAGCTCGATAGCGAACGAGTCGCTGTGTCCGGCGAGCGCGGGCGAGGCGCGCGTGGACCCGCCCGCAGACGGCAACACCGCCTACACGACCGACACGCGCTCGCCACACGACACCACCGTCGTTAATGCCGGTAAATTTATTATTTAACACATATATATCGATGAAAGATATGTCGCATTTTAGAATTTTCGCTATTTTTTATACATAGATATGTAGCTGTACAGTTGTGGGTTGAAAATTGTTTGTTTTAAAACTTATAACAGCCATAGTTTTTTTGTCACATTTTTTTTGCAAAACTACAAAATAAGTTAAATCACTACTATCGACAACTAATCGAAATCTTCCATAAATACTAAGGTACTAAGTTCACAGTCGCACTCAATACATCCAACGTAATTAGAATTATGTGAGATTTCACCTTCATCCATTGATGTCTTCAACTGATTATTATCGAATATATGTATCTACTTTGTGGCCTAGAATTTATATCCTATCTTTTTAATGGTCTCGAACTATCTAAATATCGAATTTCATCTAAATCGGCTTGAAAAATGATCCTGCAATATATGTATATCGTAGCTCCATAAATGTTCACTGTTATTTTCATTATTGTATAGTGACAGAGGGCGTTATGCGGGAAGTGTTGGTACAAATAAGGAACAGTAATCCAAACTGCTTTTCAAAATATATAATTATTGTATTGCAATTTTATAATCCTATATTAATTTGAAAAGAGCAACTGTTAAGTTTTATCGCCGGCTCTTCTCAACAGAACTACCTACCGAGCCGATAGCTTCCTCACAGACTTACGTACCGACATTTAATCTAAATTCTATATATTATTCATAATGTTAAAATGACGATTCAAATGTGCTTGTAAAAGTCTATTTGAATAAAGTATATTTTGATATGATGCGAATACTTTCTCATCATCATCCCTTCTTTTTTGTTTTTTCTTTTATTTCTTTCTGTTTAATTCATTTCTTATTTTTTGTTCACAACTAAGATGTTATTCTTTTTTTTTACTGACCCTGGAATGGTTAACTGGAGGAATAGTCCTTTTTTTACTGCCATGCTGCCACTCAACACCCTAGGGAGTTCGGTATTACTAAAAATCAGCGCTGTCTGAGACTCTGGCCTCAGTAGCATCAGCTGAGTTATTACCCTTAATAAATTTATGTATAAATATAAACGAGATTTAAAAATTAATTTAAAAATTTGCCAAAGAAGTTTTACTTCTAAAATGTGTACTATGTACACACGCACTTTTTTTTATTATCATAGAGGAGCCCCAAACGCCGCAAGTGTCGAAGGTGAAGTACGAAGTGAAGGCGGAGCAGTACTCGTCGCCGGTGAGAGGAGTGGTGGGCGCGTTCCTCGCGGTGGCGCTGGTGTGCTGCCTCGCCGGCTGGCTGGTGTACGCCTTCAAGAACCCGCACACACGGAGCGGACAACTGCTTATAAAGGTTTTGTTTTGTTTGTTTTTTTTTAAATAGCTATTATTAACTAGTAATTCTCCGAATTGTGATTTGGCCTTTGTTCTTGAGTATTTTTTAGAGTTTAATGTACTGCGTTAGAAATAAAATAGAACCATCGAAATCGGATTTCGGTACATTCGCACACGAAAGTACTAGGCCTATTTTTTTATTTTTGAACTAGCCTTTTGCTTGCTACGTATATTGGTTATTGGTAGGTACATTGAAAATTACATTAGATAGAATTTCATTAAATAGAATTTTATTAATTAATAACATATATTTGATTCAGCGTACAATGTTTAATCTACTTACAAATGATTAAATGAATTCGTATAATATATTTTTTTAATTTATTAACTGTATTATTATCAAACTCTCTCTTTATAAAGCAATATACGTCAAAAACATTTTTTCTCTATTTTTTATATAAAACCATTTCGTAATTAATAACTTATGTGTACGCGATGGTATTTTGAACTGACAAACCAATAGCGAGCCGAAAAGCATGCGACGTGTGCACCACCGCCCCGCGCCTCCTCTCTTATCACGAAATTATAAATAGCTTCTGCGCAACTTGAAAGCCAGCGTTCTTTTTACATAACGCGAATTATACGTTATACATATTATGAATATAAACATTAAACAACCATAACTGGAGTACAAACATTCGCACTCAACAAATTAATACCTTCAGCTGGACTCAAACCCACGACCGCTGGCGCAATAAGTAGGGTAACTACTACCTGAGCCAACCGTGTTATCGATTTGTACATACGTACAATCAGGTACACTAAACCTTCGCGGTTTATTATATTAATTATTTTTGGATACAGAATAACCTAAAGGTTTACTTAACATATTTATATTTTAAGTTAGTTAGTTAGTTACTACAAACAACTACAAATGAAGAAAAGTTATTAGTTTATAAACTCTAATGGAAATTAAAACTGTGCTCAATGGGTAGTGACCCTGCTTTCTGCGCCAGCGGTCGCGGGTTCGAGTCCCGCTGGGGGCATACATTTGTTGAGCACAAATGTTTGTACTCCAGTCATGGATGTTTATATTTTGTAATATGTATGTATTTAAACTTATATATGTGTAGTATATCAACCATCTAGTATCCATAACACAAGGCTCGTACCTTAGTGCTGTGTGTAAATGTCCCAACATATTTATTTATATTCCAGTACCGTCCGTCCCAGTGGAGCTGGCGCCGCGGCGAGGCGCGCTATACCGCCGCTACCATACACATGTAGGGCAAGAATGCAATCACGGTTACACAGCGGGTTGCTGCACGTTTTCTCACGGTATTTTTATCACTGTAGCTATATTATTAGTGTTTACAATATAAAATCACATCTGAATTTATTAATCTATATATTATATTAAATAAGTATAATTTGTTAATATAATAATTTGTTTTATATTAATGTCATGCGTGATATAAGTAATCAGGGCAAAGTATTTGTAATCTTGTAATCGATGTACTTTTTTTTAACTATTTGTTTTAACACATGGAGTCCATAAACAACTTGTGTAATGGACGAAGTAATGTTCATATTTACAACAATGCCTCAAACGGGTTTTAAAAGATGCCATTTATGACAGAAACTGCTTCAATTTATGTACAAGCGTTATGTAATAGTTTAAAGATTAACATTCATCGAAGTGGCTATATACATGATATATTAGTTGTCACGTATGTAAATATCATCACTTTATATGCATATTAAATCTAAAACTACTAAAAAAACTAAAATATCTTCTCTAAAACGTTATATTATAATTAAAACGTGTGTTGATGTACTAATGTCTTCACACTTCATATCACTATAATATACGGTGTCCTACATCATCATATACACGAGCATTAATTAAGACTTGGCAAACAGACATATCTTCTAAACTTGACTATATACATATTATAAACTTAAGTGCCTTCGTTTTGACTTGACGTCTAAATTTAAAAGTGATGTGCTTGTAAACTTTTGTTCCATATAATAATAATCAATAAAATATGAATTTCGATGGCATCCATGTGATAGATGAGGATGTTTTAGATCTAACCAGTGTGTTGTCATATCAGTCTTTAATCTTTATACAGCAGTACTCGATTAACGCTTCATTACATAGCAAGCTTAGATCGAAATATAGTGTAAGATTGAATTAATCATATCCTTTTTTTAACAAATTATAACTTTACATTTTTAAACTAATCCTGAATTATAATACTATTATTAATGTTGATTGGCAAATTGTTTTCGATAATTCTATTAAACCTTTAAGGCATTAAGATTCTATGTTCTGCTAATTTAATAGCAAATTGTATTTTACTAGATTGGGCTCCGTTACTTGATTTATATAGTTTATTATTATAAAGTTAAGAAGTTGAATGCACGAAATTACATCAAAAATATGTATGGGAAGGTGTTGTACCTGTGGACAAACACGAATTTTTGATCAAAAAAGGTTAGAATTTTTTTCTTTATTTATTAGAGTACTACTACAAATTTTGCTTTAGCTAATTAGTCAGTTAGTTCCTTTCGATCCTTTTTTTATTTTTCGAGATATCCACGGCGTCCAAGGGTACACTTTCCTATAATATGTATACTATACAAAGGAAAATTATCTCGTCTGTCACTACCACCACTAGCAGAGAGCGGTATTATTACAAAATTGTTATATTTGCAGCTTATGATGAATTAATTAAATTTTGTCTTCGTATATGGGTTTTTTATGCCTAAATCATTTTTTTTTTGTATTACTGTATC
The DNA here is from genome assembly GCA_905231865.2 of Boloria selene. NCBI lineage: Eukaryota > Metazoa > Arthropoda > Insecta > Lepidoptera > Nymphalidae > Boloria > Boloria selene. The sequence continues at coordinate 8,624,912 of HG993131.1, forward strand.
ATGGATAATGTCTCATATGTGCCTTCGAGTTCCGTAAAGCAACTAAAATTTTCGTCCGCATTTGAACATATATTATGATTATTATATATAAATTTTTATATGATATTACTCATGCATCTACAAGATAAACGTTTTGTAAATAATTTGACTTGCATTATTCCCGGAAGATTTAGATATTAAAACTTTGATATTGTCTTTCTTATTACGACTATTAATAGTTTTTATTTCTTATTCTTTAATAATTATGCTATCTTTGACTGTAATCATTCTAGATGTAGTAATAGTAACAATGTTAGTCTGTGCTGTCTATTGATGTTTTATAAAATAATTTTATTGCTTTCTTTGCTATGTGGCTATTTTTATACAAAAATGTAATAATAAAAAATATTTTGTATGTCCGTCCGCGGAGGGAATTTGTATGTCAACTCCGAAACATGTATAAACAAATTAAATTAGGTATCTTTATAACAAAAAAATTATCTCGTCTGTCACTACCACCACTAGCAGAGAGCGGTATTATTACAAAATTGTTATATTTGCAGCTTATGATGAATTAATTAAATTTCGTCTTCGTATATGGGTTTTTTATGCCCAAATCATTTTTTTTGTATTACTGTATCATGGATAATGTCTCATATGTGCCTTCGAGTTCCGTTAAGCAACTAAAATTTCCGTCCGCATTTGAACATATATTATGATTATTATATATAAATTTTTATATGATATATTATATACTCTACATATTAATAAGAATATGCAATTTAAATGTAAAAATGTATGATTGTTAAAAAATCACCACTTCTATATATTGTGTAAGTATTGTCTCTTATTAAAAAAACTATATCTAAAAAATATTATGTGCTGCATATTATATTTAAGAATGGGTTTACATTGGTATATTTTACTGAGCTATAATTTAAAAAATACAACGATTTTTATTAAATAAAGTTTCACTAATTTTGCTTACAATTTCGATCATAATAATACTAAATATTATATTAATTATAAACATAAAGATGCAATAATATAAACCTTTTGGATAGGAAGTCGTATAATTTAAAAAAATAAAGTATAATACACACAATAAGTACTGCATTTTCGCGGGATATGCTGGCGGGCCGACTGATAAAGGCTGCAATTTTGTTCAAGTGGGAAGTTATAGAGTGAAGCTATCTGTAATCACATTCTCACGAAATACACATATATTAAAATATAAACCATTTCTTTATAATATATTATAAATTGTGCGAACTATTAATAATTTAAGAGTTAACATCTTATAAAAAGTTACTTTTTCTGTTCTACTGATTTTGTATCAATGTATAATCGATAACATTCTAAAGCAACAACATGATGTATTAATTCGTAAACCAGCAGTTCAGATAAACGTTTGCTTCTAAAATGCCGCATTGCAGTAATTATGATAATTGGGTACATGACATATAATGTGAACACTATAGTTTAAGGTGTAACAATTGAATTTATGCTGTTTTTGGACTTAATCTTACGGAACTCTAATTTCGTTGTACTTTGTGCATTTGTAACCAAATTACTCCTTTATTTTTTACGATCTTGGCTAGCATAGATGATGTATATTAAAAAAATGGATATTAGATTGATATTATATGTAAAATATGTTATTATCGACGTTATTTAGGTTTTTCTCGTTTTAAAGTACTTTGAATGATTCATTTCGTAAACGATGCGATAGCACACCAAAGATCGTTTCAACATCATAAATACGTAAATACTAATGTGGTGTTTTGCATTCACCGGGATTGAATTCATTCATTCAAGATGCAGAATTTACGAAGCTTACTTTTGTGTGTTAAAACTCATTTACGTTGTAACATTTGGTCCATTTTAAAATTTATTGATGTTATGTACATTAAAAAAAATATTTTTTTTCTTTTTAGGGACCAACTTTAATTTCTTAATAAATTTAGCGTTAATAAACGTGTCGTTTTATTTATTTAAACCAAACATTCGACCAAAGTGAAACCCTTTAAGCTGATTCGCGTGCCACTGTTAGCCATTAAGAATAGAAAGTTCCTATTTAAAAAAAATATAAGTATGTTGTTATTGTGTTTATTATAACATATATATTTTTAACGTATTTTTTATAACATAACAATACCAAATAAACTATCTATAATATAAAATACTTAGTAAAACATATAAAAGAACCGGTCGAGTCTAAGTAATTCAATACAATAAATAAATTAAGCAGAACACCCTTCCACGAAAGTCTATATCAAACATTTTTTCATATTCTGTCTTCTCTTACTGATTTATTTTTGGAGTCCATTGTTCTTAGTAATACAATGGTTAAACAGGTGGGCAATGTTGAGATGTCAGACGTACAAGTCTTAATTGAAAACTCGTAAATGGACGTATTTACAATACTACTTCTTATAGCCTACACTGAGGCAAGGTTATTTTGTGAAAAAACTAAAATGCCTCTTGAAGTTGGAACGTGGCATCATCACTTAAAGCATATGGACTCTGCTGTCGTTGAAAATCGTCCAGTTTCAATAAATGAAGGGCAAGTGTACGTGTATGAAAATCAATTTCCTGGATATACCATCGACTACATACACGTCGATAACGTTGCCATCAAATCCTGTGGAGCCAGCGCGGTAATTAAAAAAGGCGGCATTGGGACATCTTCAGTGTTAATTGTTTTACACGCAGCGAGCAACGAAGAGATACGTTCAGTCATAGATATATGGGGCACAAAGCATTTTGAGCAAAATACTAGATCAATCCCAGTAGAAGATAAGTTTGCTAATATGAAATCTTTATACTTATTTAAAGAATTAAGAGCTGTGAATCATAATAAAGGCTTTTAATTTTTTCGTATGAATAAATTTCAAGTTATTGTCCTAACTTCTTTAAACATATTGAATATTTGATCTCAATAGCTATTTCATCTGAAGAGTCCGCATTGTAATCAGGCAATAAGTGCTTACTAATAATATTGTGCCAACATATTTAATTCTCTATATTATAAACGACTCACTCTCGCTTCGCTCGGGTTCGTCCCTGGATTTAACTTTTGTTTTATAATATGTAGTGATTTAATATATAATTTTATATACAGGAGTCACTGCTCCAGATATCCTTTCACCTTTGGCCACCTGCTAGAATTCCAGATCAAGATGACTTGCATCATCTTTACATATAAAACACTAACTTTGCAAAATCTGTACATGATATATTTTTTTTTAAATCAATGACTAACGTCTTATGTATGCCCCATTATATATAGAGCCCAAAATAATTGTTATTTTTTGTCTGTATGTTAACGTTTGACGTCTGGAAATATTTTATTTCCAGAGAAAAACAAAATAACTGGTTTTATGGTACATAGTGAACTAGTAATACTGTAGCTCTTAACCCTTTTTAAATGCTAATTTATCAAGTAAAATTTTAACTAAGTTAATCTGTATCTTATTTTTTTAAATACCTAATAACAATAAAAAAATACGATTTAACATTTTAAAATTAAAAATTTAAATAGTTATTATTATGGATACAGAGACTGCTTATTTTTAGATTTTTATCTGTCTATTTGTAATCGCATCAAACTTTGAATAAATTATGATGTAAGAGTTATAATATTTATACCGATGCTCTTTTGTCTTAAAATACTTTATCTTTATTATTATCTTTTTAACTAAATATAATTCGCGTCATGTAAAAAGAACGCTGGCTGTCAAGTTGCGCAGAGGCGATTTATCGGCCAATTTGGTGGTAAGACGCGGGGCGCGGGACGTCGAGACACGCGCTGCATGCTTTCCGGCTCGCTATTGGTTTGTCAGTTCAAGATACCATCACGCACACAAAAGTTATTAATTACGAAATAGTTTTATATAAAAGATAGAGAAAAAATATTTTTAAAATATATTGTTTTATAAAGAGAGAGTCTGATAATAATTCAGATAATAATTAAAAAAAATATATTAAATAATTTATTTAATTTTTTTGTAAGTAAATTAAACATTATACACTGAATCAAACATATTTTATTAATTATTAAAATTCTATTTAATGACATTCTATATAATATATTTTTCAATGTACCTGCCAATAATCAATATACGTCGCGAGCGAAAGGCTAGTTCAAAAATAAAAGAATAGGCTTAGTAATTTTGTATGCGAATGTACCTATGCGCAAAAACACCCCCCACCACTTTCTTCCAGCGTTCTTTTTACGTGACGCGAACTGTACTAATATTTCCTACCGTGTGTCAAAAAAAACATGCTAATCAGATTAGGGCAACTGTTTGAAAGAAATAAATATACGCATTTTGAAAGTAATAATATTATTGAAAATGTTAGCATTATCCGCGGTCCACGCCCTGTCTAAATAACCAAAATACGATGTATTTAGCTAAAAAGTTAGGAATATTTTAATATAAGTTATATACCATCGCTATGACCAATAGGAGCGGAGTATCAGTGAAAAATGTCGAAAAACAGAAAAAATATTCTAGACTACTTGATAGTTTTCAATGCAAGTAAATGTCTTATCTCTGAGAAATTTATCCTAACAGAACGTATCTAGGGTCGAATCCGAGCAATGCCAGGGGAAGTTTTATAGTGATAAGTAACAAAACAAAATAAACTTTATTAATTTACTTTATTCAAAATTAGAGTTCATAAAATACATTTACAAAGGTTAAACATCTAAAATTACAATCATTACTAATTAACATGGCTTAATATTCTTATTTCTACACATTTAAAAGTAATGTATATAAGAAATACAATTGAACATTTGTATTTGAATCTTGCTCTGGTGTGATATTCATAAATACTGGCTGACTAGAAAATGTATTAATACGAGGTTTATTTTGGTAACAATTCGACGATGTGCATACAGCCTAATACCTGAGAATATATTTCACTTAAATTAAGGTAAAATTATTTGTGACAACAAAAACAAAAAAAAACAATTGTGACAAACGTTTCACTGTTTTGTTATGCTTAAAATACTAAGTAATTGAAAATATAGAATGCAGTAGGCACTTTAGTGAAGAGTCGTTACTAAAAAATTGAAAAAAAAATACGATCAAAACTGATATAACTATAAAGGCAATCAATAATCGGCTGCTGATTTCATTATTTATTCTAATGTAACATTATTTATACATGGACATATAGTAACTATTATTATTACAGACTTTACAGTAAAACTGATCGTCTCAAAAATAAAGTATTACGATGTTAAAATTTTTTAGATTACATAAAATATTCGAATCTGCAAATATTTGCAATTATAATTAACTTATTTTATTTAATATTGCTTTAAGTTCTGTGTAAATATGGTAAAGCTATGATATGGGATTGCAAATTTCAAGAGATATAATTTTATTACATAACAGCAAACTAAAGCTTGTTTTTGTTGTATTTAATATTATTTGTACTGTTTACGTAATTGAGACCGAGTTCAATAAATTAAGAAAACTTGTGCTGGCATCTTTACAAAATATGTATAAGAAATACATTTTTTTTCTTAAAACAAGAAAATTGGGCAAAAAATTATTCAATTCAATTCTCTTGTTAATGGCTTCAAAGCGTGCCAGTTGAGCACAAAAAATTATTATTTCTACTGCGCGCATTTGACAGGCGCCTAGAGACGAACCCGAGCTGAGCGAGGGTGAGTCGTGAAGAGTCTCTAGTAATAAAACAAGAACATCCCTATATTTAAATGTGCGTTTCGTGTTAGCCATTTTCTAAACATATACTAAGAAAGCATGAGATACAACCTTGAAAAAATGTTCCAAAATAATATTATATTATTACTACTATATTATTGATAGCATAAATTGAAATCATAATATTCACTTCATGCTATGGAAAACTACCAATAACAATTCACTTCCAATAAACAAATTCTTTTGCACATTTGTTTTTTTGACCTCAACGATGATATGACTTTAAAATCACGCCGAAACATTCAGGTAGCGGTCAGACAAGACGTGGACCGTACGGAAATAGATCGCATACATACTAGGTTGCATTAGATTATCATACGATCGATTGTTATTGTCTGAAAATGATATACATTGTGATATTCTTTTCATTGCTTCAAAGGCTACATACAATTCTTTCCAAATTGGTGTCAAATATTAGTCAAAAAATACTTTATATACACAGTACCGGGTACACTACCTAATCAATGTCAATTTATATTATTAAACAATTAAAACGATGTCAATGTTGTTTTCCTCCTATCTTTAACACTAAAAGCGACTCGATGTAATAACCGTTTTACGTTAGAACAAGGCGGCGTGGCCGACAGAGCCTCGTCCGATTTTGTTATTGATATCACTGAAAATTGTATTTTCAAAATACATATACATAAAATTTTACTCCCTTGCCTATTCCATATTCATAGAAGAAGTAAACAGTAAAATATAATTACTAAATATTAACCCCTTCTAAGATTTCAAAGAAGCTTTAATTATGGTTACAAATATTAAGAGGGTTAAAAGTATAAAACCCTATACAAGGGGTACAAGTAATTATTATTTAGGTTAATATTATTTATCGTACTAATTTCACATGCAACAGTTATAATATGATAATAAAACATGAGACCACGAGGATAATCTTAAATAAATCTCTCTAAAGGCACAATTAGCAGTAGCACTTGTGCTTCAGATGTCATGTAAATAATGTGACTTATCTAACTAAAATATTATTTGGTCGAAAGCATTTTAAATTGGAAATAATAAAATAACTAATCAACGTTGTGAAATTTGAGTATGGCGCGACCGTTGATTTCGGAATTACACAGTTTCCTCACAACTTCTTGCGCTTCCTCCGCCGGGTACACGGAGTGCGGAGGCGGCTCGATCTGTAAATGCACAGTTAGAGATAAACAAACTTGACCTGACTAATATTAATATATACCTTATTTTAATTGTACTTCACGCTGCTGAAACGATTAGAATGAAATTTATTTGGAATGAGAATAATGAAATTTGAATGAGATATACTAATAATAAGAGCTAGTCGAAGCGAGGTACTCGTATATAATTATACTGATACTTCCTTATATGAGGTAAGTCGTGTACAATAAGTATTAGGAAAACAGCAATGTGCAGACGGCTATCTTATATCACCTTGAGACATTTGTTTTCATAGTGTTACACATAACTAAATAAATAAAATAAATAACTAAATAAATAAATTGAAAACATGTTTCTGTTTAAAAATATAGGTATTGGACAGTTTAATATAAATATGGATACAATTCATAACAACATATCACGTACAATTAGACTGATATTATCAAAGATATAAGGTTTGTGATGTTATCCATGACTCTTTTTACCCGACTGTGCCAGAAGGAGGGTTATGTTTTTTTGTTAATGCGATGATAATTCGTAAAAGATTATAAGGTAAATAAAATCAAGTTATGTTGCTAGGTCATTATTGATTTTTCTTATCGATTGTTATTATTGACTATAGCTATTAGTGACAAAGCGAATTAGGATATAGTGATAAAAATACATTATGTTCGTAAAAATTATGTTTTTCTTTACTACAAAACTTCTTTAAATCATGTACCAGCGTATACATATTATGGTTAATGTATTAAAAACAAATTCATTTTATTCTAATCAAAAGCTTTTTTTCTTCTTAAAACTTATATATAATTTATATATAATTATTAAAAGTGTTTCGAAAGCATTGTTTAATTGAAGTTAAAAATAGAAAATAGTACTACTGGATTTCCAATATCTTGATTTACATTAGTTCATTAATCATCAGATATCATTGAGAAACTAACCTAACATTATTTAATTTGAGTTAATTGGTAATTACTTTGTTGTTAATGGTAGAGATAAGGATCTTAAACAAAATATTATGAATTACAGTGATAACCTAATATTATTTATAAACAAGCGACTCGTCACCGCTTCGCACTGTTGAGAAGACAAAAAAAATCACGTCAATCTGTCACTCTGCTTCAACGTGAAAGAAGAACATACATACAAAGTCAAATCATAGAAGTGTCAAAAGTTCAATTAGATTAACTTAATTTTAAGATTGTGTTCATAAAATATATAAAATAAGGAAAAATAAAAAAATATTGTAACGTAAGTGTAATATTGCTAGCAATATTATTAAGTATACTAGTATACTTATGAAGTACATCCTCTGTTATACTTTAATCTACATCTTACATATAAAAAGTGTGATAAAACGAAATCCTTACATGAAATAATATTTAAAAATAGCGACGGCGTGTTCTTATGTATTGTGTACACAATATAGTCCCTAAACCCATATTTGTTAATTTTTGTCTGTTTGTCGATAGAAACAATAGATAGTATAAATGCAAATAAATAAAAAGGAACGCTCGTATTTGTCCTCTGCACATTTCCAAACCATTAATTCTATTGTGATGAAACTCTTGTGGACTTCTAGATACGCCTGCAAAGTTGCTTGGCGAAAAATAAAGATTTTTCTTTGGTCTTTTATACATTTATAACCATTCAATGTAATATATAATGTAATATAATATAATTACTATTTACTAACCTCTCCCTTGGCGACCAATTGAACTAACTCCTTTAGCTGCTCAATAGTGCCGTTAGGAACCACGACTATGTTAACGTTCATTTCTTCAGCTTTCTTTGCAAACTTAGGCAATAGTTTCTCACCAACATCTTCTGTCACCAGCGCCATGCCTCCCTAAAAGAAACCAATATATTCAACTTATTCCACTTAAGAAGATACACAGGTATCATTAGATCACTCAATTGAGATTCAATCCTACATCCCCTCATAACTAAACTGATGCTAAACCGAATAATGTTATGGATATTAATAAAAATCACAAACCTAGTTTATTAATAGTAGTTGCCCATGGAGATGCCATTGGAGGTGAATGAATATTTGATTGTATGTAAAGTTGATTATGTGTATGTATGTATGTGCTGACCGTGGCGAGGCACTGCAGCGAGCGGTGCAGGGAGCGCGAAGTGGTGCCGAAGTTGAGCACGACGTCCACGGGCCCGCCGCACGCGTCCAGCGTGCGCTCTACCAGTTGTCTCTCGTACAAGTCCTCCGACCATTGCACCACTTTCAGCCTTTACATAATTATAAAATTTTATATTACACAAAATGTATAAATCAGATTTTAGATAATTTCGAACAGTTTAAGATGTATCTAATTATTGAAATGTGTATGTGATTGATACTTACTCATCGACCTCTTTTGCCAAAAGAAAGCCTTCATCTTTTAAAGTCGCCACCGATATATGGACGCGATCATGGTAGGACAGTTTTCGAAAGAAATGCGTAGCAATTCTTAACGCCCAGAGAGCGAGACCACCTGTTCCGACGATCAGAACTGTAGCCTTATCCTTTCTATTGGGTTCCTCCAAAATTGTATTTAAACACTCAGTAGCTGTGTGGACGGTATTGGTGGCGAGCAAGGCGCCCGTGGGCAGCATAGCGGCGACACTCAGCGGCAGCTCTGCCGGAACTTTCACTAAGCACTTAAAATCTGGCACTACAATGTAGTCAGCATATCCATGAGGGACACCTTCATAAGGATACAACACTATTCTAGTGCCCACAGTGATACCATCAACGCACTCTGCAGCCTTGCCGATAGCATCTACCACACCAGCAACTTCATAACCAGGGAATAGAGCACCATCTCTCAGGCCTATATGTGCTGGGGTGGATGTATGTATCCCAAAACTTTCCATCTCCCCTGATAGACTTCCAAGAGATGAAACTGAAGAAGTGCTGCACACTGAAGCAGAACGAGTTCTACTTGCTCGATAACAGGCACCAGCATAGACAACTCGAATTCTTGCTCCATACATAGGAACATCTGGTACTGGTACATCAAAGCTAAATACACACTCCTTCAAAGTTGGCCCAGGAGATTCAATAGACACTTGTCTGCATAGCTTACTCATGGTTGAATTTGATAATAGCCTGAAATTAAATGTAAAAACAATACAAAAATAAAATCATGTGAGTAAGACATACAAGTAGTATTAGAATAGTTGAATAGTTTGAATATCATTTTGTTTGTCATCAAACATAATTATTTTGTGTGTGGATAGTTAAAACGGTGACATTTTACTGTGGAAGATGATATATTATATATCAACTGCTACTATTAAACATTAAAACATACCTAGAAATGAACTTGAGCAAGGTGAGTTGTTAGTCTTTATAATGGTTGAAAGAAGACAGAGTACCTATGTTGCTTGTTGATTATACAATTTTAATTACAAATGAAAGGTTCTATGACTTTGATGATTATGAAACTTATACAGAATTATTCTCAGATTTATCTTTTTATCTTTCATTGGTTATTGCTTCCATTAAACTAATATAGTTGACATAATATAGCTTGCAGATATACAAATAATAAATAAAGATACATAAAAAACAATAATACATAAAGATAGATAACATAAACATAAATGAAAAAGGGGACAAATTTGCACAATTAAAACCACCTTGCTAAATTAATCAGGTGATATAGTTAATAAGAGAAGTAATTGGAATATTGATAACTACAGGTTTTAAAAGAAATATCAACTCTTAATAAAAATCAAAAATAAATGAAATAAACAATTAATTATTATACCTAGATATGAAAAGTCAATGAGGTGATAAAGTAAACATTTACATTAAATATACACATATGAGGTTAATGTTAATGTAGAATGTCACATCAATAAATTACTACAAACTCAAATTCTATAAATAGCGCTCTGCTATATATGATATAAATAAAATAGATGTGGTTGCTTGTTACTAAGCCAAGGATGTTTCAAACAACGCATTCGAATATCGAAGTAAACGAGGACAATAAACGATTAATGACGAAGAACACCTATCTGGGGCATACGTGCGACGAATGAAAACAAAAGAAATAGGAGGAGTACAAAAATTATATAAACTGTTATGACCTTTCTTATGCACGAAGGTCAAATCAAATAAATAAAAAAACATCCAAAGGGCCACTGGATGTCGAAAATTTTCACAAGCGCATTAAAAATCTAAAAATATCACAATAAAATAATATATTTTTACACAATTACAATTTTAAAACAATTCCCGTTTACTGCTAATTTTACTTTTTACGTTAAAATTATAAATGAATATTTTATGAAGCATAAATTGTACTTTTTTGACTTACTCTTTTTAATGTAGACTTAGCAGGCAGAAATTATGAGAATTAGAACTTCGTAGCAAATAACAAAAAAGTCGTTTTCATTTGTTTTTATTTCAGACCTATATAACACATGACATCTCGCATAATTGATAACCATAGAGTATATTGATATATATGACGGCGCACTCAGTGCGCCATCTGGAGGTTTTGGTAAGCTTATCGGATTAGAGTGTGAAATCATGCTTTGACATCGCACTTTTGTAAAGCGTCGAATCGATGGCAGCAAGGTGATACAAACTGGCATGTTTTAAAAAAGACATTAAATTAGAATTAGAATAAAAATTGGCTATTTGAAATAAAGAGAAAAGGGAATGTGAGATTTGGACCGCCCGTGCACCACGTAATGTCGACGAATTACTTATATCCGTATTTGTAAATAATTATTGATAATTTAATGTTTTATTATGTTTACATTGTATTTAGTTATAAGTGTGTTAAGTTAAATTGACTAAATGTACAGTGTTCCCTCGAAAGACATTAATAATCACGCCCACTACTATGACTACTTCTGATGTTGGCCGTCCTGCGCTTACATCAGAAGTGGGATAGATGAACCATACTATGTAACAATGAAATCGGTTGATGTTCTGACGAAGGTTTTAATGGGTATGAAGGCTTTATTGAGAGCTAAGGATGTCAAAGGCAGATACCGTTACAAGCACGACAATTTTAAGCCAGAGCTAGGAAAACTGCGGCTAAGAAGCCTTAGACCTTGGTATGAGATTTTATGGAACATTTCATTGGAGTGGCATAAACAAAAATCACCGGTCAAAATAGATTGTTTTTTAAAAAAAAGCGTAAGTAGTTTAAGTCGTAATCAAGGTATGATAACAAATGCTATGTTCGTTACGTGTGGCAAGCCTGGCCAGTAGGCACGTCGCAAAATCGTTCCCAGACAAGAAAATAAGTGCCGGCGCTGCGAGATAGAGATTAATCGAGAACGTGGAGACTTACTTTAGAAACATCATTCGGTGAGCATGTTCTTTGTTTATTTTATAGTAAATCTGTCTATTCCCTTTTAAAAGATAATTTGCGTATAAATCAAAATTACAAATACTGTGAAAAGTTTGCTTGCATGTGTGATAATGTTATTTCTAAGCCAGTAATAATAAGTAAGTGTCAAAATATGACTATTTATCGCTTCGGCGGTGTAGCGGCTAGCATGCACGATTGCATATCGGGAAGTCCAGGGTTCGAGTCCCGTGACAAGCATCGATAATATCATATTGGATGTTAGAATAACGACTAACTTTGCAAAGCTAAATTAAAACAACTACTCCTAGATTGATATAAAATTAAATAAAGAGAATATAAAAAAAATCTTCTGAACTCACTATGTAAACGTTATATTTACGGCAAACCTATTAGGAGGTTAGTATAAAAAAAGTTAGAGGATAATTAAGATAATTCTGACTCACTAAAAAATTATTGAATGAACTGATTAATATTTATTTAGCACTTAACAGTAAGAAATCGGCTGTTATTAATTACGCACGGAACTATTGTTAGGTAGGTGTGATTCCTATCTGATACTTTTAAAAGCAAAGTAGCCGATTTAGTTTAGATGGTATACAGTGTACAGCTTTTATTCAATATCAAATGCAATACGGTTTAGTTATGGTCGGGGTTTACCAGTAGGTAAAGCATTTTCTAAAGGACTTTGTTTATTTTTTGTATTACAAATAGCGAGCGGAATCAAACTAAGTTACATAGAAAGTATAATCGATTTTATTTTATTTACTATTTAAGAATGATAGCTATAATATGTTTCTACGTATCCACCTATGATTGTACCTCTCTAGAGCCTCTCTTTATCTCTCTGATACAAGAAATGTATAAAGACATTTGCACACAAGTTAGTAGCACGCTTGTACCATGCTTTACAACATCAAATGTCAATTTCAAACTTTTGACAATTAGATAACAAGAACAGTTTATTGCAAATTTTAATGTGTCAGCAGATAGAGATAAAGCATTTCCAGGAAAGATTTGGAAGTTACTAGAAATATTTTGCATTTTCGATACTAGAATCTTCTAAATTTACACATATAAAAGGGCCGGCAGTGTGTTGAGAGATTAGTTGATGTTAGGAGTTAAGTGAAAATTACGAAGAGAAACGAATTAGGGGAAAAGTGAAGAAGAGTATAGTGAAGTATTAAAAGTGGTGGATTATAGTGCTCGGAGACGTAATTGAGCTAGTGCTGTGTACAAACTGCGCTTGTGAGTGAACATCTTGTTAGGTTTATGTAGAAGAAATAAAACATCTTTAGTGCTAGAACGCTTTTAATTTCCGATCCCGAACCCGTAGTACGTAACAATAATTTAATAATGGACTACTTACTTAGATTACAGTAGAGGCACTGTTTTACCGAAGTTGTCCGGTTTCCAATACCTTGGATCAATACTAGCTGCTGATTCTCGCATCAATGATGAAGTGAAGATCTCTGCCTGATATTCTGTGCTATCCTAAAATGCCTATCAAAACTAAAAGCAAGTTATATAATACAGTTGTGAGACCGACAACGCAACTCCATACAGCGGAGATAAAGACGTTGTGCTGGGAAGACGTCGTGGCGTGTCTACATAGAGTGCGAAACGAATATGTAAGGGATCTTTCAAAGTGTTTCCGGTAACAGAGAAAGTCAAAGGGGGCAGGCTCAGGTGGTACGGCTATGTGATGAGGCGGAACGAGAACTACTCAGCAAAATAGTGCTTGACATTCAAGACAATCAAGACAGATTATGCTAGCGCAGATGAACAAGTTAGCCCGACCACAAGTAAAGTTAGGAATGAGATAGAAAAATGAAGAAGAAGAAGCTACATGTATGAACTTTAGAGATTTACTAAAAATTGAGAATTAATTTAAAATACCGTAGAAAAGCGATGGTTGTTTACAAGTACCGACAATGATGAGGAAACCGTGACGGCGATTAAAGTAGATGAAGAGATGCGATCGAGTGTAATCTTTACATACGAGTACGATGTTGGAATACTCACTGAGGAGGATTGTCCGTGATAAGTCGGTACGGTTACAAAGTGATTGAAAGGTCGGTGTCGTCCGGTCCACGCCTTCTTATAAGGCTGGTCGAAGGGACACATCTGCGCGATTTATGTTTAAGCGGTGAAGATGGTCGAAGGGACAGTGTCGTCCGGTCTATGCCCATGTTTTGGGATAGTCGAAGGGACACACTCGTCCGGTCCATGGTTTTGAGGTGGTCGAAGGGACAGTGTCGTCCGGTCTATGCCCATGTTTTGGGATAGTCGAAGGGACACACTCGTCCGGTCCACGGTTTTGAGGTGGTCGAAGGGACAGTGTCGTCCGGTCTATGCCCATGTTTTGGGATAGTCGAAGGGACACACTCGTCCGGTCCACGGTTTGGAGCTGGTCGAAGGGACAGTGTCGTCCGGTCTATGCCCATGTTTTGGGATAGTCGAAGGGACACACTCGTCCGGTCCACGCTCATGGTTTGGAGGTGGTCGAAGGGACAGTGTCGTCCGGTCTATGCCCATGTTTTGGGATAGTCGAAGGGACACACTCGTCCGGTCCACGCTCATGGTTTGGAGGTGGTCGAAGGGACAGTGTCGTCCGGTCTATGCCCATGTTTTGGGATAGTCGAAGGGACACACTCGTCCGGTCCACGCTCATGGTTTGGAGGTGGTCGAAGGGACGGTGTCGTCCGGTCTATGCCCATAGTTTTGGGATAGTCGAAGGGACACACTCGTCCGGTCCACGCTCATGGTTTGGAAAGATGTCATCCGGTCCATAAGTTGAGATGGTCGAAAGGATACATGCTTTCATAATAATTTTGGATTTACGTACGGTACAAATATGATAGAGCATACTTATTTTAGTAATGCTAGTTAGATTGTTCCTGAGTGACAGGATGAACGAGCGGGTCACATATTAATGGCGTCGTTCCTGATTTCCTGGCTTCAATAAACAAACGCCCGAGGACGGTCGAATGTCAGTCCGGCCGTGACGGCGCACTCAGTGCGCCATCTGGAGGTTTTGGTAAGCTTATCGGATTAGAGTGTGAAATCATGCTTTGACATCGCACTTTTGTAAAGCGTCGAATCGATGGCAGCAAGGTGATACAAACTGGCATGTTTTAAAAAAGACATTAAATTAGAATTAGAATAAAAATTGGCTATTTGAAATAAAGAGAAAAGGGAATGTGAGATTTGGACCGCCCGTGCACCACGTAATGTCGACGAATTACTTATATCCGTATTTGTAAATAATTATTGATAATTTAATGTTTTATTATGTTTACATTGTATTTAGTTATAAGTGTGTTAAGTTAAATTGACTAAATGTACAGTGTTCCCTCGAAAGACATTAATAATCACGCCCACTACTATGACTACTTCTGATGTTGGCCGTCCTGCGCTTACATATATATAATTTGATTACCTACCTATTATAGTTATACTTATTATACCCGACCGTAGTCCGTAGACCGTAGACAGCACAGTCTGTGGCAAAGAGTACATTATTATATACGTCTGTGGTAGACACTAGACAGATTATACCCAATTATAGTTGTTATAATCATAGATAACTAATAAAATGGTTATAATATATTAGTATGCGCTAACAGATTAGTAATATTGAAGGATCTGCGTTTTAGTAATTTGTCAAATTCTGGTATGCTATACCCATAGATATAATAAACCTATGGATAGGCCCTACCTATAAAAATATCGTGTATACCTACACAACATTTTTGGAACATAAAATGGCCGCCTCTTTAGTGATGACCATTAAAGATTTTCTTTTACCGATCAATTATTATCGATTAATGGAAAAAAAGCGGTTCTTTACTTGTTGAAAGAATAAAATAATTTAAAAAATATTTTAAAGTAGCTAGCTAAGTCGAAAGTTGACTTTTTGTATCTTTAATCGTAATAATACACGTCTAGTTCTACGAGTTTTAGAAATATAAATAATAGTTTTCAAAACTAAACAACACGCTTTAAAAACAAATTAAAAAGTAGAAAATAATAAATGATTTTAAAATAAGAATACAGTAATAAATAAAAAAAATCTTCTTTCAGTTATATATAAAAAGAAAACAATAAGTAATTGATTTAATTATTTATATCACTTTTATTCACTAACGACAGTTATAACGAATTAAAAAAGAAAACAAAATATAGGATTTAACTTTTAAAAATGAATATTTTTGGTATTTCTTTTGTGTACATATGAACTTTCTCGAATCAAGCCCCAAACGATCACCCATCATCATAATTCTAGAGTTCTGTTGAACGACGTCTCGTCAAAGTGCATCGAGCAGACAAACAGAGATTTGAGTCTGGGATTTATATTTTCAGAGCCAATTATTTCTAACCATTTTTTTTTTCATAATTTCATTTGTAGGAAATCTGTAAAGTAAAGGTAAGTTGTAAAAAAGTATGTTTTGATATGTAAAAAATTACTACAATGTTTTTATTTAATTTCAAATTAAATCTTTAAAATGAAAACATTGTTATCGGTTTTCTTTTAGCTTAGTAAATAGTAACACATCACTATTCAATTTGTAAACAAACAAGTCAAAGTTCGATATATAAACTATAACTCTACAGCCACAAATCCAATGCAAACCAGTAGCATAATCTTTCACTGTCTTCGAAAATGTTATTTCGTAACAAAACACTGCATATTATCCAACAACAATGTAAAAAATTGTTACTAACCTATGAAAAGTCAATTTCAGTTGGTTATTACTTTTTCGTGCACTGCACTGTTTTATACAGCACGAAGGCATAATAATCGTCTTAAAGCAAAGCTTTAACACCAAATAAAAACTTCTTTCTATGCGTACTTTTCGAAAACACTTACAAAAACACCACGAGCGAACACCGGCTGACAGAACACCTACTACAAAACACGAACATAAAATGGCGGCACTAGCCACGTTCAGGGATATGTCATGACGTCACAGAAAAATGTTTCCAAAATTCGAAAAGACAAATTATTACCTATCTCTTATACAGCATTAAGTAATTGAACCATTAGAACGAGACAACATGATATTTCACGTTTATATGTCGATTCCATATATATAAATATATTAATAATGTATCAATAGTAGAATAGGGCCTCTCCATATATTTCTCACCTCAAAGGCTATACCTCATAAAAGATAGCTTGATCTCTGTGACATATGTCAAATTGACATTCCTAGGGTTGTCAGGATAAAAAAAAAACGTCGATAGAAATTATCGACGTTTCTTACTATTATCAATGCTAATGTAACATATAATTAGGTTTAATATAATTACTAAATTAAACGAATATTTTAATATAAAATGCATTTATTCTTCTAAAGTAGTACACCCCAAATCAATATCCGAATCAGTTTCTGAATCGCTAAAACAATCTTGTAGGTTTATTATAAACTCTTGTTCGCAAATATTATCAAATCGAACGTCCCGTTCATTAAATATACATTAAAATTAAATCAAATCAAATCAAAATATTTTATTTAGCATAAAAATTGTAACAATTTCTTACTGAACGTCATGAGTCTACCAACAGTTCGGAAAGAAGAAACCTATGTCCTGAGAAGAGCTGGCGAAAGAAACTCAGCGGGACTAATATTTTTTTTATCTTAATCTCATTCTTTTTTTAAAATTAAATTGTAAATTAACAATAATTCTATATGTTGAAATTGCCTGGCGGCGATCACATCATTTCCAAGGCGTACTGTCTGTATCAAGCTATCTTTTATGAGGTATAATATTTTATATTCACTTAATATCTCTAATACCAGTTCAAAATAAGTCGGTTAATATCGTTCGGATATCATCTATGGTTCGGATTCAGTCACTTGAATATAATATACGACTCGCCCTCGCTTCGCTCGGGCTCTTCCCTAGATTTAGCACAGGTAAAGCCGCGGGATCTGCTAGTTATGCATATAAACCTTCCTCTTGAATCACTCTATCTATTAAAAAAAACCGCATCAAAATCCGTTGCGTAGTTTTAAAGATTTAAGCGCACATAGGGATATAGGGATATAGGGACAGAAAAGGCGACTTTGTTTTATACTATGTAGTGATAGTGAGTAGTGATTATGCACTTTAGAGATTAGTAATATTGACATATTAGTAATCTGTCAAATTATAATATCAGATACAAAATATCATTTACTTCATTTCAAAAAATCTTGTAAAAGTAAATGATATTTTAAAATTGTTGTTGTCTGTTCTTAAATTTTAATAAAGATTATTTAAAGATATTAATATTTTTTAGGTAATTGTATTGATATTTTTAAGATGACTATGGCACTGTCATAGCTGGGCATTAATTCGTTAATCCGTTAATCGTTAATTAACGAAGTTAACATTTCAATTAACGATTAACTTTAAAGTTAACTTAAACAAAATTAACGAACTCGTTAACTTCCGTTACATTTTCTTAAGTCCGTTAATCGTTAATCCAGTACCTACTCTTTACCAAGCACTGCGTCGCGTCGAGTAAAACAAAACTAGGTCCTACCTAGGTAAGGTTTGGTAGGTAAGGTTGTCGGTGTATGTTCACGTGCCGGGCGCCCGGTAAGCATCTGCGTCAGTCTGAAAGTCATGACGCCTTGTGGCACTAGGCCCAGTGAAGTAGGTACGGATGAACCACATCCACATTCGCCAGGCCAGCCTCTGGATTTCACAGTTGCCGGATCATGACCTCGTCAGCTAGCGTGGGATCACGCTGGAAGTTTCCCGCGTGCACGCTCACTCGCCTGAAATTGGTATACGAATACCTCTGCCTGCACCTGGAGTACCCAGGGTGAAACACCCGCCAAAACGTGCGTCATCCCCGTATCGCCCTCACCGCCAGGACCCGTATTAAGTAAGTAAGTAAGTACTGCGTAATTGGACCCCGTTCGGGGCGGAAAGAGCGTCGATCCAAACGGAGGCACCGTACAGTGCCATGGACCTCACAATCTCAAAACCGGCAAAAAGATTCAGAACCACAGACATTCAGTTTGCCGAAAGCCGAGACGGCTTCCATCAGTATCGGGGTGAACTGGGAGAAATGGACACGGAACGTCCAGCGTCCGTCCAGGGTCAGACCCAAGTAGTGCATTTGGGACCGAATCTTTACCATCCTTCCCTGTATGCGCAGCTAGGCGTTTTAGGGGGTGATTCCTTACGAGGGATATGAAAAAGGTGGCCTCCGTTTTAAAGATGGAGAACCTCATGCGCAGCATGGAAATCCGGTTGATGACCAGATTGGTGCCGACTGTGGCTAAGCGTGCCGCATGCGTGCACCTACCACGCTAATGACACCCAGCCCGGGTAGAAGTGGACACCGCCAGAGCCAGTCCTAACCAAGGTTCCACACGATCGGGCCAAATAGCGCCGCCGACCGACCACTCTATTGACCCCCGTCCCATCGTGGTCGTGAGGTACGCCTCCAACGCCAACCTGAGAGAGTAGTGTCTTATGATGGTGAAGTGACTCTCGTAGAGTCCTAGACGGCTGGGTATTGAAGGCGTTGAACTGAACCTCTGGGAGGCCCGGCCCCACCTCCTCGGAATGCTGAGAAGCTTTTAAGTTCCAGAACCCAAATCAACACATTTTGATGATAAAAAATGAAATTTTAATCACGTGTTAACAGAACGTGCGTTAAATCTTTCGAATTGTAACGCTTTAACCATGGACGAATAAACCAGGACTTGACATAAAATACAAATTGCATAAAACATCGTTCAACCAATTGAAGCATACGCACACAAAGATTTTAATTCATTATTATACACACAGATACAAAATACATAAAAATTCATTCTACTTCTAGTGCTTAAACATAGTCGATAAAATACATAATATATCGAATAAAAGCACTTATTCAGAACTCAAATACTATTTATATTTTGAAATACTTATAAGATATAACTTTTACGCGGTACGTCGTGTCGTTCGCCAAAATGGCTAACAGTCTAATAAACCTGGACAGACGTCAACTTAGACTAATAACGGCGGCCTTGACCGGTCATGGGCCATATAATAAACATTTATTTAATTTAGGTATTACTGACAGTCCCCTGTGCAGAGCCTGCATGGGAACAAAGGAAACGGCTGCACACGTACTCTTGAACTGTCCAGGTGTAGCGGCATACCGGGTACAACATCTTGGCACGCCAAGGGCACTTCCAGAGGTATTCAAGAAGCCAAAGAAGCTTCTGAAGTTCCTCGAAGAGCTGGGGTGGCAGGAATAGCTAAGGAATATTCCCACACACGCAAAATAGGCGCAAAGTCGTCGAGTTGCGGATAAAAGACCCCGTTTACCATACCATACCAAACCATAATTAGATATTGTTTGTGAAATTTTCCTATGACATCTATAATAATCTATATGTAACAGTTAACAGAACCTATTGATACACTGAATCCATTTAATTTTCATTTCATCATCGTTAGGAAATCTGCAACAGTATTGAAATTATTATCGACAATCATTTTTACATCCCTAGACATGTATCAACAAAACATAATACTGAAAAATTAAGTTGATAGCCGATTTCAAGTTTTTAAGTCTTAGCTAGAACTTTTGTATTTGTTAGCATTATAAGATGACCAAAGGTGACCATTTATATTTTGCCTTGTGACACTTTCCAAAATAATAAAAACAAACAGCCATGTTTTGTTTCACTCACACCTTATGACATGCTAACTGAACTAAATGACTATAGATAACTCGGTATTTATTTTAGTCTGGCTTCTATGCTATGTTATTCTTCCAAGATTAAAATCGAAGAAACGTTTCATATTTGACAGTTAACTGCCGTGTGATGTCATTGCACATCACACTTCAGTCAATTCAAATTTTTTCAGAGACGTCGTTAAGAGAGAAAAATAAATAAAGCTTTTCGGGACTTTTTATATAGGTATTGCATAAATAACGTCTAAATATTACTATATAATGTATCGCTTTTAAAACCGCTAACCACTAAACCGCTAATGCGTGTGTCAATAAATAAAACATTTTCTTTCACACTGTCAAATAGCCGAAATATATATATAAAGAAAAAACTAATAGCAACACTGGTTGGCGTGGGTTCCTTGGTAGTCATTGTTAGCCAATTTAGCGTGGGTTGGTAGTTGTATATTTTTCTGGAATTTAATAATCGGTAAGTTTAATGTTCATTTCAGGTATTTATATTATAATCAAATGTAGCAAAAATGATTATTATGTTTCTATCATCATGGGTAAATATAGAATAATTGTATGTACTATTGTATTTGAGTTTATTTTTTGTTGCACCTTTGGATGCGTGATATTATATATCATTCATAGTAAAATAAAATTGCGAAGGTATGTATGTATTATGTTCAGAATGGATATGTTTAAAGTAACGTATTGAATATAATTATATATTATTGATTACACACTGCGACTTTTGATTGCGGTAAAGCTTGTTTTGTTGTGGCAAAAATAGGAATAGGACAAAACCCAAAACTTTGGACTATTTAACTAGTACCTACTATTTTTTTTATATATATACTTAGACATGTCCAAGTCTCAGTTATTTCACCTGCATTCATGAACTTCAATTAGATTTTGATTATCTAAGTAATTACTTAGCATATTTGTTATTTATTTAAAAATCAAAAGTTTATTTTAAATAATTATAACTTTAATCTCAATGATATCTCCTCCTAGCTCAAGTTACATATATGCCTTATATTTGTATAAAGGATCTTGTAAAAAAGATTTACCTTTACAAAATGTGCACTGTTGACCTGTTTATTACAACTGTAGTGAATATATAAATACAAATTTCAATGTAAATTTTAGTAAAGGTGATTTTTTACTCTTTTTTTTGAAAAGTAAATGAGAATCACTTAGGTCTGCATTTACATGGTCATACAAATTATAATGTGTAATATATATAACACAATTGCAATGCGAAAAATTATTTAAATATTTAGACTCAGGTGCTAGTTCTGTACTACTTTACTCTTATATATGAATTTATTTACTGAACAGTAACATTTGAAGTTCTATTATACCATCTTAATAATAAAATCATATTTAAAAATAAAGCTATTATTACTAATATGATCACAATATTTTCAACATAATGCTGTGCTGAATTTCTATATAATAAGAAGTAAACTTTATGCTGGAACAACAGAAACGTAAAAAGTTGGATGTATGCATGAGATTTTTGGAACTTAATATTGAAATAGTTAATTTTATCAATACAAGGGTTGTATCCACAGTTGTTAGAATTTTTGTCTGTTTATTCATTACAAGGGGGCACCAGGTACCCAGGCATAAAGGAGCTAGTGTCATGTATAAAACAAACAGATAACATAATTTCATTAAGTTGTTTGTTTTGCAGAAGCGAATTCTACATAGTATTCATGAAGGTGATAGCGAACTATACATAAATATCATGTGGTTGTTATTTTGAGAATAATACCTAGCATGTCACATATTTACCTTAAATAAATAAATAAATACTCTATTTTTCAGGAAAAAATATCAAATCTGGAGGGGGTGGTGTGTAGACATTACAAAGGTTATATTTTTTTATTATTATAGTAATTAATTATTAAAGAAAGTAATGACATGACATGATACTTATTAACTACTTCTAATAATTACAGATGTCTCAACAATATAGCTTGCGATGGAATAACCATCAGCCCAATTTTATATCTATGTTTGGAACATTGCTGGCCACAAAAAATTTAGTTGATGTCACTCTTGCTGCTGAAGGTCAACATCTAGTTGCACATAAAGTGGTGTTATCAGCCTGCAGCACATACTTTCATGTGAGTTCCTTAGTATTGCTAATTGTCATTCTGATGTGCAGAATACTACATTTAGTAAATGTGAATAAGTGATATTGATAGCCTATACATAAAATTTAATAAATTCTTCAAAAAAGTCAGTTTATCTGGATCAATATTTAAATATTTTTTAGTGTGTGATCCATCCCTAAGAAATCTATGTATACTAAATGATAAAAATACCTAGGGACCAAACTGTGCATGTCATTGGGTGAGTTGTTGTATATTAATAAATTATTTTTTTTAGTCATTGTTCGTTGATAACCCATCACATCATCCAATAGTAATATTAAAGGATGTCACATTTAATGATCTACGAACTATGGTGGATTTTATGTACTACGGAGAAGTTAACGTCACCGAAGAACAGTTACCACAGGTATGTCTTATTATAATTCTAATGAATATTGAGTGACTTAAATACACTATAAAATAATTTCATCTTAATTTATAGGTACTGGAAACAGCAAAAATATTAAAAATTAAAGGCCTAACAGAAATGCCAGACTCAACATCTTTGACTAGGTCCCAAGGATCATCAGCAGACATACCTAATGCAGAAAATTCTAGTGAAACTCTAAGACCTTTAATTTCTACACCATCTCCAGTTTTAAAACCCAAACGGTATGTTTGATAATGTTTCTATATCTTAACTAGTTGTATTTTTAAAATCAATATACATAAAAGTATAAATTTTAACATGAAGCAAATAATTGAAATGCTAAAGGAATTTTATTTTTCATCACAGAATAATTTTAGACTGATAATAAAGTAATGTCACAAGTGTAATGAATACTTGTTTTTAGGCATTCTGCTACTGAGCTAATCTGATCAGAATGACTATAAATACTATTTTTTAACTAACACTGCAATATAAATACATTTTTTAAGTTAGGTCATCAAAGTATGTTTAACCTTTTTATAAAAAACACTGTAATGGTTATGTGATAAAAAATTAAATGTAGATAAATTATATTTATAAAAAATAACCTTAAAGTAAACATGTAAATGTTTAATGTGCAGACGTAGAATGAGTTCAACGGGTTCGGTTGGGAATTTGGCTACAGATGACAACAGGAGTAATGATTGCGTTCAAAATATGGACATGATGCGTGAAGCGATAACTCTGAGCAGTGTACCACAGCAGAAACGAAGGGAAATTGACGAACGGATGGATAACTCACAACAGGTAGGAACATTACAATACAGTGCTCATAACTGAATCTAATGACAACTGTGCTAGCCTTTTTATACAGCCTTTATTACAGTAGTTTTTTTTAATTTCCTAATGCTGATTTATATAGTAATATGTAAAGTGAATCTTTGTACCTTTTTTTTTAAATACACAGCGGAGGAATGTAAATTTTGACACAGTTAAAGATTTAATTTGAAGATGTGCAGAAAGTTATATTAAAATCATTAAATAAATTTAAAAACATTACACACAATACTGCTTGAAAGCCAACACACACCAGTTCAGCAAAAAGAAACCCCAGACCTGAGAAGAACTATAGAGGAAATCAATGGGGATAATATTATAACTTTATCTTTTTGGCGGTGTCTTCAGTGTTCTGTCTTCTCTAAAGTCATTTATTGCATAATATATCATCTTTAGCACTCCTTGAATATTTTTTATTATTTGGGAATGGAAGTTTTAATGTTGTGTCATCAAACTGATAATATTATTATTTAATCGAAATGGAATAATTTTAATATAACCAATAAATGTATGAGATTATTAAATTAATTATTAAATGAAGTTTTTTGTTTGGTTTTACTGAATGTAAAACATAATCATGTGTTGAACTCATAATCATAAGTGATGCTTTAATTTTATCTTCATATAAACAGTCAAAGACAAAACTTGGAACTCTCAAATTAATCATTGAATACAGTAAAATATATCTTCTATATGTTCGCGATAAACTCCGAAACTACTGAACCAATTTTTATCAAATTTTGTAAGTATCTGTAATTTTGTCCAATTTGGGAGATAGGGTAGTTTTTATCTCAATTATTGATCTCAACATTTGTTATTGCAAATTAAATGTCTATTATACTTTAGTGTGTATTTATCGGTTAGTTCTATAATATCCTAGTAGATGGCAGTTTGGCATCTAAGTTGCACAGATATCCGATAGATGGCGCCGTATTTCTATTTCTAGATTATATATGGCGCGTTAGCTAAAACATTGTAAGCAGTAGTATTTTTATTTTAATAAAGTATGTATAAAAACCGTTTAATTTATTTTAACTTACGCCCAGCGAAGCGAGATTGCTAGTATTTTAAAAAAATATCATTCTTTAGGTTTAAATATTAGTTTAAACACCTAGCACAGTATTTTGCAAGTCCTAAATTATGTAAACTCCGTGATGATAGTGATCTGTGATCTGCAGGTCATATTTGTTACAGCACTAGTAACATTATCATATATTATCATAATTAACATGACAAAGAAGGATCTGTCCTATATGTATTTAAGCAAACTAAAATGATTTTTAAAATGAACCACAGAGTGCTTGCGTATGTGGGGGTGGTCGTATAAAGTATTTATAGAGATTAAACATCTATATACTTACATTTGAATAAAACGTAGAACAACAAAGTGTAATAAATAATACCTTAAGGAATAATCAGTGCATAGAGATTAATTTGAGGCGTCTGTTTTTAATTTAAAATTAACAGCTTTTCACTAAATGGATATGAAAGGATATACGGTACTGACATAACAGTATCATAAATAATAATTGCATGGATCTAAAGACATTATATATATAATTTTGGTTACAGACTGGTGAACCATCAAACATCAATATAGATCAACTTGCGATGGACGCAAATTCTGCTGTTGGCATATCACAAGGTAGGTTAATCAATCATCTCATGTTTTAAATATATATTCATACAAGTATTTTTTTGTTTTTGCTTTTTAATTATTAAGCTTATTAACACATAATTTCTTTTTTACGTACTGTTTATGTCGTAGCCACAATTCATCATTCACTATTTCATGAAATGAAGGCATGAATTGTATTACTTAAACAATTAATGTTTTGATTATGACACGTCAATATATGTTGGATCAAAATATCATGCCCGATACTTATATTATGCAGTCAGATCTGTTAAGTATTTTCAACGTTATCGTGGTGGGGGGTTCAGTAGCGCCCGGTAATCCAGCCGGGCGTGAAGCCATGAAACGCGCAAGGGGGTTGCCCATTTCATTGAACTGTGTGCCATGCTGGTTGCTCCAGGTTCTTTTCTGATAGCAGAGTGGACAGTGTGAGCTGTAAGCCTACATAACTACTTGTGTGTACAAAGGTTATACGCGTAAATGCATTTTCCAACGATAAAAATATTGATTTCGAGTTATAAAAAACTCTGCTACACTAGCTATGTATTATGGACATATCCTTATTTGTAAAAATTGAACGGAATAAATCTAGAAATGAGGATGAACTGATAACACCTAGCTTTCTCTAGGTTTCGCCTCGCAGTGAAGAGATTGTTTTTGGGGAAAGGTGTACGCATTGGGCTTGCCGATTAAGTAAATTATAAGTGGCAAATATTTTTTTAAACGCTATTTTATGTAGCCTATAATAAAACTCTCAGTTGAATCTGTACATTAAATGTTTTTTGGAAAATATATTGAAAAAATATCTCTTATCTGAGAAACGTATACTAACGCACTTAGGAACGAATCGGAGCGGGACGAGGGGAGTTTTAAATAAGTTAATTACACTATACGGAATATTTTATAGATCACGTAGGATAAATGATGTCTCAATATATTTATTTATTATAATATATATTCCTTTATCAATTTAGGGCTTTTTTGATGACATTCGTAATAAGGTGAATAGCAATGTTATATTAAAATTATTAACAATATGACAAATCAGCGGAAACGCCATTGTTCAGGACGCAGTTATGAGGTTTTAATTTAGGGTATTAATATTAGAGAATATACCACTTGTTGACAGATCATCGTTTTCGTCAGAGGAAGATGAGGTACTAGCAGTCTCCTGAGTCACTGTCTGACACATCTACTCGAATTATTTACTCCGTATCCATCACATTATCAACTATGTGATCACTTTCTTTATAAAAGTCTTGTAAATAAAAATTAAATATAATTAAAATAATGTATTACCCAATTTTATTAAAATTTATAAACACAAGTTTCACTGGTCTGTACTGTTGAGTGAAGCGGGGCGTGCTCGGCACAGGAAAATGGTTGACTACCAACACGCATGAGCATCAATATGTCGCGTCTCCCGCGATGTTTTTGCCGCCCCGATGTTGCTCGATCCCTTCTCGTCCCAGACATCGTATCGCTAAAGAGACCTATAAATCTTCTTATGAGCAAGTTGAACCACGTTCTAAGAGTATGTCAAGACTCATCTTTTGTTGCGCGTACAATAAGCTTCCTCCATGCTGACGTTTAATTTTAATTCTATATTTTTTTGCCTAAAAAGTGAAGACAATAATGCTTGTAAAAGTA
The DNA here is from genome assembly GCA_905231865.2 of Boloria selene. Taxonomy (NCBI): domain Eukaryota; kingdom Metazoa; phylum Arthropoda; class Insecta; order Lepidoptera; family Nymphalidae; genus Boloria; species Boloria selene. The sequence continues at coordinate 8,652,458 of HG993131.1, forward strand.
TTTCAATATAAAGAATATTTTAATTGATTGATTTAATGAGTAGCTACGTTTCTACGAACCCGTTTAAGTAACCGTAAACCGTATTTATTTATAATCTTTCTTGAAACTGGTGACTCGCCCCCGCTTTGTTCAGGTTCTTCCCAACCTATGTTTCGTTTAGGTTTTCCCATACAAATAAACCGTTGTATATATTTTTCGATTTCCATCGGTTTTTCTTTTTTGGTTTTCCCTATTTTTTATTTTTAAACCACCCCTGGCGCGCCACCGACACGACAAAATTATTCCAATCGGTCCAGCCGATTTTGAGTTATAGTGAGACTTACGAACGGCATATTTTCTGTTAAATGCGAAAATAAACATGAGAAAATAAATGGACTGTTATCCCTCAACTTTCAAAATGAAACCGCGTTAATTGCGTAAATGAAAAGTTTTATATACGTATTGTAATATAAAAAATTCAGCGTCGAAAGCTATATTTCAATGGAAGTGAAGTGTGTTATTGAAGTTTACGAAAATACATACAATTATAAACAGAATTAAATAAAATCTATATCATTATGAGAGACAGTATATAAATTAAGGATAATAGTTTGTGACTACCTGACTACTCCAGTGGGGTTGTAACAAACTATCATCTAAACCATGAATGGAAACAGCGAAACGTCCTCATTCAACACATGATTAACACATCCAAAAGGATGTCTGCTTACGATGACAGAATATGTGACAATCTAGACCATAATTTACTTTAAAAACTAATTTTACACGTTATTACAACATGTAATTAATTCATCGTTATTAAAAAGACTATTATTCGTAATATTTTTAAAGTAACGTAATCCTACAACGCATTAGTGGTATGCTTATATATTTTGCTTTTCAGGGAAGGGAGATCAATGAAATATGTAGTGCTAGTGTTTTTTTTTATTATGTTTAATTGTATTACAAAATCATTTATCTCTCTTCCCAGGCCAATGGAGTATGTTGGAGCATACATACCCTCGGTATACTAACGCCTGTCTCGGCGGTGGGGGCTTGCAGCCGGACCAGGGGATGTATTTGAATAATGTGATGAATCAGCACGGAGAGTCAGAAATGAATAACTACGGGCAGGTGCTGGGCATGTCGGGCCCCGCGCCGGGACCTAGCTGCGTGGCCGACTCGCAAATACAGCCCATCAACCAGATGCAGCAGAAGCGTCGGCGCACGACGAACCCCCAAGCCGAGGAGAACTTCCAGAGAGCCCTCGAGGCGGTACGCTTCGGCGGCATAGGATTCTGTAAAGCGGCCCGCATGTTCGGCGTGAACAACAGGACTCTATGGCTCGAGTATAAGAAGAAGGGCTACCCGAACAACCGGCCGAGTATCAAGAGTAGGATAAAGCGCGAGCACGTGACCCCGCCGCCCAAGGAGGAGCCGCAGCAGCAGGACCCGCAGATGGCGCTGCTGTGCCCGCCGCACCCCGTGTCCGTGGGGTTCATCGACCCCCGGCCCGTCGACTTCCCCCTGCAGGTGAACAACTCGCCCCTGAACATCATCAACGGGGTTAACTTCCCGATGCAATAGAACGCGGCGTGCGCGGCGCCGGGCCCCGAGTGCTACCCCTTGTGACCCGAGCTGCCGGGCGGCGAGCTCGGGCACTCGTCGCCCCCGCGACCGCACACACGCTACGACATCTACATGCACATGCCCCTGTAAATAACGTTACCATTATTGTTCAGTATTACTCGCTACCCAGTTGGCTATCTGTAAAGTAATCGAAAGTATTGCGTTGATGGACGCGCGCCGCTCGCGGCCATTAGCCATAATCACTAAGGTATGTTAGATCTCAGTAGAACGATAAGTTTAAAACAGGTATTTGATATCAGCTTTTATAATTACCGCTTTTTACGGATATATTGTACATTGAAAAATGTAATAGTGAATTTACTAGACGCGATGGAAAGTTTAGTATTATGTCGCAGGTAAAATGTGTAATATGCTTGGGTTTTAAAAATGTATAAGGTGTCGACAGTTTACAAATGTAAATATTTTTTTTAAACACTAACAGTGAATTGTATGATACCTAGTGATTTTTCACGCTGCCATCATCAACATAATAGTTCTTAAAGATATATGGGGTTACCCATAAGGATATTTACTCCAAATTTAGTTCCTCGGTACAGCATTTTAATTATGCATAAATATCGTTATTCCTCTTTTGTATTTATAGAATAAGGATAGCTACAGTATTATTTTAATTTATGAGACATAGTTTATAATAATGTTAGATTTACGATTTATTTTTGCGTAGTTGGTTGCGAAGGCACGTACACTACTATTTATTAGTAAACAAGCAATTAAAACAATTTGCCTGCGTCATACATTTCACGAATACGATACATTAACTACATTAACTCATATCAGCAAATGACAAGATCATTTTGCTCCATTATATCAATTTAAATGATATCCAAGCAAAAAATTAAAAATATGAAAAACGATATCGTTGATATATAGGTATAGTTAAAAATACAAGCAAATACCAAGCTAATGCTATGTAACGAGGAGCAATAATTCTTCTATGCAATAAGTTAATTTAGCAAGTATTAAAAGTATTTCGATAAGTATTTTTAAAAAATTCATAAGCAATACAATTTACATTATTATATTATACCTTCAAAATGCTTTATGAGACTGGTAAATTAAATGTTTGTGGATGCCCGTCGATACTAAGAAAACAAGATTAATTATTACAATCTTTTAACTATAACTTCAATAAAGTGATATATTTTTCGTATACAAATCGGTACAATAAATTTTTGGTTAAATATTAACAGCGAGCCAGTGGCGGATCCAGGATTTTAACACTAGAAAATTTTATTGTATTGGCCGGATTGTTTATTCGTACCAGGACAGAAGCTGGTCAATTAAAAAGCAACGTATATAGCAAGATATGCCCATTGTCCGTCCACTTCTAAAACTCTTTTACCAATTTTCTTTATCCTGCGTCCTACTTAGGTAGGTGCTAATTAACCTAACCGAAAACTACTACTAATTAACTTTTCCAAAACTTCACTTATCTAAACGAACGCACTTTCCACTTTAAAACTTCCTTTCCCTACAAAATACCCGCCCAAGGAATCGCACTAACCTAACCTCCCAGGTACTTCTTTGACCTCAGAATCAAAAGTTGAAGCCTCATGGTTGGTGTAGGTGAAACCAACAGAAAACACCCCTTCCCCCTACCTCTGGATCCGCTACTGTCCGCCAGATATAGCTTACCCCAGGTCTGCGTACCGTTGCCGTTGTCATTGACAAAGCAGCCGATGGGGTGCAAGGATCCTTGTCAAAACAGACGAGATGTTAAACAAGGGGTTTCAACCTGATTTCGAAGCAGTTTTATTTCAGTCTGTTTAATTAGCATTTATAGAGAGAGACAAGGTTATAATCAACTGTTATTAACTACCCATGACATTACATTTAAAAATATTCCCCATTAATTAAATGAACAGTTATAATAGTATAGATTATTTTGATCCGCCTTAAAGGTCGTTTAGTATGTTCAGGTGCCTTTGCGTGAAGTGAAGGTTTAGTGCGCACAATCTAATAGTTATTAAATATGTTATAATATGCCTACCGCTGGTCGGTTACTTGTGTAAGCGGCAAGTTGTCCATCTGTATATTTATCAACAAGAATCACATAGTAACTTTGTATAAAACTTGGTAATACGCGCAAGATATCACAATAGCGATCTCCATTGTATATATTGTAGTTGTAAAAATATAAAAAAGTGATTATGTAATTATAATAAGTATGCATTTATAGATATAAGCTCAGTTGCAAAATTAAAAGGTATTGAAGCAATAAAACGTACATTTAAAAACTTTTTCTCTTTAAAAATATATGAAATTAAATAAACTGTAACAAGTGCTGCTATATAAAGTCTGAATGAGTCTCGCGATCAAAGGGATACGAAAGGTATTAGAATCTATTTCTTAAAGTTTTATTTACGTTTTGCAACAGAGTAATAATCTGATATATTAGTAATTAGATTATATCTATTTTACTGTAAGAAGGTGGTGCCAGTGTCTTCTCATTTTTTAGAGATAATAATTATATTAAGTACGAGTATCTTGAATACCATATACATATATACGAAAATGTTGGAATGTTTGTCTAATTTAAGTTTTGATTCCTAATAATATTGCAAAGAAATAATTATTTGGATGAATCATTTCATTATAAAAGTTACAGTTTGAATATAGTCTCACTTAGTCTTTCTTGTTTTCGGGTTTAACAGTATTTTATAATAATTATTATTAATTGTGTCTTGATTATTTATATTTTTACGAAACTAATTATTTGCAACATTAGAGATCTCTGATTTTGACTGATTTTTAATTTTCTTACAATATAATATTATAATAATCAATGATTTAAAATTTTTTCGTAATAAATAATTATTATGTTTACTAACTTTGTTTCTTTTTGTCCAAAGTGATAAAAAAGCAAAGCTTTACTGTAAGAAATGTAATATAGTATAAAATGTAGGTGGTCACTTTTATGATTCTTTCAAGAGATGATAGCTTTACGTAAAACAATACCGTCATTTTTTAGACATTTACAAATTATTTGAAATATATTATTGATAATGTTATTACCTTAAGAAAACAAGTGCAACCTTAGTGTTTTGAAATATAAAAATAAAAAAATATTCGATTATAAACCATGCAAATTTTTGTTGCAAGGTTTTATTTTTTTTAATATTGCGTATGTAATATTGTCAGTATTATAACTTGTGATCGGTTCACAATGTTACAAATATGTCAAGTTTTAAATAATGTGTATATCGAGACTTACTTTTAAAGCCTGAGGATTAATGCGCTTTACATATTATGTATTTATTTTAATCAATCACAAAATATAAATCATATCAAATTTATGGAAATTAATCAAAACTCAAAGGAGGAAATACGTTCAAGTTTGTACAGTAATGTCTCTTTTATAATATCTAGTCTATTATATTATGCTAATAATGATTATATTTATATTAAAAGGTCGATGTATGTAAAATTTAATTTAAATATTAATCCTATCAATGCGTCTCATTTACTTAAATCTTATTTAATGACATTAAAGGCTTAATTATATATTTTTTTGTATTACTTTATATAATATTTTTCAAATCAGATAGAACTGAGAGAGTTTACTGGCTTGCTTCCATGTTTTCCTTCTAAGAGAGTGTCATCCATGTCCGTAATGAGCTCGATTATAACATATTCCGATGCTATGGGAACAGCTCCAGAGTATTTGCATGTAGAAAATATACATATATTTTGATGCTGTTATAATCGTGCTACTAAGCTGTGAAGCTAGCATATTAAGATAAATTAAGCATGTCTCAATTGTTGATTTATACTACTTATTTGTATTTAAAACCAAACTAGAAAATAAAATAAATGATAGTTTTGCAGAAAAAAGTGTGTTTTTATCATTGCCGAAGGTTTTACATTTATTACTCCTCTACAAATTAAACAATTGCGTACACTAATTATAAGTATTTGCATCATCTGTTTATCATATAAAACCTTTTTATCAAGATTTCTAAACGGAACATGATTACACAAATGGATTAAATGTCTCTATACTTTCTGTGTAAAGAGGTTCACTTCACTATAATTATGTAAAAGGCACAACAAGTACTACCCACTTAAACCTAACGAAACCTCACGCATTCAACAATAACGCACCGATGGCACTTCAACCATTGGGATGCTCCAACTGTCCACTCTGCTATGAGATGAGCAACCCGCATGGTACTCGTATATCGTCCACCGATTTGTGTGCTTTCTAGCCTGACTGTATTGTCGGATGCTAGTCTACGAGCCTCTCAACGACGACAAGGCGAATGCATTGGGTCATTAACGTTTGAATTACGGTTAAGTAAAAAGATGAATCAGGAAAGAAGCAGCCAAACTAAACAAAGTGAGGCATCTCAGACAATTTCTAAATAAATTTTGGCTGTTTATACATATATATAATATTTTGAACACAATAATCAACATCTTGAAATGATTGATGTTGACGGCAGATCACTACAGTTCAGAGTGCTTACGCAGCTTTCCTTTCATTCCGCGAACTATTCGACCCCTTCTCTTCTTCCTTGTACATTAAACCTAGTTTTAATGTAGGTATATGAATCGAATGTCTTAGAATAAGATATTAAAATGCTAAATGTTGTTTGTAGAGTCATTGAATACTCCACCGGGAGTTCGGCTACGACGTACAAAATATTTCAAACGGCAAAGCCGAGTCCAGCCTGACGAACAGCAACGTGAAATACGGAAGCAGGTGTCCGAGCCTCAGCTCACTACTGTCGCACACGTCCTTCAAAAGCACGAGTCTTATCCACAATATTCTTCTCCTAAGGTAATTTATATTTGTTATTTACAAAAAATATGTTACAATAAGAAAAGACGTGAATTCTTTTACTTTTTATTCTTATTATATATTTATATAGGTAATAACGGCTGAAATAAAAAATAACTAAACAATCGATTACTATAGGACCAATTGCGAAACCAAGATCGCCAATTAATCATAACTTTCAAATGTACGAAATATCTAAATCATAGTAGGTATAATTTTATTACCATAATATACTCTTTTTCTCCCGCTAGGTTCCTGCAATTAGTATAAAACTCGAAGTGTCGTGCGACACCTAATATGTACGATTCTTTTGCAATCTGGGCAGATCATCACTACATAGTATAAAGCAAAGTCGCTTTCTCTGTCCCTATGTATGCTTAAATCTTTAAAACTACGCAACGGATTTTGATGCGGTTTTTTTAATAGATAGAGTAATTCAAGAGGAAGGTTTATATGCATAGCTAGCGGATCCCGCGGCTTTGCCTGTGCTAAATCTAAGGAAGAGCCCGAGCGAAGCGAGGGTCAGTCGCTAGTTTGTTCATAAAATATGTAATACAATATATTGTAAGTTGAATCAGTACATTAAAATTTTTTTGGAAAATCAGAATCTTATGCAATAGTCATTATTATTAAACAGAAACTGAATCTATAGTTTTTATAATGTCTGTTTGTCTGTGACCGCATCACGACAAAACAACTGTTTGTTGTAAATTGTAATAATATTTTACTTGTTATTGCGGGAAAATATCCATCTCTGAGAAATTAGTACTAATCAATAGCACATAGCTATAATAAAATTGTAACTGAATCGTATCTGTGTTTTAAATATTTTATTACAAATCTTATTATAATTTATTTTATCGATACAGACGCCTTAAAATAAATTTTATATCTCTATATAGATATTTTTCTATCTCCATTTCATCACGAGAAAACCACTAAACAGTTAATGATGAATTTTGGTATGATGATAGCTGGTAAACCTAGTCAACGCTGAAACGTTTCCATAGTTCCTTATAATATTCACTTATGATTACTTGGTACTTAGACGATGGGTTACCCAGTACTGTCAGCTCCTAATACTGGTGACAATAATTCATGAAAACTAGGGAATCACAAACCTCAAGGACATTCCATTATAACATAATATGTAGAACCCCGTCCTATTGCTATGTTACAATTTTACCCATACTACTTTACCAATTTTTTACAATTTTTACCCCCTCCTCTCCCTTCGTGACCCGTAGTATATGCCAAGACCAACTTATCCCGTTATTAACTATTACGTAAAAAAAGTAATAATTTGTAAATGTGGTTTTAAATAATTTTTTTGCAAACAGAAATTTAAAAAAATATTAATTTGGCTCATTTTTGTCTCTATCCTTTTATCAAAACTAACAAACACTACACTAGTAGTAGTTTTACATATTAATATCGTATATATAAACATACGTTTTGGCTTAGCTGATTCGACGGCCACGTACAGAGCAAGCAGTGGGGTCGCTGCTCATCAGAGCGGTCGCTGTGGTCGACCGTCGGCCGACCACGTCCGCCGCGACCACTACCACCGTGACCACCGCGACCGTAACCACTCCCACTAGTTCCTTTGAGAGCGTTATTACGGAAAACACCTCAGCACAGACGCAGGCGCGCGCGAGTCATACGCCCGCAGTGCGCTTGGGCCCGCCTCTCAGCTGCAACTTCTGCTGGAACACAGTGGACGAGTGCGGTCGCATCCTGCGCCGCAAGACTCAGTACCACTGCCCCGAGTGCCGCACTAACCTATGCATCGTGCCCTGCTTCCACGAGTACCACGATGGGCCGGAGACCGAACCTACCGCCGTTGCCAGGTGAACTACCCCCCTTACAAGCAGACCTAGCGTAATCTGCCACTCGAAACATGTAGACATATCCATGTCTATTATTTAAATGGCGCTGTTTTTTGGAGTTTTTCTATTTATCTCCGATATCGCGTCAAATATAGCTATTAGTTTTCTATCCACGAAATTTAAATGTATGTGAATCAGCCTTCCTCATGCACAGTCATGTTCTATCGATGTTACCAAATAGTCCATAGATAGTTAAGTCTAGTCCGTGAGTGATTGCTTTAATTAATATCTATATGTGTTCTATAATTTTCATGCATTATTGATGCAAAAACACAATTACCATTTAAAATCATACATAAAAATATGTTTAGGGCACGTAACAAGTAGTTGTTTTATTTAAAGAAATTAGTGTCGCGATATAAATATATGTATATAATCTAAATCTCATTTATGAAGAAAAATATGGTTTACTCAATAAATATAGATTGTTGTCTTAAGGTAAGTAAATGATGATGTTCTATTTCTCTAAGAGATCCTCCCGGACAGCGACAGCAAGATAGCGTCATTTTATAAATCTATATAAATAAAATGATAGTGGTCTGCAGTTGTACGCGCATCACGGAAAAACTACTGGATAGATTTCAATGAAACTTTCTAAGTTTAATTTCTTAGACACTTGGCCCTTATCAAAAAAAAATGATTGCGATATCTTCATTTAATAAAAAGTAATTAAAGTTTCAAGAAACAACGATTTGTATATGCACTGCGTGTTCAGTGATGTATGTTTCCTTCTCGCGGAGTAGTGGGGCAAGCGGCGTAGCGCGCATGCGGAAAACTTTGTTAATATTTCAAGCAACGCGGACGAAGTCGCGGGTATCAGCTAGTACTACATAAATAAGGCTTGTTACAATTTGCTATCAGATGCCGGGGCGGATCATAAGACCTCAACTAAAGTTCTTCACTGACTTCCGTGTGTAATGTATCTTAAAATATATGTGTTGTACGAAATAGCTTTACTGACGAATGGTGCAATTGTAATTAAAGTATAAATGGGTAAAAAAATTATTGATAGATTCATATATTGTTAAAAATCAGTGTTGTATTGTAGTTATAAATGTAGTTTAGAACTTGAATACACGCTTCTTATATATTCAAGTTCTTTTAGAAGAGAATGTGATTACCATTTAGTACTAAAATAAGTAAAGTATACACACACAATGTCGTGCAATAATGTCAAAATGTGTGAGAGTCATAAATTATACAACTATTACTATATATTATTATGTAGAAACGTTTTTAAAACGTTTTTAAGTTTGTTATAATTTTTCTATCAACTATAGGAAATATGTAATTAAAACTGGTATAATTAATGGTATAATTGAGGTTTTAAAGCAGTAGGTCACTTGGGTGACAAACTTATTTGAAAAGAATTTGTATTTTTATACGAAATTTGAAATTTACAAATGAACTAAAATGTGGGCCAAAATTCAGTTTTTTTAAATAAGAGATTATTTAATATTTTTTGAGTCTTGAGGGATCCTTGCAGCTTAGCTACAAGTCTATAAACTTCAGATTATTTATTATCTCTATTTCTTCATAATAAGTGAGTACGAGTGTTTCAATAGATACGACGAAACACTTGTGCACTCTTATAATTTGTAAAAATATTAGACACCTACCTATAGGCATAATATGCACAATTTTTTTTAAATTAGAATAAAATAAATTTAAAAGAGTTAGAAAAAGAGAATTTATTTCACTTTTAAACCTTGAGAAACACAATCATATCCATATTTGGAGTTGTACTCATTGTTGTTATATTCACTTTATATTGTAAGCATGATTGTGATCGATCAAATGAATTTGTGAATAATACTGTTGTGATTTATTTTCTTATATGTAGCAATACACAGGTTTATTAGAATTTTGTTGAATACATACTCTCGATATTTCATTAACACTTACGGTGCTAATAATTTTGTTTAATGTTAAGTTTAATGTGAATAAAATCATTTAACGGTTGTTTTTATTAAAGTTACTAATATATAGAAATAATTTTTATCGTATTCATCTGAATATCAGTTGCTATTCATTAAAAATGCTAATTCGATTGAAATTTTAATAACATTATTCTTAGATTTCTAAAGTATATATTTTTAAAAAGATTTTTGGTTTTACCTTTTTACTCCATAGGAACTCACTATGTACTGTAGTACCTCTCAACAGTCCTGTTAGTATTTTTAAATCTATGTATTTATATATTTCCATCCCATCTTAAAGTGGGGCGTATTATAAATATTATAATTATTAATTATATTATAAATCTATCTGGTAATATTAGAGTATAAATTAAATTTAGGTATACTTGAACCTAAACAACTGGTGAGCTGCCGGATTTTTTAAAAATTGAATGAATTGTATGTGTTAAACTTTTCCTTATTAACTAAATAATATATTTAAACGCTAACGTAGCTAAAACCGTCATTGTAAAATATTATTCTAGCGTCTTTGTAATTGTAGCGAAATGCTCAATATCTGGCAGAACATGCCGTTTTTATAAAAATATACTTTAAAGGTGTTTTATATTTTTGTATATACATTTTTCTATTGTCTTCTTGTTTTTGAAAACAGATTTTCTTATTATAAATAGCAAGATGTTATAACAATGCTATGTAAAAATAAAGGAGGAGAAAGTTAAATGTAATGAAACCGAATTCGATTTATAAATGTAGACCATAACAACTTATGTTCGACTAGAATTGAAAATATTTAACTTAAATTTTATAAAGGTAAATTTTAAATAATAGGATGATTAGTATATCTATAATTGTTATTCCAGTTATAATCGTGTATATCCTGCACCTAAGTTACCTTAGGGTTTCTGAAAAGAATAAAAAATTATAGCACAGTGATTGTATTTCTGGGTGACAAGATCATATTCAAATATAACTTAAGGTTATTATATTTCAAAATATATTCTAACAACCATAGACGTAGAGAATGGACTGAGCCATACTCTCGTGAAATGTGTAGAAAGAAAGAAAACGAACGCGCTGCCAATATCCGTCACAAATTAAAATTTTGTGCAATGTAAAAAATATAATATTATAATTCCGCCTCCCGCCATATTTAGATGGCGGCTGGCAAAGACACTCGGCCCAAGCTCTATGTTTATGCTAACAACAAAGAGAAAGACTTGCACTATGATACTCAATACAACTATGAATGAGCATACTCGATTTGTAAAATTATTCCTAAGAAAAAGATAAATTAGTCAGTTTACATTACTGTTTTCTAAAGTTGTTGATACTTATATAAAAGTTTTTTTTTTTCAACATGTAGAGATCAGTTATGAAACTATCTGTTCCCAAGTAGGTGTTTTTGATGTTGATGTAGTAGGTAGATGTCTAGCGTTGGTGTTTAACTTTAAGTGATTCTTCAATATCTTGAATTCTTAAAGATTATTTAAAATATAGTTATATTATCTACAACATAATCTTCTTTTCTAATTCGCCTCTTGGTATTGGGGTCTGCAAAATACCTGCCTAATGGGTGTTTTAACCTGATAGTTACATGTACAAGAATTTGTATTGCCCATCATTGTGAAACCCATTGAAACATAAATGCTATTTTATATATTAAGTAGGTACCTGCTTATAAATTTATGGAAACATTCCATAATATATCAATTATATTATAGTTATATACTTACTTATTAAATGGAGTGTGTAAAAGTCATTCTACTCTAATGCAAGTTAGTAGTTTTCATAATTATACTTGCCTCGATTTGATCCTAAAATTTAATAATAACTTGACAGATAACCTGTATTAAGTGCATCAAGAAAAAAAGCTGTGTATTTCCGCATAATATACATACATCTACTTAATAAAATCCTGTTAACAAAATCTATATGCTTTTCATCTTATGATTTAAACAGTTTGCCAGTAAATCGACAGAACATAATGTTGTAGTGAATATGAAAGTTTAGGTGAATTGACATTTTTTTAATAAATAAATCATCTATTCTAGAAAGTCATCTTGTCTAACGCTTCTTAGATTTGCTAGATATTTTTACCAATAAATTGTAATATTTAAATTAAATGTTTTTTGTTAAACAGTGTTGATTTTATGAAAATAAATAGGTACCTAGCCAGTTGATGTGCCATTTACTATTTATAGATGTTATTAAAAGGGAAGCACGGACTACGCTCGAGTCTGTATACGTCACGTCCATGCGTGCAGGCGGAAAGTATGACTAGACTAGACTTGTATAAGGAACTTTCGACCATAGTCAGTATATCCCTTAATGTAGGATAATAAAAGTGAAATATTATAAAAATAAGAAAAATGTTTTCAAGAGTTTTATGGCAGTTTAAAATAAAATATCTATGATCTGTGTTTAAAATATTATTTCCTTTGGTAAATTATAACTACTTATAAACTATCCCACGGTATTTAAGTCCATTAACCTCTACATTAAGCCTAATGTACGGGTTTAAGTTAATGTACTATGTCGAGGCACGTAAACAGCCTTATTCGTCAACCCTAAAGCCTCCACTACACTACACGCCGAAGTTACTTCGAGGAACAACTAGTTGAAACTCGAAATTGACTGAAGCTCTAAGTGAGACGCCTTTTTGTATGCTTCAAGTGCTTTGATTTGGGTGCGAAAACATTTCGTTTTCGTTAAACTTGTGAATGTAATGCTTGTATAAAATCGTCTGTCATCTCAGATAAAATGTGATATTGTCTAATTATTCCGGTACGGGACTTAGAGGCTGCAGCAGTAGTTTTCCACGCCCTTTTATCTTGAGCACTAGGATAGGATCGCCAACAAATCTCATGCAAGTTGAATATGTGGAACCTCCACTTCATCTTCGTAGACAATATCTTTCTGATCGTTTTATTTCGAAAATTTTACAATTCTCTCTCTTTCTTAATATCTTGCTACAAATAATTAATTTATAACCTATTTCATATATGTGCACGCCCCTCTCCCACCCTTGGCAAACCTACCTTTTTACCCCAAGGATTTTCATACAAACTTGCGAGAGCCCTTAGACTTCTTTAATCCGACCCTGAAGCAAAATTCGTTTTTACTGGACGGATATCTACCAACTGTTAACTAACTCCCTGCCAAATTTAAAGTTTGTAGCACAAAAAATGAAGGACTTTCATATAGACTTGCGAGAGCCCTTAGACCTCCTTAATCCGGCCCTGTCGAAAAATTCGTTTTTACCGGACATCTACTTACAATTAACTAACTCCCTGCTAAGTTTAAAGTTTGTAGCACAAAAATGAAGGACTTTCATACAAACTTGCGAAACCCTTAGACCACCTTAATCCGGCCCAGTCGCAAAATCTGTTCTTAGCGGACGTCCACTATTTATAAATTACCTCCCTGTCATATTTCATCTTTATATATATAGTGGTTTTCGAGATTTCGTGATGAGTGAGTGAGTGTTTTTAACAAGTGACTCTTGTTTTAGGCTGCCTGCTGGGTACCTCGATTATATTGATACTTCTAAATCTTAAGTCCTCCTGAAACTTCTGCCTTTTCTGGAGAGTGTATAGCCCTGTTTTTATCCTTAAGAATTGCATTGACGCATACCAAGTGTACTGCGGCGTTGACGCGAAGCTTTGGAAGCTTGTCACACAAATCGTACTCCACTGAAATTGAGCTTGTTGCCAGACACTAGACCTGTTTTACTCGACCATCCACAAAAAATACAACTAGGTTTCGTAATATTTAAATATTAGTTTTAAGAAAATAATAATTATTAGTTTTTGAAATTGTTAACACAAAATTTATGGAAATACAAAACTTTTTTATAATTAAATTTGAAAATGGTTGAAATTAAAAACCACTTAAATTTCATTAGGTATTTCTATATTCTTCATTAGGTATTTAATTAGGCATATAAATTTCGAAGGACTCTATAGCCGATGGAATCAATTATTTTATTTTCTCGTAGGAATGAAAGAATTTCTTGCCATAGAATGTGCTTTACATAATATTGACTTAATAAAAATTTGTTTAAATCGGTTCAGTACACTTTTCCATTGGGCTTTTAAGCAGTTCAGTACTGTTTGTGTGAAACCCAACAAACAAGCAGACAGTATATTATATAATACAAATTTCACTAAGTATTATTTAAGGGTCTACACAATACGTTACAGTCAATGTTTTTTATTTTTAAAAAATCATGTGTATATTTCGATAAGTTACTGTTTTCGACTGTATACTTTTAAGATTCGGAAAGTGATTTATTATACACGTTGTCTCTCTTAGTTCGGAATAGGATAATAAGTATTAAAATATAATATGTATCAATAAAAAATATAAATCAAAACAATAATCTAGCTTACGCAAAGACGATAGACACGCGAAGCGGGCCGGGTCTGCTAGTTTTAAATAAAATAAGTAAAATACCTAACAAAAACAAGCCAATATTATAAAAAATATTTATTAATAATAAAGGTACTTTGATAGGTTAGTAACATTTGGAAAATCTACAAGGAATAATTTTGTCAGCTTTCCCACCAAATTGATATAAATTCTTTGTATTAAGTTACATCATCCCAAGAAAACACATGAAATACGTACATTAACAATAAGTTTCAATTTGCATTACAATTTGGGGATTATGTATACTTTAGTATTAAAGAGTCTAGCCGGATAAGTATGACGAGTCGGTCCCCAAATGGCAACCTACAAATACGATTCTGGTCGAGATATGTACATAAGTCGTATCAAGTAGGTTGATTAAAACATAAGTTTCTAAATAGGTTCCTATTTGGTGGCTATTCAGTCTTTTCAGAAAATGTTCTTCTTGATCGTCTCGATAAAGAATTCAATAAATGTCAAATTAATACAATATTATGTCTTAACAAATATATATTCTGTTGAAGGAATCAAATTTACAAGTAAACCTAAAGACACGTAATCGCAAAGCAACGGTAGAAGCTGGTTTAGTAATCTAATTAAAACTAAGGGAACTAAAAACTTTTTGGTTAAAGAAAACTAGTATACCTACTCTTTATAATTATATAAAAACATCAAATAGTAATGTCACTTAACGGTAAATTTAAATAATAATTACGATGTGTCCATTTCACCTCGTATGTCAATCATAGTAAATCATAGCTTCATGAAAATTTGCGTACCACTTATTTGGTACTATTAATATATTCACACGAAATAAAGTTACATTTAAATTCGAGATATGTTTGGAAGATATATTCTACTCTAAACTAATTAACCCCTGAACTTAATATATTTGTTTCTTTTAAGTTTCCTACTCTCTTCCTTCTTCGGGTTGATCAGTTTTAGAATTTTCCTCAGATTTAAACCTGAAATTAATAAACTGCTGTTCAGATTTAATCACCCCATAAATAGTTTTTATATTATAATAATATATTTCTATGCATAATGCATTATGGTAGGAGAGCCCATGTGACATATGTGGATTTACTCAAGCGTCGTCAACTTGTAAGATATTGAAGATTAGATAATGGAAGAATAAATGGTCCTATAATGATGGCACTTGCAGCGGTGGGAGAAGCATCTACAGATTTTAAAATTGTAAAAAAATCAAAATAACAATAAATATAAGTCACCAAATTTAATTTACCAAAGTAACTTTTTAGTACAAACAAGCTGGAGCTCGGCTTGCGGTATTCGTCACATAATATAAATTTTTGTATATTAAAACATATAATATATAAAAAAATCAACCGCGCTCGAGTAAGTCAAGACATCGTTTTTTTAACAACTTTGTTATCCTCCCACCCTTAGGTTAAGCTTAAACAATAAGATTAGCAAATTTGATACTTATTAGTTAGTAATTGACTCCCCTTATCTTGATTAGACGTGCTCGAGTATTTCAGATGATCATTTTTTTACTAATCTGACGGGTTCGTCTGAGCGTACCACCCTATATTAAAGGTTCATACTGTTTGGAGGTACTTATCAGTAGGTATCATACCTTTTATTAATGTGACACTCTCGAGTAAATCCTAAAACCCCTTTTTGGGCTCCCCTACCACTAGGGTTCTGCTAGCTTTATGACCAATACTAGTATCTACGTGTTTTTGTGTTAACTTTCTTTTGAAGCACTCGCATTTTTTATATTATAGGGGAAAGTAAGGCAAAAACCACTAACCAAAAAACAAGTATAGCAAAGAAAATATTCATTTTATTAAACTTATTCAAAGTAAGAAATAATTACCACAATATACGTACGAATCAGACTTTCTGAGTAATGATTTCTAATACCTTCAACATGTCCATTTTACCTTCACGGTTGAGGCAAAACGGATCACATGTGGAGGCAAAATGGACTTACATAAAATTAATCAGTCAATACATTTTTCACATAAAAATACTGTCTCATTATCCTTATCCTCTACTCCAGCGCAAGCGCACAAGTTATATTTTAAACATTGCATCCAATCTTCTCAGCGTAATCATCGTCAGACTAACTATAATTTTTCCTAGATTTTATCTTATTACATCGGATTTCTTATTTATCTTCTGTTGTAATTTTTAGTATATTTTTACTTTCTTACTTCCTGATTTTCGTTCAGTTTTGCTTTTTGCTATAAACAACAAAAGTAAAAAAAAATAATTAAAAATTAGGTTATAAGTTGAGGGTGTAGTCAGCATAATTTTTATTACTTTAATCATTAGTTTTAGTTTACCAGTTTACATGCAGTTATCATCAAAATGTAGGCTAATTGAAAATGCAAATTTTACATAAAAATCTAAAAAAAAAATAACTTACCTTGTTAAATTAGTGCTATCGGTGAAATTGAATACACTAACAAAGGGCTGGGAAATGGCGGCCATTATTATGGAATAACAAATTCATAACATCATAGAGTTACATGCTTCAAAATTATCGAGGTGGTCCGTTTTGCCTTACTTTACCCTAGTAACATATTTTTTACCAACTGTATAATGATAAAGCAATTTGTCTTTATGATTATAATAGAATTCTCCTCCAGAACATTCAAATAAGTTCCAAATGCTCACAATAACAGTCAAATGGTAAAACATAACACATTTTATAAAAAACTATATTGATGTGGAAAATCTCATTTTATTTAACAAATTAAAGAATTAACATTCAAGTAATTTATCTGTTTGCCAGTACTATGATAGCGTATAATAAAGGTATAGTCACATTTTCAAAAAAAATCGTTGTAATTAAATATTATATAAATTAATTAGTTAATAAAAATTATTAAGAATTATCAAAAATCAAATAATAAAGCCAATAATATTTAAAAATCGTCATCTTTAATTAAGTGTAAAAATCGAATGTTATCTACTACAAAAAAATAACAGATTAAATCAATTGAAATCCTTAAAATGTTTTAAATTAAAAGAATCAGTAAAAATGTGAACATAAATAAATAACATGTTTTATATATTTATATATGTTATTGATGTTAGTATTGCGGATAAATAATGGCATGGAGGGAAAGGGGATATCTTCTAAACAGTAAGAAGAGAACAAATTATATGTGGTTTATTGGGTTAATAAACACTTTATAATATACGTATCAAGCGTGACGTAAACATGCTGTACACATATACACGTGACACCATATAAGTGGAAAACAAAAGTACAATATTAACAAATTACTTTAGATTAAATAAACACATAATACAACTTTACTTAGTAGAGAACATCAAATGTTATATTTATGTGAGAGACACAACAGCTAATGCTGACACAAATATGACGTCGATTAATAGTTAACATTACACACCAATAACCATTAGACACTAAGAAATAAGTGAATTGTTAATAACAAATGCATGAACACTCTCCTCAATACTGCAACTGTGGAAACAAATTGTTGTGTATACATAAAGTAAGCGTTATTTGTGTGCGAAGTAAATACTTATATAGAGATCAATTTTGTTTACATTGTACAAATAAATCAAAATGAGTCACAGGATTACTCACGAGGCGAAAATTTAACTGTTACATAATTATAAAAAATGAACCCTGAATGGATTTACGCGATATTAGACATTGTCTGCGATACAATAAAGTATTGTACAACTGAAATGAATAGTGATTGAGAACTTCTGTGATTAATTAAAGATATACACGAAACAATATAGCCACATTGTCGATGTATACATTGTATTAAAAATATCTCTTTCAGATTTGCTTCATTCTACTTATAATTAACTTAAATACAATTTTCATATTTGTCGATATAAATGTTAGGAATATAACGAACATGCTCAGACAAATATAAAGTGAATGCGACGTCTCTCGACGCTTGCACTACACATACGTCGCAAACGTCATTTAATTTAGCATATTCATATACATAATATACAATACACTAAAAGTACGAGACTCTAGTCACTAATCATGTAAGCTCATATTAACCTACATTTGTAAATATTTTTAAATTACTGGTAGTAATGGTCACCGATTGAATGTAAGCATTCAATTCGTAAGATGATTTCATGTCGTACGACGAAGTAAAAAACTTAACACTAAAAACATAAAAAATAAAATTTATTTGTCAATCAAAAGCTGGGACAAAAATGTCCAAAACTTCATATAATAATTAAATGATTGAAAAATAGACACGTAGCTATTATCAAAATTTAGAATTTGTTGATATTTATGATAGGAACTTAGCTATCATACTAATCTTGGGTGTGTCGAGTTAGTTATAGAGACTTAGCTATCACCAAAATTTTTTTTTTTTTTTGATATTCATGATATACAACTCTCATATAAATTTAAACTAGGTGTTAATTGTCATTATAGAGACTTAGCTAGCATGAAAGTTTAGAATTTGTTGATATTCATGATACGATACTTAGCTATAGTACTAATTTAGAATGTGTTGATAGTCATAATAGACTTAACTATCACCAAAATTTACAATTTCGATATTGATGATAGACACTTAGCTATCATACCAATTTAGAATGTGTTGATAGTCATAATTGACACTTAGCTATCACAAACATTTAGAATTTGTCGATATTCATGATAGACACTTAGTTATCATACTAATTTAGAATGTATTGAAAGTCATAATAGAGACTTAGCTATCACCAAAATTTAGGATTTGGCGGTATTCATGATGGACACTTAGTTATCATACTAATTAAGAATGTGTTGAGTCTATAGAGACTTAGCTGTCACCAAAATTTAGAATTTGTTGACATTCATGATAGACACTTAGCTATCATACTAATTTAGAATGTGTTGTTAGTCATAATAGAGACTAAGCTATCACAAAAATTTAGAATATATTGACAGTCATAATAGACTTAACTATCACAAAAATTTAGACTATGTTGATATTGATGATAGACACTTAGCTATCATACTAATTTAGAATATGTTGTTATTCATGATAGACACTTAGCTATCCATACTAATTTAGAATTTGTTGACAGTCATAATAGACTTAGCTATCATACTAATTTAGAATGTTTGATAGTCATAATAGACACTTAGCTATCACAAGTATTTAGAATTTGTTGATCTTCATGAAAGAGAATTAGCTATCATACTAATTTATAATGTGTTGTTAGTCATAATAGAGACATAGATATCACAAAATGTAGTACAGTAATGTTTTAATGTAGCAGTCGTAGCAGTCTGTTGCAAGCGGCATGTATGCCCTTTAAAGTAGGACCATTTG
This sequence comes from Boloria selene, assembly GCA_905231865.2. NCBI lineage: Eukaryota > Metazoa > Arthropoda > Insecta > Lepidoptera > Nymphalidae > Boloria > Boloria selene. The sequence continues at coordinate 8,672,397 of HG993131.1, forward strand.
TATTTAAATTGAATGCTTATTAGACACTATAAAGGCATTAGTTAACTTTTGTCGTAAGATAAATGTGTAAAAGTACACGTAAGTGAATACAAATGCATTTGCAACGTCACGTCGCGTGCAAGCAATTGCTATATATATTGCTTCCTAAACTAAACGACATAAGAACATTAATTGACATCTAGAAAGGTGGGCAGGTTAGTGCGTGAAGAGTCACATATTATGTATAAAACGAAGTGATTTGTTCAAACTAGCATTACGCCTGTTAACCAGATGTTTAATCTGATTATAAATATACTCATTGACCTATCTCTATAGCAGTTGCCTCCATTTTAACAAACCTGTCATAATAAACAATTTAACAATTTACAGAATGCATTAAGTTAAAATTGGACAAGTCTATTAACAAAAACAGCTACACAACAATGTCGACTATTTTCTATAGGCAAAAATTTTTATTGGATCAAAATGTAATGTAATGAATGAGTGAAAAAATATTTTTTATAAATCGTTCAATTTTTCGTTTTTGTTATTAAATTGGATGTAAAGTCGATAGTATCTTCATATACAGTGCTTTGAATGCGAAGGGCCCACAGTTTGTGTACAGACACTGCAAGGCCGACGGTATCTACACACACTACTGAAAGCAAGTTGCTGACATAATATGTCATAAATGTAATAATACACAACGTATTACAACAAAGTGCAATAGAATTTGTTACTTTAAGTTGGATTCAGTTTTTTTTTGTTTATTTTAATTGTATTTTTTTAATAAATTGATTTAAACATTATAATAAGCGACAAAGTAGAAATATACATAATTAAAATAATTTATATAAATCACCATATTCTTTAGTTATCTAAATTAAATTAAAAAAATATTTGTATAACTTCATAATTTTAAACATCTATTTCATACCTTTTTTTGTTGTTAAACAAAAGATTATCAAATTAACGGGACTACATTCTCGATAAGTACTATATTTGCAATATTGCTTCCCTTGTCAATGCAATTTCAAAATAAGTTAAAGTTAGATTGCACAAACCGGACTCCTTGCAAGTAATCAAAAACTAAGAAAATAAGTTCATTGCACATTTTTGTGGAACCTTCATAAAAAATACACAATAACATGAATACAAATTCATACATTTCATTTTTTTATAATTGCTTAAAACCAGCTCCAAAAAATAAAATTTAGTTAATATTGCACCTTATTATAACCACGAAAATCTATACTAATATGATAAAGCTGAAGAGTTTGTTTGTTTGAAGGTTATAGGTTATTTTACATCACAACCAATTCGCTTATGGTTTAACATCCGATCGCAAATATAATGATTAATTGTTTCTTATTTACTTATGGCAAACCCGGCCCGCTTAGCGAAGCGACTTACGCTCAGCGGGGCGTAAGTTATAACAAATTAAACGATTACTATAATTTTCTAATGAAATAAAAGTAGCCTATGTTCTTACTTGTAACATTAGCTATCTGCGAGTGAAAGTCTATTTAACATTACAACAAACGGACAGAAAGACAAAAATTTTAAAAATTCACTTTTTTGGCGTAATTACCATATATATATACTCTTATAAGCTGTTAAATTGAAATTAAAAATAGACATCTCGATTTCTGTATTGTTGTCTGTATCTGTGATTTTATATATATATTGAATTTAGGTATTATTTATTGCACTTTTTTGTTACACGTCATGAATAGAAGGCACTATTTTAACCAGTAATTATTTATTAAATAATTGTCAAATTATGCAATATATAGATAATACAAACAAATTATTATACATCTGTTGCTTTCGATAGTGTACGCAAACGTCAGGGTTGTCGCGCGTGTGTTTCTGTGTGGGAAATTAATGTTTAACGTAGGTGTATATGACGATGCCGGCTAGAATGAAGCCGAATGTGATGGTAAGGGGCTTGTATAGTGACCTCTTGAGCGCATGCCACCGCTCCGCGTCGCGCGCGCGCTTCTTCATGCCGGACACGCGCTCGGCCAGCTCGCGCGTGCGCCGCCGCCGCAGCGCGTCTGCCGGCTCGCCGCTTGCACTGGCACACGTTACATGGGACACATTTGTATATTGCTTTATCCCATGGACATTATTTACGCATAAACATTTTCGATTATTGTTTGTTACTCGAGACACGCCAGAACGGCTCGACCGATTTGGATGAAATTTAGCACAGATATATATTTCAATGGGAATAGCACTAATCCCGGTTACATGGACGGGTCCCGTATCATATTTGATTAGATTTAATATGTTGAATGAATGAAATGAATTTATGAAATGATTTTATGAAATGAAGTTAGTTAGTTAGTGTATATGAATAAATATAACGTTCATTTCGTTCAGAGTACAATTTTTATCCTACCACATTTATACCTGATTAGTTACTGCAAAAGTTTGTGAGCATCTTTTCTTCATGCTAATTTGTTGCTAATTCACGTTGAAACGTTTAGATGGATTTGGATGAAATTTAATATAATAAAGTAAAATATACGCTACACGGCGAACTCGAAGCCGCCAAGAATAGGTACAATGGTTTTTACAAACAGCAGGGTCTGTTCGCTCTTATGTTTGTAATTGATGCTGGACGTATTTGGAAAAATTTCAGTATATTGATAGACCTGCATAGGCTGGAGTGGAACCCGTTCATGCCATGTCTGGTTACAAAATGTTACCTCTCAATGAGTGCGGGTTCCTCGTCCTCGTCATCGGCGGAGGACGCGGGCGAGGGCAGGTCGCGCGCGGGCAGCATCGGCGGCTCCTCGTCCGAGCTAGAGGTCTCTGGAGACGCATAGTTCAGGTTTCCTGTGAACACACGAACATTTCAATTATTACAATAAAACCCATTTGCAAAGAATATATAAGTTGATAGAATGTAGTTATATGGTCTAGTTCGAGATTAATGATGCATTTTGTTTAATAGTAATAGTGAAATACAATATGTAATTTAATTCAAAACTAAGTATTTTAATCACTTTGCCAAAACCACGTGACACAAAATGAGATTATGTGTCAAGAAAAAATAATAAAATAAACATGTGTATCAATGTCTTGTCATAGACTGCTTGCTTACCTAGTGAAGCACTGGTGGGTATGGCGGGGAGCGGCCTTGCGGGCGCGCGCGTCAGGCTCTCCGCGCGAGGCGGCGGCGGCGGAGCCTCCTCCTCGGCCTCCTCTGTTGCCTTCTCCGTGGCCTGCTCCGTGGGCTCCTCAGCCACCGTCGAATATATGCTCTCCTCTAATTTCGCGTCTTCTTTCTGTAACAATATTATAGTTTTAGTTATTCTATATTATCTAATACTAAAGTTTTTACATTCTGGCCCAAACAAGTAAAATAAATATATAAATAAACACTTATCTGATAAAAAGGTAATTTATAATGTTACAGCTTTTACTGAATATAATTTCAGCGAGCAATGCTAAATTAGTCGTTTTGTGATCGAAGGTTTAGAGAATAGAGTTCTGGACGAACCAAGGAAACTAAATTGTAACGTTGTCTCATATAAATTTAGTTCTCGATTGAGATTTATTCAAATAAGGATAATTGAAGCTAAGTATTATTTGGTTTAATTCTCAAACGACCGCAGAGGAAGAAGGATATGATTAGCTATGAAAAATGTTAGGATTTGCTTCAGTGTAGGTATAACTGAAATTGGATAATCTCAGATAACGTACAAATTAAAAAAGTTAACATGTTTCTATGTTTAATTTGATTGGCCTTCCAGCGAATTACTAATTTTTTTTTTGTGTCAAATTTTGTTTATTATTTTATATTATTCTTGTTTGATTTAAAATGCTAATAACTTGTCTGCATATATAATAGAAATAAAGAAATTAAATTAAACATTTGAAAACCCTCGTCACAGAATAATAAAAATAGTATTCTACTAGTAGAGCTTTGATTTGATACATAAAAATGTGTAATTTGCCATTTTATGGTGTCGGCCACCTTGGATTTGTTTAATTTATTTAATAAATTTATCGTAATTTACTAGCCAATCCCTTTTATTTGATACCCTTTCATTGAGTTATGAAAAATATGTAATCCACCTTTCAAACAAAAAACAAAATCATTCATCTATTTAGGAGCTACGACGCCACGCAGGCAAACACATACACACACGTCAAGCTTATAACACCCCGACGGGGTAACGGTATTTTGCGTCAGGGGTTAAAAATGAGTAACCTAAAACATGGTCCCTCATTTTTCCTCGACAAAAAAGGGACTAAAATTTCTGATATTACATTTTAGAAGCAGGGAATAACTACAATTCTATGTAGATAACACGATGATAAAGTATCCCCACAAAACGGAATTTGATGACAAATAAACAGACCTAAATTACTAGGCGTTTAAAAATCACGGACATTTTAATTACACATCTTAATCTTTCATGAAAAAAAATAGAATAAACTATTCCAGACATTTTACAACCTTTAAAAACGGCAGTTAATAGTTTTAACTGGGATAAAGGGGATCGATTTTATCTTAATGACTAAACCTATTCCTATAATCCTGGCAACTAAGTAACGGCAGGCGAAGATCTATAACAGTCGATATTCTAACATAAATAATTCCTACAATATTCCAAGGAAAAATAATACTCCCACGCAATCTCTTTACTTATATAAAGAGATCGCGTGGGAATGCTTTTAAGATCGTCCTGATTTCAATGTTTGGCGGAGGCGTTGTTTGCGCCAAATAACAAATTTAAGACAAGAAAATGAAAATATATTTTATTTAGATGACTGGGCAAACGAAGGCTTTCACAATATTATAAACAAATTAAGACCAGGCTCAGTCTTAGAAAAATTATAGATTACATACTATGTTGTCAAAAGACGAAAGTAAAGGAGTATTTATAATTTAAATATTATATGTCAATTCAAAGATAAACTGATTTATTCGATAGTTTTAGAAAATTAAATAACATAACAGCTTCTATGATTGTTTGTCTAATTAGTCATAGACAATACTCTATTTAAGTTAACCAAGTTAAAGTTGATTGGGCCAGAATATAGGAACACATGAGGGTGATATATTGAATTGATTTTCTTCACGGAAGATTCACGGACGAAAGAAGTCTCTTTCGCTGCTAATCGCCTGACGTCGCGTCGTTTTAGGACTTTTCAATCCAAAAATCATTTTTCTTAATTGTTCATTTTTGTTAGGTAACTTTTATTTGTCACAGACATAAATTTAAAAGAGGAACTAAAACAAAATTAAATAATCGCTAGCTTTTCGTGATTAATAATAAAAAATACTTCATTTAAAATTGTCGAAAAATTCGAGCGATAAAAATATCACAACATAGTTCTAGGCAAAAATATATAACGGGAACAAATAATAAAATTAGGTATACAGCGAGATAAAGATTTAATATCTTTGTATCATATTTCTCGAACTCTGACTCTTTCAATTTTTTAAGAATAATATTGATATCTTTATATATGTGATGGAAATTATAAATATAACCTGAATATTCCGATATGATAAGAATATGTTAACAAATTGACTCATTGGCTTTGTGTTTAATGAAATAGAATGAATATTATGTACTACTTTTAACTTAAAAATATTAATTAAATGAAAATAGTAATTATTATATTATATTTCCGTAAAGAGTTAGAAATCAGTTTACTTTATGATATACATTAAAATAAACTCTTGTACAAGTTACTTGTTGTTTAGATAGTATTAAGTGTTAACATCATTAATTTTACTGATATCTGTGCTATCAGTATGTAAGGTTACATTATGTATAATGGCAAAAAATAATATTGTCCAATGTCGTTGCAAACTTTATCGTTTGAATTCTCCAACCGCGCAACAACTTTAAATTATACTCTGTACTGGTTCTCGGTTCTGTTTATTATCTAATAAATTTGAAAACATCTCAATTCATTTTTGTTTTAAAATTGTACATAAAAATAATAATAATTCATCATTAAAATTGAAATATGGAAATTTCTACGAAAATTAAGCTCGGGCTTAGCGGAACAATTTCACTCGAAACACTCGGGTGTGTTTTAGGTTTAGACGGCGCTCATTATTTTGACTTGTTTTAAATGTGTAGGTAAACATAACCTTGTGTGTAATTGAGCCATACTGTTATAATGAATATTAAGCTTGCTTTTCATGTTAACGTAACGTGTAAACATTTTAATAATCTATACTTGACTGCGTTGGATAAGGGCTGTTACATCTACAATATCTAAAATGTTGTAAGGAGTAGTATTTTTATTTTATTAAAATATATATAAATACCCCTTTAATTTATTTTAACTTATGCCCAGATGTATTATAAATATAAACACTCATGACTGGAGTACAAACATACATACTCAACAAATGATTGTCCCCAACGGGACTCGAACCCCCGACCGCTGGCGCAGAAAGTAGGGTCACTTTCACACACACAAACTGACGCCTTTATCATTACATATATCGGCATTAATCAAAACACGTAGTATAAAGTTCCCAAGATGTAAAAGCGACTGCTTGAAGTATGAAAATCATAAAATATGTCATTTACATTAAAATTAACAGTAACACTCAATGTAGATAAGAATTTATATTAAATAATACGACGCCCGTGAATTTTAACTTTTGTGATTCTGACTAGAGTAATTATAAATTTATATTTATAGCTGTTTTAATTACATAAAAAGAATATTATATATTGTAAGAAAAACAAGTACGAAAACATATTTACTTATTATCTATCATCACTATCACTACAATAATAAATTAGTCTCCTGCTACACCGTGTTTATTTGGAGATTTTTTTTTAAATAAAGTCATTTCACAAGACACAAGAATATTTTTAAATAAAAATCATTAAAATATTTTTTTATATAAATATACAATAAAATAATATTAACTTAGTATAAAACTATCAAACTATTAATAATTTATAGTACTTACGAAGTTAGGGTCAAATCTTTTGTATCCTTCAATGATAGCCTGGTATGAAAAACGGAGCTGGTCAGGCGTCTGTATTAATCCCATGCGGTCTTTGCGCATTTCTAGCAAGACTTGCTGAATATTCACACTTGATAAGCCCTCTTTTTCGATCTAGAACAAAAAGACAACGCTATGCAATTTACCGTGCACGTAAGTCGGCAAATTTGACATGGTAAATTTCATTCTAGATTTCGTAAATGTATGATGTAAAAAATATTTCATAATAAGTTGTACATTTCTTTGCGTGTAGAAATAAAACACCAAAACGTTGAACGTTATTTATAAGTGTTTGAAAGTTAATAGAATCTGATTTGTTTATAAATATTGTCAAAACTTACAATTACGAGACAAGAGTCTACTAAGCAGAACGTTCCTGAACGTCCGATGCCCGCGCTGCAGTGAACCACCGCCGGACCCACGTTAGACTCGAGAGCGCCGGAAGAGCGCACCTTCTTTAAGAATTCGAGGAAAGCTACCGGAGAAGTGGGCACTCCAAAGTCTGGCCATGTCGTGTAGTGGAACTGTATAACCTCGCGACTCTCAGAACTCACCATATCGAAGATTCTAGAAATAAACGAGTGTGCTTGATGTTATTAGGCTATTTTTATATAAAATACATATACGTATTACTTTATATGCATACACTAGACTCTCACCCTCGCTCCACTCGGGTTCGTCCCAAGGTGCTTTTTAACGGTAAGTATTGATTATTCCTCTGAGATTAAATATTGTCTCGAATAAAAAGTATCCTAAATAAAAACCCGAATAACCCGGTGGTTTTGTCACGATGTGTTTTCAGATAGACAGACAGACAAAAAATCCAATTCTAATTTATTATATAAATGGATAGATATATAAAATATAAATAAAATTATACATTATCAAATATGTACATTGTAAACATACACAATAAGACTCGCTAAAACGAATCAAATCATTCGAGAGGGCCTTTCCTTCCATTTTCATTCTGATTCAACATATTTGACAAAGTTTCTAATCGATATGTTATCAGAAATAATAGGTTTTGACTTTCAACATTTGCTTACATAGTTAGTAAAAGATCATCATAGAAATATTTAAAAGTATCGCTTTATATTGTTTTTATAAATATTAAAATAATTTCTTTTCAATAATAAACGAAAGAAGCTTAACGAGAATTAAGATGAAAGTATATTATATCTATTAATTAATTATCTTCCCAATTAGTGTAGCATTAAAAGCATTGGAGTTTAATAATCAGAAAGCCTATATTAGAAATAATTAAAATAATAACTAGATACAGGACAGATCCTGAAATAACGTCGTAGATATACGACATTATCTCACGGCACCCATCATTGGTGGAGATCATGCGATTTAAAAGTATAATTGTAATTTAAATACAGGTGCGCAGTTGAACGAAAATTGTTATATAAACCTTTAAATCTTATGCTAATTTATTTGACATGCTCCAAAAAATACAATTGAGTATTGAACTTTAAGTCTTGTCAAAATAGCTTTACAAACACGTGTAACCCCATAGTCACCATATCGCCTTAATCTCTATATCGCTAGCGGCTCAGCTCAATAGAACCTAATTTGTAATACAATAATGAATGCAAATTAAATTTTGTTTGTTACTTTAAGAATCGATAAATATATTTTTTGGAAATTGTTTATCATGTACTAATGTTCATAAATATAATCAAAGTCATCTTCGCGAAATAGTATCTATAGTTTGGTACACACAAACAATCGCTCTGCAATAATAAAAAAACAGTCTCATGCGCTCAATTTTATTTTTTTAATAGGCACAAATTAAAATGCTTCAAATATAATCGCTATAGCGACAAGGATAACGAAACCCCTCAACGATTCCAATTAAAGATATAAAAATTTTAAATGGTATCTCTATAACCTTTCCACTCAGATAAATTTTCTATGTTCTATCTATGTATTCAGTAGAATTATATTGATTTATTTATTAACCATTGTGTGTTAGAAAACAAGATGTAGCATGTCCGGGCAAAGGAATAGCAAGGCACGGCATTCAATACTTCCGGGAAACCTCCATACCGATCACGTTATATGCAATGATTATTTTCGCTGAAAGCGCGGTGTAGTGAAGGCTGTGACATTAAACCTTTTTCGCACAGCGAGTAAAGTGACACAATAATTAAACAATTAACAACACGTGCATAAAATTCTTTGACTGAATATAACCGTCAAGGGCTTCTTAAAAACTTTTCCAATTAGAAACTTAGAGGGTAAATTTCACAATTAACAACTTACCTAAAAACTCGAGTGGTGTAGTAATTGCAATCTTCTTCGCTTATTTGTTCGACGGTTAGTTGAACGTCGGAGAGGACAAGTTTTTCATCCTCCCCAATACCTTGTGGCCAGTACCAGTGGCACTTTATCTCATTCTTTTCGATGACTTTGTTGAGCATTAAAATAGCGCGGCTATTTTGCTCCCATACCATTAACCAAAAATGAGGCACAGTAAAAGCAAGTGGTCCTTGTGTAAGAATATATTTTCGATTAGCACGGTCCATCTAAAAAATGAAAATAAAAAATGGATGTTATTAATCTATAATATTTTTTATATATAAATACGAAAAACATCCACTAACTGATCACGAAATCTTGAAAACAGCTATACGTATAAAAATGAATATTGTTGGGGAGGTAGTTAGAGGTAGGTAATAGATAAACAGTAGACATCCGCTAAGAACGGATTTTGCGATTGGGCCGGATTAAGGTCCAAGGGCTCTCGCAAGTTTGTATGAAATTTCTTCATTTTTTGTGCTACAAACTATTTGGCAGAAAAATAGTTTATAGGTAGGTAAGTAGAAATCCGCTAATAATGGATTTTGCTACAGGGTCTAAGGGCTGTATCAAGTTTCTATGTAAGTCCTTTATCTTTTGTGCTACAAACTTTAAATTTGCGGGGAGATAATGTGTGGTCAGTAGACATCCGCTAAGAACGAATTTTGCGACGGGGTTGGATTAAGCTGATCTGAGGGCTCTCATTATTTTGTATAAAAGTCCTTCATTTTTTGTGCTACAAACTTTAAATTTAGCACGGAGGTAGTTAATAGTTAGTTGACATCTGCAAAGAATAAATTTTGCGACGGGCCGAATCGAGGGCCATAGCAAGTTTGTATGAAAGTCTTCATCTATTGTGCTACGAACTTTAAATTTGGTAGGGAGGCGGTTAATTGTTGGTAAAAGCCCGCAAAAAGTTTTTTTTCTACAGGGCCGGAATAAGGTGGTGTAAGGGTCTCATAAGGTTTTTACGAAATTCCTTCATTTTTTGTGATACAAGTTTTAAATTTCGCAGGGAGTTAGTGTATAGTTTGTAACTTTTACGATAATACAAATATGACACTCCATCCAAAGGATATTACGAATTTAAAAATTTCAATCTAAATATAATAATAATAAAATAAAGCGCAGCACAGCGGGCAATGGGGAGAGGGAGTGGAAACCATGAGCGGGAGAAGTAGCCGCGCGGCTCAGGAGTATATTAACGATGGGTTCTGAAATAGCTGGAGTAATTTTGGAGAATTTTCAGGCAATTTTCAGGCGGGCGAAGCCGCGGGTACTGCTAGTTATTTATATATACTGAACCCCGATATGAACAATATTTTGTAGATTTTATGCATTACTTTCGTTATATGTACTTTTAATGAAAAGTATCATAGGTATTAATTATAGTCACTAAAATACATAGCTACATAATATTATGAACATTCGAATCACTCTGAGAAAAGAATAAAAGGTAGGTACTTCCGTGGCACTTTTTGCTCGACTTGGCAATGGCACCGTTGTGCCCCTTGATGAAATCCCATGTTTACGAAAACGTGATAGTTCATTAAAGAAATTATGTTTTGTATTACCTATAAGTATGTTTGCTTAAATCAAAACATAGATAACTGTCAAATACATAAGTTCACAAAAGAATCTTAAAATGATAAAAGCTAACTTTAACATACAGTAACTACTGTTCGCCAAATTCAAATATTATGTAATATGCTCAATTATTCTACAACCACTAAACGCTGGGCATAAAAGAAACTTCTACATTTCGAAAGCAGGCCCGTTCCCGGGAGTGCAGAGTCTCACCTCTTAGCACTTGTAAAAAATCGGACAGTAAAAACACTTTAAATATAGTCCGAAATATTCGAAAACGAGTATTACGAAATTAATTCGTAAACTGTAAACAGATTTATGCGATTGCTTTTTATGCCTTCAAGTTAGTTATAGCTCAACGGCTTTTACTCTAATGATAAATATGGAAAAATAATGATGTCTATAAATGATGCTTTCATTCAATAAATTTTATAAAATTATATATTTACAAGATTAGCATTTCCCGTCATTTTGATTGATATGATTTGATGATATAATATGCTTTTGAAGTTTTAACACTCTCTTTTAATATTATACTCATTTGTACCGATAGTAGTAACTGCATTCGCTCAATTAACGCTACAGTAGTTTGATTTTATTTAATCTAACTATCAAAAACGGGTGCTTTTTTTCAATTTAAATTTGTAGCACTTAAAAGATAAAAGTTCAGTATTTCAATTTTATTAATATAGACTACTAATTATAATTAGCGATCAAAAGCACAGAAGATTAAGAGCAGAAAAAAGGCTCAATTTTTAAACTGTCTATAATTATTATTTTTTTTGCTTAGGTACTTAATAAAAAATATAAAAACGTAAAGACGTCTTCATACTTCATAATTAATTTAATATTTTTAAATAATCTTTACAGATAAATAAAATTGAAGTATCTGTTTTTTCCGGCTAATCTCCGAAAAGGAGAAACTGATTTTGTTTGGGTATTACTGATTTTGTCACTTTATAAGAGGTAATTTAGGCTACTTTTGTTTTAGAAAAATAATTATAGTTCGGCTCAAAGAAATTAAAACATAGCCAGGGACTAACCGAGCGAAGCGGGTCAGTGGCTAGTTATAATAAAACTGAACCTTTTGATACAGTAACTCGACGATTTAAGTCGCTTTTTTTAATTGTACTTAAAAATGAGCATAAGTGACAGAGGAATTTACAAATCTTTGTTTTAACTTGTTCTCATCTTTCCAAAAATTAGATACTTTCGTAAAAAAGTCCTCCCGATTCTTCTGATACTGACGAACACCTATAATTTTCTACTCACATAATCTTTAATAACATGATGATATTGTGGGTTCTGGGTTTGAAATAAAAAAAAGATCTAACGAACTCATCAACCTTTGTTATCTAAGTCAGTCAGTTAAGTAAATAATTTTTAATTTGATGCTATATACTTAACATAAAAAATAAATTAGTTGGACCCATAATATAATATTAGTCGTATAGTTACTGGATTAATAGTCACTTCGAATAATTAATGGAATATGAGCACATCTTTATATTTTTTTGTATCTTCACGTTTTTATAAGGCAATGGAAAAGTACAGCTTACGTAAACTTCGAAGAAAAAATTTAATTTAATAGCTTTCCATTAGAGCCGATTCTCGTGTAACCTATTTCAAGAGAAAAATGTTGACCTTTATATTTTTCCACGCAAAAACAACAAGAAAGTGAGAATTATGTACCTAAGGGACGGACGGAACGCATTAGTTGATTGCATGTGCGACGTCGACAACGATGCATGCATGTTAGTAATCGCCTGACATTGAATACATTTGGATAGTTTAAACATTTATAAGGTACCTAGGGGCTTTTTACAATATTAGGCAATATTGTAGGAGACATAAATTACTAAAGAAATAAATGTAAAATGTTGGGTGTTTATAATCCCTTTGTCATATTATATTCCTAAATTGACAAAAAACAGAAGCCATCTCAGTTTGGATGCTCTTACTTATAAAACAAACTGAACCGGGTTGGGTCTCGGATCCCTGATATTATCATGTGTGAAGTAACGCAAAACCTTGTAAAAACTAAAAACCCTGCATGACTACGAGATCCTACTAGTTTTCATGGCATGTGATTTAAGATACCACATTTAACTAACATCGTGGACTTTAGCCTCATCACTTATCCCCTTCGTTTACAAGGGAAGCTCTTGCCCAGCAGTGGGACTAAATACTGTTTAAAAAGAAAACTACAGTTTAAATACTTATACGCTTTTGAAACCTAACAGTACTACTAAGATTTTATCAAACAATAAAGTAAAAATATTCCGACAGCATACCATCGATGAAAATACAAAATATCTACATGTACCTATAAAGTATATACCTAACCTTTATTTTGACTTTTAAATCTGGAGACTAACATTGAAAATAAGAATACGATGAATAAGATACTAGATAATAAACCTGGACTACATTACCTTATATCGAAATACAAATCTAACAATAACAAATTATGTACATATGTCTATAAGTGAATTTGTGGCCCCTCTGCTAGTACTTATAAACATCTACTCTACACTAATATTTGTGATCTTGGATATTACAAGCATTCGAATCATTGTCAAATGCCAGCCTAAATTTTGTTTATGAAATGATTACTGTTATATAACATTATGATATTAATCGCAATATACTAGTTTCCTCTTATAACGATTGTGTTGAGACAATCTAAAGAGATTTTCTTAAACACTGTGTGTAGGAAAAAGTACTAGATATGAAAAGAATATTATGAATCCAAATGGGATTAAACATGTCGTCATTATTTTGTGGTTATATGCACTAGGTTATAAAGCATAGGGACAAAGTAAAGGCAAAGTAGTAAATAGTTTATTAATAAGGGAGTGAAAATCAACAAATACCGATATTAATATAAAAAATAGGATCATACATGTGTTAATTCAAAATATCTGACATGATAGTAGTCATTCCTAGAGAATAATAGAAAGAAATCTGTGCATTTCCCAGGAAAAACCAGATTAGGATCTTTATTATCCCAAACTGCCTACTTCCATGTAAATTTTCATCTAGATATATTTAGCGATTCTGGTGCGTTTGATTAACAAACACCCATCAGCCCAAACTTTCACATTTATAATATTTGTTATTATGGCATGTGTATGTGTTACCAATACTCTTAAATTTATACTTTTTTGATATTTATTATTCTATACCTACTTCGGGACATACATGACATAAAGTTTTAATTCTGAGAAAGAGAAAAATATATTAGGGTAGCAGGTGAATATATTGAAAAGAAAAAATAAAGTTGGATTTTTATTTCTACTCCTCTATGTGGGGTTACCCCATACCGCAAACTTAAAAATGTCTCCTCGTAAGTATAGTTTTAGTTCTTATCTTTTCTGAGCTACTTAAAGAAGGGAAAGATTATTTTCACTACTCAGGTCCTGTGGTTCAGAGAAACTTCTGCAGTAATATTTTATCTTATAGAATAGATTTTATTGTGACACATTCCAATCAACACCATAAGAGATATCATTTTTTTATTTCAAGACTATAATAGTCTATTTGTGCCAATTTTCATCCAGATCTATTAAGGTTCTAGTTCGAACGTTCTAGGTTAAAGTTTTAGCACAATTAAGTAAGACGCATTCAACCATCCATACTTTCACATTTTATAATATTTAAGGTATTTAAATAGTTAATTAATATTAAAAATATATTTTTGAAAATGAACCCCATGCCCAAAAGAGGAATGTTAAAAAAAAAAGGCTGAATTCAATATTCTTTTATAAACAAAGCTGAATTATATCTATAGTAAAACAGGTTTTTAAGAAAGGTGAGATAAAATATACATACTGAAATGATAGAGACATATTAGATCTTACATGAATTATATGTTTTTTTATAATTATTGAGTAAGAAATAACAATAAATTTTACCTTCACTAGATTTGCATTAATGTAGTCACTTTCACTCCTTTCCAGAATTACTCTACTGTGATCGTAAGGATTTACATCCCTATATCGGTTTAGTGGTTTGTTCTCGGGCTTCTTTGCTTCGTCCCATGTGTAGGGGTAAGTTTGACATTCTCTCCCAATTTTCTATGAACAAAATAAAATATTGAGAATTTATGTATATCATGTTTCAGAGGTGCATCCTTTTATGATTTTTCAATCTCTCTATTATCTTATACAATGTAATGTATCTAACTATACATAAAAGAGGTTACAGAATGAGAAATAAGTTGTGAATTCTTGAATGTGTTTATAATTCTTTGCGAATTTATAAAAAAATATTGATAGTTTCTAAACTGTTGATTTATAAACTGTTAATTTTGTGAAATAAAAAGAAAACATAAATTTCATTTAACATAGCAAAGTTATTTTCTGAAGCTTTTTTTGATATAAGACCGAAAATTAACATTTATTTTTGACATACTCTCATAGTTTTCAAATATATTGCCATTATTATTTAATCAGGCAGATAGTGACAAGCTTTAAACAATTCATTAAAGATGTTGATAGAAAATATGACTGTAATAAATAAAGTTTTAAACAGAGTAGTGTTATGTTTTTTTTGTTATAAACTTAGTTACTCTTGCGTGGCAAATACAACGTAAACCAACGCGTCATACATACGCAAAACTTACCTGGTAGATGATCGGCCAAGCGTTTCTATTCGCAATGTCCATGTATTCTGCTTCAATACTATTTGAACTCATTTTGTCGTCGTTCACAACTCAACTATATCATTTCAAACTTTTATGAACAAAGTGTTTAACTTTAGCAGTCAGCCGGATGCCGCAAAACTTGCGGGTTTCGTTTTAAAACTATGATTATTATTGTCACTATGATTGTTAGAAACTTTAATTCGAGCTTTTAAAAATCGTTCTAAGATGAACTTATCAATACGCGGTGCAGAAACTTTACTAAGTCAAAGCCAATACTTCTTCGTATGATGCAGGCTTTCGTCCGAATGGAGTGGCTGAGTGGATGCACCGCTTCTGTCTAATTGTCTTTTTTTAACTTGCCATATTTAAAAAAATCTACCATGGTAACCCCCATGGTAGATTTTTACATATAATACTTTTATCTTTGCTATCTATTTTTTAGTTGTTTGTTTTCATTATAATATATTTTTAAACATTGCAATCAATATTTCAAAACCAATATTTTATAGTCAAAGTCTCTTCTACTTTAAGATGCTGTTAAGTTAAATTATTAATGAAAGTGGTTTATTCTCATTAATACAACGTTTGAATATTAGCTACTTTGTTTTATTTGGACATAATCTTAAAGTAAACATATAAAATAAAATACATAATTTACCATTTTGGTATATATTATATATTATAGTATGGCAACAATATTATGAATCTGTGACAAAAGTCTATTTGGTCTCTGGTTGCCAACTGGTAAAAAAATGACAACCGTAAACTGACGTTTATACTTCGCATCGGTCGAATCAGAGTTGCGATGGAGAACGTTCGCAATTAGTTGCTCTAATTAAGTACGTGTACGGCTGTTTTAAAGTAAATTTACAGAAGTTCAAGCAAATATATACCTCCAATTTTACACTTGAAACCAATTATTTGTAATATAAGAAATGGCGTCGCCGCGTACTCGTCGCAAATTAAATTTCATACGTACTCAAGATGAAAACCACGTATGTTTTTTTTTACATTGTATTTCACTGTAACATATTATGTGTTTCTTACGTGTGTTGTTAACTTGTGTACTTGTTTAATAGAAATGTTTCGAATGCGGTACTCTAAATCCGCAATGGGTATCGGTGACCTATGGTATTTGGATATGCCTGGAATGTTCAGGCCTACATCGCAGCCTTGGGGTCCACTTGTCTTTTGTACGTTCGGTTACAATGGATAAATGGAAAGATATCGAATTAGAAAAGATGGCGGTAATTATTTTACCAATATTTTGTTATAAATGCAAATAAAAATACCATTATTAAACTCGTAATTACTAGGTGGGAGGAAATCTGAAAGCTCGAACATTTTTTGAAAATCAACCGGATTATCGACCTGAAATGAAAATACAACAAAAATACAACACTAAAGCGGCTGCTATGTACCGGCAGAAGGTAAGACATCTTATTATAAGAATAATAAAAATGTATCATGTGACATGTATGGTCCTTAGAAAGACGTCAAACAAAAACATTATGGTGAAGTTGGGGCATACAAAAATGTAGGAATAAAAATCCCAAGTGCTTTGGATGATAAAGTACTTATATAATTTTATTTTATATTCATATAAACAAAATAAAATATGTAACTAAATCTTTATATTAAACAAAGCAATAAACTTACACATGTTCTACTCAGATTTTTCACCTCTTTTACAATTAGTACAGGTATTTCTGAAATGAGATACTTTTGCTGCGAAAATTATTTCTCATGTTGCCCTGGATAACCTGGTTGTTTTCTTGTGATGCTGTCACAGACTATTCCGCTTGTGTGTTGATAATCATGACTATTTCAATAAGATTATCTGTTTTCATTATTTTTTCCAAGTTTCCAAAGATTTCATTCTAAAGATATACCATACAAAGAAATGGAATGCTTTTAATTCTATCTCAATAGCTCTTGTTTTCAATTGAACTTTTTATTAGAAAATATTTATAAACATTGGTCTGCAGTTAACATTCAAGTAAGGTTCTTGAAATTGAATATATAAAACTTTAAAGTACGGACTACGGACTACTAAAAATATTTTTTTTTCTTTTTAACATATTAAAAGAAATAAGATTTTGAGCCTTCACAACATTAAATTGCTTGTATCCTCTTAATCATTCTTTCCCATGTACCAAAAATTCTTCCTTTTGTGAACTGAATTTCACAAAAAAACCTTTTTTTGTGGCTATCTCATTCCGGTGATCTTGCAGCTGTGGGTTTATACCTGATAGGGTATACGGGGCCTTGTAGGTATATTTGTGAGATTGTAAAAAATACTCTATTTTTGATTAATTTAATAAATCATTTAAATTATTTCTCCCTAAATACAAAAACATTTATTTACTACAATAAAGCTAAATTTGACTTAATCAAATAAATTAAAATTACATTTAAAAACTGATTCAGAATAAAGTGTTATTGATAGTTTCTATAATAATTTGTATTTTTTTATAATTTGCGAATAATAATTATAATTTAAAAAAAAATAAAAATATTAAAGACTAATAATTAGTCTTAATTATTAATGTTAATTTACACTGGGGTACCAGTGGCAAAAATGGCCCAATTTCACAAATCTCAGAATTCCTCTTATCTTAAAAATCTTATGTACATTTCATTACACACTGGGCTAAGAGTTGATTTGCTTTTATAAGTCTGGGCCGGAATGCTGAAAATGATTACTTTCAATAAAATTTTCCGAAAAATACAAATTTAGAATTTTATTATATGTAATAGATATAGAATATCTATTTCATCTGAAATGACAGTTCTTTTTGTAATAATATTGAAATAGTAAGTTCTATTGCCTCTCAAAGGTTCTTCAAACTTGTGATTCTATGTGTCACCATAAAACATGGAAGTGATCACCATATCATTATTAGGGTCTGCGTTTGGGGGAGGGGGCGCGATAGGGCGACCGCCCAGGGCGCCGGAGAAGCAAGGATACGCAAGCGCGGGGGGCGCCGCCTAAATTTCCTAAATGTAGCTAACAATGGCATTGATCTTTTTTTTAGGACTAGACTATTGATACAGGGGCGCCGTACAAAATCTCTGATCATTATCATAGTCTAAGGCTAAAAGATAATAATCAATTATTGTTCAACAGATAATTGCAAAGTAATGTGTGTAAAGTAGTAAATATAATCAATCATATCATAAATGCTTATTTTAAATGCTGCGTAATTTCTTTTTTTCTTTTTGTATTTTGCATAGATCGCAGCACTTGCGGAGGGTCGTGAGTGGAGTCCTTTGGACTACAAACCAGAGATACTAGAAAGATCATCTGACTGGAGCCAATCACAATCATTCTATTCATCAGCTGATAGCTATTTCCCCACCAGTGGATCTGATAATAACATTAGCTACCAGTTTGTATTTTTTATATTATTCTTTATTTACATTTTTATTTTTAACATCTCAAGTAAAACTTATAACACTTTTATACATTGGTTAACAGTAGTGAATATGGAAGTGGACGGTATACAGGATTTGGAAATTCACCAAAGCAATCTCAATCAACCCCAATGTCACCAACTCACAGTGGCAATGAAATTGTTGACAACACTATTTCATCATTAGCTACGGTGAGTTCTAAAACTGTTTAATTGAAATAGTAAAAAAATGGTACAGATTAAGATTGTTATAATTTGAGATGCCTATGTGATGCAGTATAATTATTTTATTTATGCTTTTCTTTGTGTTTTCATATTTTTATTAATATCTAATGCATGCTATTATTATCAGGGCTGGTCAATGTTTACATCGTCTGTTACAAAGGTGGCCCGCTCGGCCACTGAGAGTGCAGTAAAATATGGGGGGATCGCTACACAGAAAGTATCCGAAATGGCTTCTACTGTTACTGAAAAGGTAAAGCTTTTAAAATAATAAATTATACTATAATTCAATATCAACACTCACTTAAAAATACACTGTGAAAAGATAGAATACTGTTTCCAATACTGTGAGGTAGTTAAAACTGAGAAATCAAATTGAAAGTGTATTTGTCATAATATAGTGTATTTTATTATTATCATCATATTTGCTGATAGACGGATTACATAATTAATTTTTAATTCTAAAATTAATTATGTAATCCGTCTATCAGCAAATATGATTATTTAATTTTATTTAATAATTAAGAATTATTTAATAATTAATTTTTAATTCTAAAATTTATATTACTCTATTTCACTTCTGCTTTTGCTTGCTGCTGAAAATCGGGTAGATCGATCGCGCTCCCACTCGACGCCCTCTCGCACTCGACGCCCACACACGAAATATTCCCATCTTTGCGATAATGTAATATTGAATTAGGTAATACTTCGAATAGGATTTAAATCTATATTATTATGTGAACGTAATATTTATAATATAAAATAAAACTAATAATATGGTCCAAATACGATCGCTTCGTGTACTTTAGTCGTAATAAATGTGCCTACTATCTTTATAGCTTGTGTGCTAAGTGTTCTTATTACTTTAATTTTTACATCACAATCAGCAAAAAAAAAATAAACGATTATCTTTCCATTAAATGTAACTTACTCCAGGTAAATATATGAACACGCATTAAAAGCAAGTGTATAAGTTTCTTACAGTCTATATACATTATACATATATACAATTTGTATGTTAATGGTACATAATAATATGTTTAATATACGTATTAACAGTATACGTACAATGTACATTGTCACAGTTTTAGAATATTTTTTTCTCAAGTATAATTTGAATTTGCAGACCTATAAATCACGAAATGAAATGGAAACAATGAAGTCACTGTACAAAAAAAAATCATTCAGCATAAATCTCACTTCAAAATGTAAACCTTAATATAATCAGATATATATGTATGGGTAACAGGAATAAAATTAGCTACCTTGCTGTATGGTAATTGGTAAGAGATTTGAAACTATTAGTAAAATCTTACTTTTAAAACTCAATAAAAATAGTTTAAGAGTTTTTGTTTCATATACACGAACATATATATATTGAATAACAATTAATAATTTTCTTGGATTTACAAAAATCAACTAAAACATTTAAAAAAGCGATTTATATATCTCGTCTAAAGACTTAAGAATAAGTAGAAGAATCTAAATAGCAGTTGTTTAATTAGGTTCAGTTATAACATTATGCAAAATAAAGAAACGCACTCGTATTAAAACTCCTATAGTTTGAAAAATAAAGTGCATTAAGACCAGCAGTTATCTCTGGGCGATGATGAATCGGCTAGGGTACGCAAATTTAAAGGTATCTCATCTCATATTTCTATAAGTAGCTCGGATCAAGGCTAATGAATAGCGTTGTATGTACTATATACAACGTATTGATTTTGCCTGTCATGCGCCTGTTGTAGGTGTTCCCTCCTTCTCCCTAGCTGGAACTATCTATAGAGAGATTTATTATCGAATTGCCAACGGCACTATACCAAAATAATCCTAGAATCAATTAAATATTTCATAATTTTGTCTCGTTCATTAAGTAGAAATTAACATCTCAATTGTTTATTTTTTATCGGATTCGGTTAACGTATCTCTGAGAAACTTATCTAGTTCTGTAATATTTTATTCCTTTACTTTAAGTCTAATAATAATTAGTCACCTACATTTCACGTTTCAATAAAATTCATAATTTAACGCCTATGTGGTAGGCATAAGGATACCTGATATATAGGAATTTGTATAAATAATTGATCATTATATCCACATTGTACAATGCAAACAAGCGAATAAAAGTGCAAACAAACGAAACAACTTGAAATGGAATTCTGCAAACGGAATAATTAGTTTTTTTTAACAACCATTAATGATCCGTCTTTGAACCTTATGTACTTTTTCTTCATAAAGATGTATTTTTGTATCATCATCAATTTTTATTATCTAGCAACTGCGATATATTAACTAAAATGAAAAAATGAATAACATTTTGTAAAATTGATAACTCATACCTTGAGAACCTCGAGATTACTGAATCAAATTGAGTGTGAGATAGAGATATCATAGTTTTTCATTTGTTTGAAAATGGTATGACCATTATTTGTATGAAATGTGACATTATTCAAATGTCTTTGGCGGCTACGTCAAATTAAATATACACGATATAACACAACATATTAATTAAATATACAAAAGTTGTTTAAAAAACGTGTGTTGTTGTATTAATATTTGTAATGTACCTAAAATATATTGTACAATAAAATAGCGCAGACTTATTTTTTCAGGGTGAAATGATGCACTTTCACCCCTATGTAATTATTCTGTGACCTAATTACTCAAGTTTTAATCAAGGTCTAGCATTATTAAACTATATAATCCTGGAAAATGGAAAACAATTTCTCATCTCAATTATGAGCGTGCTGCTCCGTGCCTGTAAATTTATGCTCTAGGATTACACATTGTTATTGAGGTTGAAATCCTGTTAACATCATGCTTTGTTAAAGTAGTAAAGTAGAAAACTAGGCAAATATTTACCGGGAACTGAGGAATTTAAATAGAACTGAATAATATTGTGTTCTAGTACATTAGATAATACAATATTCCCACTTTTATTAATTATATTTTTACAACCAACTTACACCGCTTCAATCGAGTGCCGTCCAGGGTCGGATGGTAACTGTTGATATCGGCAGCAAAAGCCTTCTGCTAACCACCAACAGGTAATTTAGTACCAATAGGTAGTTTAAATACTAAATTATACTCTTCTTACTTATTGAAGGGTATAAAGTACTTGACTGACGCTATGCGATACTGCAAGGACTGACTTACAAAAAGCGGTCTCTTGTGGTTTTGTGCATCGCTTTCTTTCAGTACCTGTTTCTTTTTTTTTTGTATTTTAACACGAACCGGTCTCTTGTTACTGTTGCCAAGGTCTCAGGACAGTTGAACGACTCACATTTTTCTACGCAGACACGAAAATTTACGATCCACCTTCTTCAAGTGCAGTGCTATAATTTTACCTTAATTATCAACAATTCGCTCCATTAATAAAGCAATTTGGATTGTACGCTTTCATTACAAGGATACTTCAAATAACATGCTAAATTACATCGACAAAATAATAAATTCTTAATCTTCTTTTAAGATAGAAAAGAAAACTTAAGTGCCCGCTTTGTTGTGCTCAAGGCTTTATATTTTTTACTCATTAAAAAGGGATTAGGATTAATTAGTAGACGTAATCCACTATCCACTAATTGTGTACTTAAACAAATGTTCACCTTACCCTAAATGTATGAGCGACGAACGATTCAATAATTAATTTATGATCATTTTTCTTTTGAAGTTGTATAATATGTTACAACAAGTATTTTGGTTTCTAATTACATAATATGCAATGGATCTATATTATAATATATGTGTAGATGTTACCTTGTTTCTAGAATATTATCGGTAGTTACTAGTTTTGGATACTTTAACCCTTGAAATTGACAGAGATGAGATATGATGATGATATACGAAGTGATAGTGCGGATACCCTCCTTGAATTTTTATGTTATATATTCCACGAATACTCAATAATTCTATATTTTTTAAACTTAATATTTACATAAGGAAAACTTAAAACATACAATCAATAAAAAAAGTACAGTACAGGAGTACCACTACACCACACTGTGCCAAACGTTTTGTCAAAACGTCCAGGTAAATGGTCACGAATTTTAAATTACTCACGCGTTTCCACTAATTAGCCGACTCATTTGTTGGTAAGATTATGTCATATGAAGGGTCTGTGACATGCTTTTTCTCTACACTCGTTCGTAGGTGAACAACCGCGGTGGATGGAGTTCTCTAGGCGGCACGAGTGAACGCCGCGCAAGCAACTCAAGCACAATCTTCAAATCTCCGAGCTACGGCGCCATGAAGAATTCCACTTCTGAGCCTTACTCAAAATGGTTAGTGCCTTTTTTATACTTTTATAGTTCTAGTCTAATATAAATATATTTTTATAAATATTAGTTACTTGACTATAAACGTACAAAACATATTACACATATTACCTTTAAAGATCTCACAATCACACTCACAGTCACAATTTGAACTATTCTTGTTTTTAAAAGAAATTTTTAACTTTCGGAATGTATAATATAAATTATTTTCTTATTACGTATTCGTCCGAAAAATTGGTAATATTAATTAGATTTGCACTGGCATTGAAATTGCAGAAATTGTGTATTCGTATATACATTGTATTGTTTTAACCTTTAATTTATATAACAATACCTAGAGTCATAATATGACAAGTACTAAATTGCTTCACACCGATCAACCAATTTAAATCAGTGGAAACACAATTTCAATGAACAGTGATTGTGTCTATAATTCAATTAGATGATAGATAGGCATGAGTGCTTCCTAAGAGCTGGCAATTTGGTCAGCATTTGCCGTGTTATGCAATTAAAGTTTTTTTGCTCATATTAATAATCATATTAATAATTTACTCTATTCAAATTCCACACTCTTTATACTTGAGTGGTCAAATCTAAGGTTTTACGAAGTGAAATGTTTCATACTGGTTGGCCTCCCAAACCCCTCTTCTGCTCTTGCACTCAAGATGCTATGTCCCTAAATTTTATTTATCTCCTACGACACCCACATGAGGGATGGGCTACATGGCTAAACGCTGTATATTATTAACTAAAAGTCGGCTCAAAGTATTATATTAGCAAATGAGATTTTCTTTTGCATTCTTTTGTTTTATACGTTCAATTTTAAGGTAATGGTTTTAAATAAATCAGTATTAGTTTCTGTTAATTCATGGTGGAGCGGAATTTAACATAATCTTACAAAATATTACTGTTCGATTCTATAAACACGTGAACCTTTTAAAGTTAATTTCCAAGAACGAAAAACTCAAAATGTGAATAAGTTTGGTAAGAGGACGCATTTGATCGTGACGACAAATTCTTATCCCCCTTTCGAAACGAATATTGTACGTAAAACGTGCAATATAAAACTTGCCAGTCTTCTTGAGTTCACTCGAAATCTTTCCATAGAACTTGAAGAGCCATGTTATTTATATGGCAGATTCTGTTTCTCTTAATACGAGATTGCGTAATAAAAGTTCTTTATACAAAGTTTATAATTTTACGTGACACTATCTTCGTAAAATATGTAGTTACATAGTCTCCGACTGCATATACATATATACATATACACATTTATAAGTTTTATTTAAAAATTCTTGTAGTATATATCTCATAAAAACATGTTTGATACCTCACTTCATTGATTCGGTTGAAAAAAGACAAACATTAGGATTACAACTTTAGTAGAGAATAGCTTTTTCTTAGAAGATCATGTGACCACATGTAGCTTTCTATCGATTCAATTTGATCCAGTTCAAACAATGGCATCAATGACAAAACCATATAAGTCGCATTAAGTATGTGCACGACAAATGGACGAATAACTCAATATTACGCCAAACGATTTCGATTATTCTTTTATTTTATTGGAAAGCATGTACTCCAAGGGTGGTTTGATGATAGTTTGGTTAGGCTTTGATTATGGGATCCATGGCAAAGTAACGGAATTCTTCAATTTTTAAGAGCACATTAACGATACTCGGCCGAATCTTTTATTCTATCCGGATATTTGAGTCACCTACCGTAACGTCGTTATCATGTAAATGAGCTGATGATGGAAGATACAACTCCTCAACGGTTGAAGTTGAAAGAAAATTCTTTCAATATTATACGCACTTATGGACCTTTAGTTGTACTATTTCGGGCTATTAGGTTTACCTTATAACAGAAGGTAAATTTTTATAATCATTAACGCCTGGGAGTTAGGTGGAAAAAAGGACGTGGACAAATCTTAATTGCCTAATAAGTAATAACGTTTACTCCGAAACCTCGCTAACTCATTAGAACAATGGTTTAATAGGCCTACCCAATACCCATATTATATTTAAACAAAATATGTGTTAACTTAAATAAATTATTTTTAACAAAAAAATATAAACCGACTGCAGATAACCTACTACCTAACCTTTTAATTACTTCGTTATTTTTGGAGTCAATGCCAGCCAAAGCAAAACCTTAATAGACAATCGATTAACCTATCAACTTGTATAAATATGATCAAAATTCCGTTCGAAAGCTCATTGCTAAGGCAGGATAAATTGTCCTTCTTGGCTGGCTACTTTACTTTTTTATTATTATAATCATGTATATAGATGTAAGAGATAGTAAGTTTTGCACTTACAGATCAAAATTTTATATTTTTTTATATACTTTCATATACCTAGTAGTAGTATACTTTGAATTTGTGCGTGTTTACTAAACCATTGACAGGGATACAATATTAGAATATTTTAAATTTATTTACTTATAATTTAAAGGAAAAGTTACCTATACAAAATAGGATAATTCCTTAATCTGTATAGTATGAATTTTAGATATTAATTTCGTAAGTTATCAATTTTGAATAGAATACAAAAATACATAATTAAGGTATTAGATTCTCTATACTGGCTGCATAAGCAGAATTCGCTCAATTGCTTCTTATTAGACAGTAATAAATACTCAATTAATATATTTATATTGGAAAAAATGTGTAGGAACATTTCCAGAAAAAAAAAACAGTTAATCTTAATGTTTGTTTTATTGGAACCCTTTGAGAAGTTAGTTCAATTTGCTGCCTGTGGGATTAAGGTCGAATAGATAAACGAGGGACTAATAAAATAACAAAGCTTTTGACCGTTTGCATCAGTGATCTAATAATAGACACTACTAACAGTCGCTTTTATACTTCACTGTACAGTGAAGTAGTTGCAATGAAATTGCAAATAAATGAGAATGAAATATAGTCTTTTCGTAATTGCCCAAGAGCCAGCGACGGCCAGACCTTCGTTATTTTATAAAAGCTGAAAATGTTTCTGAGCATGTCCCCTATACAGGCAAGAACGACCAGCGACTATAGTTTGGGTTGTGGTTACTTTGGCAGGTAACAGGTATTAAAGGTGTAAAAAATAGTACTTTACTTTCGTTACAGTATAAAGCTCAATCTTTTTATATATTTTTTCGGGATAACTTTAGAAATCTCGTCACCCATTGCCGGACACTCATGACAGTTGCTACCCCCTGCCAGACACCCCTTAACTATGTTACTTGGAGTCCTATGAAAAAATGTTACCCTAATAGCTGGACAGTTTTAATGGTTTTTTAATCTTGCCAGACACATTGAAAGTCCGCTGTAGGTGCGAGCGCGAGGGCTTAGTCGATTGCGATTTTTTAAGATTTCCATAAAATAATGAAGTTATTACGTTCATAGCCATTTTATATAAAGTAAAAAATGTTATTTTATTATTATAAAATACAAAAAAAGTATTATTACAAAAAAAATATATTTAATCGTTTTTATAAATTTCATCATTGTCGTCAATATTTTCATTTTCATCGTCACTACTCCTCCAGTCGATGGCATCATCGTCGTCAATGTCGCCTTCTTTGTCAGTTTTTGAAAAAAATAAGCAAGTTAATACAATTATGAATAATAAAAAAATTATGTTCAATAAACCTTTTTAAAATACTGTTATTTCATACTAAACAGCAAAAAGCACACTTTATAACTGTCCGATTGCTTAAAAAAGCAAATGTTAATTAAATCGTAAATAACGAAGAAATAGTTTATGTTTTACCTAATATGTACTTTAATTTTTAAATAAGAACATAATATCTGGTTACCCGAGCTGCGATCGGCACTTTTGTTTTGAAAATCTGAAGTTGGTGCCAGCCGACATTGCTTTACGATATGAAAATATAGGTGACAAGGGATGAGCCTTAATTATAGTTCATAGGCATATAGTGCGAAGGCACTGACTTCGAAATACCTTATAAATAGAAAACTAAAAAACTATGTACTTTTTAGTATTTTTGAGTCGATTTCACAGTTAGAAAAAGACTTTTATGTTATTAAAATGTTCGCTGTGACATTTAAGTTACATTTATACTAATTTTTTATATGAAGACCGTAAAGCTCAGGCTCTAAACTGAATTCTAACGTATTGGACTTGTAAAATAAAGAAAATAAGACCAAACTGTTTACCCGAGTACCTGCTATTAGCAGTATTTAATTATTTTTCCATCTTAAGGAGTAGTATTTTTCGAAAGAGTAGTATTGTTATATTATAGGATTTAAAATATTTGTAGGAGTGAGCATGCTCAACCGGGGGTAGTACAATCAGTGGCAGCGCGAAACAACTTGGACTCCCGTGATCTATCGCAGGTCGGGATATCGAGCCCACCTCCAGACATCAAGAACATCACCATCAAGAAGAAGAAAGATGATGATACCTGGGATTGGCTCAACAATTAAAAACTGAACCTGGTTGGTATAAGTTAAATATAACTATAACTTGAAACCACGAAATATACATATAATTTTACCCGAAGATCCCGAGCTATTTTTAAGGATGCATGACATCTTTTTTATAGAGATTTCAAAGAGATTGGGCTGGGAGGAATTTGCATACATGTATTTTTTAAAGTATGAGCAAATTAATTTATGTGACTTATTAATTGTACATACATTAACACTTTTAGTCAGATCTATAATATTTATACATTAAATTTAATTTTTCTAGTAAATCACTAATTGTAAGGACTCGGAGAAACACATATTTGACATGTTTTACACCTGTAAATTTTTTTGGAAAGAGAGAAAGATGGTACCACTTTGTTATTTGATTTACTCATGTTTATATATTTCTGATTTTATTTTGAAACATTGATTATTACTTAATGATTCCGTGTATTGACTTCAATATGTTTCTTTCAGATAACACAAAAGGACAAACGCTCTACAATAGGCATTTGCTGTTGTGCAATTATCGATGGTAGATTTAGATTTAAAAAAAGTAAATGTTACAATAATTTCTTTTTATTTTATGTGTGTAGTACAAAGAGCATACCTTTATTGCAAGAGTAACTTCTTATCAATTATGGATTTAAAAAGTATTCCGTAAAAAATTGCATTCGTAAAAAAGTAAAAAAAAAAACAAAAGGTATTTAATATGTCTATTCTATTATTATGATCCTCGTCGTATTTATGCTATAGTAATTTTTAGTAGTTTATAATCTTTCTATGTGCTGAATTATAATAAATACAATTTAAGCAAATGAACATGGGCCCTAACATGGATTGCTCAGTCTCTTCTCCTGCCATAAATCAAGATAGTAATATAAAAAGTTGCCTAATATTTCGCATTTATTCGAAACTATTTATATATCGCAGTGCTGTATTTCGTCGAATTATGAGGTAAGTCTTATAAAAATAAGAACATAGAATAATATACATACATACGAAGTGCGTGTGCTGGATTTAAAACAATACTACATTACGCTTATAAAATAAACTGCTATATATCAAGTTTATTCAAGTTTTTACCTGTTGTAAATACCTAAAAAATTCTAACCCTGTTGATAAATGTTAGTTTAAAGCTCCTGCTCTTACTTATCATTACCGCCTATTTGTGCATTACAAGAAGAACAGGTCAAGCGGTCAATTGTCACTACTTCATACGTTTCAACATTTTAATATGTCGTGCTTTACATGACATGCAACTTGAGTTGATGTACCTTATATAAATTTTATCAAAGTAGATGGAAGTTAAGAATTTCCATAAGCGTCAAATCGAAGCATGTTATCAATAATTAAATAATACTACAAAATAGTGATTGAAAATTCAGTTTTCAGCCAGTTTCTTCTAGTTTCGGTTTAGGCCAAAAACAAGCCGAATCTTCAAATGCAAATCCTGCTTCGGTCTGACACACTAATAAATAAATAATAATAGAACCGTATCAATATTATAAGCGGCATCATTTACGATAATAGTATTTAAGTTAATTTTAAAATAAAGGCACAAAATTAAAGGAGGTTGTTCAATTTTCATTTTATAAAAAAATGTACTTTTAAAATTAAAAGTTAATAGCCAAGAGTGAGTGAGCTAGAGTCAAGAACTATCCAAATATTTAGATTTGATTTAACACACAAAATTGAGTATTTTTTGCCTTAGAGCTCTATTTCTCTATGGCTAGCAATGACGGCTGTTAAACCGGAAGTCTTGAGGTTGAGTTCCGGGTCGGGCAGTTGATGCACTTTTCTGTCAAGAAATTCTCAGGAGCAATCTGGGCCTAGGAATTTGAAGGTATCACGGGCCTAGGAGAAAGTGCACATGGTTTGCGCACATGACTGACAACGGTTATTATTTCGCTATGATCCATTACCTTTTAACGCAAAAGTCCTTATATCTCTCCCTTTCAAAATGTAATGGCTACTCGTACTATACTATAAAGGGATTATTTAGATGATGAATTTAACCTTATTTGTTAAGGTAGAAAGTATTAGCTTAGCACTGTTAGTTGCGTTCATTCTTTTTAATTATTTATTTTCTTAAACCCTCTACTCTAACCCTGTATACATTTTATTTGACCATGCGATATGCATTTTTCATTTCTTTCTCGTATTAAAGTACTAGCGACTCGCCCTCGCTTCGCTCGGGCTCTTCCCTAGATTTAGCACAGGCAAAGCCGCGGGATCCGGTAGTTATGCATAATATAAACCTTCCTCTTTAATCACTATCTATTAAAAAAAACCGCATCAAAATCCGTTGCGTAGTTTTAAAGATTTAAGCATACAAAGGGATATAGGGACAGAAAAAGCGACTTTGTTTAATACTATGTAGTCATTATTCAATCGGGAACATTAACGCTGTAGCCTGTATATACTTAATTATTATACCTAATTTCTAAATACTCTCCATTCCAAAAAAAAGTTTCATCATTTTGGATAAAAATAGTTCTTTATAGACTTTTACTACCTACTTAATTGGATACAACGAAAATTAAACTATTATTGGATATATTTAAGTGTAAGTTTTGTACTTCATCTCATGTTAAATTTATAATAATGATCTTCCTATTTCTATGTTAGCTAATTGTGGTTCGAAGTTTAACTAGTTTATTAATGTTTTAAATAACAAATGTAGCGCTAATGATCCAGATCATGATCTCTTACTTGAATGTGCGCGTCTGTCTGATCACTATAATTGTAACAAAATTATCTGATAGACCTGTTATGGTGACAGCTTAACATCGACGTTTCGATAGGCACGATATTACTTGGTAGCATATAAAGATACTTTAAATTCTGTATCTAGTGATTTCTTAAAGCAGCCTAATTTACTGTATTCATGTCTTATTGTAGTCTTATGTAAGTAAAATTAGTTAATGATGAACATGAATTTCATCCTTAGTAAAAAGTATATATTATTGCTAATTGGTTTCAATGGGAAGTCTATTTTCCAAAGCGTGGAATTTGTGGAAGAAGCATCTTAACATCTAAGTCAGCGTTTTTAATATTTTGTAAATTATTCATAAATAACTATGTCATACGTCATCATTACTGCAACTTGGGAGACTAAATCTGTATATATTAGTGAAATGCTCAACCACATTTAAATGATTCAATGTAATTGCTTAGTGAATCTATTTATTTAAATATTTATAATGAAATATTGTAATTTGGCCGGGCAATTTTTAATAATTATATATTAGGTATATTATAAAATAGAAATATAAATTTAACAAAAATGTTTGTAACATCACATACAATACTTTATTTTCCCCTTTAAAACAGGAGAGTTTAAAATAAGTATTGTTTTTAATATTATTGTTACGATAGCAAATTGAAACGGTCTTCTTCTTGTTCACATTGCGTCTCATTTTATCGTTATTCTGATTCAAAGGTCATATTCGTTCTAAAATGAACCTTATCATTGTCATTTATCCTCGTCGCGACAAGTTATAGTTATTTTGGTAAAAGCCACCATATTGTTCTATCTACGTTATTGAAACAAACTATAAATCGTCCTATATATTTAGAATGTTGTAATTATACTTACATTATTTTTTATATTTAAATAAAAAACTATATTTACTGTGTAATTATAATATTACAAGTGATTTTAAAAGCTATTCCAATTACTAAATTTTATGTATGAATTACATTATGCGAGTATTGGTTGAATGATACTAAATTTTTTATTGCAGATTGTTTTGTTGTGATTTTATTAATTTGGGCTATTTATAAATAATAAGTACTAATTTTTTACTTATAAGTATATTGCCTACTATAAGAAAGTATTTTTTTGGCCATTCTATTATTAAGATGATGTTATGTCTATGTACAAAATATTGATACTATAATGAAATTAAAATACTAAGGAAATATCAAGATTTATTTTACATACTGTGTAAATATATATATATATATAAGTGAGAACTATAGAGATCAAAAGACGACTTTATGAAGATAGCAGTTCCTAAACTGGAACTACATATTATATATGTGTTATAGTATAAGTACGGAAGTCTTTATTTACTATAGAAAATCTGAAATCATGATTATCTTGTAAAACATTTATCTGTTTGCTTGGTATTCTTAGAATAATATTGTTCTAATAATAAATAATAAGATATAGATTATATTTTATGCATAATATATCATATATGTATGGATTACCTTCTCGATGTTACTGTTCTTTCCAAATGAAAACATACATTTTCAAGTCTTTGGATGTTAGTTAATTTTTATTTTATTTTTATTGTATTAAAATGATGAAAATAAAGAATCTTAGATGTGTTGTATGCTTTTATTAAACCCTATTACATCCCACAACATAACAAGTCCTATATTAACAATTAAATAACCATAAAAATCCAATATTGATAATACATATATTGATATTAATCTAATGAAATAACGAAAATGAAGCTCAGCATGTTTGATTTAGATAAAAATATCCAACAATGTTACATTTCTAATGAAAGTGATGGCATATTGTGTATTATTGATTTGGCAGGGCTGTAGATGTGTGATGAAGGCACTAAGTAAAAAAAATATTATAATCACCACCTTCCCATAACACATAATAAAAGATAGACCAATAAAATTATAATTAACATATTAGTAAGGAAACCTTAATAGCCATGCTGACATTTTAACCAATGTTAAACAATATTATTAACAATTACTTTTACCTATAAAAATGAGTTTTATACAAATATTTTAAAGGTTATACAATAAGAATAATAAAAATTAAACTGCATAATTGATGTAACTTGAACTTTAAGAACCAATATTTCCTTATCATACTATATTATTCATCTTCTATACTCTATACAGTTAGAATAATATTGAAATTATCAGTTTACTTGTAGTGTATTAGACTATATGTATACTTAAAAATTAAATGCACAGTTAGAAAATAGGTTTTGTGAACTTACTCTACGATGAGATAATAAAGACATTTATATCTATGATGCCCACATGTAAAAGTAAATCTCCTGCCAGTGATTAAGGTATTGAATGATTGGACTACTTATAAATGACAACATAGGAATTTTGTTAGAAGTTGATGTCAAAACACTCTCAATAATATTTTTAGAATAACCATTATACATTGGACTACGTAGCAGATATAAAACAAGTCCAAGTTTTCTTCTACTGATCTCTAATCTTTGTTCATAGGACAAATTATCCATATTCCGATTGTATAATTTAAAACTTGCTATGTCAATGCCAAGAGCTAAAAGCCACTGTTTCCATGACTTGCTTCCAAAAATTCGCATTGCTGCAAGGTGAATTAATGGTTTTAAAATATGCAATAGTTCTGCTTTAAAAATATCTTTGCCTTCAATTGGAGGCAAAAGATTTTCTTTTATTTTTAAAGGCTGCCAATCTCTAAGTGCAACTGGTGGTGCTCCATCTATTCGCCTGATAACTCTACCCGATCTTTGTAGAGTAAAAAAAGAATTTGAATTATCATCTGCATCCTTTCCATCGATAAATTTTTTCCTTTGTAATGCTGGTATGGGTGGATGTTGTATAGGTACTTCTTTATATCTATATAGTAGAACCAAAGCTGAAGTACACTTAAACACCTGAATCAGACTTGTTGCAGTCCATTTTCCTTTATTACCCCATCGATTCCTGACTACTAATTCAACAAAAACTTCACAGTAATGAATTACAGTAAGCCATAATTTTATTTGCTCTCTTAAACTGTAGTAATTTAATTCATTTCCATAAGCTTCTTTTATGATTTGATCATTTAATAATGACAATAGTTTAGATAATGAATACACAAGTTCAGATATTATTGGCGATTTATTAATTTTACCAGCTACAAAATAAGACGACCATGTTGTAACAGTTTCTACATCTGTCACAAGACCGGGATTGTTAATCACCCATTTCTTATAAATGGAGTATAACTCAGTGAGCGACAATTTTTTATCCATAACTAAATCAGCTCTAAATTTAGTATAGAATATTATATTTAATTAATAACTGTTAAAAGATATTTAAACGTAGCTTTTTTGAAGTTGCACGTCTAATACCTAAATGCATAAAATCTTGATATCTTGGAATTTCGTAAACGTTTACTAAGGTAAGATATCTTTTATTTAAAAAGTACTTTTAATATGATTAACTTTGCTGTATTATCGAAATAAGTTTATTTCCTTACATCACTGAATTAAGTATTAAGTAATATTTTATAAGATATTTCAACCAAACCAATGTTCCAACTTTATGTCAAATTGTTTACATCAGTCATCAATCAAAGTTCAAACTCATTTTCACAGACTATTAAGTTCATAGTATATATATAATTTTAAACCACGGTCTAGAAAGAAGGTCTAGGCATGAGCAAAAAATATCGATATATAAAAATATTGATATTTTTCCATACAATTGTCTCCAGATATAACATCGATAATTTTAATCGCGATATTTCGATATTTGATAAACTTAGCACCTAGCTTAGCACCGTCTGAGAGACTGGAATCAATCATGGAAATTGGAATACACTTTTCAAAGTTATGCCTATTAAAACATAAGAATTTAGTTGGTGAAAAACCAAATACATCCTATTACTTACCGTGTACATACCATCAACTAACGGTGAGGTAAGGGTCAACTAATTTTTATTTTTGATGCGACAAAAGTTGAAATTTATACAAAGAAGATTTTTTTCAAATCAGTTAAAATAAACACGGAGTTTTGATATAAGAAACAAAAAAAAACGACTTTCGAACCTCGTTATTTCTTAAGTTGGTCAAAAAACTGTTACCTATGCAATAAGGTGAAAATTTTACATATTTTTGCACCAAAATAATAAATAAGACGATAATAATATAAAAGACTTCGTACTCGCCGATAATTTACACTCATAATAGTGACAGAATTTTCAAAATCGAATCATTAGTACATAAGAGATAACTTATCTACCCTTAGACCGTTGCTTCTTTTTATTTGTAATATATACATATTTATATATTATAGCCTGCTTGTACTATTATTGTGAAAACATTCTCGAATTTCCTCATAAAGTTCAACAAAAAGGCTTCCGTTCCCTATTATTCGTCTATGGCTAGAACTAATTGTTATATGTAAGAGCGAGAGTGTAGATTACATTTTTAAATTATAATTATAATGAATTGTTTACTATAGTCAATCAAAAAAACATGTTAATTGCGTATATTTACTTATTTGTAAATGCAATAAAATATATTATGGCTTAACCATAGTGTAATTCATTTGCCAAAATACGTAGACTGAAAAATTATATGTCTACGCCAAAATAAAATAAAAATTGTTGAACCGCCGCGCCGTCTGCGCCCTCCGCACAGATTAAGTATTAGTTACTGTCCTCCCCTTTCCTCATTACTGCCGCGGGGCGCGGACTCCACCTTGGCCTTCTTTAGTCTCTACCAGCCCCTCTAGACAAGTGGCAAACGCTCCGTGTCTATTCTATTTCGATAAACGCTAACGCCTTGTCGTACGCTAATAGCAGAAGTCGTTTGTCAAAAGTGACACTTCTGTATGGGGAATTATGTACTAATCTGACATTTCGTTACATTTGGCTACCAATTACAAATTCGATACGTTGAATCTAATCACTAGTCGTAAGCTTATGTCAATCCCATACATTGATTATTCTATTCTACTAGCGTTTATGCCATTATTGCCACTTGTCTAGAGGGGCAGTATCAATATACTCTATGGTCCCTACCATAGAGTATATTGCTACATAAAGTATAATATTACTTTTCTCTATGTTAAAGTCTCTAGTCTCTACCAAAGAGAATGTAAAATTATGTCTCTACTCTCTACTTGATACCAAAGAGAATGTAAAGGAATTCTTGATACATGCTCGTGTTTCCATAATGAAAAGCTGTAAAACAAAAGAAAACACATATAATATAATATTAAATACTTAAATTTTTGCTATCTTTGTGGAATATTTGTGTTTCGTCTTTATTTGTGGTAACGAAAAATGGATCAATTAGCACAGATTGAATTTAATGCTACTCCATACACAATGAAAGATGATTATCCTGGTTACGGCGCCCCGGCTTTAGAGCGTGATAAAAAGACAGTATTTTGGATGAGTGGAGTGATGGATTGCTTTTCAACGGTTTTGTCCCTATTCAAGAACTCGGATTATGAGGAAACCCAAGGTAAGATCATGTACATATATTACGTAAATATTCCCGGGGCTCATTCGATCCGATGCAATGGGACGCATCCAAGGTCAATGCGCCACGCAGCTTTGTTTAGGGGGAGGGGGGAATTGATTGATTAGCACATCAATCGTAAATCCAGCCAGCTATCTACCTTGAATTATTGATTTTATTTTTTATTTTTATCACTGGAACTTTACTGTTGCAACATATTTGACCTTTTAATATTTTCATAGATTCTTGTTTCGATTTGTATATTATTGCTATATATTACTTAAGTAAATTTAATTATGTTAGTTATAACAATTATATTTTAAAACTTGTTATCTAGGCTTCACTAAGTACCTAATCTACTATCATAGTATAAGTACATAATATTGAATAAGCTGCTACTTAACTTGTGTTTAATAAAGGAAAAACCAATATTCAATTAAAAATAAAACCTAATCTTGTAATAAAGGAGATTCGAAAATAATTTTATCTGGCGCTGAGAGCGAATTATTATTCATATATTTATATTAGTCTTTTTTTACACAATTTTTTTAGTGGAGCTTTTGCCAATAAAAATATTATATATAAGTCAATAATAGTGTTAATTTTTATTTCATTTTTTTTTATCGACATTACAAGGCTGATACTGCGAAAGTTGTATAATTTTCTAACTTATATGAAGAAAATCTCTTCAAACAATTTATTTAATATAAATAAGTCTTTTCTTATTAACATTACAGTTAAGTTTAAATCATAGATAATAAACTTTAAATTATAGTTAGTAAATTTATTATTATATTTAAACAGAGAATGAGTGGGAAGTTCCTTTTGAGAACCTTACTGATTTGGTATATCTTGGTTCTGGTGCGCAAGGAATTGTATTTGGAGGCACCCTCAATGGTGAAATAGTTGCAGTTAAGAAGCTGAGGGACAAAAGTGAAGCTAATATTAAACATTTAAGGAAACTTAACCATGAAAATATAGGTAACAAGATGGTTTTTGATAAGAACATATTCAAATTTGTTTTATAATTAAGTACCTACTTGTGTTTATATTGAAACTTGTATTTATTTTAGTTCGCTTCCGAGGAGTATGCACTGTTTCACCTTTCCATTGCATTATCATGGAGTATTGTCAGTATGGACCTCTATTTGACTTTCTTCATAATGGTGTATCTCTAACTCCTACACAAATTGTAAAATGGTCAAGGGACATTGCTCTTGGCATGAGTTATCTTCATGCACACAAGATAATACACAGGGATCTCAAAAGTCCAAAGTAAGTTTCATGATTAAAGCTGTTACTTGAAAACCTTAAGATTTTTCAAGCTATATTAATTATTTACTTTCATTTCTTATAGTATTTTGATTGCTGATGACCTTGTGGTGAAAGTTAGCGATTTTGGTACAAGTAGAGAGTGGAATGATGTAAGTGCCATAATGAGTTTTACTGGCACCGTTGCATGGATGGCACCAGAAGTTATACGGCATGAACCATGCTCAGAGAGAGTGGATGTTTGGTCCTATGGAGTTGTACTTTGGGAGCTTCTTACTCAGGAGGTTCCTTACAAAAATCTTGAAACACATGCTATCATGTGGGGTGTAGGCACTGATACCATTGCATTACCTGTACCATCAACTTGCCCAAGCAGCCTTCAGCTATTACTCAATCAATGCTGGAATCGTGTCCCCCGTAATAGGTGAGAAGATCTTATTCATTATTTATGAAATTTGGAATTTTTTTTTTCAAATAAATTATTATGTATATATTATATTATATATCATGTTTTAAGATAATATATTTTTTTATAACAGACCCCCATTCAAAATTATTGCTGCTCATTTGGAGATGGCAGGAGAAGAGTTGTGCTCTCTAGACTTGGAAACATTCAACACTACTCAAGCTCATTGGCGCCAAGAAGTCCACATGTGTATGGAGAAGCTTTATGCAAAGTATGTATTAATGTTTCTTTACAAAGCTTACATTAAATATAAGCAGCATGTCTTGTCCAATTTATGAATATCCATAATGATGGTTGAAAGTGAAACAAAAAATGATCCATAGTAAAGCATATTTTGATTTAATTATAGGAATTATAGTATTTACAGTTAATGTTAATGATTGAATTTAAACTTAATGTTAAGACATTGATATCATGGAGGCAACACTCTTGGTGTCAAATGGTTTGAACCTTAGGTCTCGCACCTCTGATATTGTGACTTCATATTTCAACATAATTACCACTTGTATTACAGTGAAGATAAAAAAATATGTTGACACCGGCATGTCTGAGAGAACTTAGCCATTTCTTGAAAGACATGTTAAAGCCTGGGCCCTACGGTAGGACTTGACTTGACTAGACAAGGGCTGAATACTATCAATTTATGTGAAACTTTTACCCCATGACTTGTCTATAATATTATATAATATATGCACAGGAATGATAAGCCACTAGCAAAGGACGCTATAATGCAGCGTCGAGAAGACGTGAAGCACGCTCGCGACGTACGCTACGTGTACGAGCAACAGCTGACTAGAGCCAACGAGCTCTACATGGAAGTGTGCGCTGTCCGTCTGCAACTGGAACAACGAGAGCGGGTCATTGCTGAGTATGTCCATGTTATTATTTTATTATTTTATACGTATTTGGTTTTAAGATTTCGTAAATATAGAACCAATCTTATTATACTTTGAGTGCCAATTTACTGTTGTTTTTTGTCTATTTACAATTTGCTAATGTTTTTAATGTTTTAATGTGCTCATTCTAATTTTAATTTTGATTTTATAAAACATAAATTTTAACTTAAGTATTATATTGTTCTCTAATTTAATGTATAAAAATGAAAATATTTATATTTATGTTAATTAAATAATTCTATTTCTTTTTAATTATTAATGTCAATTTTTTTATATTATGCAAATAATTAAATTCAATTTAAAAATATTTTTACCCCCAACTTTTTAAATAATAATGCATGCTGTGATTACCTATAAAAAGAAATACAATTATACTTATAATTTATTATGTAAATTATTGTCATGAAAATTATTGTAATTTCTGTTGGTAATCCAAATAAATAAATAAATAAAATATATTAATTAGAACGAAAATTCATAGGCGCGAAAACGCATTGAGTGGCTGTCGTTGCGGTGTGCGCAAGAACTTCAAGTACTTCCACCGACAGACGTCCTCATCATCTGACGGTGTCAAAGGGCTGCCCGTTCTCACTGAGACCAACCGTCGTCGCAAGAAGAAACAAATTACAAACCAACCCACCCAACTGGTAGTCAACTATGTGGAAAACAACAAGAATGAGGTAAAAACAGTTACAATGACTCTAGATGAGTGCATCACTTGCACGTGCGACGACAGCGTGATAAATAACAACATGACCGTCATCGTGAAAGACAGTGTGGTAGAGGACAACGGGAACATCATAGTAAAGGACACATGCAATGACGCTCCACGCAATGATAACTACATTCCAGAACTGGCTAATGTTTAATCAATACTTTCCCTACACTGAATTTTGCTGTATTTATCATCATAGTTTCACTTAATATGTAAATTTTTTAAAGTAAGTATTCCCTTTTAAACCTTGTGATTGCTTCTCAAATATGATAAAGTTTAAAGTGGAGGAGAAGTGACCTCGCAGAAGTCCACTTGACATTTTTGGAAATGGAGCGAGTGGAGAATGCTAATAATTTCGAATTGGCATAAATATTATATATTAAATTTATCGATACATAACATAACTATAAACATAATGCATGAAATATTTTATTAATATAAGTGTGAGATTGTCAATGTATTAGCAATATATTTTAGCTTATTCAAAGTCTATTATAAGGGAAGGATCTCATAGGTTATAATTTATTATTAGAAACAAATCGATATAAATTTTATTTAAAAGTTGATTGAATGACTCATATTTACTTTAGTTTACTCACTAAAATAAAATAAACAAAAATAAAAAACTTAAGATCTCTACTTAATTTTAGTCAATTGGCCTAAAAGATCTCATTTTTGTCTTTTGTATGACTTTATGTAAGTATGTATTATGTATTTTATTGATTATAAAAAAAGTCTTAAAAAGCATTTAATTAGAATAAAAGGTATGTGTAAAAAATCCTCAATATTGTAAAATTTAGGTTGCTATAAGTTGCTATAGAGCACTCTAATGAAATTGTAAAATTGATCCTTTCCTTGATACACGTAGAAAAAAATAATTATTCTAGAAATGATTAAAAAAAATAAAAAAGTAAAAAAAAGATAATCGTTAATAGTCAGAAATATATATTTTATTAGGAAAAATATATGAATTGTCATTGCTCGAATATAAGTTGTAGGCAACGTAGGTATATAGAGAAAGATCTGTAAGTATTATTTTTAAAGTACCCTTTAAAAATAATATTTATTGATCTTTTATTATTTCAATTATTATTTTTAATGCTAGTTTTAGAAGATTATTTATCATGTTTTAACAGTAGTTTGCAAACATCAACGCTGTTCCACCATTCATCAAGTCTTAAGCTAAATGTAAATATAGTTTTAAGAAGGGGGCTATCTACAAAGAGATCAGCTCCCGAAAATCGGCTTTGTACATTGCATCGAGAGTTCTATATCATATATTAATAAATGACTATTATTAAATTATGGTCGGCAGTAGTTAAATAAGTATTGATTTATTCCGTAAAGTGCTTCTACAGGGTATGTTTTTTGTGCTTGTCTAAGCTTATGATTTGCTGACGCTGTTTCTAAACCCTTACGCGTTTTTACTTATAAATCAACTTGTGATATAATGATGCAATTATGTAGTTAGGGTGTGTGATGTGTATCTGCATTTCGTATAAACTAAAAAAGACACCAGTATTTTATATAATGTTCTGCTTTTATAGTGTTTTAGCGGGCCTAAATCTATTTTTTTATCTTTATATTTGTAGGGTAATTATTTTGTTTGATTTGCTTGTAAAATAATTATGCATTTTAATTTGGTGCATTTACGTTATATGTTAGCAAAAATATATATTAAAATAAAATTATTGAATCTTAATTTGTACTTATATATTTCTATACTTTCAAAATATTTTTTTAAATATCCATCGCACGTGTCATAAAATTTAAGTAAAAAAAAGAATAAAAAAATATTTAAAAAAAATAGACTAGTACTTGGAGCACGACCGTTTTCGTCTTTTTCCACTAGTTCATTTAACTGGACTAAAGTGGTCATACTCATGCTGGAATGTCATGAGATGATTATACGAAATTAAATGTGTGATGAATGCAACTGCGATATAGGTGTTGAGAAAGATATTATATTCTTATGGCTTTGAAAATTATACTGTAGTTTAAATTTAATTAAGGCAACTATTTTTATGCTCAGTATTGAAATATTGAAACTGAGTTTCGAGATTGTAATCGTAAATGTGTATATATCTTACCTACCTTACGATTTTGAAAGTCTATACGTTGTGACTCAAGTCACGGGTAAGGGTAAGATTAATTCTTGATTCATTATTAGGTACGTCTCAAAGTAGGTTATATATAATTCAAGCGGATTGTAATGAATAATTCGTTAACGTACATACAGCTTTCTAAGTATAAGTATATAAGGATAATACGTAAGTAATTATGTACACTTGCATACATACCTTTATTCAACTTATGTATTAATTTTAAACCTATAATATTGTAAGCCAAAGTCGTACATTGTTGCCACAGAAATTAAATATTCTCAATTTATTTTATGTACATAGGAACAAGGCAGCGGGAGATTTTTATATCTTTTACTTTTTTATTATATTGTATACTTCAACTTTTTGATATAGAATATTTTTTTATGCATGTCATAAGCAATTATTTGAAATATTACGACTAGGTATAGGTATTTTTCTAATATTATCTATATTAATGATTAACTTTGTCAATCTATATCTCAATCTCTATTTAAGATTAACTTTGTAATTCTTAACATGTTAATGATGTTAAAAATAGTTTGTAAGGCGTCCAAAATAAGGACATATTATGTAGATTGTAATATTCTGTGGTTTACCAATGCTTGCTGCTGGGACTTTCACGCCTATACTATAGTGAAGTATCTATGAAGACAAGATTAATATTTGATATAAAATTAAGGTTTGATATTGGAAAGTTATATTTAAACTAATATAGTATTTTTGGTATAAAGAATTAACTCGAAATTTATTTTGGCATTACGGCATGAACGACATTATTATTATACCTTTGTATGAAGTAGCATGAACCATCATGAATGCTCTAATATTTAGCTATTCCCATTTGTATTTTATACACCCAATATAGAAAGTAGTCGACTTTTTGATGTAATTTTACTATTTCTATGAATATTCTGCTACCCTTGACCAGTAACATGATAATATCTTTTAGTTTTAAGAATTAAATGTTATATTTGAATGTATGTACATCAAGAATAAGATTACATGTGGTATTCTTTATAGGAAATAATATTGGCATTGACAAGATAGATTGGATGCTAAATATATTTCTAATTTCGTGTTTGTTCACTGTACCTATGACAGACACTCAACCTTAAACTTTTTTGCACTGCTTGCCCATTGATAACAGGCTTACTTAATGGTTCACATGAAACGGGGCTTAAATCATGGTCT
The DNA here is from genome assembly GCA_905231865.2 of Boloria selene. Classification (NCBI taxonomy): domain Eukaryota; kingdom Metazoa; phylum Arthropoda; class Insecta; order Lepidoptera; family Nymphalidae; genus Boloria; species Boloria selene. The sequence goes on from HG993131.1 coordinate 8,715,120, forward strand.
CGCGCATTATATATTAAGATTTCGAAACATGCGTGAAGTCAGCCAAATTTCATGTCATCTATGCTCAGCAAAGGGATGTTAAAAGGGCTAAATTAATAGTTTTTATTCGTAGGGTTTTAACGCATTACACGAGCTAGCGCATATAATTTGTCTTAACTGTATCTAAATTGGTAATAATTATTTCTAAATTGATCAATACAAGCAGGTGGCCGTGTACATATTCAAGAGCGCCATTCTTTATGGATTGGTACACATTACAACCCAGTTGTTTGGCACTCTCCGCGAGCAGACTAAAAGCCTCGTGCGAGCGTTTTACTGTCACATAAATTACCACATGTAAATTCATTTTTAACGATGTTTGTAGATTAATTACTTATAACTTATATTACTTAATCATTTATTCTCGTACATATACCTAAATGTTAGTAAGAAATATTTGTTTAGTGAATTTGATGTTTCCATGATGGAAGGATATCGATTATATTACTTGTATTTTAATTGCCGTAATTGAAATGTCATAATTTTTGCATTTTTCATGAATTGATCAGTATCCTTTCGATCGGTAGATTATATGTTGTGACAAATAAAATCACTTATATTAAAAATATATACTTATTTTCAGGGCTCTTTGTGTTATTGCTATTGAGTTAAGGTGCATGTGATTTTTACTTCGATACATTTATTTAGGTTATTACGTTTAAAACCTTTTCTAGATAGATTTAAATATTCGGCCAATGGTCTTAGTACCTACAAGACTCGATTTTATTTAGGCTAGTAATTCTGTCATTCTATCCTATGTTTGTGTTAAGTATCGGCCTAATGGATTTTTCGTTGTCTCGTTAATTCCATCAAAAGGCTTAATATTATATTGAAAAAGTATATTCATTATTGGTATAGTATCAAAAATGGTATACGTTACCATTTTTTATTTGATTGGTGTACACGAATTAATTTCTTAAACGCACACAAATGTTTTGTCTCGTACCGATTTTTTTGTAACGTTGAGATATGGCACTTCAGAAGAATATTGTAACCAAAATAAGATTCATAACTAAATGTATGTTTATGTATAAGTTATATCTGTTAATGCTTATTATTTGTCTATTAGAATATATAATAATATAGATACTTATACTAATGCATTTATAATATTGAATTTCAAAACGCTCATGATTATAAACAAAATGTTAATTAAGTCGATTTGTTTATGACAATTTTTAGAATGCACAGATTATGGAGGTTATTTAGAAGCATTATGTAAGCCCTGAAAGCTTGTAAACTAGCCTAAGAAATTACCCCTATCTCAAACTTGTGTACTAATTTTTAATGTGAACGAAAAAGTGTAGTTTGATGAATAAATAATTAAATGTCTCGAATGCACTTTTATTTTATCCCATACTAGCCTTTCCCGGCGCCGCGCCGGGGCGGCGGAGCACGCGCCGCGTGCTTTCCGGCTCGCTATTGATTAGTCTGTTCAAAATACCATCGCGCCCACAAAAGTTTTTGATTACGAAATGGTTTTATACATATAAAAAAAAGAGAAAAAATATTTTTGACTTATATTGTTTTATAAAGAGAGAGTGTGATAATGCAGTTAATAATTTAAAAAATTCAACGAATTAATTTAATTTTATGTAAGTAGATTAAACATTATACACTGAATCAAACATATTTTATTAATTAAAAGAATTCTATTTAATGACATTTTATTTACTAGTTCAAAAATAAAAGAATAGGCTTAGTAATTTCGTGTGCACATGTACCTACCCATGCGCAAACACACCCTCCACCACATTCTTCCAGCGTTCTTTTTACGTGACACGAACTGTATTTATCTTATAGAAATATAGACAATTAATTATTTTTTCATCGTCGTTCATTAAATAATATGTCACGTATGGTAGACCGAGGCGAATTGGATCACTTTTTTTTGAGAACATGAAACTCATACTAAAGTTGTTCAGCTGTTCAGTTCAGCTACGCATTAAAATTTTCAAAACTCAAATTGTTTATAAATTCTCCAAAATATTCATTAAAATCTAGAAAGACAGAAATATTCAAATCGCCCCGTTTTGCGGGGCGATTGGGATCATAATTCATACATGACATTTTCACATTAAAAGCTTTGGAATCATTTACAATATTTAAATAATGTTCTTGTGATTAACCCTAATCACAAGAACATAAATCTCGTGGCATCGTTCTTCGTATGCATGACATAAAATTCAATCCTTTGATGGTGGATGATGATTTTTTTCTTAGCAGTAAATACTATTTAAAACTCTTTATTTCTAAGATGAATCTTTGATTTTTATTTCAGGCCTTCAATCTTCTATTTTTTCACGTTTTCTTTGTCATCTGCCTTTTTCCTTTTTTCACATCATTTTTGTCAGCCTTAAGTTTTTCTTACCACCTTTTTGAGAAGACTAATCTTGCTTTGAGAATCACCATTCTCGTCATTACATTTTATATCAATAAAATGTAATGACGAGAGGTTTACTATTCAGCCAGTACTTTTTTTGCGGCTTCTACAATTTTTTCTTGGGACCATTCTCCCGTATGTCTTTCTTTTGTAATTTCGAACCATCTAAATACAATTAAATAAAAATGTATTACTAATCTCAAATATAAAATAAATCATTTTAACAAAGCGAGCCGATTCGCCCCCGATGAAGCGATCCGATTCACCCCGTATCATAGACCTTAAAAAAATATATATTTTACACAATAACCTAATAATATTGTGCTTTGAAACTAAATTGTTTTTTTTTTAAATAGACCCCTTCTCAATCAATATAAGCTTTATAATTCAAAGAAAATTTGAATGACACAAAAAGTAGTATGGTTATGGTTATGGTTAAGACGGGCTGTTGTCCGCAACTCGACGACTAGCGCCTATTTTGCGTGTGTGGGAATTGTCTATGTTATTCTTGCCATCCCAAGCCCTCCAGGAATCTTAGCAGGCTCTTCGCCTTGCTGAAGACTTCCGGGAGTGTGCTAAGGGTGCCAAGATGTTGTGCCCGGTATTCCGCTACACCTGTACAGTGAAGAATGACATGTGCAGCCGTTTCCTCTGTCTCCATGCAGGCTCTGCAAAGAGGACTGTCAGTAATGCCTAAGTTAAATAGGTGTTTATTAAAAGGTCCGTGACCGGTGAGGGCCGCGGTTATTTTCCTAAGTTGTGGTCTGTCAAGGTTTAACAGGCGATTTGCTAATTTGTTGTCGATCATGGGTAGCGATTCCTTCGCCTGTTTACAGTCCTTGAGTTCAGACCATATGCTTTGATGTTGCTTTTTTGAGCGTTCACGGATTTGACCTTTGAGCCAGCAAGAGGGTATCGGTATGATGGGTTCAGGCCCAGTTGGTATCATATTCGATCCCTCCCTTGCTAGCCCATCGGCTTCATCATTACCGTATGTGTTGTTGTGACTTCTGGTCCATTGCAGGGTGACTTGATTTAAATCACTTACCAGCGTCAGGGTGTTGTGGCACTCGTAGATCATACCTGATGAGGTGTGGTTGCTACTCAATGCCTGTAGTACTAATTTACTGTCTGTTATGATGCGGATTCTTGATTGTCTTATGTTCTTTTCCGCGATTGTTCTTGCTGCTTCCAGGATGCCTAGGCACTTTGCTTGAAAGACTGTGTTGTAAATTCCTAGAGGTAGTGAGGTCCTGATGTGTAAGTCGTCAGAGAAGATTCCACATCCTGTTCCTGATTTGGTTTTGGAACCATCCGTGAAGATTTTTAGTTCCTCGTTGTGGATGTCCATATGTTGGTCTTCTTCGAGCTGTATTTTGTATTTTTTGTCGAAGATATATCTTATTCCTATACCATCATTTGGTGCTGCCATTAAAGGAATATCTTTTGTTAAATCCGATAGTATTTTTGTATGTGGCGCGCTTGTTTTGCGCAATAGATTTAGGTTGTCTAACCTGACTGCGGTAGAAGCAGCTTCCTGTTGAATGAACAGGTGCAATGGTAGAAGGTTCAGCATTGCTTCAAGAGCCGCAGTGGGTGTTGTTCTCATGCATCCTGTTATCGCCATGCTGACTAGTCGTTGCCAAGCTTGGAGTTTGTATTGAACTGTGACGAGGAGTGTTCGTCGCCACCATGCCAGTGCTCCATAGCTAATCATGGGTCTTATTACTGAGTTGTAGAGCCATAGGGTTATTTTGGGCTTAAGGCCCCATTTCTTCCCTATCATTCTGCGGCACTGCCAGAAGGTAATGCTGGCTTTATTCAGTGTTTTGTCTAGGTGTTTAGACCAGTTTAGTTTATTATCTAATGTTATACCTAAGTATTTGACCTCTGTAGTTAGGTTAAGGGTTGAGTTGAAGAGTTTAGGTAAGGTGTAGTTGCCTAGAACTCGTTTGTTTGTGAATATAATTAGTTCAGTTTTGTGAGGATTTACAGTAAGATCGTACCTGATGCACCAATTTTCGACTACGCGTAAGGCTGTCTGCATCAGTTCGCAGATAGTGTCTGTAAATTTGCCTGTAATTAGGATAGCCAGGTCGTCCGCATAGCCTATCGTAAAATACCTTTGGCTGTTTAGTGAAGATATAAGGTCGTTGACCACAAGGTTCCAGAGGAGAGGCGATAGCACTCCTCCTTGAGGGCATCCTTTGGCAACAATGGCCCCTTTCTTATTGTTGCTATCTAACCTGACCACTCTGTGAGCTAGCATGTGTTGTATCCAGTTGGTGATTACTGGATTCACATTGTGCCTCCTGAGGGCGGCTCTGATACTGGTGAAGTTTGTTTTATCGAAGGCTCCTTCGATATCAATAAAGGTGCCTATGCATGTCTCTTTAACTTACAAAAAGTAGTAATTACATACCTTAAATGAGCGCCAAAATTGTAACACATACAAATATTCGACTAGTTGAACAGCAGTGCTGACAATCATGTACTAGTCAAATCAAAACACTACCGGTGGTGGGAGGTGCAGGAAGGGATGGGTTCGTCAGACGCCAGTCGTTTGCATTCTGTGTCAACGTTGTATTTAAAATATTTACGAATTCCTTATTTTATCCGATTCGCCCCCTGATCCGATTCGCCTCAGTCTACTATATATGTAGTTTTACCTTCATATACTTAATCCGACTTTGTTTTATTTACAGCGTTTTAGTTCTGGTTAGTTAGATATTTTTAGTTTTGTTAACAATTTCTTTTTATGAATTACTAATGTAACTCGCGGCTTCGCGCGTACAAAAAACGTCTTTGGCTTTATGCAAATTTACTTATAATGTAGCAACGATTGATCCCACCATTTATAGTTCCACCCCTCTTATGAGGATTATTCAATAAAACCAGTTATTTTATTTTCCTGTCGAAAAGAAATATTTTATCCTTAAATATTCTTGATTAATTAAATAAAAATATACGACGCACTTGTCAACAAAATGCGGGATAGGAAAGCAATAGGTAGCAGATCGCGATGTTCGTAAAAAATCCAATCGCTACCAAACTTTATAAGATCCCCGCTAGGCCAATCTTAAGATTTCCTGAATATTTAATCGGAATTGATCCTGCCAGTTCGGAGACTAAAGGAAACAAAATATACACACATCGCCTTTTATATATACTAGCGACTCGCCTTCGCTTCGCTCGGGTTCGTCACGGGTTCCGCTAGTTAAAATAAATATAATTTCTACGTCCTCCTTTTTTAAGCCGGTTAAAAGTAGCCTAAGTTACGCCGTATAACATCAGCTATCTGCGAGTGAGGGTCCCGTCAAAATCGGTCCATCTGTTTCAGAGATTAGTCGGAATAAACAGACAGACAAAAATTAAAAAACATGGTTTTTTGTTGCTGCTATCGTACTATATACTTTCATATGTATTAACAGCTGTTAATTTAAAACGAAAAAAACCCTAACTCACTAATTGGTGTATCTATATACCTACCCTATTGCACTTGCTCTATCAAGAAGTAACGAATGAACTATGAAACATAAAAATCGGTTAAGCAGTTTAGTAGGTACGTAAATACGAGGGAAACTAGGGTGGGACAGTTAAAGCAGTAGCCGTATGTCAGACCAATTTTTATGTTAAATTAGCCCATGATTCGACGACGGCCGATTGTATCGATCAATTTGGGAAGATAAGTAGTTGGCGGACTAATCGATCGTATAAAGTCAATCATGCAGAATACGAAGTTGTACAAAATTGCTCTCTCAGGTGAAAGCTGTAATTTGAATAAAATTGCTGCAATTTGAAAACGTCATTAGAGCAATGGGTTGTAAGGAAGTTTAAAGCTAGACTTGAGTTGCTGAAGAATTTTATTGCAAATTATCCTGAAGAAGATTGCATTTTATAATGTCGCATATGTAAGAAATAACGTTTCATTTATTTGTTCATTACAGAAAGATTATTTTATTATTACTCTATGTTGTTATGTATATCCTAAAAAAGTATACCCGAATAATTATTTTCTTTATAACGCTAATAGAACTTAAAATTAATATTTTTATAATAAGGAACTTTGTTCCTATCCGGTGTCCTAAGAACGTGTGGTACGTTTAATTTTTATCATATATACTTACATATATTTTTATAGTGCCATAAACTTATGAATCGTTTATTGAACAATTTATTTGTCGATCACTCGTAAGTCGAATGTTTACTTAGTTGTATAATTTCGTATAAACTATTTAAGCTAAATTGTATTATTATAAGTAAAATAATATTAACGAACAGATTACTTAAACTCTGATTAATAACTCGTATTCAACGCAAGCTACAAAATAATAATTATAATTATTATATTAATAGAAAGTAATAAAATAAAATTATAATAATACAAAATAATAAGTTACAATCACAGTTACAAAATCGTCACATTTGACTCAGCTACAAATAATATTTTAATAAGTACATATTATATTCCGTACACAAAAATTTTGCAGCATTATGTATAAAAAGTGAAATTATGAGAAAAGCTACGTTGGAAATACTTATGCATAGTTTAGGTTCTATTCCTGCACGAGACTATTATTTTTATTCGTCACGTCGCGTTGGTTGGCTAATTTGAAAGCGCAGCGCTGCAAAGTGCAATTCATTATGCATCTTCACTAATGCGACGTAAAGTGGAGTATCTAATAGTCATTTAGTGAAACATGTGCATGTGACTTGCACAGATGACTTTATGTAATGTATGCATTATTTATCTACGGTGTTTAAGTATAATTATTTTTTTTTAACATTTTTTTGGGTTTTATTATGGAACCTTTTATGACCCAATAGCCAGAAAAATGATATTGAATTATATACGAGTATCTATATCTACATAATATAATGAAATTTTAACAATCATATTTTTTAATAGATATTTTTTAGAAAATCAAAGGCCAAACCTATAATCTATAGTTCTTAGAATTTTTGTCTGTCTGTGACGGCATTACGAGCAAACCAATGGAAAAATGATGATGAAAGCGATACGGCTTGGCTTGGAATAGGAGTCAACATACTTATAGGATTCTTTTTACTGCAGGAAAATATCCTACTTCTGAGAAATCAAAACTATTAGTTAATTCGTATCTAGGAACAAACCCGAACGTAGCGAGGAGCTCGCTAGTATTTTATATTTCGTTCAGTTTATGAGAAGGTAGTTTATAAGAAAATAAGTAAGTATAATAATATTTGTGCTTATTCAAAAGTTTTATAAAATTAAAATTGCAGATTTCAAATACATTATTACACAATACACATAAACATATAGCTGTTATTGATGATCAGTTTGTAAAAGTTAAACGACAGAGGTGATATTAGCAAAATATTCGCGTCGTACGAAATTTGCTCCGCGCGTGTTACATTTTTTCGTATTATTTATAGAAAGTGTACAGGCGGGAGTGTGCGCGCGCACACGGTGTGGCGCGCGCGGGCCGAGAGGACTGGAGCCCATGGAGCCCCCATCGTTCCCCACCAGCGGCCTCCCGACACTCAGGGCGGTCCCCGGCGGAGACGCTGCCCTCGTCCTCCCGCTGCCCTCTGGTACACCACCTTTTCAATTCGAATGGTACGTTCTATTTCTAGCACTTTTTCCCCCACTCATAAATACGAGATTGTACGTCCTAAAGCTTACTTTAAAGTGTATACAAGAAAATGTTTAGGCCAGACTAAATTCCAGGTCGCTTAAATTTTTAGTTTAAAGCTTTTCTAAGACCAGCTTTCAAATCTAATTAGATATTTCAAGCAATACAATGCACAGTAAAAATATTTAGTTATTCAGAGTTGCGCATGCGTCTCGCCGGTAAGCGTTGTTTGTTTTTCACATGTCGATGTATAAATACAGACCAGGAAGCGATGTGCAGAAGATACTCGACACTCGGCTTGTTACGAAGAAAGTGTGCGATCAGCTCGTGCCTGTAAAGTTTATGAGATGTTAAGTCCATTTGTAATCATCGATGTTGGGCCGTCTGGGTCACTACCCACTTGCTACTCGAGTAAAAATAAAATACGGTCAAGTGTAAGTCGTATGGGCTCACATAATATGTTTTATAGTCACGTTAAGACACCCTCTTTCTCTGGTCCCGCTCGGCTCTGGCTCTGGTCTGCCTTGCTTTCATCCCTAGGTAAATTTTAAAGGTTAGTGTAGATTCATCAGAACAGAGATACTTTTCGGCAGTAAAAATTATCCAAATATACGTATTTGATTAAAGTTACTGAATTTTATCAAAATCTGTCAAGAAGTTTTCTTGTGAGGCGTTCTCAGAGAAAGAGACAGACAGACAGACAAAAATATTAAAATTTAGGTATACTCTTTGTCTCTGTATTGATAGTAGTGATTAATTCAATAAGGTTTTTTAATGTTTAATGTATCGTTTTAATATTGTAGGGACCCAGTGCCCAGTAGTGGGACGTTATAAGGGCTGAATAGATTTATACGTAAGCTTTAAGATTAAAATTTAGAGCAAGTTAGGTGGTTATATATGGCTATAAATTAATTAACGGCTTTGATGTTTTATCAAGCTAGGGTTTAAATAACTTTGAAGGCCTTTGAATTAATTTAATCCTTTTGTAGTAATAGATAGGTACCTTTAAAAATAATAGTTTCTACTCATAAGATACCTACTTTATGCATTGTGAAATTAGCATACCTATATAATAATAAATATTATCAACTAACGACTTCATCAACTCTTCATTACATCAATTCTTATTAAGATTAAATATTAACTGATTAACTGTGATTGAATTTATATTTTACCACTTGATAACACTAAAACAAGATTCAATAGGTACGAAATATAGGTATAAAGTAATAAAATACATATTGTTTCAAATCGAATAGAAGTCTATTATTAGTCTTAGTATACATAATACCTATGGCCTGGTTTGATGGTTGTGATGTCAGTGTGAGTTTACCTTATACTTACCAAAAATAAACATGAGGTTATTAAGTCCGTAATTCGTTGTTAGGTTAGCGCCATCTTTCGTCGACTGTAAAGATTGTGGACGGGAGATCCGATGATTTACACCTTGTGGACGCAATGCCATCTATTGATGAAATTACGAGCGTAACTGAAATAATGTTTTCAGGAATGAATGTCTAGGAGATATATTCTATTTACTTTTAATATAATTACTCGTTAATTTTTACTCGGATTATTTAATTAAAAAATCTTATCCAGCATGTGCTTTGCTTATAGTTTGTTTACGAATAATTTTGATTTTCATTGAGCTCAAAAATACTTTATCTCTTTAAAATATAAACAAGAAACGGCGCTAGCGGCGCTTCTACCAAAATATCTTGTGGTTCGCGCAGTCCGCGCCTGGCCATCGCGAACTCGATTCGAAACGAGATGCGCTCCTGCCATGGGCAGCAATTGTTGCAAGGGTGACGCAGCTGGGAAACCCCTCGTGCGGTCGAGCTCTTCGATCTACAACAGGTATTTGTGGCTGGCAATCATCGTCTTCCAAGAGTATTCCAGTGTTCCGTGGGTGCTGCGTATGCCGTGTCCGTACGTAGAATAGAAGATGAGTGATCAGTGTCATGCCTGTTGTGAAATATGTTATAAATCCTTCGTTAACCAAGCCACGCTTCACAATTCGATTGTTGTACAGCCTAAAATCAAATAGTGGTGTGAATAAAATTTTGTTATTAATATCTCGAAGCTACCTCGATAGCACCGTGATAGGTTCATGATTATTTTAGGGTTCTTTAAACAATTTTACTTCTATTAACGAGCAATTTGGAACTATAACGGTGCTCATCGATTTTAATAGATGAACACGAAATAATAGCGAAACTAGATGACTTAGCCTTAATTTAAATTAAGCAGTTACATAAACGATCGTAATAATATCATGTGAAGTGCACCTAAGATTAGGCCTTTAGAGACGAAGTAGGTAACATATTTTCACTTTTACAACTTTGAGCTTGCGCTTATATATTACCAGAGCAAACAATTATCATTTTTAAAATAAAAACTATTAAACAAATCTAAATTAGCATTTCAAATTTAATCTCCGGTTTTGTATGATTGTTTTTTATTTATTTATCTAATCTATGCATAACATAATATAATTCTATATTAGTCGAATCTATACATTATATATTTTTTGTGGAAATCGAACTCAAGTAGTTATTATTATCAATACAGAAGCCTATAGGTAACATAGGTATAATCTATACTAACCGTTAAATTAAAACGTATCTACGGATGAACCCTACAGGAGCGATGTGACTTGTGAGTCACTAATTTTTAATATAGCAAAAATATTTTTACGACGTAAAGTATCAATGAAACGACGTACATTTTTATATCATTTTTAATTCATGTACATGTCTCGTTCTTCTATTCATTTTATTTACCTTACGTTTGTTATTATCTAGCTACTTTATATATTAGACACACACGCTTGCTTTATGAAATTATATTACCTACGAGTATATCGAAACAGCAAATAAGCATTGATCTATTCTCTATTATACTAGATTTAGATTTTTTCGGTAGACGTAGCACAACAAAAATAAACGTTGACGAATGACTTCGATTTTATATTGTATTTACGTTTACTCTTCACCCTGAAGTGTCTTGGTTGGAGGTCACGTTGGATGAAGAAGTTTCTTCATTAAATGCAAGTTATAATTTATTGATATAGGTATCATAATAAGTAGGTATGTTTCATGATTTTTATTGCAATGTTGGTATATTTTTAAAATGCTATTAAGTTGTTATGAATTAGTTTTTTTGTTTTTACTTTATTACTCATTTATAATTTTAATAATTTGATTTCCTTTTTTAAGCCACCTACTTTTTATTAAAAGTCCTAGGTCATACAAAAATTATTGTACGTAGGTACCTATTACACATATAGGAAAGTTCTTGGGCGTTAGAGCTTTGTTCAACCATGTTCCTTTTTATTTATAAAAACATTTTGTTTCTGATATACGAGTAGCATTTTTTGGATAAGACGGCAGTATAAATAATCTTGAAAATCAAAATCTCATCTCAATACGCTACACGAAATAAAAAAAAAAAACAATATTTTCGTACGCAATCATTAGATCAAGAAACCAGAGTCGCTAGACCTTTCTTTTTATTTTTTGATTGATTACGAAGCTTTAAGAAAATTGAATACCTTTTTTACTCAACTTTAGTACCTCTTAATTACTTACTCCCATACATATGGTTACTGAGAAAATAAGTAAAGTCTGGCGGCCCCGGCATCATGGACCATAGACGATACATTTTTTAGCATTCATAGTGTTTTTTTAAAAACATCGTGATAATCCTATTTTTTTAAAATTAAATAACAATAAAGCGTATTGTTATTAATCCATCCAGGATTTAATGTCGTACTTACTGCTGCTACTTATACCTATATTAAGTACCTACATAATATAATAAGTAAAAGATATATCATTTATGACTTACAGTACTTTTAATCGATTGTGTTTACCTTTTGATCATTTCATAAAATTGGCGTTATTCCAAACATTTTATGAATCTTGCGCAAAAGCTTGACGTATCCAAGCATGCTTCGCTTTACGCATTTAGGTTATCTATGAGGTCTATGAATTACAATATGGACTTGTAAGGACTTGAAAGTTGAATATATTGTAGATATGGTATTGAATACATAGATTTGGTAATTTGCATGTAGGTAATACGTTTATAAAGTACATGACTTAAAAGGGCAGTCGGACATTGTTATTCCAAACAATTCAAACTTTTATTTTGTTCTTATTTTAAAAAATAATGCTGTTGAACAATATTCACAGTTTCACTTGTATTCCTTCTTCGATGTTCAGCAATAATTATTAATAATCATAAATTATTATAGATACATAGTCACTTGTAGGTTCTATGTAGTTACGAATAAATACTACATATTATGCAGGTACTTATTTTACTATCTACTACTAATAAAAATAAGATGAGACGTATAGTGTTTAGAATAGGCCTACTCCATCTTGTTCTGTGGTTCTACTGTCTACGACAGTAGAAGACTAAAGTATATGGACAACACACATTGAGTCAGCATCCTCAATGAGGGTTGTTGTTTGTATGTGTGTTTAGGCGGTCAAACTGTATAGCAATTCCTTGGCTGAGTAGTTTGCTTCGGAAGACCTGCCGTCAAGGTGTTGTGAGCGATCCTGCGACGCCTCATTAAAACGGAGGGGGGTATGTTGGGTCTTAGTGAGTAGTAGGCACTGGCTTTTTAGCCGGGGAGCCCAACATAACTACCTATGGGTTTCGTTTCATAATTTATAAAAGAACTATATTTATTAATTTTCTTTCAAGAAAAGTTTTCGTTGTATTTTCAATTTCTTAAAGTTAGTTCTTTGGATATAGTGCGATATTAAATACACTTGAGCTGATAGTGAAGTATGGTTGTTTCATTCCAATTACGTATAATAGGTTTTTAATCGTAAACTGAACCGGTTTCCGGTTCCAGTATATTAAAAATGGGTAATGGTTATGAACAATGGGTTATAATATGTTACAAATACAAAAGTATAGACTTCTATTAAGTAGAGTATGTTGGAATATTATTACACACAGTGCCATCTAGTTCCGTAGTATTAGCTACGAAGAAAGCTTGTGTTACAGATACCAGATAGTTGATATACTACATAAATAAATTTGTTTACATATATATTATAAATATAAACACCCACGACTGCAGTACAAACATCCGAGTTTAATAAATGAATGCCCCCAGCCTGAATCGAACCCGTGACCGCTGGCGCAAGAACCTAGGGTCACTACAAACTGCGCCAAACGTGTCGTCAAATGTCGTATGTAACATGGATTTTTAAAAAATATCTGTATGTAAATTACGACGATTCCCCATTTAAAATTCCACCCCTCTTTTATGAGAACTACCTTCTATTGGTATCTTTTAATTTAACATAAAAATAAATACATATATTATTTTAACGTCTTTTTGGAAAAAAGCCATTGAAAGTTTGTTTTGTCGTTATCTTACGTCATCAACTATCATGTGTACGTAGGATATGTTTACCTATATACTTACGATATGTTTTACCTATATTACTTTGGTATAATGACGTTACACCATCTTCATTATGCGAATATGTCATCAACAGCTTAAATATTTCCTCTATTCATTTCTATATTTCCTTATATTAAGTATTAACCTAATTTTTCTCTTTAAAGTTAACTTTTTTCTTTATGCTGCTATTAATAGAATATAGCACAAACAAATCGTTCGGTATCTAGGCCGCGTTACAGGAACAGTTGCATTACCAACTGGTACATACGTGTTCCGAGGGTAAATGCATTTTATTTCAGGCTTAGGATTTCCTGCGCCCAATAAAAGAACGGATCCGGTAGTATATCTGATAGACTGACACGACCTATTTTTTAAAATTTCGAACGTCTAAAGAAAATTTAAATATGTATGTCCAAATGTACTTTCAGAGTTGTTGTGTATTGTGTGAGTAATACGAAATTAAATTCCGGAAATAATTCTCATTTTAAGTAAATATTTATAAAAATAGCTGAGATTTTGGTTTTCGAAGAATTACCCAACATTATAAATGTATGTCATAAAGAAACAGTATCAATGCAAAGGTTTGAAAGAGAGGTGATCACAAAAATATAGTCAGTATTAGGATTAGCTATTATTCGATTAACATAATATATTATAATCTTTTGAAAAAGCAGCGGGTATAGCCATAACTGCAAACGATTTGTAATATGAGGTACCTACTTTGAACTTTTTTTACCTGAAAGTTGAATTATACGCACTTAGGACAAGCCAAATTATTCAACTTAATATACCAATTTAGAGTATGACATTCGTCTGTGTTCGTAAAATAATCAAAATATTGGCTTAGGCTTAGTATTAGCTTAGTAGGTAAAAAAATAATAATAATTAGGTAGTTATTAAATATAATTATTATCTCTAAGCAACTTATTCTCTAGTTCAATGTCTTTTTTAATATTTAGTTCTATTATACTTGAAGTTTCTATGATAGCTACCATAGGTAATTTAATATAAGTATAGGTGTACAAGTAAAGGTGGGTCTCTAAAAATATTTGTAATGTGTACTGTATCAATGTAGTCAATTATTTGGGATCAAATATTTGTAGTTTATCAATTATTTGGGAATTAAAAACTCAGAAACTAAATATATTATGATTATAAAATTATGTGCATTTCATAGTAGCTACAGCGTACAATTGTCGGATTACAAAAGTTAAGAATTTAATTTTATTGAAATAATGCATTTTTTAAATAATCTGTTCGGAGAAAGTATTTTGATCAAAAATGTTACCTTTTCTTTTTTTTTTTGTATTTAAATTTTTCAAGGTTAGGCCACTGACGACGTGAGTAATCCCACGTTATCTCAGCAAAGCAGTGAAACGTTATTAATAAATTGTAACAGGATTAAATCTATTTAGGGAAGTTCGACGAACCTTTATCTAGTAAGATTTATCTTTACTACTTAGATGTAGGTACAAAAGCAACATTTTTTCGGACAGGCTGATTTAAGAGAAAAATATTGTTATTATATACATATTTTATTTCTTACATAAATAACAGAATATTAATTTTGTATAAACAAAAAAGGCGAAATTAATTATTATGTAAATTATTAATAATGATAAATCAAGTTATGCTATATTTACTTACTGACCTATTTAATACTAGGAGATATAATGTATAATAGACTCTAACAAAGTAATAGTAGTGCTACGCGTTTGGCCGCGGCATTGGCGTCTCAAATATAATTATTTTTAGACTAAGAACTTCTCGGGGACGAGCAGACGGTTGTGAAATGATGAAAACAAGGGTGGCAAGGTCACGATTTTTTGCTTTAATATTAAATTTAGGCCTATATTTAGTTTAGATAACATTAATATTTTAACCCCAGACTTGCGTCGATTCCATGATAAACCATTACAGTAAAGAATTGTAAATATTTATATTTAAGTAAGTAGAGGTCTATGATCTATGATCATAGTACCATAATTCAGTAAATAAGTATTGCTTGTGACATGGGTGTTTTTCAGGAGGGTATTAACAATTATTGATAACAATAAAGCAGAACCCTTAGTCCCTACACGCATGCCCATCAAATCGGCTTGCGTATATAAATAGGTGCATCTAGGGCTGCAATTATTATCGATCTGCCCTATTTCGCCTGCGCGTAAATTACCTGGAACTGAGCTGTTGATGCTCGCAGCCTCATGGGCCATCTGATCTGTATCTATTATATTATATGTCAAATGTATTGTTTTATTAAGTATCGTGCAATAATTAGTAGAGCAATAATTTAAATTTGTATCTTGTAAAACAATAATAATAATTGTTATAAAGCCTTTTACAGCAATCTTAGATTTACTAAATATGAACAAGTATTCTTATGGCGCCCTTATAAATATCCACTAATCTCATGCCAACTGTTTCCATTCATCATTAAAGCTTACATCATTTATATTTAGAGTAACTATAAAAGTTTACGTAACGTTCGATTTATGGTGTCGACAGAGGATTTAAAACCAAAATATTGGGATATACGTATTTTAATAAATATGTATAGTTAATTGTCTGTTTTTATCTATAGGTAATTACATATTTAATCCCTTCAGTAATACTAACATAGCCAAATAATAGTCTTAATTTCAATTAGCAATTTTTTTTATATTTAAAATATGGTTTTCCATTTAATACACGAAAATACAATGTTAAATTAAAATACAAATTGATATACAGTAACATAGTTATTACTATGGAGTAATGATATCGTATAACTTATAGTTATGGTTGCAAGATTATGAAAAGCTTGACACTGTTACGCTACACAAAGTCTATTGTTTGTTCCATGCTAGGACGCATTTCTTTACATTCGTCTTGACTAACTGTTTCAACGCAATGAGTAACAAATATACAAATTATAAGTATATGGATATGTGTTTATTTTAATTTAACCTAAGGACTCGTGCGGGAGCGAAACTAAACGACCGCTTTACCACAACTGACGACGCAGGCGGCGTTCGTCTTACCATCTCCGCTGCAAAGACCGGAGACAGCGGTGTCTACACCCTACAAGTAAGTAAATTGTATTGGTTTAAGCACAGATCGCATAATACTGTTTAAGTAGGTATACTATGCAGTACGTATTGATAATATATTTTATATTCTTATACCTACGCTTGAAAACTAAAAATAAAATTTGCGTCGGAAGTCTGTTCAGGTGGTGCTCACTCTTCAAATGTTTGCGTTAAGAAATCTGGTAAAACAATATTATGACGGAGTTAAAACTCTTAGAGACTAAGAGACTAAATATTTTATTTAAAGTTTATACTTAGTAACGGTAATGTTTTTTTTTAATTGATAGGCTAGCAATGCTGCCGGGAAAGATACGACCCGGGTACAATTGGAAGTTTCCCCGGACGAAATGCCAACAGGTGAAGACCCACCGACTTTCTTACGGCGTTTGCAAGATCTTACCGTCAAGGTTGGGACACGGACACGGTTTCTGGTTGAAATCGTTAGCTCTTCGGAATGCAGGGTAAATATTATATTATTATTAATTTAAGACTGTGATAGTCCAGTGGTGACGCGCTTGCTTGGATAACCGAGTGATGCGGGTTCGTATCCGGGTCTTGCACCTCTGATATTTTCGTACGCGAATAAAGTCCGCCAACCCACAATGGCCAGCGTCTTGGACTTAGCCTGAACCTCCTCGTGTTGAAGGGCTCCATGCCCAGCAGTGGGACGTTAAAAAGGGCCGACGTAACGAAAAAGCCTTACGATACATTTCATTCCATCCGTGTCAGTTAAATTTGCTCAATGACCCACCCCAGTTAAGTTAAATCATTTTTCAATAACTAACAATTTTATTAAAAGTTAATTACATTATCTGATTTGAATTGAATTTTGTAATGGTGTTAACGGAAATTTTATGAAATTGAAACTGCAATAGATACATTCCTATACCTTGATACAAGGATTTACTATTTCTAAGTATACGTCTAATGGCTGACTTATGACTAGCTCCGGCTTGTTTGTAAGGCATTTTATCGCTTTAAAAACTTTCAATATAGTGCACTGGGGCAATTCCGACATAAATTTCTATGAGATGACTAGAGGGTTACAATTAGGTTAATTATACAAAACAGTTTTATATTTAAGGCCTTTAATGCTTAGCCTCTGTTAACTTAATGTAAAGAATTATCGTAAAATGTATACTAGATTTAAAATAAGTAGTTGGGTTTTTTAAATGAAGCATTTAAATTTTGTGTCCCATTTTTTTGGCATATGGGGAAATTACGAACTAACTGGGGGTAATTACGAAATTCTTCAAATTTTAATTCAATTGAACTTTGACCGAAGATTTATGTTATTTTTTCAGTCGTAATTTTGCCAAACGCAAAATATAATCTATTATATCACTAATATAGCTAAAGTCTTTACTTACACCACTAATAGTTCGGAATTACCCCAGAAAGTTACTGTGGTTCTCAAACTGTCTGTTAAGTAACTGTTAGGAATATATTGAATGAATTTTAAGATGCGTTTCTAGCATTCTTGCTTTCAGATATAATATATGAAAAAATGAAAATAAATAATTAATAATCAACCAGCTTTTATTAAATAAGTATCTTATTCTTATACCTATTTACAATTACATCAAAAACTTATAGCCAATAAAACAGGAACATAATTTTCACAATTATTATTTTGGCATAAACTTATAATTTACTTCTTTTAGTTCTTTAATAACACTTTCATTTAACTACCTACATAGAACACTATTATTAAAAACTAAAATGAACTTTCTTCTTATCCATACAAAATACAATTAACTCTCCATTTTAACCTTATTAAAGGCTTGAGCTAAATCCTGTGGAGTGTAACTTTTTCTTTTTTTTTTTTTCCAAGGTGAGTTGAGAGAAGTTGGAGTTTGGCGAGGTAGACCCTTAGTTTGTTGAAAAGAGATAAGGCAGATTGTTTACTGAGAAGCCAGAGTAGATTTTTAAAACTAAGGTTGATTTCGTTGGGCTTCGTTTTCATGTGGTTCTTCCATGTCATTCTACGATCCAGGTAAGAACCAAGGTACTTAATGCTGGTTGATTGCGGCAATGTGTTGGGGCCTAGATTGACTGGAGGACAAGTTTCACGTCTCAGGGTAAATGTGATATGGTGAGACTTCGGGGCGCTAGCTTTTATGTGCCACTTGGTCAGCCAAGTATTAGTGGCATCGAGCTAGGTTTGCAATTGTTTGGTGGCTTCAATGGGATCACTGTCACAGCTAAGAAAGGCCGCATAATTGGCAAAAGTTGCCACTGCTGTTTCTGCTGTTTGGGGTAGATCACTTGTAAATATGTAGTAGAGGACCGGACCAAGTACGGAGCCCTGGGGTACTCCGGCTCCGCAGCTAAAAAGAGAAGAGCTTGCTTGCCTTGAAACTTTCTGCCACTGAGAGAGGACTCCATCAGCAGGTAGTAGGAGCGTGGAAGGTACTTCTTAATTTTGCAAAGTAATCCTTTATGCCGGACCCGGTCAAAGGTTTGTTGGACGTCAAGGAAAGCAGCCGAGCAGTATTCTTTCTTCTCCAGGCAATGTCTTATTGTACAATACACTCTGTGTATCTGCTCTGCGGTCGAGTAGTGCTTCCGGAAGCCAAGTTGATGGTCGAGTATAAGATGGCTCATATCTAGACAAAGGGATAATCGTGCAAGAATGATCTTTTCCCACATTTTTGGCTGATAGGGCGATAAGATGGGACTTCGTGAGGCTTCGCGTGGCTTACCAGGCTTATGGATCATTACAATTTGTGATTGTGCCGCCGCCTCGACAGCCTTCAAGGGCGGGACTGGTAATGCCGAAACTGACCGACTCGTTGTGCACATGCAAATGGCTACAGATTCCGTGCTGCAACAGATCCCATCCACAGAGATCGTGATTCTCGGCGACTTTAACGGCCATCACGCCGAATGGCTTAGATCACGCACCACCGATCATGCAGGGAGATCTGTTTACGATTTCGCATTAGCATATGATCTGACACAACTTGTTACCTCGCCAACGCGAATCGGTCATTTCTTGCATCCTACCCATGGAGGGAGATATGCTTCTCGCCGGATGATCCAGACGTCGTTGCTGACTCTGTCACCGATGTGGTACTTCAGGGTATAGAACTATTTATTCCGTTCTCTGCAGTGCCCATCGGAGGCAAATCCCAGCCTTGATTTGGTCGCTCCTGCAAGACGGCATCTCGCCGAAAGCTGGAATGCTACAAAGCCTGGGCTGTCGCGTCGTCGTCTAGTGATGCAAACACCGGCGTTTTGAAAAAGGACTTTGCCTCCAGGTCCCTCAAAAGTGCTATTGCTAATGCGAAGTCGAAGCACATTGGTAGAATTGGCGAGAGATTGGGACGTCTCCCTTCAGGAACACGTGCATTCTGGTCTCTCGCCAAGGCTATTTTAGGGAATTTCTGTCAGCCTTCTTTTCCACCTCTGTACATGGAGGATGGCTCGCTGGCCCATGCCGCGAAGGAGAAAGCTGATCTTTTGGGCTCTCTCTTCGCGTGCAACTCGACTCTGGATGACCAAGGAAACATACCACCGACAATCCCGCGGTGCGATACTACGATGCCGGAAGTTCAACTCCGGCATAGTGCAGTCCGCAAAGCACTTCTTTCCTTGGACATTTACAAGTCGAGTGGGCCCGATGGTATCCCTCCGATCGTATTGAAGACATGTCCTCCAGAGCTGGCACCGGTCTTAACGCGTCTTTTCCGGCACTCCTATTCATTAGGTGTAGTCCCGAAATCTTGGAAGGCCCCTTTAGTGCACCCGATCCCAAAAAAGGGTAACATCCAGCGTTCCACAACAGTGCGATTTTTAAGACATTTTCTGCCACGCACAACCACTCTGTGGAACCAGCTGTCGCCGGCGGTCTTTCCAAACCGTTACGATCTGGCAACCTTCAAGAAGAGAGCGTATTCCTTCCTGAAAGGCCAGCAATGCATTTGCAAGCCCTGCGGTATTGCAGATGTCCATGGGCGGTGGTGATCACTTTCCATCAGGTGAGCCTCCTGCCCGTTTGCCCCCTTTGTCCTATATAAAAAAAATGTTTTTCAGAATGTAGGTACATACGAGATTCTCAACGTGGCATTTATAAGGATGGTCAAAAAGACAATACACTTCTTAGGAAGGTCTTTCAATAACCTGGAGGTGATTAGATCAAATTCAGATGCGTTATTAGCGTCCATTTTGGCTATTTCTCTAGCAATCTCTCTTGGTGTAGTAAGAGTCAATGGCAGGCATAGTTGCTGGTCTTGCTTTAGTACTTGTTCTGTTTCGAGATCTTCCGGACTGTTCGAGTTAGCTAAAAACCCCGGCTAGGTATGTAGAAAAGGCCTTAGATTTTTCTTAATCAGTTCTCGCCTATGTATTACCGAATCTAATAGGTGGAGCACACTGTTTCGGCTAGCGGAGGTACTTTATGGCCTTCCAGAGGTTGTAGATCCCGTTTCCATTTGGAGACACAAGCTGCCACTTAGATAAGATTTGTGATGTAGATACATGCGTTATCTACTCCTTCCTAATTGGTTAAAGATGTATTTTGCAGATTTGGTATCCCATTAAAAATGCACAGTGATCAAGGAAGAAACTTCGATTTACAGGTGTTTCAAGAACTTTGTAAGATCATGGGGGTGCACAAAACTAGAACTACGCCTTGTCACTCACAGTCCGATGGAATGGTGGAGAGGTTTAATCAAACTTTAGAACGACATCTAGCCAAGGTTGTGATGATGATGATGATGATGATGTCCTCCTTGACGTATCCGTCAACGGCGAACCTTGTTAGCTCCGGATATGAGAGCGAATGTGGCTGGCGAACCCAAACTTTGTTTTAAATATCCTGTTGCAGGTCGCACAATGCAAATGACCTGCAGAGTTGTAAGTGTAGACATAGGAAGGCTTGGGTCGGGTCTTTTTATGATGGCGTTTCGCATCCAAGTGTGTTAAGCGTTTTTCTTCAAAGATAGTAACAGCCTTGTTGATAGAGTTGCGCCAATATGCCCTCTGTTGCGCTAGTTCTTCCCACCTTTCCGGTGCGATGTGACATGCATTAAGATGTCGCTTAAGGACATCTCTGTATCGCAAAAACTGGCCCCCACGTTTGCGTTTACCCTCCTTTAACTGTGAGAAAAACACAGCTTTAGGCAATCTGGAGTCATTCATCCGCACAATATGTCCACACCATCTTAATTGGCCCTTAATAAGCATTGCCTCTATGCCACTCAGCTCAGTGCGTCTTAAAATTTCCGTGTTAGAAATTCGGTCTTGCCAACGCACACGAAGAATTGAGCGCAGGCATTTCATGTGAAAGAAGTCTAAGCGTTTAATATCTCCTCTATAAAGACACCAGGTTTCAGTAGCGTAGAGCAGGATGGGCAATATAATAGCCTTATACACAGCGATCTTTCTAACATTTGCTACAGTTTCTTTAATCATTAAATTAGGATTTAAGAGCATGCGAGTGATTAGCCCACAGTACTCCGATCACGGTGAAGGGGCTGCCTTCGAAGCGTCCGTGCACACTATCCTCCTCTAAAAGCCAACCAGACATTTTTGTGGTGATTTTAGACCCCAAGGCCGCTGCCAGCCTGATCTACCCTGTCACCAGAGTAGGATGGATATACCGCCATTTGCCGGTCGCCAGAGCCTCGTCTGTTGTCTAGCAGAGGGTACCGCGAGCAGGTGAGGTTGACACTAACACCTGGAGGAGATCCATAGAAGCGGACCTTAGACGGATTGGTACTACGTGGAACCATGTCGAAACACTAGCCAAAGATAGAAGGGCATGGAAAACAACTGCTGCAGCCCTAAGTTCCGTAACGGAATAATAGGACGACATCATCATACACAGCGATCTTAGTCTGAAGGCGCATATCGTGTGAATTCCAAACACGACCCCGAAGCTTACCAAAAGCCGCTGCAGCGTTTGCAATTCGTGAGGAGATTTCGGTATCCAGGCGATTATCATTACGGATGTAGCTGCCTAGGTAGCGAAATGATGATACTTCCTCGAGAGCCTTTCCACCCAAGAAAATCTGTGTAGTGTCTAACATAGTACCGCGTGCAGCCTGTTTTAAAATTTGCGTTTTAGAGACACTAATCACCATTCCAAATTTTCTACACGACTCGTTTAGGCGGTTGAGGTACGATTGCAAGCTACTTATGTTATCAGCTAGTAAGCAGATATCATCTGCATATAAGATGTCCAAAATAGAAATATCATGCACCCTGTTCTTTGACCTAAAACGCGATAGGTCAAAAACACTTCTGTCAGTTCTGACGTTGAGTTGAATTTGTTGCTTTATAAGTATCCTCCAGTACGACAGCAAAGTAAATGGCGAAGAGAGTTGGAGCCATGATACACCCTTGTTTCACGCCGCTGGTAACAGGAAAAGTGTCTGTAAAGTCGTTTTCGTGTTGTACTCTAGCTGTCATTCCAACATGATATTGGCGTATAAGATTGACGAACTTCACAGGACATCCAATTTTTTCAAGGATTAGCCAAGGTTGTAGATAGTCATCAAAAGGATTGAGAAGAGTACTTATCGCTGTTTCTTCTATCTTATCAGACAGCTTTTCATGAAAGACCCGCCTTTGCCAATTTTGGAGGAGAATTACGGTTACCAGCGGATCTAGTTAGCAGCAGTTACTGACAAGACCGGCAAAGGTACGTCCGCTTATATGTCGCGTCCAGTGGCTTATTCGTTCATGATGTGTAACGTTTGACTCTCTTTCTAATGTAAGTTCAGGCATGTTAGCTCTGAAAAAAAATGAACCACTTTTTATTAATAATTAAAGAATAAAAAGAAATAGTTTTAAGCAATGTTATGTTATATATGAAATATTATGTTATTTCTTAACAGTTTTAGAATCACTGTCAATTACTATGAAAAAATTTAATGGGGTAATTGCGAAATAATTATATATCGTAATAACCCCAATGGGGTAATTACGAAAAAAAAATTAGAACACTGTTAGGACTTTGTAAACCTCTTACAAAGCCGTATAAAACGATAATCTATAGTAAAATCGAACATTTATTTAAATTACTTACCAGACTTCCGAGATACAAGTGTTGGGGTTATTGCGAATCACCGAAAAAGGCTCGAAAATCACTTAACTCAGATAACTTGACCCTACGCACGTTATGTTCACACTAGTGATTCATGACAACTGACACGGCGAGAACAATCGAACTGGCGTCCTAGACCCATGCTGCCAATTGTAAAATATCGCTACGATTAGTAGATTTTTTAAACTTTCGGAATATACCCATTTTCGGAATTACCCCAGTGCACTATATAAATTTCTACTTTTAAATTTGCCCATTTTCTAATAACTACGTTCTATAGTAACATTTTTAAATAAATGTATCGCCCCTGGAAAGTGAATGAGACCTTCAAAAACTAAGGAATGCGTACGTCAAACCTAATGACATAATTCCTCTATTTTAAATCTCATCGTGTGCCAATGTATTTATAATGTGCGTATGAGTGAATGTACTCTCTTATAAAGTATTGTTCTACTATGTTGTATGTTTATAAAATGATTATTACTTATAACTTATTTAGGTAAAAGAACCTACATAAAAAGAACATAATATTGTAGGTATACTGAACTAACTAATTAAATTAAATAATATTTAAAAACTCGTAAAATAATACAACTTAGTATCTCTGCAGATAGGAGCTTAATTTTATCGCAGTTGGCATGAATAGTGTTACTTGACATTGATTGCGGTCCAATTATTGTTTTAATTTAACTGCACAGGTACAGACTACAGATAATTATAAATATATATTTTTTCATCTAAGGCAATTTTTTCTCTCGGATATAGTAAAATTTTAACTTCATCGAATCTGTACATTAAATATTTTATTATAAAGTAAAAGTAAAGATATTTCGGCTACTGCAATCTTCAATATAGAAATACTCAACAACAACTACTACTAAAATTGGTCCAACCCAGGATCACCGATCTGCTGTCGCACATGCTACCGCGGCAGTTGAGAACGGAACAATACACAGAATAAACATAAGTTTTTTATTGTCAAAACAAACGATCACAATATGAAAGCAAATTGTTTTGGGTACATAATATACTTAAGTGGAATAATATTACACCAGTGTAACAAAAAACTGTAGGTCGTATTCCAAGTCGTCTAAGTGACGAGGTACAAAACTTGGCCAATAGTTTAGTCCAGGCTTTAGCAGGCATGCTAAAGAAGTTCATTTATATTAAATAAATCAATGGTAGAATATTTATTTGAACAATGTGTCACTACGCTCGTAACACTTTCACAGTAAATAAAAATTGAACTTCAACATTGCAGGTGACATGGTACCGTAATGAACGGAGACTATTAGAGGCAGAGCGCATTGCGTTGGTGCGCGATGGTAATTTCTGGTGTGCAGACATCGCTGCCGTAAGTGTGGATGACGCTGGCCGCTGGACCTGCACCGCCGAGAACATTGGAGGCAGGGCGAGCTGCTCCGCACATCTTAATGTTCTAGGTTAACAATTTTAAATTAAATTAATAATACTACATCGTTAACACAATTCTCCTCATCCACAAATAAAAGCTGTGTATTGTTAAATGAACTTAAAAGAAGAAGAAATGTTGAGCAAGGAATACAGCATTATGCAGTCGGAGACTAATATATACGACTATGTTGTACAGAATAAGTAACACAAAAAGTTTTTTTAGGGAAATTAAATTCAATTAGCGTTAAAAATGTTTCTGGGTCGATATCAAATGTCGCCTGTCAGTCAACTGCCCTCGACAGTGCTTAAAAAAATTTTCGAAAGTTAAAGAAAAGATCGTCTTTAAATTACTTGATTTTATTTAGGGCTATGTATTTGAGGAAAACTAAATGTATTCTATAAACGATTGTGAAATAGGTCACTTTAAAATTAGAATCCAAAAAAGTTGTAGAACGTTTTGTACTTGAAAATCGTAAGATTGATTTCAATCTGGTTTGTTTTTGTTTTAAGTGGTATGTATGTAAGAAAGTGTGCGATCAGCTCGTGCCTGTAAAGTTTATGAGATGTTAAGTCCATTTGTAATCATCGATGTTGGGCCGTCTGGGTCACTACCCACTTGCTACTCGAGTAAAAATAAAATACGGTCAAGTGTAAGTCGTATGGGCTCACATAATATGTTTTATAGTCACGTTAAGACACCCTCTTTCTCTGGTCCCGCTCGGCTCTGGCTCTGGTCTGCCTTGCTTTCATCCCTAGGTAAATTTTAAAGGTTAGTGTAGATTCATCAGAACAGAGATACTTTTCGGCAGTAAAAATTATCCAAATATACGTATTTGATTAAAGTTACTGAATTTTATCAAAATCTGTCAAGAAGTTTTCTTGTGAGGCGTTCTCAGAGAAAGAGACAGACAGACAGACAAAAATATTAAAATTTAGGTATACTCTTTGTCTCTGTATTGATAGTAGTGATTAATTCAATAAGGTTTTTTAATGTTTAATGTATCGTTTTAATATTGTAGGGACCCAGTGCCCAGTAGTGGGACGTTATAAGGGCTGAATAGATTTATACGTAAGCTTTAAGATTAAAATTTAGAGCAAGTTAGGTGGTTATATATGGCTATAAATTAATTAACGGCTTTGATGTTTTATCAAGCTAGGGTTTAAATAACTTTGAAGGCCTTTGAATTAATTTAATCCTTTTGTAGTAATAGATAGGTACCTTTAAAAATAATAGTTTCTACTCATAAGATACCTACTTTATGCATTGTGAAATTAGCATACCTATATAATAATAAATATTATCAACTAACGACTTCATCAACTCTTCATTACATCAATTCTTATTAAGATTAAATATTAACTGATTAACTGTGATTGAATTTATATTTTACCACTTGATAACACTAAAACAAGATTCAATAGGTACGAAATATAGGTATAAAGTAATAAAATACATATTGTTTCAAATCGAATAGAAGTCTATTATTAGTCTTAGTATACATAATACCTATGGCCTGGTTTGATGGTTGTGATGTCAGTGTGAGTTTACCTTATACTTACCAAAAATAAACATGAGGTTATTAAGTCCGTAATTCGTTGTTAGGTTAGCGCCATCTTTCGTCGACTGTAAAGATTGTGGACGGGAGATCCGATGATTTACACCTTGTGGACGCAATGCCATCTATTGATGAAATTACGAGCGTAACTGAAATAATGTTTTCAGGAATGAATGTCTAGGAGATATATTCTATTTACTTTTAATATAATTACTCGTTAATTTTTACTCGGATTATTTAATTAAAAAATCTTATCCAGCATGTGCTTTGCTTATAGTTTGTTTACGAATAATTTTGATTTTCATTGAGCTCAAAAATACTTTATCTCTTTAAAATATAAACAAGAAACGGCGCTAGCGGCGCTTCTACCAAAATATCTTGTGGTTCGCGCAGTCCGCGCCTGGCCATCGCGAACTCGATTCGAAACGAGATGCGCTCCTGCCATGGGCAGCAATTGTTGCAAGGGTGACGCAGCTGGGAAACCCCTCGTGCGGTCGAGCTCTTCGATCTACAACAGGTATTTGTGGCTGGCAATCATCGTCTTCCAAGAGTATTCCAGTGTTCCGTGGGTGCTGCGTATGCCGTGTCCGTACGTAGAATAGAAGATGAGTGATCAGTGTCATGCCTGTTGTGAAATATGTTATAAATCCTTCGTTAACCAAGCCACGCTTCACAATTCGATTGTTGTACAGCCTAAAATCAAATAGTGGTGTGAATAAAATTTTGTTATTAATATCTCGAAGCTACCTCGATAGCACCGTGATAGGTTCATGATTATTTTAGGGTTCTTTAAACAATTTTACTTCTATTAACGAGCAATTTGGAACTATAACGGTGCTCATCGATTTTAATAGATGAACACGAAATAATAGCGAAACTAGATGACTTAGCCTTAATTTAAATTAAGCAGTTACATAAACGATCGTAATAATATCATGTGAAGTGCACCTAAGATTAGGCCTTTAGAGACGAAGTAGGTAACATATTTTCACTTTTACAACTTTGAGCTTGCGCTTATATATTACCAGAGCAAACAATTATCATTTTTAAAATAAAAACTATTAAACAAATCTAAATTAGCATTTCAAATTTAATCTCCGGTTTTGTATGATTGTTTTTTATTTATTTATCTAATCTATGCATAACATAATATAATTCTATATTAGTCGAATCTATACATTATATATTTTTTGTGGAAATCGAACTCAAGTAGTTATTATTATCAATACAGAAGCCTATAGGTAACATAGGTATAATCTATACTAACCGTTAAATTAAAACGTATCTACGGATGAACCCTACAGGAGCGATGTGACTTGTGAGTCACTAATTTTTAATATAGCAAAAATATTTTTACGACGTAAAGTATCAATGAAACGACGTACATTTTTATATCATTTTTAATTCATGTACATGTCTCGTTCTTCTATTCATTTTATTTACCTTACGTTTGTTATTATCTAGCTACTTTATATATTAGACACACACGCTTGCTTTATGAAATTATATTACCTACGAGTATATCGAAACAGCAAATAAGCATTGATCTATTCTCTATTATACTAGATTTAGATTTTTTCGGTAGACGTAGCACAACAAAAATAAACGTTGACGAATGACTTCGATTTTATATTGTATTTACGTTTACTCTTCACCCTGAAGTGTCTTGGTTGGAGGTCACGTTGGATGAAGAAGTTTCTTCATTAAATGCAAGTTATAATTTATTGATATAGGTATCATAATAAGTAGGTATGTTTCATGATTTTTATTGCAATGTTGGTATATTTTTAAAATGCTATTAAGTTGTTATGAATTAGTTTTTTTGTTTTTACTTTATTACTCATTTATAATTTTAATAATTTGATTTCCTTTTTTAAGCCACCTACTTTTTATTAAAAGTCCTAGGTCATACAAAAATTATTGTACGTAGGTACCTATTACACATATAGGAAAGTTCTTGGGCGTTAGAGCTTTGTTCAACCATGTTCCTTTTTATTTATAAAAACATTTTGTTTCTGATATACGAGTAGCATTTTTTGGATAAGACGGCAGTATAAATAATCTTGAAAATCAAAATCTCATCTCAATACGCTACACGAAATAAAAAAAAAAAACAATATTTTCGTACGCAATCATTAGATCAAGAAACCAGAGTCGCTAGACCTTTCTTTTTATTTTTTGATTGATTACGAAGCTTTAAGAAAATTGAATACCTTTTTTACTCAACTTTAGTACCTCTTAATTACTTACTCCCATACATATGGTTACTGAGAAAATAAGTAAAGTCTGGCGGCCCCGGCATCATGGACCATAGACGATACATTTTTTAGCATTCATAGTGTTTTTTTAAAAACATCGTGATAATCCTATTTTTTTAAAATTAAATAACAATAAAGCGTATTGTTATTAATCCATCCAGGATTTAATGTCGTACTTACTGCTGCTACTTATACCTATATTAAGTACCTACATAATATAATAAGTAAAAGATATATCATTTATGACTTACAGTACTTTTAATCGATTGTGTTTACCTTTTGATCATTTCATAAAATTGGCGTTATTCCAAACATTTTATGAATCTTGCGCAAAAGCTTGACGTATCCAAGCATGCTTCGCTTTACGCATTTAGGTTATCTATGAGGTCTATGAATTACAATATGGACTTGTAAGGACTTGAAAGTTGAATATATTGTAGATATGGTATTGAATACATAGATTTGGTAATTTGCATGTAGGTAATACGTTTATAAAGTACATGACTTAAAAGGGCAGTCGGACATTGTTATTCCAAACAATTCAAACTTTTATTTTGTTCTTATTTTAAAAAATAATGCTGTTGAACAATATTCACAGTTTCACTTGTATTCCTTCTTCGATGTTCAGCAATAATTATTAATAATCATAAATTATTATAGATACATAGTCACTTGTAGGTTCTATGTAGTTACGAATAAATACTACATATTATGCAGGTACTTATTTTACTATCTACTACTAATAAAAATAAGATGAGACGTATAGTGTTTAGAATAGGCCTACTCCATCTTGTTCTGTGGTTCTACTGTCTACGACAGTAGAAGACTAAAGTATATGGACAACACACATTGAGTCAGCATCCTCAATGAGGGTTGTTGTTTGTATGTGTGTTTAGGCGGTCAAACTGTATAGCAATTCCTTGGCTGAGTAGTTTGCTTCGGAAGACCTGCCGTCAAGGTGTTGTGAGCGATCCTGCGACGCCTCATTAAAACGGAGGGGGGTATGTTGGGTCTTAGTGAGTAGTAGGCACTGGCTTTTTAGCCGGGGAGCCCAACATAACTACCTATGGGTTTCGTTTCATAATTTATAAAAGAACTATATTTATTAATTTTCTTTCAAGAAAAGTTTTCGTTGTATTTTCAATTTCTTAAAGTTAGTTCTTTGGATATAGTGCGATATTAAATACACTTGAGCTGATAGTGAAGTATGGTTGTTTCATTCCAATTACGTATAATAGGTTTTTAATCGTAAACTGAACCGGTTTCCGGTTCCAGTATATTAAAAATGGGTAATGGTTATGAACAATGGGTTATAATATGTTACAAATACAAAAGTATAGACTTCTATTAAGTAGAGTATGTTGGAATATTATTACACACAGTGCCATCTAGTTCCGTAGTATTAGCTACGAAGAAAGCTTGTGTTACAGATACCAGATAGTTGATATACTACATAAATAAATTTGTTTACATATATATTATAAATATAAACACCCACGACTGCAGTACAAACATCCGAGTTTAATAAATGAATGCCCCCAGCCTGAATCGAACCCGTGACCGCTGGCGCAAGAACCTAGGGTCACTACAAACTGCGCCAAACGTGTCGTCAAATGTCGTATGTAACATGGATTTTTAAAAAATATCTGTATGTAAATTACGACGATTCCCCATTTAAAATTCCACCCCTCTTTTATGAGAACTACCTTCTATTGGTATCTTTTAATTTAACATAAAAATAAATACATATATTATTTTAACGTCTTTTTGGAAAAAAGCCATTGAAAGTTTGTTTTGTCGTTATCTTACGTCATCAACTATCATGTGTACGTAGGATATGTTTACCTATATACTTACGATATGTTTTACCTATATTACTTTGGTATAATGACGTTACACCATCTTCATTATGCGAATATGTCATCAACAGCTTAAATATTTCCTCTATTCATTTCTATATTTCCTTATATTAAGTATTAACCTAATTTTTCTCTTTAAAGTTAACTTTTTTCTTTATGCTGCTATTAATAGAATATAGCACAAACAAATCGTTCGGTATCTAGGCCGCGTTACAGGAACAGTTGCATTACCAACTGGTACATACGTGTTCCGAGGGTAAATGCATTTTATTTCAGGCTTAGGATTTCCTGCGCCCAATAAAAGAACGGATC
Organism: Boloria selene; assembly: GCA_905231865.2. Taxonomy (NCBI): domain Eukaryota; kingdom Metazoa; phylum Arthropoda; class Insecta; order Lepidoptera; family Nymphalidae; genus Boloria; species Boloria selene. The sequence continues at coordinate 8,746,111 of HG993131.1, forward strand.
CGGTAGTATATCTGATAGACTGACACGACCTATTTTTTAAAATTTCGAACGTCTAAAGAAAATTTAAATATGTATGTCCAAATGTACTTTCAGAGTTGTTGTGTATTGTGTGAGTAATACGAAATTAAATTCCGGAAATAATTCTCATTTTAAGTAAATATTTATAAAAATAGCTGAGATTTTGGTTTTCGAAGAATTACCCAACATTATAAATGTATGTCATAAAGAAACAGTATCAATGCAAAGGTTTGAAAGAGAGGTGATCACAAAAATATAGTCAGTATTAGGATTAGCTATTATTCGATTAACATAATATATTATAATCTTTTGAAAAAGCAGCGGGTATAGCCATAACTGCAAACGATTTGTAATATGAGGTACCTACTTTGAACTTTTTTTACCTGAAAGTTGAATTATACGCACTTAGGACAAGCCAAATTATTCAACTTAATATACCAATTTAGAGTATGACATTCGTCTGTGTTCGTAAAATAATCAAAATATTGGCTTAGGCTTAGTATTAGCTTAGTAGGTAAAAAAATAATAATAATTAGGTAGTTATTAAATATAATTATTATCTCTAAGCAACTTATTCTCTAGTTCAATGTCTTTTTTAATATTTAGTTCTATTATACTTGAAGTTTCTATGATAGCTACCATAGGTAATTTAATATAAGTATAGGTGTACAAGTAAAGGTGGGTCTCTAAAAATATTTGTAATGTGTACTGTATCAATGTAGTCAATTATTTGGGATCAAATATTTGTAGTTTATCAATTATTTGGGAATTAAAAACTCAGAAACTAAATATATTATGATTATAAAATTATATTAACTAAGTAATTAAAATTATTTTTCAGTTTTAGTTTCGATTTGTAACGTTTTGTTAAAAATAATTTATTTTAAATTTTGTGGAAATTAGATATTTTGCTTAAATATAATATTGGTAGGCTAACTAAACTACTGCTCCAATAAGTCAGCAAAGTTTTGGAGTGTACGACAATAGTCAATCGAGATTTGTCGACTATTTTTTCCACGTAACTCCTAGACTTTAATAAGATGTATCTCCTATTATCAGATCAACCTAATATCTTGAAGGAATGCGACTATCGGTTCATAAGTACGTATAATATTAAAAGAATTTTCTTTCAACTCCTAACCGTTGAGGAGATATACCTTAATTCATCATCACAAATTCTTGAACAGCTTTAGAAAATATATGAAAAACGTAATAAATGCCTATAAAATTTGAGAGTTGCCCTGGATTTCCTTAGGATCCCATCATCAGGTCCTGACTTGGTGATAATGCGAATATCTTGGAAGTATATACCCTACTGAACAAAAAAAATTCTAATCGGCCAACATTTGACGCAGAAATTAATGAACAAACATAAAAATAACCGTCGAGGAATTGTACCTTCCATCATCAGCTCATCCACGTGAAATAATTATTTTTAGACACAAATGCTTGAACATCTTTAGAAAATATATCAAAAACTTAATAGGCGCCTATAAAATTTGAGAGTTGCCCTCGATTTCCCTGGGATCCCATCATCAGAATCTGACTTGGTGACGATGGGACCCCCTCGGAGCTATACTCTACCGAACAAAAGAAAAATTTTTGAAATCGGCCCACAGACGGCGGAGAAATCGGTGAACATATATAAAAAAAAATATATACCTACAATGGAACATATAACCTCCTCCTTTTTTGAAGTCGGTTAAAAAAATGGTGTCTTGTGCAATAATGTGTATTGAGTGACCCCCTCCAAAATTTCAGGCTGCGACCGCGCCTGCCTTGAACAATTTAGATCATAAATATTAACCTTATAATTTACCTTAATAGGCGCTACAAGTATAAATAAGTAAAATATCCATACTAAAAATAATTATAAGAAACGTTAATTATGCTAATGCGATTTTCAGTGCCAAAAGCCTACAAGCGTCCTGAATTTGTTGAAGAACTTCGCGCCCTGCTCACTGAACAGGGCACAGTTTCGCTCGAATGTAAAGTGGTAGGGGTTCCTACACCGGTGCTTCGGTGGTTTAAGGTAACAACTATTAAACTATTAGCTGTGCTGCCGACGCAACATTCATACAAATGATGAATGATTTATTAAGTACATAAAGACGAATAGTAGCAGAGTTAAAAGAAAGTATAGGTAATAGTCAATAGAGTGGTAACCTCTTATGAGTCTTATCTTTATTATAAAATGCAAAAATAGGTTTCAACGCAAGCTAATATCTGTATGTAATATGAATTTATAAACATTTGTATTAATATTATAATAATAATGTCCTCTCGACCGATTACGGCCACTGCGGCCAATCTCATTGAGACTAGCCAACTGCGCAGGAGATATTATAGTGCACAAGGGCACGCGCAGACACAACTGCACTCTCTATTTCTAGCACTCTTATATTTCGGTGGGACAACTGCTTGACACGATCAGTGAGAGTTAAGGACCGACATCTTTCCTGGGTTTTTTTGTTTGGCTTACTAAATAGAAAGACTTAATAACTGAACTTGGCCCGACCCGGGACTCGACCCCGGATGTGCGACCGTACATGCTAGCCGCTACACCACCGAGGCAGTTACTAATATTATAAAGAAGTGTAATAGTATTAGGTTCGGATGTAAGACGTAATCTTTGAAACTACTGATTCGATTTTAAAAAATCTTAGTAGCGTCCGGCAGCCGGCTTGGCGCGAAGCCAAGAAACGCGCAGGAGAGGCCCACTTCAGTGGGCGGTGTGTCATGTGGGTTGCTCCTGGTACCTCTCTGGATAGCAGAGTGGACTGTGGAGTAACCCTCTTGGCTGTGTGATCTAGCGACGCCACAGTAAGACGGGTGAGGTCGGTTAGGTTTTATTGGGTAGTACTGACTTATTTTAAGCTGGTTCCCACAAAACCACCTGCTAGTATGCGTCATTGCATTTTTCAACGTTAAACAAAGGGCGATTAAGTTTATATTGAAATTACTACGTCATTTTTAAAGCTAGAAGCTTAAAACTTATTTTTTAGGCTTTTCATTAGATACATATTTGATTTGATTAAATGAAATAAGACATTCAAAGTTTGTTAAAATTTTACCCTAAATATTACCCTATTTATATATTCACTAGCGACTCGCCCTCGCTTCGCTCGGGCTCTTCCCTAGATTTAGCACAGGTAAAGCCGCGGGATCTGCTAGTTATGTATATAAACCTTCCTCTTGAATCACTCTATCTATTAAAAAAAACCGCATCAAAATCCGTTGCGTAGTTTTAAAGATTTAAGCGCACATAGGGATATAGGGACAGGAAAGGCGACTTTGTTTTATACTATGTAGTGATTATCATCTATTTTATTATATTAACAATAACAATCATGTGATTACAGGACAGTCGTGAGATTAAAGCAGGCGATGTCTTTGCCCTAACTGCAAATGCTGAAGACCCAACTTCTTTGGGCACCTATACATGCGAAGCCGTCAACTGTATGGGCAGAGCCTATTCGTCATCAAAAGTTCATGTTGTCGGCCGTGCTAGCAGGGAAGGTTCCACACGACCATCTTCAGCGTAATCATATTCTTTTATTCCGCATACACTTTCTTTAATGTATTTTACTTAAATATAATTGGTTTACTATTGGCTTCTGCACTTAATATCTATCATCTTATGTTTCAGTCTAGTGACGCCAGAACCTCCTCCAATATTTACAAAAGAACTGGAAGACCAGTTTGTGAGGATCTGCGACCCTCTTATATTGAGTTGTAGTATCGTAGTGCCCCCATGGCCTCGCAGTGTAGTTTGGTATAATAAGGAAGGGAAAATCGAAGCATCAGAAAGGTATTTAAGAACGGGCTTACTTTTCTTTTAGGTGTTTCGTATTTATTAAGATTATATATTA